>CM062808.1:851163294-852363294 GCA_031772625.1 Pinus tabuliformis | reverse complement strand
AGGAACCATTCCACTCCCTCAACCAACACTACTAGCACTACAACAAAATCCCCAGTCCAATTTAAGACCGCAACTCCCAGCCCAACCCAACCCGAACCCAAATAACAGACCAGTCCAATCTGTTCAAATAATTGAAACACCAGAGCTAGAAACTGATCTAAGGGAGTGCAATGACCTTCAATTAAGGTCTGGGCGCATTATAGAGACCGAGGGAAATAAAAATGTTCAATTTGAAAATTAGTTACCCATAGAACAACCATTACAAGAAGAATATGTGGTCACAAAACAAACCCATGACCAAGCAACCACATCTTCTCCCCCATTCCTAGAACGATTAATTATACCACGTCCTATAGAACATCCAAACTTTGATATTCTGGGAGAACTTAAGAATTTGTACATAAAAATCCCACTCCCCCAAGCCATCCAAGATATCCCAATATATGCAAAGACCATCAAAGAGCTATGTATAAAAAAAACCAAGGAGGAGAATAACAAATAACCCAACAGTCCAAGTAGTTGGCACCTTATCTGACTTGTTATCAAGAAGAGAAGCACATATCAAATATGAAGACCCAGGAAATCCAATAGTGACAGTGAAAATCAATGGACAAACTTTTTCAAATGCCTTAGTTGATTTAGGGGCTGCAATTAATATCTTAACAACCACCACTTATCAAAAACTAGGCATTACATCAGTAGAAAAAACTATCACCCTATTGGAACTGGCTAACCGATTGGTAGTCAGGCCAGAAGGTACACTACACGATGTCATGGTATCTATAGATTCCTGGGAATACCCTGCAAACTTTCTGATAATCAACCCCAAAAACCAACTTGATGGACATCCATTAATTTTAGGCAGACCTGGGCTTGCAACCGCTGATGCTTACATTGGCTGCCGACAAGGAAATATGACCATAACTAGAGGGAGTGACATCAAGAATCTAGCCCTATACCCCCCAGCCCAGCCAAGTGTAACAATAATAAAAGCTAAAAAACATCATGTATCATACCTTACCGAAAACAATAGATCCCCATTAACTATAGAAGATGCCCTCGATTTCAAAGATCAAACAGAGGATGATGTTATTAACAAACTGATTAACCAAACTGAAGCCAAATCCCATGTACAATGTCACATGATAGAGGCAGCATTTGATAATGAATTGGAAGAATATCTTCTCAAAGACACTCATGATAAAACAATACCTACTACCTCGTTTCAAATAGAAAAACTATAGAGATTGAGCCAGGAAAAATTTTAAACATCAATAATAACCTGACTCCTGAACAAGAAGAGAAGCGGATCCAACTATTGATAAAATACAAGGAAACATTTGCATGGGATTACCCGGATATGAAGGGAATCAATCCCTAGTTATGTACATGCCACATTTATACAAAAAAAGATGAGAGACCTGTTCACCAACCCCAAAGAAGACTTAACCCTCATCTAAAAGACATTGTGAAAGCTGAACTACAAAAAATTTTAGATCTAAACTTTATTTATCCTATCTCTGATAGAAAATGGGTCTCTCCACTTGTAGTGGTGCCAAAGAAGAATGGAAAATGGAGGATTTGTGTAGATTACATAGAATTAAATAAAGCAACCTAGAAAGACCACTTTCCCCTTCCATTCATTGACCAGGTATTAGATACATTAGCAGGAAAGAAATTCTTTTCTTTCTTGGATGGCTTCAGTGGATACAATTAGATTCAAATTGCCCCTAAAGACCAAGACAAAACTACTTTTACCTATCCTTAGGGAATGTTTGCCTACAGAGTTTTACCCTTTGGCCTATGCAATGCCCCTGCCACATTTCAAAGGGCTATCCTCAGCATCTTTTCAGATTTAATAAATGAAGGGCTCGAAGTATACATGGATGATTTCACACCATACGGAGATGATTTCAACCCAGCACTAGACACATTGGAAAAGGTGTTGCAACGATGTATCGCCACCAGGCTCTACCTGAGCCATGAAAAATGTTATATGATGATGACTGAAGGACTCATCCTAGGTCATTATATCTTAGCAGTTGGAATACAGGTAGATCCGGCCAAAATTCAAATAATTTTGTTAATACCTACTCCTACCACACAGATAGAGGTACACAGTTTTCTTGGATTTTCTGGTTATTATAGGAGATTTATAGAACATTTTTCTCAAATAGTTGCACCTCTATATGCACTAACGGGGAATGTTGATTTTGTTTGGACAGATAAATGTGACCATGCTTTTGAGGATCTGAAAAAGCTTGTGTCAACAGCCCCAGTGCTCAGAGGTCCAAATTGGGACCTGCCATTTCAAATTTCATCAGATGCTTCAGACACAGCTATTGGAGCAGTGCTTGGACAGGAAGAAGACAAAAAACCATATGAACTCTATTATATTAGTAAGAATTTGTCTCCTGCTGAGTTGAACTATATTGTTATTGAAAAAAGAACTTTTAGCTGTAATACATGCTGTAAATAAATTTAGGCATTATATCACTGGATATCTTGTTGTTTTATATACAGATCACTCTGCCATAAAATATTTAGCAAATAAACCAATTACAAACGGTAGAGTAACAAGATGGTTTATTTTATTACAGGAATTCAACATCACAATAAAAGATCGACCTGGGAAAGAAAATCATGTAGCTGAATTTCTCTCACGAATGCCAAAGCAAGTGGACGCAGTAGCAGTCGAAGATCAATTTCCAGATGAACATTTGTTTGTTGTTACTGTCAAAGCACCCTGGTATGCTGATGTTGTGAATTATTTAGCAATAGGAAAATTACCAAAACATCTGACTCCCAATGAACGAAAACAGATTGTGCAGCGTAGTACCCAGTGTTCTTGGATTGGGGGCTACCTATTTCATACAGGGGCAGATATGCGCATTCGAATATGTGTCCGCAAAGATGAAATATTTGACATACTGAAAGCCTGTCATGAAAGACTATGTGGTGGACATTTCATAGATCGAAGCACTGGTCACAAAGTTCTACAAACAGGGTATTACTGGCCCACAATCTTCAAAGATGCAAAGAAATTTGTTCAAGCTTGTGACAGTTACCAAAGAGCAGGATGCCCTGGACAGTCCGACAAAATTCCTTTGAACCCACAGCTAGTCATTGAACCATTTGAGTGTTGGACGCTCGATTTTGTTGGTCCAATCAACCCATCATCAAACCAGAAAACATATATTTGGGTAGCAACGGAATATGTGACCAAATGGGTTGAAGCAGAGGCACTGCCAAGAAATACAAAGGATTTCGTCATTCATTTCCTGTTCCAAATATTTGTACAATATGGCCTCCCAAGGGACATAATCACGGATGGGGGACCACAGTTTGCTGGTAATAAAATTGTTGCAACACTAAAAAACTATCATATTCAATATAAAGTTACCACTCCATACCACCCACAGGAAAATGGCCAAGTAGAGAGCACGAATAAAGTAATAGAAGCAATACTAACAAAAACCATTGCGTCACACAGACGCCATTGGGCTACAAGATTTTCGGAAGCCTTGTGAGCATATAGAACAACATGGAGAAACACTACTGATTATTCACCATATCAGCTAGTATTTGCAAAGGAACCCATCTTTCCAATAGAATTCGAAATACAAACCTTGAGAATAGCACAAGAAGTCGGTCTAGATTTAAATGAGGCCCAAATTAAGAGACTACAACAAATCAATGAGTTGGATGAAATCAGGCTCTTCGCTCTTCAACATACTGCATTAATCCAACAATAGAGAGAAAGATGGCACAACGCCCTCATCAAAAAGAAAGTCTTCCGCGAAGGAGATTGGGCACTCCTATACGATTCCAGGTTTCAGGATTTTCCGAGGAAACTTCAGACTCGTTGGCTGGGACCATATGAAATCCAGAAGGTGCATGATAATGGCAACATTACTTTAACCACCATTGATGGATCTGGACATACCTTTAAAGCAAATGGCCACCGAGTTTGATTGTACTGCAAACCACTTACTCAGGAATCCTTCTACTAGCAACTCCAGGAAGACTCTGACATGTAGATTTTGGCTGAGGAAGAGAACTCTTCCTCACCTTTGGTGCACTAAGTGAATTGATTGCTTTTAAATTTTGTACATAATTCATTTTGCTTTTGTTATTACTTTTTGTACATATTTCTGCATTTCTGTAGTTTTTGCATTTTGTTGTTCCTTTTGGAAGGAATAGCATTTTCACCTTTCTGTTGTTCCTTTTCGGAGGAACAACGCTTTTGCATTTTGTTGTTCCTTTCGGAAGGAACAACATTTTCACCGCTTTGTTGTTCCTTTTCGAAGGAACAACACTTTTGCATTCTGTTGTTCCTTTCCGAAGGAACAACATTTCCATCGGTTTGTTGTTCCTTTTTGAAGGAACAACACTTCTGCATTTTGTTGTTCCTTTCTGAAGGAACAGCATTTTCGTCGTTTGTTGTTCCTTTCCGAAGGAACAACATTTCTGCATTTTTGTTGTTCCTTTCCGAAGGAACAGCATTTTCGCCTTTTTGTTGTTCCTTTCCGAAGGAACAGCACTCCTACATTTTTGTTGTTCATTTCCGAAGGAACGACATATCCGCATTTTTGTTGTTCCTTTCGAAAGGAACAGCACTTTCATTTTTTTGTTGTTCCTTTCCGAAGGAACATCGCTTTGGTTTTTCTACTGTTCCTTTCCGAAGGAACAACATTTTCGTTTTTCTGCTGCTCCTTTCCGAAGGAACAACACTTTCGTTTGTCTGCTATTCCTTTCCAAAGAAACAGCACTTTCGTTTTATGTTGTTCATTTCCAAAGGAACAACACTTTCATTTTATGTTGTTCCTTTCCGAAGGAACAACACTTTCGTTTTCTTCTGTTCCTTTCCGAAGGAACAACACTTTCGTTTTCTGTTGTTCCTTTCCGAAGGAACAACACTTTCATTTCTTGTTGTTCATTTCTGAAGGAACAGCGTTTTCGCATTCTTTTGTTTGCGCTTTCTTTCTTTGTTGTTACTCTCAAGGAACAGCAATTTCGACCATGTTTTCTCCTTTTTGCTTACAGTATTTGTGTGCATATATTCTTTTGTTGTCCCTCTAAAGAAACAACAAATGTTCCATCTTAAGAACAGCATTTTTGGAGTGCATTTTTCTTCTTTTTTTGTGTTTAAAGGATTTTCTATGAGTGGTGATCATTTAAGGCACATCTATACATTTATGCAAGAATACAAAAACTAGAGGATACTGAAATCAGCAAATCACATAAAAATAGTTATCTTTAAAAGATATCGTCTTGAATTGATAAGAGAAAAGAGGGGAGGACACAACTATTGATCACCTTGCTGTCATTATTTTACTAATACCAATATGATTGATTGTTTTTATCATGATGGTTCTTCCTAAATCCCCATAATTCTCTTTGATCATTATTATTGAATAAGAATAAGGGCATATTTTTCTCTATTGAGATGTTCAGACTGCTTCCACCATCCCTACTCTTAAGGAGTGTTGAACCACCCTCTGTATATAAATAGGAAAAGTTCTATATAAAAGAAAAGAAGAAAAAATGATTATCTATATGATTACTAACATGATTTGTCAAATGAAGGATAGGGGGTGTCATCAAGAGCTAGCCTACCATGATCATAAGGAATAAAGTGAAGTGGCATTCCCACTATGGCCAACACACCAAGGATATGATCTAAGAGGCACATCAGAAAAATAAAAAAATCCTTAGAACAGGAGGTCTCATCACGAGCCAGTCTGTCCACCTTTCACTTCTTCCTGGTGAATGGCATTATGATTCAGCTGGTTACCAAGCCAACACAATGGCCTCCATTTTGACATTGCAACAACACTTTCCTAGGCATACACAAAGGATTATGGTTCCAAGGGTGAAATAAAAAACTTTGTCAAGGTTATGGACACCTTTGGGCAATAGAGCTCTGTTGATGGTATTGAATTCATATTTCTTATTAACCAATAGTAACTATAAAACCCTTCTTCTTATATCTTTAGAATTGGTTCAAATGTGATTATGTATATAACCCTTTCGAACCTTTGAATACATGAAAATCAATTACAAATCAATTATAACGGTAAAAGTCGATAATGACCGCATAAGAACTTTTATTCACGTCAGTTGTCCTATCCTCCATTTCTCGCATCATATCACGGCATTTCCATATTTATTATCGATTCTATAATATGCCTCGATTTTGGTAATCCGCTCGTTTTTGTAAACATGACATATCTCTATACGTTGTTCCTTTATTACTCTGTACTATGGCAATTCAGCATGTTGCTCCTTTATTTGACGGCCGAGGACGGCCGTTACAGGGGGGTGTGGGTGATCCCCATAATTCACTGGAATATGGGTCAGCTCATCATTCGAAAGAATTATGACTCAGGAATAGCAAGCTTAATGGTATTGTGTTTCCCAATATGCATGGCTTGCTGTTCTGAATCCATTCCCATGTTTTTCTCTGCAAAAATTAGAAATAAGTTAGAAATTTGAATAGCGTGTTGTTCCATCACCTTCTATGTGCTTTCCTAACAGTGAGCTAAAAATTTGAACAGCCTGTTGTTCCATTGTCATCTCTGTGATTTTTACAGTGTGCTAAGCGTGAATAAGATGGGATGAAGATCAATTCGCAGTGAGCCACGGGTGTTGATGGTCTCTGATGCTGCACAAGAAATCCTAGCAAGGGCAGGATGGATAGCTTACCTTAACCATCTACAACAATCCAATGAGATGGTGGCAATTGATTTTCTGCAGAAATTGCAAAGAACATCATTCCATGGTGAGAGGGAGATTGATAGTAATCACTGATGACATAATTGCAGAAGTTTTAGGAATATCAGCCACTGGACCCATCTGGACTTTGAAAAAGGTGAGACTACGAGACACCATGACCATCTTCCAGGAAGGTGGAGAGAACAAAAAAGAACTGGAGGAAAATGATGAAGGAGAACCAGAGGAGGAGACTGAGCAATCTGATCAAGAAGAAGGAGAGGAAACAGAGCAACGCAGCGAAATTCCACTGCAAAACCCTCTACAAGAAGATGAATTGGCCCAAATCCTGGCCAATATGGGCGAATATGTCCAACCTCATAGCCCACTCAACCCCCATACCGAAGAAGGACCGCATGAGCACTTTACTCATGATAAAAGTGCATCTGAGGAACTGTGTGATAAGGAGGAAGAAGAAGAGGATCACTCTGCTCATGATGAGAGTGTATCTGGGGAGAAGAGTGACGAGGATGAGGAAGAGGAACAATGTGTTCCTAGTTAGAATAAACTCGAAGAATTCCACGATGAAGAATAAGTAGAAGAAGAAGCTACCCAGGAAACAACAAAGCAAACTAGGGTTTCTACCCCGGAAAAACCTGATAAGCAGAACACTGAAGAAGTACCCCAAGAAGAAAATAAGGAAATTGGCCAAGGCGAAGGTACAATACTTGAGGTGCAAAGCCCAGGCCTGAGTAGACGAATGGTTGTTCCTTCCAAGAAAACAGATGAAATTAAAAGATCACGAAAAGAACAACAAAGATTGCTTAACGTAATTAAGTAACTTCGACAACAGATAAGAGTCTTGAAAATGGGGAAGAAATCAAAAGGAACTGTTGTGGAAAAGGATACAACTACCCAGGAAAAACCCCTTAAGAAAAATACCAAGACGACTCAATTCCAACCTGTCATTCAGAATCGAAAGGAACAACATCTAGCTGTTGCAAATGTTGAAGTACAACCAGACAACACACTAGCCTGTGATAAGGAAATCCAAACAGAGGCACTGTCCTCTAGCGAGAAGGAAACTCAGACCATAAAAATGAGATGTCGTAATAAGGAGATCCAAGTAGATCTCCAGCCTAAAATTATCATGTTGGATAATGACCCAAGGATAGTAACTCTGCGAAAATATTTGGCACAAGCCCAGCAAACAATAGAGAAACTTACAGAGTAAATTGTTCCTCAAGAAAAAAACGAGAAGTTACAACAACAACTAAAGAACATTAATGCATCAGAAAGCAGGCCTTTGAAGGATGGCGAAAGGCAAAAGAAAGAGTCAAAAAGGCAACCCATAGACTAGACATAGTCATAAAACAAATGGATACCTTATGTTCTCTATATACTAACGTTCTAGTGTATAGGGCACCTGCCAGAAACTATGCTTTGTTTTTAGTGGAAAGATATTTACAATTGAAAATTAAAGCCGTCAAGGCAGGAGTACCTATAGAGATAAAAACCATTGATGACTTCAAAAATTGTTGTAAGCATTACGGGGTGAAAGTTCAGTGATTGTTATGTGAATTTTATTTGCACAATCTTGTATTAAATGGAGAAATAGAGCATAACCCTAGCCCTTTTGTGGGTGATGTCCAACTGCAAGCATTTATTTATTTTGGTGTTAATCAAATAAAGTGGCTTAAAGCCTACAATGTCTTTCAAAGACAGGAGAATGGATTAGATCTATGGGTGAGGGGTGAACCTAGAACATTGCAATTATGGAATAAACATAGGAGCCTAATGAGAACTCTGGGAGTGATCGAGGCATTGGGACCTATTCACATAGCAGTCATCGGGCAAGGGGTAGAATACTTCTTTACCATCAAAGACCTTGTCGTAACAGCAGCCAA
The DNA here is from genome assembly GCA_031772625.1 of Pinus tabuliformis. Classification (NCBI taxonomy): domain Eukaryota; kingdom Viridiplantae; phylum Streptophyta; class Pinopsida; order Pinales; family Pinaceae; genus Pinus; species Pinus tabuliformis. The sequence goes on along the minus strand of CM062808.1, from coordinate 852,354,673 downwards.
ATTTCGATACCAGACTTCCAATCGGAATATCCAAAACAAAGAACTATTCAATTATGAGAATTTTAAGCTAGCTGCTAACAGCTTGGGTATCTACGGTGACCTCATTTTGAGAGAAAGCCCATCTTGGTTAGGCTATAGACTCCGAAGTCCATTCATTTGGCCCCCTGCACCAGGATATAGAGCCTTATATGAAATGCATGAAGGTTAGATAGGGCATATCTTTGAATTCTTAGCTAGGAACCATGGTTGTAGACCACCTACTGAGAACCCTTCTCCAGCCTATTCCCTAACTGCCTTGCATGTCAATTACAATGTTTTCATGAGGGCATGAAAAAGGGTAAGCAGGGGGGTTTGTTGAGCATTAGAGAAGGTATGTAATTTCCACCTATTTCGTTATCTTTTCCTTTAAATTCATAACTTCTTTACATTATGAAATGGGCATATGATGAAGGATTATGATAAATTTAGGAGATTTGTGAGTAACATAAAATGACTAGTTATTACTTTTTTTCTTATGCAGAAAATGAAGAAAATAGAAGATCGCCATTCCAAGGGAAAAGACAAGACAAAATCAATTGTTGTCCCTTTGGTAGGGAACCACATCCAAACGAGGCAATCCAAATCGGAGCGCATGAGCTAGGAAAAGGAAGAGGAGACACCAAATTAGCGCAAGAGAACAAAGAGATAACTGAGAAATAATTATATAGCAAATCCCTCAAGATCCTTTGATCCTGAGGGATCGCTTCCCTAGAGAATATTTGTATCTTTGGTACTTCCGCCCAGCTGGTATAAAAAGGGACAACGTTGCTAGCCCAGGGGGCAGATTATTGTTGTTTTATGAAATTCACTATTGTAACTTAAACTTTGATCATCGACTCTTTTTAAAGAGTGATTATTGTAACTCTGTTTTGATGATTAATATATAAATTTTGTTTCCATTTCGTCTTTGATTCTGAAGTAATCACAGCAGTGCGTCCCTGGAGGATAAGGGTCCGGCCCTAGTGGATCACTTGCTTCATGTACCATTATTTTCCAATTCCAGGTCATGTGTGGTTTGATTACTTATATTTGCTTTGTTCAGTAATATGTTGTTCCTTATTATTTCATGTATTGGCTCTGTTATATTTCATTCATGTTTGAATAGTAAGGTTATTCCAAACAACTGGAATGTTATGCTGTTCACTTTGAATTTGTATCGCATTGTTGTTCCTTTACATATTGATATCATTGTATAACATTGTTGTTCCTTACAGATTACCATTACTGTTCATTTACAGAGTAACAGTGCTCTGTATTTATAAATCTGTACTATTGTCTATTTATCTAGAGTTTACCTCCAAGTGTGATTGTTGTTCATTAGGATTGTTGTTCCATGGTAACTATAATTGTTGTTTCTTCAAAACCGTGATTAATATTTGTTATGCCGAAACCCAGATTACTGCTTCCGTCAGTATAGATGAGTTGTGCGTAATATTCGATTTAGTTTGTTGTGCGTTTACATTTGATTCAGGTTGTTGTTCAAAATTTCATAACTTAATTTAGTTTGTTGTTCCATTTTCAATTTGTTGTTCAAATCATTTCTGAGGTTAAGATTGTTTCTTAATCCCTTTAGATTACAATTGTCGCTTGATTCATTTCCGTAGGTTAAAGCCTTACTATTCAATCTTTTTAAAATAGATTACTTGTTGTTCCCATTCCTGTAATTGAATTATCATTTCAAGTAATTGCTCAGTGTGAATAGAATGATCTGAAACTGTAGTGAACCTTGACTAGTGTTGTCCAGTTCCCAAATTGATGATCTTCTCCTTGATTGCTTTTCAATTGCATCAGTTTACAAAGGGAAGAGTTGTTATCACTACACCCTTGACTGATGAAGTGTTGTAGTTTCTTAAATGAATGATCTAGTTACAAAAAATTCCAATTTCTTGTCATAACATTTAGAGTTTGTTTTTAGCATTTATTTACTTTTGCAAGAGCACTATACTACTAGCATTACTCTTGACAAGTGACCGCCTCAAACTAGGTACACTCTTTGAGATAGAAAATCGTACCTGGATTGATAATTAATGTAGGGTAAATAGAGGTGAAAAATACCCTTTTTACTGCTCGACGGCGGCTATTTAAGAAGAAGTACTTGTCAAAAAGGCACTTTGATGACAGGGCAAAATAATTTTATGAACTAAAGATGGGTTCCATGACATATGACGAGTACACTAGTAAGTTCTTGGAGTTACTGAGATATGTGCCTTACCTCACAGAGGAGAAGGCCAAGATTTAAAGATTCATCAGTGGACTACCGATTGCATCTAAAGACAGGATTGAATTCAATGAGCCTAGATCATTAGAGTAGATCATTTGAAAGCTAAAGCATTCCTACGAACAATCAAAGTGCAACACTAAAACAAAGCTAAGTTGGAGGGGTAATGTAAAGAACAAAAGAAAATGGGATAAAAAGTGAGTAAGGCGACAGGGTATAGATAACAAGGACAATGTTGCACCACCTAAAGGTTCAATGCATCAGATAGAGGACAAGGACATCAATCTGAAGAAAAGAATAAGGATAGAGACTGGAAGCCTTTAGAGAGTTGAACTTGTGGAAAAGATCATCGCATGAGATATTTTCTGTAGAATCAGGGTGGTAGACCTCAGATATACAGTGCACAGGAGGAGCAAACTGTTGGAGATGTTGGTTAGAGTATTCCATGTATCTATGCAGCCCTGGATAAAAAATAGTAAGAGCATCAGACATCTATCATCGAGATGACCGGTAAGCTTTGTGAACAAGTTATTTCTATTTTGATTGACCCTGGATCTAATTATAGCGATGTTAGTCATGACTTGGTGGATAAGTGTCGTTTGAATAATGAGTTGCATGCAGAGTCTTGGTTAGTGCAGTTGGTTACAGGTACAAAGAAGCGAGTGCATAATTGGGTAAGAGCTTGCACATTTGAATTAAATGGTATGCCTATCACAACACATTTGAATGTATTACCATTGGGTTCATACACTATGTCATTGGGCATGGATTGGTTGCATATACATAGAACCAAGGTAGACTCCTATGATAAAGCTATTTAATGACAATGGAGAACCAAGAGCCTTACAAGGTAAGAAGAATGCCACATCAGTTAGGATGGTGACAACTTTGCAAGCGAAGCGTAGCCACAGGAAAGGGTGCAAGTTATTTGCAGTGCACATTTCTAGTGATAAGGGTAATGAGGTTGAGAATGCAGATGTATTGAACAAGTATCCAGTTTTACAGTAGTTCGAGGATGTATTTCTTGAGTACATTATAGAGTTTCCACCTCACAGGGAGGTAGACATTTCTATTGAGTTAGTGTCAAGGGCAGCTCCAACATCAAAAGCACCTTACAGGATGAACACACCTGAGTTGGTAGAACTAAAGCTACATCTGAAGGAAATGTTGGACAAAGGGTACATTAGGCCAAGTATATCACCATGGGGCGCACCGGTCTTGTTTGTGAAGAAGAAAGATGGTACTCTCAGATTATGCATTGATTACAGGCAGTTCAACAATGTGACTATCAAGAACAGGTACCCTTTGTCAAGGATTGATGACTTATACGATCAACTGAAGGGGGCAATAGTGTTCTCAAAGATTGATCTGAGATCTGGATACCATCAAGTACGAATCAAGGAAGAGGACATTTACAAGACTGCATTCAAGACCAAGTATGGGCATTATGAGTTTGTGGCAATTCCATTTGGCTTAAGTAATGCTTCAGCTACATTCATGTGCTTGATGAATAATGTATTGTGTCCATATTTGGATACGTTTTTTATTGTGTTCATTGATGATATATTGGTATATTATAAAAATGAAAAGAGCATGTCAAGCATCTAGCAGCAGTTTTGAAATTGTTGAGAGAGCTTCATTTGTATGCTACGCTTAGCAAATGCAGTTTCTTTTAGACGGAGGTACATTACTTGGGGCATGTTGTTTCCAAGGAAGGCATTGTAGTAGATCCAAAAAAGATAAGAGCCAACATGGAGTGGATAGCTCCTAAGAATGTGGATGAGGTGAGATCCTTCATGGGTTTTGTAGGTTACTACAGGAGGTTCATCAGGAACTTCTCGCAGATTTCTTATCCTATCACATATTTGCAAAGAAAGGGTAATAAGTTTGAATGGACAGAGGAATGTGAGGCTAGTTTTGAGAAACTCAAGCAGTTGTTAATATATGCACCAGTGTTGAAGATTGCTGATCTGGACAAAGAGTTTGTTGTATGCACAGATGCATTCAGGAGAGGACTTGGTGGAGTCCTTATGCAGGATGGACATGTAGTATGTTATGAGTCACAGAAACTAAATGAACATGAGAATAACTATCTCACGCATGATCTCGAGTTGGCAGTGATTATACATGCATCGAAGATGTGGAGACACTATCTTCTTGGCAGGAGGTTCACATTGATGAGTAATCACAATGGGTTGACATATCTATTTGACCAACCGAATATGAATGTTAGGCAGGCTTGGCGGTTGGCCATGATCAATGAGTTTGACTTTTAAATCAGATACAACAAAGGTAAGGAGAAAAGAGTGGAAAATGCTCTTAGCAGATGGTGTTGTTTGGAAAAGTATCCAATTCGGAATGCCCCTATCCCACTCTAAGGTGTGATAGTGCCTTAGCAAAAAACGAGGTAAACTAATTGAGTATTCTTCTTTATGAAATGTAAATGAGGAAGAAGGATCTAACTAACCTGTGTCTTCCGCTAGTTTTTCGATCCAAATCACTCCTCTCTTCAGTAGCTCCCAGCTTCCTGCTCCTTCACCGGCCCAGCTTCACCGAATTCCTGCAAGATCACAAGAGAGAGAAACTACACGAAGATACAAATATACATTCATAAAAAGCTCAAGATCAGATTAAGCTAAACATGTAAGCATAACAAAACATCATTGGTACACAGCATGTAGAGAAACTCAAATAGTTTATTTATATGATAATAAAGTCCAAGAGGAGATACAACCAAGTGAGTTCCGATCCAGCATCTACCTCCCAGCAAAGGAATCCCTTCCTCTCCTCCAACAAAGCATAAATCACCCAATGTACTAATCTCAATCTCAAACCAACAGCAATTCTCTGCAAAGCACAAAATTCCAGCCTCCTGAACCTCTGGGTGAGAGATCCATATATAGATGTAAGCAGAGAGGATGAGTCAGCTCATGTTTTGACTTGTGGCTTCTCTCTGTCAGTTCTTGCTTCCACTTGGAGGTTGAGAACCTCTTACTCATCACTAGTCGAATTCATTGAGGCAAGTGTCATTGGAGAAGATTCTGGAAGCTTCCAGGGTCTTTCCACCTCGTTGAATGAGCTTGTCATTTGTCATTTCCCGCTCAGCGCACCCTGGTAGTGCTTCCAAATGCGTTGCAGTGCACCTAGCCAGTGTAGTCTCTGCATTTCAACGCAGGCAGCTAGTGGAGCCTCTGAATTGATCCTGAATTGACTGTTTTTGAGTGGTTTTTGGTGGAGAACTTCTAGGAGAAGCTGTCATTGGTTGACCTTGTTTCTTTAGGAGCTGTAACAACATCTTTAGGGACTTTGGATCCCTTGAATTATGGACATTTCATGCTTATAGCTGTAAGGCACAAAAATGTCTATAACAGATGGGTACAAGTGAATCACTTAACAACTATGAGCTCTTCTGGGATAGATTTACAGGACAGGATCTTGCAAGGAGGACAGCAGGATGTCAAATATATGGAGATTATGCACAAGTTGTAGTAGAGTACAAGTACAGGTGATGGTATAGCTACAGGTACAAGTGATAGTATAGGTAAAGGTACAGGTGCAGGTGCAGGTGTATAGGACTTGGACTATTGTCTTACGGTAGATGGATTGGTCAGGTTCCAAGACAGGATATATGTGTCGGATGACAATGATCTCAAGAAGGTGATCTTGAGGGAGTTTCATGTGAAACCGTATTCAGGTCACCCAGGTTACTAGAAGACACTGACAGCAGTGAAGAGATCTTACTATTGGCCGAACTTGAAGAGGGATGTAGTAGAGTTTGTGGCTATATGTTTTGATAGTCAGCGAGTGAAGGCATAGTGTAAACATCCAAGTGGACTGCTACAGCCAATTGCAATTCCGGAATGGAAATGGGAGGTCATTATGGATAGGTTAACAAATGTTACCAAAGACAGTGAAGTAGCATGATTTCATCATGGTCATTATGGATAGGCTAACAAAGGTTACACACTTCATTCCGATGAAGTCTACATTCTCAGCTAGTGATGTGACACAGGTATTCATCAGAGATGTGGTTAGACTACATGATGTTCCAAAGAATATTGTATTATATAGGGATGTGAATTTCACTTCCAAGTTTTGGAAGGATTTATTTGCAGGTTTGGGCACAAAGTTGGCCTTCAGCACAGCTTATCATCTCCAAACAAATGGACAAACAGAGAGGGTCAAAAGGATATTAGAGGGCATGTTGAGGATGTATGTGATGCATCAGTAGTGGAAGTGGGAAGCATATCTCCCCTTGGTATAGTTTGCATACAACAATGGTTATCAGGAGTTATTGAGGATGAGTCCTTTCGAGGCATCGTATGGGCGGAGTTGCAACGCTCCCATCAGTTGGAGTGATTCGGTTAGCAAGATATTGATTGGACCAGATATGTTAGCGAACATGGAATAAGAAATGCAGGTGATCGAGAAAAATCTAAAGGAAACACAGGATAGGCAGAAGAGTTATGCATATAGGAACAGGTTGTTCAAAGAGTTCAGGTCAGGGAACATGTGTACTTGCACATACAACCGAAGAAGATCTCCTTACAGATTGGCTCATGTGCCAAGATGGAACCATGGTTTTGTGGACCCTTCAACATCATTGAAAGGGTTGGGCTAGTAGCCTATCGACTTGCACTGCCTCCGAAAGTAAAAGTCCATGATGTTTTCCATGTCTCATTGCTTAAGAAGTATGTTAAAGATGTTGATCATGTAATTGATTGGTCTGTATTGTAGGTGGAACCAGATGGACAATTCTAGCCGAAGCCTTAGTGTATATTGTAGAAAAAGGTGCTCGTGCTTCACAACTGAGCAATCGAGCAAGTTAAAGTGCAATGGAAGCACTTTGGGCCTAATGAAGCTACATGGGAGATGGCAGATCGGATGCAGGCAATGTATCCCTTCTTTTTTGTCGGTTGAGGTAAAGCAGCTTGACATGGTGGTTTAGTATTTTCTTATGGTGGTTTGTTATTTTCTTATGGTGTTTTGGTATTTTTTATGGTGTTTTGGTATTTGCTTTATGGGGGTTTGGTATAAGCTTTATGATGATTTGGTATTTGCTTTATGGTGGTTGATATATGATTTATGGTAGTTTGATATATGTTATATGATGATTTGATATATGCTTAGACAAGTTGTTTAGTATGAGTTTTGATATATGCTTTGGTATATGATTTGACATATGTTTTGGTATCTATATTTTGATGATGTTTCTATATGTACACCCGTGTATAGATGTAAATACAGTAACAAGCTATGTTATAAAGCTCCACTATGTGGTATGGGTGTCATGTTATCATGTTATCATGTGGTTATGTTATCATGATGTTATGATGCTATATGAGTTGGCACTCGGTAGGATGATCATTGTAAATATCGTAATGAGTTGTGTTATAAAGCTCCACTATGCAATATGTTGTCATGATTTTTTTTCTCTTGAGTAGATCTTTCATTGTAAATACTACATTGAGCTATGTTATAAAGCTCCATTAGCAGTATGTCTTCTTTCAGCAGGTTGCTCGGGTATATGGGTGATTGAACAGCGAGGATGGTGTCCCCCAAGGGAGGGTTTTTTGAAAGCCCTGGAGAAAAATCCATGTAATAAAAGTTAAAAACAATAACCACGGTCGATGGGACACTTATTCCAAGCTGAATGTTGGGCAAGACATCCTAGAGGGTGTTCATTTGGTTATTTATGGCTAATAAATTGGCAAAGGCAATGGCTAAGGCAAAATGGAATTTTGGCACATTTATTTATAAAAATAATGGAAATTAGGAGAAAAAGCAGATGAAAGGTCACAGGTTACATGTGAGGAGGAAAATGAAGAAAATAGAGGCCTCATTCATAAAAAGGCTTATGAGGATCAATTGGTAACCTTCTGTCATTTCAATGTTGGAGCTCTCTCTCATTATTCTCTCTCTCATACTCATGGAAACTTAGAGTTTTCTTGGAGTGCTCTTGGAGGGCATGGCATACTTGGATTCTTTGAGCAATAAAGCAAACGAAAAGAAGGAAAGCGCAAGGAGGCATCGGGATTAGCAGCTACATCAGATTTACTTGCAGATACCGAGTTACATGTATGTTTCCTTCACTAGTTTTGGGCATGCATGTGACATGCATGTGGTTTCTTAGTTGTGATCTGTCATTGGCTTGGAGTATTGCCTGGATTGACAGTGGATTGCCTAGCCTTGCAATTTCCTGGATAACCATGGTGATTGTGGGTTTATTTTCATTGTTTTTTTTGTGGGTTAAGTTACTAGTCCTGGAAGCCTTGGTTGGACAAATGCTCTGGAAACCCGGTGACAATTGTGGGCTGAGTTACTAGTCCTAGAATCCTTGGTTGGAACAAATTATCTGGAAGCCTTGGAAGGCTTGGATGGGGACCAATCTGATGACGGTTTTGTTATGTCCAACCGTGAGGTGGAATCACTGTTTGATGGGTTGATGTGGATGGCCTCTAGACGACCTGGATGAGTTTTGATTGATGTGTTCTATGAGATCCCACATTCATGCTTGGAATATGGCACAAGGGTGAATGACTGAAGAGAGATTTGGCTCAGCCATTCTACGGTCGGGTGGAACGTGGAAGTTTCATCCCGGGTTTGGAGTTTTTATCATTAATGAATGGTTATTTCTCCTTGTATTTCTATGAGCATTTACTAAGGGATGATTTACTCTCCAAAAAGGTGTTAAGTAATTCCGAGCGGGATTTATATATAGATAGGATGATCTTAGTCCGAGTGAACTAATTTTGATGTCGGTCTTTGAAGAAATCAAATGAAATCAGATTGATTTGGTAGGTCTGATCAGATAGCCTCAACAAAGTTTTGTTCATGGTCATGAAATCGAGTGGGAGATTCAATATTGCAATCAAAATTCACTAGTAGATTTGCGATCAAAATTCAAGCAAGTAGATCTACCATTAAAATATAAGATGCAAGCACGTGGTTTGATTTGTCAGTAGGGATTCCAAAGTGCAATAGATTTTGTGTGGACATTGCATCCATCATCAAGCACTAGAAAATTTAATGATGGGTGGAATGTCCACTCGAAACATTGTTTCAAAAATTTCTTACAATATAAACAACTATGAAAATCTACATTCAATTAAATTAGTTCTTAAATTTTTACACAAAACTAAAAAAAATAACTTGTTTTTTCTGGAATTATTTTTACAATATAAACATCTATATTAAATTAAAATAGTTTTTAAATTTTTTCTAAATAAAATTAATATGATTGCTTATTAAAAACAAACATAATGTGCTAATCTTTAAATCACGAGAAAACTTGATTACATTTATATTTAATTTGTTTTATAAATAAATTTGTTTTTAAATTTTTACCAAAAATAAAAAGAATATAATTGGTTATTAAAACAAATATTGTTTAATAAGTTAGAGTTATAGCAAATCTTGATTCATATTTAAATTTATTTTTAATTGTTTTATAATTAAATTAATTTTTAAATAGTGACTTAATAAATTAACTTTACTTCAATAAAGGCAACCTATTTTACATTAAATTTAACACCCCAAAAATCTCTTAAAATTTGCTTTAACATACTAATAACTATAATGATAATATATTGCTACTATTATTAACTATGTACATTGCCACTACCACCTTTATTTATACGAAGTTATTTATGTGTATGAGTCAACTCTCTATTCACATCACATGTGACTAGACAAGGATGTACGTCTCAATTGTGAAATTCGAGGCATTTCCCATTAGGTGTAAAAGTTGTTAGCCAATCAGCTCAATGATAATTGTTTCAAATATTTATTTGACAATAAAGGATAAGTAAGCAAATCATATTTCGTTACTGGTGGACAATGAGAAAAGTTCATGAATATGGAATGATCAAGGAAGTGTATGCATTAACAATCAAAAGATGAATATTGATAAACTAAGTAAAGTAACATTTTTACATAATGGATATGTTTGAGAAGGAAGATGGGTGTTGTTGGTGCAATCATTCTGAAAAGTTTGGGATTATTTGTAAGGCGACTGCATGTTAGTGGTTGTGACTGCATGTTAGTGGTTGTGAGATTCTTTATTAATTTACAAAATTATTATTTCAATACATGGTTTATAAGAGTGATATTCGTAAGAATGATACTTAGAAGGATTTTGGTCAAGAAATGAGACATGTATTAAAAGAAGTCAAAGTAAGAAACGTTTCACTATCATCTCCAATAAATTGCACCTATACTAGATGCTAACTAAGAACCTTGTTGAAAGGATGAGTGAAGAAAACCATTGATGATAAACCTAAATTTTTTTGAATCCTATCCGTAAATGAGAAGAAAGTTGTAAAGGAATAAAAGCTTTAGCAACGTTGTAAAAATACTTAACACGAGGAATGCATGGTACGTTTTCAAAAAAAAAAGAACCTTTGTTATAAATAAAGTGAAATGCATTGTATACAGATATACTTAAGGAAGCCAGCTGAGCATACATAAGGATAACTCTTTTCCAAGTTGAATATGGATGTAGGATGCTCATGATTACAAAATATATGTACAAATATGAGTCGATGGTGGGGATTGGTGGGAATGGTTGGGAATCCTTTCAATTGATGTGGTAGATATTACCAATGGTGATAATAAAAGATAAAGAGAAAAAATGTATGTCAATAGTATACCTTAGGTATAAATATGATTAGTGTGATCATGTTGGCCAATGGAAATAAAGTCCAAATTGATAAAGGAATTAATGAACTTTTGCACTAAATGGTCTTTTAAAAAGGGGAGCTATAGAAAGAATGGTTCCCATAGTAGAGAAACTAGCATAAACCATCAACATGAAGGATTATAACAGTCAGGTGGTCTAGAGTTGTAGTAGAATAGCTAGATAAGAAACCTTATCAAAAGCCAACGAAATAAGATAAGTTGTGACAAATATAATGAAAGAAAATCAGTGTTAGAAATAATAATTAAACAATATAATTGAAATTTTCAAAATTGGAAGGAATGTGGTAAATGTATATGGTTTATTCCATGACACCAAATAGACGTGGAACCACATCAGAAGAATGTTGTTGGCATCCAGAAAAGATATTCGCGTTACATCAAAATTTACAAAGTATAAAGTGAGTAAGATTAGAGTCAAAAAGATGAAAGTTTACCAAGTAGTGCAATGGACCTAAACATGGGAAAGTAGACGAGATAGTTTTAGGAAAAAATGTGTACCTTGTGTATGTAGAGGACTGAAGAATTAGTGACTTATCGACTCACAATACTAAATCCTAAAATGATTCGCTAAATGGTATATTTTATAACAACCTCGCAATTAGGAAAGTTAAGTGTGATTGAAAACAAGATGACATAGACTTTTGATTAATTGAAATAATTATGATATCTAAAAGATGTGAGATAAGTTGAAACAATAAGGTGAACATGAGTAAACGCATGTTAGATTTCATGGCGATTTAGTGGAATTGCGGGAAATTATATATATATATATAATAAAATCAAATGATACAATTGTAAATTATGATGGGAACTCTTAACCCGGTCCTTGCTAGTTTTATACCTTTACTTTAAAATTTTGGCCAATATCATAAGTTGAAAATAACAATCTAAGAATACACACACACACACACATGTGTGAAGTACACACAACAATGAGCATATATATTAAATACTTATAAGATTTCATTGTATTAACACGCCTTGAAGAATGAAAGGAGAGTTCAGGTAAAATGTCGATTAGAAATGAACAGATAGTTGAGCAAGATAAATAAAGAATATAGCATTTAATTTTAACGAAATTTAAAGTTGAAAACAAATATATATGATGATAACACATTAACAAAACCGTTACGACATGGGAAGTGTAGTCTGCTACCAGTTAATGTTACCCCCCCCCCCAGATAAGTACCCTAAATATGACTTCGATAGACACAAACGAAGTTTGGTCAAGTGATTGAATAGAATGAATTTTTTCTTACCAAATTACCATGTCAAGGTAACCACAGTAAGATAATGTATTAAGATTGTTGACAGTGGTGGAAGGTGGAGGATTTCTCAAAAACCTTAATTAATAATTGTAGAACAAAAGGACGTAAACATCAAGATGAGAGAGGAACTCATGACCAAGGAAAGTTAGAAAAATATTGTTGTGAAATTTGGTGACGCAAATTACTTGTTATCTTTCCTTGATTTTAAGTATGCCATACTATTCCAAGTTGTGTTCTTAAGCCATCATAGTGACTCCATTAAATGCATTGAGTTTATAGTCAAACTCATATTATTTTGGGGTTGACTTAAAAATATTATCAAGTTTCCATAGTTTAACTTTGAATATTGAAATTTATTATTTTTTGACATTATTTTAATTTATTTTTATTTAATTTGCTTGGCTATGAAAATGAACATGTTATTTCTCAATGCATGGTTTAATGACCCAAAAGTGCACATGTCTCATCATAAATATGGTCCATCCCATTAAACTTATTTGACCTCTTTTTTTTATAATTAACCATTTAAAAAATCTATTGACATAAATGCCAATTACATAGGTGAAAAAATTAATTATAAAATATTTAAATTTATATCAAATTTAATTATTAAATACAAGTAAAACTCAATAACATTTTACAATAAATATTAAAAAAATTTAAAAATTATATAGTACCTATAATAACCCACCTATAACTATAAATAAAATGCAAGTATAAGCATACATACGAGACCTCCATATGATAGCTATGTATGCATGGCCCCGCATGTATCGCACTATATATATGATAAACCCTTAAACTAACAAAAAATGTTAATTTTAATTTACAAATTAAAATTTAAAATTTAAAATTAATAAAACAATATAATTAATTAATTAAAATTATAAATTAAATTAATTCATTAAAATAATAAATAAACTTTATGAAATCAAATCTCCATATTTGAATAAAATCAACAAAAATAAAATAAGATTTGGTTTTATAAAAATTACACATATCAAAATAATGACACGAAGATGGGAGAAAGGCGGTGGACGGGGAATTAAAAGGAGGAAGGAAATCTTGAGAAGGGGAAGGAGGAAAAACAGAGAAAATTTTCAATTTTAACACAGAGATACAGACACTCTGGAGTTTTGAGTTTTGATTGTACTAGAGTTTTTGGGCACGGGGGATCAGATTACTTCAACTGGAAAGCATTCTGAAACTGTGTACCCAGGTTGTACTCAGTTCGGCAGGGTGGTTTTTGGCCATTTTGGTTATGCAGCCGAACAGGAATTGCAACAAAGCAGATAGATTTTCAGCAAAGCAAACAGCCGGACAAGAATTGTAGCAGAACAGACAGATTTTCAGCAAAGCAGACAGGTTGGTATTCATTAGATTAATTATTTAAATTTTGTATTTAAAATTTCATGTTCTGCTATTTGAAATTAGCTTGAGATTAAGGTTCTTAAATTCTTGTATGAGAGCCAAGTTTTTAAACCCTTGGGACCTTGCAGGACCTAGAAGTAACTAATTCAGGTATTTAAATGTATAAATCTATCAACATGTTTGTTGATTATATATATATGTGTGTGTGTGTGTGTGTGTGTGTGTGTGTGTGTGTGTGTGTGTGTGTCATTCCTGTCAAAATTGTGAATAAGTATTATGTGTTGATGTCTCTCTTCCTTGTAAGAGGTTTCAGTGGCTAAGAATAAATGTTCAATTATTCCCAAGCCAAAACCCTTCACCAAATTACAGATTTTTTTTACTTCTGTCTGAATCTGAGCTTACTATAAGGGAGATTATTGAAGGGGATTGGATATGTGTTTAGAAGGTTTGCATAAAATAAACAAACAAGACTTAAAAGTTGTCCCTGGAAGTTCTCTGCATTAAAATCAATAAGGATATTAAGATTTTTCAACCACCATCATATGCTTCAAACATTTATTTATGGGAAGATCAAAATTACACATATCAAATCTACAAAAATTACATCCTTGGAAGGTTGCAACCCTAGGTATATTGTACATATAGGTTTGTCTAGAAGTACACCCTTTAAGAGTCAATTTATTTTTATTTTTACTTTTTATTTATTTAATTATTTATTTTCAATTTTGTACCTGAACTATCCATAGAAACCTTGTTGTCATCCAATTGTAAGTTCTGTCTATATTACAAATTGAACATCCTGTAAAAAAAAAAAAAAAAAAAAAATTGTTAACTCATAAATATAATAATAATATGTAATATGACAGTCCAGTTCTCAGCTATTGGGCTTAAACCCACTTCCCACTTCCTTTTACATGAAAAATAAATTTAACAACGAAATTGTGTGAAAGAAACTAAAAATAAACTTAACAACAACAAAATTGTGTGAGAGAAAATTAAAAGAAAAAGAATTCCCCAGTGCATTACAGGAATTGACGACTGCATTCATTTCTATTGTTGACTTGGAGTCAACCTAATTTCCAGTCTTCTAAAATCAACCATTTTCATCCTCGCAAACGTGAATCATTACAATATGCACTCATTTAAATTGAATTATATCCGTGCAGATGTGTGCGCGCATGTAATTGGAGCCGATAATCGAAATACTAGAAATATCAAGTTTGAGAGGACTATGGACTCTTTGGTAGCACAAAAAGAAACCGAACACAGTGACGTTGATGCTCGCCCTCATAGTGGGAAAATCTGGAAAAACAACTACACCTCACAACGAATAATGTCCCTTGGGAATTGTTCGAGGAAATATTATGCGCTAAGTATTTACCTCCATATTTTCAAGAACAACAAGTCGAGGCCTTTCATACATTAATTCAAGGTAATAAAACAGTGGAAGAGTATGAAATAAGGTTTATGGAGCTTGTGAAATACATTCACTACTTAGATTCTGATGAATGTCAAGTTGAACGCTTCATATTTGGGTTAAACCCTCGCATCAGGGCTTTAGTTAGGATGTGGAAGCCATCATCAGCAACCGAGGCGATAAAATGTGGCCGTTATGCAGAAGAGCATGTAGGAATCAAAAAGGATGTCGGGCCAGCAGAACCTCTACAACCAGGGTTTCCAAGAAAGACTCCCCGAAATTTCTTCAGGGGAAGTAGCTCAAGACCACCTTATGGTAATAAATTTACCCCAAGAAGTGTAGGAAGAAGAGCTCCCATGACAGTTAATACTATAGCCACTGAATCATCAAACACAAGTCCATGGAAATCTCGTGGAACTGCTAATAGAAGAAAAAATTCGAGAGGAAGCAGCATGACAGGACGAAGCTCTTTATCTAGAAACTCACATTATGATTCAAGAGGACCGACCCAGGTTAATTGTTGAGGATGTGGAGGACTGCATTTTCAACATTATTTTCCAGAAGCTTCATCAAGTATATTTCATAGGACAGGAAAAGAACCAATACCAAATATCCAAGGCAATCATAGAATCCATGCAGTAGTCAACAACAATCAAGCAGCACATCAATCCACTATAGTGGAATCTTCAGGTATTATTAATGGTATAAAATTCAAAATATTATTTGATACTGGTGCCACAAATAGTTTCATTTCGTCATATGCATTAAATAAATGTGCGTTGGCAGCTCGCAAACAAAATTATTTCAGACAGGTAGAAATGGCCTCAGGAGAACTCCAATCCATAGACTTAAGTGTGGATCAATGCAAAATCGATCTAGGGGTCTGTTCGACTAAATCGAAAGTTTATGTCACAACCTTAAGAACTTATGATCTTTTCATAGGTATGGATTGGTTAGAAGCTCATCAAGCTTGGGTAGACTATTATGAGAAAAGAATTCTCAGTATAAATGATGAAGGACAGGCGATCCAAATTCAAGGTATCAAGAGAAAAGTATCTTTACGCTACATATCAGCAATGAAAATGAAGTGTTTCTTAAGGAAAGGTTGTCAGGAATATGTAATTCAAGAAGTAAGTAAAGAAAAATGACCATCCTTAGAACAATATCTGGTGTTAGCCAAATTTCCGGATGTATTTCCAAAGGAACTACCAGGATTACCCCCTGAAAGAGAGCTAGATCTCACAGTAGAATTGAAACCTGGTACTCAACCAATCTCTAAAACACCTTATAGAATGATAGCTCTAGAACTTCAAGAATTACAAATTCAATTGAAGGAACTATTGGATATAGGACACATTCGACCCAGTATATCACCCTGGGTTGCTCCCTTAATTTTTGTCAAGAAGAAAGATAGTTCCTTAAGATTATGCATAGATTATCGAGACTTGAATTGAGCTACAGTAAAGAATCGGTATCCAATGCCTCGAATTGATGACCTCTTCGATAAAATGAAAGGAGCTGCTATCTTTTCAAAAATTGATCTTTGATCAGGCTATCATCAGTTAAGGATTTCATAAAGCAATATTTCTAAGACAGCATTCCAAAAATTCTTTGGGAATTATGAATTCACAGAGGTACCATTTGGGTTGACTAATGCACCAGCAGTATTCATGAACCTTATGAACAGCGTTTTTCACAAATACCTTGATCAATTTGTACAATTTTTTTTAGATGATATTATTATTTATTCTAAGAACAAGCAAGAGCATGAAGACCATTTACGGATAGTATTATCTTGCCTCAGAAAACACCAGTTATATGGAAAGTTATCAAATTTTTCTTTCTTTCAGAAAAAGATTCATTACTTAGGTCATATCAAATCTGGTGAAGGAATCTCAGTAGATCCCGAGAAGGTAAAGGCAATCATGGAATGGCCAATACCAAAAAATTCACATGAAGTGTGAAGCTTTATGGGTTTATCCAGTTACTACCGAATATTTCTGGAAGGGTTCTCCAAAATCACAAAGCCAATTACAACTCTTCAACACAAAGATGTTAAGTATGAATGGACTGAGGAATGTAATAAAGCATTCTCTGAATGCAAAATACTACTGACCAATGCACAAATCTTACGAGTCCCAGATATGGACAAAGATTTTACTATATGTACTGATGCATCCAAGCAAGGATTAGGTGCAGTATTAATGCAGGATAGAGGAGTAATAGCGTATGCCTCAAGGAAGTTAAAGTCTCATGAAGAACTCTACACCACTCACGATTTAGAGTTAGCTGTTGTAGTACTAGCTTTAAAGATATGGAGACACTATCTAGAAGGGTGAAGCTTTATGCTTAAAAGTGACCATCAAAGTCTACAGTATTTGTTCACCCAAAGAGACTTGAAGGCTAGACAAAGATGATGCAGTGAATTCCTAAGTGAATATGACTTTGGAATAGCATACATTAAAGGAAAAGAGAATGTAGTGGCAGATGCTTTAAGCAGAAGACCCCGAATATTTTCCTTCATACCTATCAAAGTAGACTTGAGGCAACGAGTAGTAGAGAATCTCATAAGAGATAGCTGGTATTTAAAGGTAATATCTAATCTTGATAGTAAAAAGTCAAAAGAACCTAAGTTTGAGGGATATGAACTAGAAGATGATGGAATCTTGCGATTTTATGGAAGGATGTATATTCCTGGTAATGGGACCTCCGAGACACCATTCTTAAGGAAGCCCACATAGCAGTATATTGTGCACATCCAGGAGTAAAAAAAATGTATATTGATACCAAGAAACTCTTCTTCTAGTCGGGCATGAAGCGTGATATCGTTCAATTCGTTGTAAAATGTCTGGAATGTCAACAAGTAAAAGTTGATCATAGTCATCCAGTATGTCTCTTACAACCTCATGACATTCTTATGACCAAATGGGAGATCGTTTCTATGGATTTTATCACTAGGCTACCTCTTACTTCTCAAAGACACAATGTTATTTTGGTGGTAGTGGATAAATTAACGAAAAGCACCCATTTCATTCCCGTAAGAGATACTTATGAAGTTGCTAACTTAGCTCAAGTATTTATAAATGAAATTATCAGATTTCATGGAATACCTAAGAAGATAATATCAAATAGAGACTCGCAATTCACTTCAAGATTTTGGAGTTGCATGCAGTTAGCCTTGGGGACTCAAATAATTTTGAGTACAACTTATCATCCCAAGACTGATGGGCAAACAGAAAGGGTAAATCAAGTGCTAGAAGATATCTTGAGGATGTACGTTATGGATCAAAAATCACATTAGGAAAAGTACTTATTCTTAGTCGAATTTGCATATAATAACAGTTACCACAGTTCAATCGAAATGCCTCCATTTGAAGCATTGTACGGCAGACCTTGCAGAACAATGTTAAGTTGAGACAGGTTAGAAGATCAGGTGATAGTAGGGCCAGAATTAATCCAAGAGATGGAGGAACAAGTAAAACAAATTAGACAACGATTAAAAGAAGCATGGGATAGACAAAAGAGTTATGTTGATGCCCATAGAACTGACAGAAAGTATGAAGTAGGGGATTAGGTTATCATACGCATCAAATCAAATAAAAGCATTATCTAATTCGGAAAAGCGACAAAGTTGTCACCCCAATTTATTAGACCATTTAAAGTCATGGAAAGAATTGGACCTGTCACCTATCGTCTTGCACTGCCACCTCACTTACATAAATTTCATAATGTATTTCATGTATCTATATTAATGCATTACATAGCTGACAAATCTCATAACCTTCAATGGAAGGAACTGCAGGTATCGGACGAAGGAATCATATTGGTCAAACCATTACGTATACTAAAACGTAGGGTTTGACAACTTAAGAATCGTCTGGTAGACCAAGTTAAGGTCCAATGGGACAATTATAGATCTGGATCGGCTACTTGGGAAGATACGAAAATCATATGTCAAAAATACACCAACTTGTGTCAATTTTGAAAAACTTTAAGCCATATTTTGTATATATTTACTTTACTTTAAATCAGATACTCAAAACCATTTTTTGAAGAAATTTTTATGTTACTAAAATATGATATATGTTACCTGCTTAATTCTACTGGTACATGGATACCAAGATGAAATATGTTATATAAATTTACCTTAATAAGTTATGGATACTAAGATGAAGTTCAATATTTGATTAACTTTATTATAAAATCTAAATCCTGAATTATGTTATGAATTAAGATATTATAAATTTTGCTTCATTTATTAATATTGATATGATTAATAAGATAGAAATGAAAGAATGTTTACAATTTCAATATGAAAGCTAATAATATGAGCGGGACATGACCAAGTATGTTATACTGGAGATAACAATATGTATGAACTATACATAAATTGTTTATTTTATAAATATTGATGCATATGTTGTAATATATGGGCAAGTGTTTACATTGCAGGTTACCAAAATGGTCACGTGATGACAAAAACTTCATTACAATTAAAGCTCAATGAGGTTCCATGAAAGAGTATTGACTCAGGTCCCACTAGGAGGGGTGGAGGTATTGCCCACCATTTATCCTCCAAAACCTGGAGTTATGGGAGGACTGTGCGAATCACGCTCCCCTAGAAGTGTGATGATGACTATCAGGTGCCTACTAGGCAATCAGGTCGATATAATTGACGATTATACCCTTGAGAGCCTATGAATGATTAGTCAATATAGTTGATGCCATGGCACACTCTATTAAAGGATAGATAGGATGGAAGCATAAGAGATTAGGAAGGATAAGATGATTCTAGAGTAGCTAGGGAACTAACTGGGGCAGAACATGAATAGTATAGTTGTAAAATTTTAAAATATTGAAGAAAACAAATTTTAAGTACCCATATAAAATGAATTCAATCTTGAAATATAAAGACTTATATACTCACATTAATCATTAATATATTTTAGAAACCCTAACTTCGGGACGAAGTTTTTGGAAGGAGGGATGTACGTAATGACCCACCTAGCATACATACGAGACCTCCATATTATAGCTACGTATACATGGACCTGCATGTATCGCACTATATATATGATAAATCTTAAACTAACAAAAAATGTTAATTTTAATTTACAAATTAAAATTTAAAATTAATAAAATTAATTCATTAAAATTATAAATTAAATTAATTCATTAAAATAATAAATAAACTTTATCAAATCAAATCTCCATATTCGAATAAAATCAACAAAAATCAAATAATATTTGGTTTTATAAAAATTACACGTATCAAAATAATGACACGGAGATGGGAGGAAGGTGGTGGACGAGGAATTAAAAGGAGTAAGGAAATCTTGAGAAGAGGGAGGAAGAAAAACAAAGAAAAATTTCAATTTTAACACAGAGATACAGACACTCTAGAGTTTTGAGTTGTGATTGTACTGGAGTTTTTGGACAGAGGGGATCAGATTGCTTCGACTGGAAAGCATTCTAAAATTGTGTACCCAGGTTGTACTCAGTTCGACATGGTGGTTTTTGGTCATTTTGGTAATGCAGCAGGACAAGAATTACAACAGAGCAGACAGATTTTCAGTAAAGCAGATAGGTTGGTATTAATTAGATTAATTATTTAAATTCTGTATTTAAAATTTAAGGTTCTTGTTAAGAAATTTACTGCATAACATAAATAAATACTGAGAGGAATAAATATAAAATTAACCAGCAATAACCATAAACACACATGTTTATCCGGAAAAACCCCAAATCTAGGGAAAAACCCAATCATAATGAAATTTCATTATCCTTGGCCAAAAACCTGGCCAATCCGGCCAAGTGAGCCTTCACTGCTCACCTCCAGGCCTTTTCATTACAATGAAGTCCTTCCAGCCTTTTATAGGCTCCATCACATATAATACCACATGCATAATACCATGTGCCCCAAAACCATCACTGTTTACTCTGGTCAACTTTTGACTCTATCTCGAGTCAAGTTTACCTAACAATTCCCCCCTTAAACTTGACTTGGGGTTCCTTCACTAACTCCAGCCAAACCTGCTAAGTGAGCCAATCCCGCTCAATCTAGCTCTTACCCCCCTCAGAGTTTTTACCCGGGGTATTGTTAACCCGGCATCCCCCTTATCACCTAAGGTCTAACCCAGACTTTACCGGTGATCACTGAGGGGTACACATGCCTTACTAGGTCTTACAGTAGTATGCCCATTTACATGCAATAATTTTGACTTCATTATTATTATTATTATTATTTGTTTTTTGCTGCTGCGATTCTGATCCATCCTCTCCCAATTTGATGTGCTCAAAAACTTCTATCAAACCGCTCCAACTGCGAACCCGGCGAGAACCTTGTAGATTCCAGCACCGGTGGCCTCACGTAGCAGAAAGCGAACAATTTTCGAAGCAGCATGAACAATTTTCTTTTGTTGACCTTTTTAAATAGCCGCATGAATCCCGAACAATTCGTCAGCATGTTCCAAACTGGTAAATATCGCAAATGCACAGCGATCTCTGGCAGTTACGGCACTATCTTCCACACATTCTCCTCGAGGTTCTTCCGCGTACGATTGTTCCACCATTATTTTCCAAACCCAGATCTGTAAAAAGGCTGCATTGGTCTCATCGGGCACTATAAACCCCTGGCATCAAAGAATCCCTTTGAAGCCAATATCTGGCTCTGATACCAGTTGTTAAGAAATTTACTGCATAACAGAAATAAATACTGAGAGGAATAAATATAAAATTAACCAACAATAACCATAAACACATAAACACACTTGTTTATCCGGCAAAACCCCAAATCCGGGGAAAAACCCAATCATAATGAAATTTCATTATCCTTGGCCAAAACCCTAGCCAACCCCGCCAAGTGAGCCTTCACCGCTCACCTCCAGGCCTTTTCATTACAATGAAGTCCTTCCAGCCTTTTATAGGCTCCATTACATATAATACTACGGGCATAATACCATGGGTGCACAATACCATGTGCCCCAAAACCATCACTGTTTACCCTAGTCAACTTTTGACTCTATCCCGAGTCAAGTTTACCTAACAGTTCTGCTATTTTGAAATTAGCTTTTGAAATTAGCTTGAGATTAAGGTTCTTACAGTACCTTAGTTACATAAAGATTTCTTTGTGGTAAACCCATAAATTCATATACATGCATTGAATTATGAATTATTGACCACTATATTAAGTGTTTCTATCATGTTACAATTAATTATATGTGTTTTTACTAATTATATTTTCTTAAATTAAAAATCGTTTTCTTTAATCATAATATTTTTATAATTATTTAATTTTTTTTTAAATTAAACCTATGTTTTTTTTTTTTTTTTTATTATTATATAATTTTCAACTCCAATTAAATAATGTTTCAATCAATTAAAAATTTGTAATTTTATCTCTCATATATATATATATATATATATATATATATTTCTTTAACTAAAATATTTTCTTAATTATTTAATTTTGCAAAATAATATGATAAGCTATAAAATATCTAATATATTTTTAAAAGACAGTGATAGTTATTGAAAATGTTCATAGAAATAGAATTTTATACTTCATAATAAGAACTAATAAAACATTATTATGGTTGTTGGGTAGGATTAGATTCTCCACTACACAATGTGAAATTACAAATTATTAATGACTTGATCTTTTTTTCCCCTAATTACCCTGTAGCGAAGCTTCTAACTAACATGTTTTCTTTCTCCTTAATTCTTATTTGAGTTTTTGGTCCTCTTTAGAAATCTCCCTAGTTTTCTTTTCCTTATATTTATGAGATTGTCCTTGCCATGACAAACTAAATGGGTTAAAATTATCCATTATAAGATAATTATTTAGATTTAAGTAGTAAGTTTAAGTTCTCTTTAGATAGCTTAACTAATAAATTTATATTAAGAAATTTCCCAAACCATTAATGATAAGAATAATACTATTATAATAATAATAATAATATCTAATATTATTATTTTAGTTATTAAGAATAATGTTAAATCCATACTATTACTAATAGTTATAATCCCTAGATCTATTAATATATGTTAACATTTTACTCATTATTATAGTCCCTAGATTTATTATTTTTTAACTCAAATATTGATGAGCCCCAATTTTGGTACAATTTGGGCTCATTTTGGCCTATTATACTTGCTCAAACCATTCATTTTTTATTGCTTATGCATGCATTTCTTAGTTTGTTCATGTTGTTTGTAGGAAGAAGGGTAGGCACTCTATCTACGTGACTAATGCATTATGATTCCAGGTTTTGGCATTAAAAGGGAGCAAAAGACAACGAAAAAAGGAGACAAGGAGACAACGAGGTGGCACTGCTGGTTTTTAGGAGAGGATGTCCACGGTCTTGGGGATATTCCTCGTGATTCCCACCAAGAACTCCGAGCTCCAATCCATCTCCCCTCCGAGCTTAGAAGCAGCCAGCTGTTCTACAGGAACAGCAGTTACAACTGTTCTACAGGAACAGCACTTATGACTGTCCTACAGGATCAGCAGTTAAACTCTAGTTGGACAGCCGAGCTCCTAAAATCAAGGACACTTGTTGGATCACTATTTTGCATAAGTATAGAGGCCGTAGCCTTTGATAGGTTGTTGAAACTTTCGCATTACTATTGTAATTTTGGAGCACAGCTCGGTGTTAGTTCTTGTTGTAAGCCAGTTTTGGCATAACATCAGATTATGAATAAAGAAGGCAGATTTTGATCCAGCTCTGAGTTTTCTTAAGGAGACTATAGCTCTCAGGTTAGGGCCCAACCTGAGAGCCATAGATCCCCTCTGCTGTAGTGTTGTTTGCATTTCGTTTCAGCACTCTGAGTTTTCATTTTCACATGCAATTTGAATTACAGGTTGTTGAATTAGTCTTTTTCATGAGCATAGATAGGACTAGTTTATGGTTGAATTGCTTTCGGTTGTTTAGTTAGATTAGCAGAGGATAGATATAATCCATTGGAGCTCCAGCAAAAAGGTTGTTAAGGCTCACTACCATCTCATTTGGGATTGGGGTGCAGTCCATGACTAACCACCAAAAATACACATTTCTTTATTTCATGATTGTTGCAAACACAGTCACGTTATGTTAGATGCTTCCACATGATTCACACCTGCACCACACTCCTTTACCACAGCTTCATGCACATTCTCCTTCGCGTTTTGGATTGCTGTTCATTGAATTTACAAGCACAGGTAGTTTAGGTTAATGCATTTTCGGTTTGGTAACAGTCACAAGCATTTGTTTCATCTACACTGCTTTCTCTCGTTCCATCACTTCGTCCTCCATCTTGATCACGCATGCAAACACATCTTTGACCCCCGCTCCGCTCTGTCATCTCCCAAAGTCTTTCACTCCTCACGTACTTCCATTCTCTAGCCCTTTCGTTGACCTAGCCCTCTATCTTCCAACCTACTCCCTACATTCACTCCCTATCCCCATTCCTCCACTTCTACAGCCATCACCAGCCTTATTCCTACCTTACACATCTCCCCCTACCATTCCATCACTCCTCCATCACTTCAAACACTCACGGTAGGTCATCCTGTAGCAGTTTGTAGACATCCTGTAGAAACCAGAGTATCCTGTCGGATCCCCTGCAGACATCCTGTAGGAGGCCACTCACTCGATTGCTGAGCATCTGAATGCGAGGAACCTCTGTGGATGGATGCTAAGGATCCCTAGGGACCTCTCCTAGCCTCCCCAACCTGTCCCACGCTTTCCTTCCTTCTCCATCCCATATGCACAACCAAACCCTAGTTAGCACAAAATCACAATCATTCCATTCACTTAAAGGAAAAATACAAAAACATGTCTTTCATGATGCAAGTAGTTTAGATCCATGCATTTGCACTTATTAGAGGTAACAGCAGCCTTGGTTGAAGTTTCATTCACATTCTTTGCATTGTAGAGGTTAGACTAGTTAAATTAGGGTTTCTCAGGTTTACATGCTTTGATTTGCTTTCAGTTCAGTTTGTCAAGTAGAGTAGCTTTCCTTTGAGAATAGCTTTCGTCCATCAGTTAGCAAGCTTCTTCTGAGAGCCTATAGAAGTTGGCTTGAGCCCTAGCGGACTTGTGCCAGCTGACCAAGTGACAGCTGCGACAAGAGCTAGTACTTATGCATATAGCACCGTCGGTTCCAAGTTTTTACGAACTACCGGGTTGATAAAATTAAGAGACAGGAAGCCCCAGGAGTTGTAGCATTATTGCTACAATACTGGAGCTCACCATCTTTTTGGCGCCGTTGCCGGGGAAGCGTCAGAGTATTAGTAATTGTTGCTTTTCTTCTACTTTCGTACTCTTACTTCTGCTTAGTAGTTTATTTCATTTCCATTCTACAAAAGTAGCATAGACATTTCCTGCTTTCATAGATTAGCATTTCCTGCTTTCATAGATTAGCATTTCCTGCTTTCATAGATTAGCATTTCCTGCTTTCCTAGATTAATATTTCCTGCTTTCCTAGAATTAGCTTTCCAATTCCACAAATTTCATTTGAGAAATATAGTTAGTGTAGATCACTCTGTTTCAGTTTTGCAGGTACCAAAGAAAAAGCAAAAGCACAAAAAAAAAAAAAAGTCCTTTCCATTTCATGCCTCGTAGGAACCGAGATAGATCAGGCAAATTCCTACCAAACACCCCCACCACATCACTGAGTCACCCTTCTCTCTTCTTTGGTGACAGTGACCCAGAGGAACCTATAGGTGAACATCCTGAGATATACCAAGACCCTATAGAAGAAGAAGAGTTAGAGACCACTCCATCTAAAGCCATGGCTGATAATAGAAGAGAAGATGAGAGAATAGAAGGAGCTTTCCCCATCCGAGAGACCAATGGAGAGATGAAAATGAAGAACATTAGCCCCTCCGCCTTGCCTCACTTCCATGGACTGACCACTGAGGATCCCGATACCTTCTTGTTTGAGTTTGCTGTCCTTTGTAGAACCTATGACTATACTGAAGATGAGCAAAAGCTAAAGCTTTTCCCTTCAACCCTTAAGGATGCAGCACTACGCTGGTTCATGGGACTACCTAGGAATAGCATCGCTACTTGGGCTCATATGCAGCAAGCCTTCAATACCAAGTATAGGGATTACTGTAGGTCTAAGGAAACCAAGGGAGAGATCTTTCGGATGACCATGGGGAATGATGAGTCCTTAGAGAATTATGAGGAGAGGTTCCAACTTAGCTATAAGCGGGCCAGGTGCACACTTGACCCTGAATCCCTCAAGTTGGTTCTACTCCGAGGAGTCCCTGAAGATCTCTTAAACACCCTTCACATGTTAGCTGGGGGGGACATTTACCAACTGCCTTATGAGGACATCAAGACTGTGTTTAGAAATCATTCCAGGGCAGCTAGGAAACGAGGTAGAGGAAATCTCCTCCCCACTGGTGTCCCTTTCTCCAAACATGAGTTTACAAACCAATTAGAAGATCTTAAGAGTGAGGTGAGACAGACCATTGCCATGCAGCTGGACACATTCAGGATCCAGCAGAAGAAAGAGGAAGCCGAGAGAGCCTTGGCTGTCTTCTGTCCTAGGTGCACTAGAAGACACCCTAAGAACGAATGCCCATTGCATTCGGTTGAAGTGTGTTTCGTTTGTGAGGAGGACCACCCAACAAATCAGTGTCCAACCTTACCTGGGTTTAAAGCCATGTACCAAGGGACCGAAGCTCCCACAGAGCCTCTCTATTACCTCAACCAAAGGAGGCCACAAGGATCTAGACCTTATCAGCAGGGGATGCAAGGGGCATCTCAAGCTTATTACAACCCCAACCAGTCAACTCCTATGCCTTCCTGGGGTCCCCCTGCTCATCCTTCATGGTCCATGCCTCCTCCATGGTCTTATCCACCTCAGTACCCCACTCAACCTACTTCTCATTCCTATCATTCACATGCCCAGTCACAGCCTCAATGGAGTGCACCTCAGTCGGGGTGGAGGCCCCAATACAACACCCCTCCTGCCATTTTGCCTCCACCACCAGTTCAACCTCAGCCTTTACCTCCTGCTCCTCCAAGGCAACCTCAGATGCCTGCTCAACCGAACCCGAACCCCAACAATAGACAGGCTCAGCAGGTATATACTGGGGAGACCTCATGCCCTACCTATGATGTGGAAATCCAGGAGATCAATCTTAGATCTGGAAAGACTCTTCCAGATCGCCAACCTCCTCCCCCAGAGGATGAGGAAGACCATCAGGAGAGTGAACCAAAGCCTATTCCACCCTTTCCTGAGAGACTAACAGCCACCACACAACCCAACCCAGAGGAGGATGAGCTTCTGGGAGAGCTCAAGCAGTTGTGTGTGAAGATACCCCTTCTCCAAGCTATCAAGGATGTGCCCATTTATAACAAGCTGGTTAAGGAGAAGTGTTTCAAACACCCAGGAAGACGGAAGAAAGATGCCTCAACTATCAATGTCATAGGACAACTGTCTGACCTTATGCTAGGACAAGTCATCTGCCCAAAGTACCTAGATCCTGGAAGTCCTGTAGTAGATGTTCACATCAATGGCACCATTATCCCCCACACCTTGATTGATCTGGGGGCGGCCATCAATGTGATGACCAGGGATACCATGCTTAAACTCAATCTTCAGGGTTCCTTGAGGAAGACCTCGACAGTACTGCAATTAGCAGACCGCTCCACCGTGACTCCCGAAGGGATTGTGGAGGATGTCATGGTCTCCATCGATTCTTGGGAATACCCTGCAGACTTCCTGGTTCTGCAACCAAAGGCCAAGCTTACTGGATATCCTCTCATCTTGGGAAGGCCTTGGTTAGCTACTGCAGATGCTTACATAAGTTGTCGGGCAGGAAACATGACCATCAAAAATGGTCCCATGTCCAAGAAGCTAGTCCTATACCCTCCTGCCCAACCTTCTTTAGAGCATGATTTACCGCTCTGGTTGGAGGAAGGAGAAGAAGACGAGGTAGAAACCCCCCAACCGAGGATGACTTGATTGAGACTCTGATCCAAAACCCACCTACCAGTGTGCTACCTTTAGAAAAATTGGTGGAGGATGCCCAAGCTAGCACCTTAGTGGATCTTTGTACAACCAACCCTGTCACTCCCAGAGTTAAGAATGTGGAGTTCGGCCCTGAGAAAGCATTGAAAATCAGCTCCTCCCTATCTCCTTCCCAGGAAAAGGAGCTGTGTAGTCTGTTGGCCAACCACCTAGATTCTTTTGCTTGGAGTTATAAAGAGATGAAAGGAGTCCATCCCTCGGTCTGTACCCATCATATATACATCAAAGAGGATTGTAAACCGGTTAGGCAACCTCAGAGGAGAATGAATCCAGCACTTAAAGACATTGTCAAGGAAGAATTGCAGAAACTGTTGGATGCCGGATTCATCTACCCCATCTCAGATAGTGAATGGGTGTCCCCTCTAGTGTTGGTTCCCAAGAAGAATGGGAAGTGGAGAATCTGTGTGGATTACCGTGAGCTGAACAAAGCTACCAAGAAAGACCATTTCCCTCTACCTTTCATAGATCAAGTGTTGGATGGACTGGCAGGAAAGAAGTTCTTCTCTTTCCTGGATGGGTTTAGCGGGTACAATCAAATCCAAATCAGCCTGGAAGACCAAGATAAGACCACCTTCACTTGTCCTTGGGGTACCTTTGCCTACCGAGTCCTTCCCTTTGGGCTATGCAATGCTCCTGCTACCTTTCAGAGAGCTGTCTTGAGCATCTTCTCAGAGTTGGTCCATGATGCAGTAGAAATCTATATGGATGACTTTACTCCTTACGGGGCTAACTTCCAGGAAGCATTGTCCAACTTGGGAAAAGTCCTCACCAAGTGCATCGAGATGAACTTGTCCCTTAGCCCTGAAAAATGTGAATTCCTAATGACTGAAGGGACCGTGCTAGGCCATACCATCTCTTGCCAAGGGTTACAGGTGGATCCCAACAAAATTGCTCTAATCAAGAAGGTTCCACCTCCCTAAAAGGTCAGGGATGTTAGGAGTTTCTTGGGATTAGCGGGATACTACAGGAGATTCATTAAGGACTTTAGCAAGTTAGCCTCACCATTGTTTGGCCTATTGGCAAAAGATGTGGAGTTTAGGTGGACTGACGATTGTCAGAAGAGTTTGAATGAGTTAAAGGACAAGTTGGTGTCAGCACCAATCCTGAGAGGTCCAAACTGGGCCCTACCTTTCCACATCCACACTGATGCCTCGAACAAAGCCATAGGTGCAGCCTTAGGACAAGTTGAGCAAAAGCTTCCATATGCCATTTACTTCGTTAGCAAAAACTTGTCCAAAGCAGAGCTGAATTACACTGTAACCGAGAAAGAGTTCTTAGCTGTAGTCCATGCACTAAACAAGTTCCGTCATTATATCACTGGATATCAAACATTTGTACATACTGACCATGCTGCTATTAGATATTTGATGAATAAACCAGATGTGAATGCTCGTATTATTAGATGGTTACTTTTATTGCAGCAGTTTGATTTAACCATTGTTGATAAACCAGGTAGAGAAAATGTTGTTGCTGACTTTTTATCTAGATTGGATTTGTCTGCAGATGAAGATGGGACGGTGGATGACCAGATGCCTGATGAGCATCTGTTTGCTATCTCAGTACTCTCTCCATGGTTTGCTGATATAGCAAACTACCTTGTTTCAGCTCAGTTCCCTCCGCACCTCTCTTCAAAAGAGAAGAGCAGAATCATCAGAAAAAGTGCCTCATTTACTTGGATCGGGGGCAACCTGTTCAAGCTTGGCCCCGATCAGATCTTAAGGCGTTGTGTAAGGGAGGAGGAAGTCTTTGATATCCTCCTCACTTGTCATGATGGGCCTTGTGGAGGGCATTTTGCAGCAAAGAGAACTGCCTTCAAGATCCTGCAGGTAGGCTACTATTGGCCCACACTTCATCAAGATGTCAGAAGATATGTCAGCCAGTGTGACCAATGCCAAAGAATGGGGAAACCGACCCAAAGGGATGAGATGCCTCTCCAACCTCAAGTGACTCTTGAGCCATTTGAGAAGTGGGGCATGGACTTTGTGGATCCAATCAATCCCTCTTCGAGGCAGAGATCCTACATCATTGTGTGTACTGACTACTTGACAAAGTGGGCAGAGACTAAAGCAATCAAAGCAGCAACAGAAGAGAAGGTGGTCGAGTTCTTAAGAGAGAACATCTTCTACAAGTTTGGCTACCCCAGAGAGCTGGTGACCGATCAAGGGAGCCAGTTCACATCCTACTTGGTTGAAGACTTACTGGCTCATCACAAGATCAAGCATAGGACTTCCACCCCCTATCATCCTCAAGCAAATGGGCAGGTGGAAGTCACCAATAGAGCATTAGAGGGGATCTTGACCAAAGTGGTGAGCAGCAGCAGAAAAGATTGGGCAGATTGCCTGGTTGAAGCCACATGGGCTTACAACACCACTTGGAAGACCACCACCGGCTTCACACCTTATGAGCTGGTCTATGGGAAGAAAGCTTTGTTGTCCATTGAGTTTGAGTATAACACTTTGAGGATGGCAGCTCAACTAGACCTAGATCTCAGCCATGCACAGCAAGAAAGGTTATTGCAGCTGAATGGACTGGATGAGCACCGCATGCAGGCCCTCCTTCACTCAGAAGTGGTTCAACTTCAGAGGAAGGTGTGGCATGACCAACATCTCCATGACAAGCAATTTCAGCCGGGAGATTGGGCTTTGTTGTATGATTCCAGATACAAAGATTTCAAGGGGAAGTTGAGAACCATATGGCTGGGACCATATTCAGTGGAAAAGTGTCATGACAATGGATCTGTCCTCATTCGAACCATTGATGAGGAAGCCATTCCCATGCTTGTCAATGGGCATCGATTGAAGATCTACAGGAAGCCTCCCTCAAGACAAGAGTTCATCAAAACAATGGAGAAGGCAGTATTGGTCATAGAGAAGGGTCCTGCCCCTGCTTTGGGCACAACCTGAAGCATCTAAAAAATAAAAAATAAAAAAAATAATAAAATAATAAAGATCCTTGGGTGAAAACCTCTCTGAGGCGCCCAAGGCAGGTGGTAGGGGTGAAAACCTCATTGAGGCGCCCCTGCTATCTTCCAAAAAAAAAAAAAAAGAGATAAAGATCCTTGAGTGAAAACCTCTCTGAGGCGCTCAGGGCAGATGGCACGGGTGAAAACCTCCTTGAGGCGCCCCTGCTATCTTTCAAAAAAAAAAAGAAAAAAAAAACAAAAAGAAAAAACAAGATCCATAAGTTATTTGCATACAGATTGCAGGTGTTCTATGGAGGAGAGGAAGCCTCTCAACTCAAGGCCAAAAGTCCTTATCATGCAGCCAGGACACCTCACCAGCACCTCCTCCAAGAATGCTTATGTTCTTCAAGGTATGTGCACTTTCATTATAGATTGAGTCTCCTACAGGAAGACACAGATTTTCTACAGGAAGGTGCGATTTTCTACAGGAAGGTGCCAGTTTCTACAGGAAGGTGCAAATTTCTACAGGAAGAGTTGCCTGTCTACAGGAAGATTTGTATTTCTACAGGAAACTTCCTGTAGAAGCTCATAACGGCCCAGAATGCGTTTCATGAGCAGATCTGATGACTACGGGTTGGTGTGGACGCATGCAAGCCTCTTTTGGGCCCATGCACGACGCTGTTACCTTGCTCCACCACCCGTGTCGACATGCGGCCAAGTCCCTGCACCCACAAAGAAAATCGATGAGTTCTCGCAGGCAAG
This sequence comes from Pinus tabuliformis, assembly GCA_031772625.1. NCBI lineage: Eukaryota > Viridiplantae > Streptophyta > Pinopsida > Pinales > Pinaceae > Pinus > Pinus tabuliformis. The sequence goes on along the minus strand of CM062808.1, from coordinate 852,322,967 downwards.
CCATTTCCAAAGGTAACAAATGACGAGATCTCATACCATATGTATCAAGAGCGCTGGGATCGTGATCGAGAAGCCAGAACCGCCAGCGTGCAGCATGCACCCAAGGAGAAAGGACTGTGACGAGACCCCTCGCGGGGATCCTGTAACAGTTCAACCTGCTTGAGTGAATACCGTCCACAGCACCGCCATCCGAGATGAACCGCGGGCGCATGAAAGCAAAACCATCCACTCTAACGTCAGCAACCTGTAACCATGAGCCTCCGGGTCTGCGTAAGCCGCGTGCAGCAGGTATATCCGTCGTCCAAAAACTGAAAATCGTGTGCAGACGCGCGCAGGTAAGTGTCTCAACCTTCTCTCCATCAAATCGCATGAATATTACTTTGATTTGTTTACATGGCGTAAGAGTGAATGGTTGAGCAGCCGTATGGCCAGTTGACTGGCCACATCGGCTAGTTATGGTATAGTCGAATGTTCGGGTGGCGGTCACGAAAAAATCAGCAGCACGCACGTGAGAATCCGTGGGAATGAGTTCAGCAAAAAAAGGCGGCGGCAGATCTGTGGGAATGAATGCGGTAGCAAGTGAATACGCCAGTGAGTGGTTGATGACGTCGCTCAACGGTCCGGCGGGGGATGAGCTGTCCCCCGCGCCACGGATCGCGCCGATTCAAAATCTAATCGGCTAGATTTTGACATGCATTCAATCAACCACCACTTCGAACTCGAGTGGCTATTCCGATCGGCTCTGCACCTTGATACGCCGAGCTGTTGGTTACCAGAACACCAGTGAAGCGCACCTCAACCGCAGTCCAATTGCAGTCCTCCCCGAAGTTTGCACACTGCTCCTACAGGAACAGTTTCTACAGGAACGCAGTCCTACAGGACGCAGTCTTCTACAGGAACGCGGGTGTTCACGTAAAAAAAGGTGGCCGAGTAACGAGGTAACCCTGGACTTCTCATGCAATTGCTCATTTAAGGTGGTAGGATTGTCAGTTACTGTCTGGGTAAATGAGAAAGTAGACAAATTGTTGTCTGTGTGCCCATACTGCAATTCTACAGGATTGTTGCGTGGTTAGACTGTGTTGTAAAATTTTTGTGGGTTATACACATTGTTCTGCACTCTGTCACCGAAACTAAACTCTCTTCCACCATCACCACCTCCAGTTAAGAAAATTGTGCATCATGCCGGGTGGATTTATCAGGCGAGAACCCACAGATTCCACCAAATTAAGGAGAAATCCAGTAGTGGTAGAGCTCTTTACCAGAGCACAATGGATGCCTTTTTGTGATAAGCTACAGGGCTACGATGATGAAGTAGCCGAGGAATTCTTGCAGGCATTGAAGCCTAAATCCCAGACACTGGCCACAGTAAGCTTCAGAGGTCTCAGTCTCCAACTCACCCCAGAGCATATAAGTCGAATCACAGAACTGCCCATGGGTCTCCCGTGGGATAAAGAAGAACGAAAGCAGAGCCAGCAAGCAAAGAAAGAATTCTTTCCACCTGAGGAAGAATTCTCGGAGGATAAAAACGGGGTAAGAAGAACGAGTTTATCACCACCTTGGAATGAAGTCAGTTTGCAAATCATGAAATATATTACTTGTGAAGGCCGGTTCAGCATCGTGTATGCATACCACTTTCGGTTACTCACTGAGTTGAGGCACCGAATTGACCTTCCTGTAGAGCAAAAGCTGAGCATCCCTTATTATCTCCTGCAGTCCTTGATTGAGTGCGCTACAAAGCTCAAAGATGGTATACCAGATCAAGTCGCACACCATGGGCTGATCAAATTGCTTGTGGAGGATGCACTGCACTCATATAAAGTTCCCCTCTCCTGGGAGTCATTTAGGAATCTAACACGAGATGGGGACATAAAAATGCTAGTCGAAGCTAGTGGCTCCTCCAGCGGTGAAGAACGAGAAGCAGAGGCCGAGGAAAAGAAGGAAACTAGCCCAAGTACCCCAACTACCATGTAGGAGAAGCAACACAAAGAAAAAGATGCTGAAGAAAAGGCTGACTCCCCCATCCTGTCAGCGAGGGAAATAAGGTCAAAGAGCAGAAGGGACAAAGTTGGGGCAGGCCACGTCAGCCCAATTACCTCTCCAGCACTCACAAGCAAACAAAAAGATAAAACCCCTGCAGCAAAGCGAGCGAAAGTGAAGACACCCGTCACTACAGGAAAGGAGAAGCAGGCTTCTACAGGAAGCGCAAAAGCACAGAAACAGGCTTCTACAGGAAGCCATGCAAAATCAAAATTAAAGGAGCAGAGGGTGGATGTTCTGGCCAGGGAGGTAGCGGCTGTATTAGCTGGCCTCAGTACGCCACCCAAGCCAAAAGGGAAGAGGAAGAGGGACCCTCCTCTCTACTTCAAAGCCCGGAGAAGTGTTCGAATAAAAACAGGGAAACCACAGACGCAGTCCAGCAGCCCAATTGTCATCGAAGACACCCCTGCTTCTCCCAAAGAGAAATCACCCTCAAAGATTACAGTTACCTACGAAAAGGGAAGTCCAAAGAAGAGCACATGGCAAGAAAGGGTAGATCTGTTGGATGAAAAAACCCGGCTACAGGAAGCCGAAAATTTCCTACAGGATACCTTGGCTCGGCTACAGGAAACCGAACAAAGAGAAGGGGAAGGACCCTCGTCACCAAAGAAGGGTGAGCTAGCACCTCCTGGAGAGGAAGAAAGAGAACATATCCCTGAACCTAGCCCTTCACTGAATCTGAACTCCTACTACACCTTCTTGGAGGCGGGAAAGATCATACCGCAAAAATTTACTGTACCTCTATTTTTCGAACTAGAGAAAGAAAGAGTCCGTTCCCACACATGGATGCAGATCGCTAAATCAAAGGGTGTGGCAGACATAGGCCCTTTACAATATCAACTCAGGGAGGTCAGGAGTGAATTCACCATGGCAAAACATGTGGCTAGCTGCCAACATGCACTTCTACAGGAAGAAAACCAGAAGTTGAAATTGCAGCTACAGGAGCTAGGGGCAGGGGTAGGAACCTCCTCCAAGGACACCAAAAATGAGCAGCAAGGGAAACAAGAGCTGACCACCCATCTTGAGGGGCCAATTACACTTCTACAGGAAACAAGACAGCAGGGCCAAATTGAAACACAAGCTCTGAAAGAGCAGCTGAAACAAAAGGAAACACAACTGGCCTGCATGGCCAGTTGGGCCATGGAAGCCCTGCAGTGCAGACATCCTTCAAAGTCTTATGGCTTGTACTTAAAGGATCAGTGGCTACAGTTCCAGATAAACACATTAGCACAAAGAGGTATTGCACAAATCCATAGCCCACAGCAATTTTCCGAATTATGCAATATTAGCTCAGCAGAAGACAAAGCCAAGCTAGCAGAATTCTACATCCACAATCTGGTTTTGCCTAATGAAGTCTCTTGGGATCCCAATATCGCCTTGGGTGATATGCAGTTGATGGCCTTCGCTTCATGGTTAAATCATGAGGATCAGAGAGCAACCGAAGAAAAATCGGTTATGAGCTGAGAAGTGAGAGAGCCACTGTACATTCGAGCAGAACCAGAGAATCCGGTTGCCCTCATCTCAGCCCGCCAACAGTTGTCTAATGATCCCACAGCTTCCTTGAGATTTATGGACCAGCAGGCCCAAGCAATAGCCCACTTTGAAGATATGGACAGATTATTGGGAGAAACTGCTGCCCACGCATGTGCACGCGGGTGGCATACCTTGGCACATAGTTTGAAGATCCGGGAGTACCATACCCCGACCCGGATGAGGGAAGCATTGGCAAGAGTGGACCTTTACAAGAAATCCATGCAAAGACTTCAGGCCAGCTGGATTGGCCTTAAACTCAGCCCCCCATTGCTGCTAGGATTGGCTGAAGGAAGTACAGAGAAAGATGACAATGCACAATGGGAAAAGGTGGACGAAACAGCCGGGTTTCATATCAACAAAGAGGACATCACCACAGAAGCTTGGGATGTAAGGGGAGCAGTGCAAGCCATGAAGGACGAGGATCTTGATTGAGTTGCTCAAGGATGAGCAAACGGTTCAGCTGGGGGGTGATGATGAGCCCCAATTTTGGTACAATTTGGGCTCATTTTGGCCTATTATACTTGCTCAAACCATTCATTTTTTATTGCTTATGCATGCATTTCTTAGTTTGTTCATGTTGTTTGTAGGAAGAAGGGTAGGCACTCTATCTACGTGACTAATGCATTATGATTCCAGGTTTTGGCATTAAAAGGGAGCAAAAGACAACGAAAAAAGGAGACAAGGAGACAACGAGGTGGCACTGCTGGTTTTTAGGAGAGGATGTCCACGATCTTGGGGACATTCCTCGTGATTCCCACCAAGAACTCCGAGCTCCAATCCATCTCCCCTCCGAGCTTAGAAGCAGCCAGCTGTTCTACAAGAACAGTAGTTACAACTGTTCTACAGGAACAGCACTTATGACTGTCCTACAGGATCAGCAGTTAAACTCTAGTTGGACAGCCGAGCTCCTAAAATCAAGGACACTTGTTGGATCACTGTTTTGCATAAGTATAGAGGCCGTAGCCTTTGATAGGTTGTTGAAACTTTCGCATTACTATTGTAATTTTGGAGCACAACTCGGTGTTAGTTCTTGTTGTAAGCCAGTTTTGGCATAACATCAGATTATGAATAAAGAAGGCAGATTTTGATCTAGCTCTGAGTTTTCTTAAGGAGACTATAGCTCTCAGGTTAGGGCCCAACCTGAGAGCCATAGATCCCCTCTGCTGTAGTGTTGTTTGCATTTCGTTTCAGCACTCTGAGTTTTCATTTTCACATGCAATTTGAATTACAGGTTGTTGAATTAGTCTTTTTCATGAGCATAGATAGGACTAGTTTATGGTTGAATTGCTTTCGGTTGTTTAGTTAGATTAGCAGAGGATAGATATAATCCATTGGAGCTCCAGCAAAAAGGTTGTTAAGGCTCACTGCCATCTCATTTGGGATTGGGGTGCAGTCCATGACTAACCACCAAAAATACGCATTTCTTTATTTCATGATTGCTGCAAACACAGTCACGTTATGTTAGATGCTTCCACATGATTCACACTTGCACCACACTCCTTTACCACAGCTTCATGCACATTCTCCTTCGCGTTTTGGATTGCTGTTCATTGAATTTACAAGCACAGGTAGTTTAGGTTAATGCATTTTCGGTTTGGTAACAGTCACAAGCATTTGTTTCATCTACACTGCTTTCTCTCGTTCCATCACTTCGTCCTCCATCTTGATCACGCATGCAAACACATCTTTGACCCCCGCTCCGCTCTGTCATCTTCCAAAGTCTTTCACTCCTCACGTACTTCCATTCTCTAGCCCTTTCGTTGACCTAGCCCTCTATCTTCCAACCTACTCCCTACATTCACTCCCTATCCCCATTCCTCCACTTCTACAGCCATCACCAGCCTTATTCCTACCTTACACATCTCCCCCTACCATTCCATCACTCCTCCATCACTTCAAACACTCACGGTAGGTCATCCTGTAGCAGTTTGTAGACATCCTGTAGAAACCAGAGTATCCTGTAGGATCCCCTGCAGACATCCTGTAGGAGGCCACTCACTCGGTTGCTGAGCATCTGAATGCGAGGAACCTCTGTGGATGGATGCTAAGGATCCCTAGGGACCTCTCCTAGCCTCCCCAACCTGTCCCACGCTTTCCTTCCTTCTCCATCCCATCTGCACAACCAAACCCTAGTTAGCACAAAATCACAATCATTCCATTCACTTAAAGGAAAAATACAAAAACATGTCTTTCATGATGCAAGTAGTTTAGATCCATGCATTTGCACTTATTAGAGGTAACAGCAGCCTTGGTTGAAGTTTCATTCACATTCTTTGCATTGTAGAGGTTAGACTAGTTAAATTAGGGTTTCCCAGGTTTACATGCTTTGATTTGCTTTCAGTTCAGTTTGTCAAGTAGAGTAGCTTTCCTTTGAGAATAGCTTTCGTCCATCAGTTAGCAAGCTTCTTTTGAGAGCCTATAGAAGTTGGCTTGAGCCCTAGCGGACTTGTGCCAGCTGACCAAGTGACAGCTGCGATAAGAGCTAGTACTTGTGCATATAGCACCGTCGGTTCCAAGTTTGTACGAACTACCGGGTTGATAAAATTAAGAGACAGGAAGCCCCAGGAGTTGTAGCATTATTGCTACAATACTGGAGCTCACCAAATATGGTTAACATTTTACTTAAAATAACACTCAATACCAACCAAAAAGTATTAAAATAATATTCATATTTAGCATTCTAGACTTTAATGACATTCAAAACATTATAAAATATATTGATATTAAACTCTAATACATTAAATAACTATTTATCTAATAATATTATTATAATTAAATAATTTGACTAGTCAAATCTAGTGGTTTCTTGGTCAATTATAGTCGTTGGTCCAGTCTAGTCTAATATAATCGTTTTCCAGTCAAACCTTGTCGTTGGAAGATTTGCTATCTCTATTTAACATGTAGCCTTAATCTGATTCTTCAACTTGTCCTGACAATAAACCACACTCATTGGTTTTCTAATGTGATTTTTCCCTAAATATTTCTATACTCAGATTATGGATCACAAAAGCTTAAATTCGAATAACAAAATATCTTAATTTACCAATCAGTAAAATATAAATAGACTAGATTCCAAAATAACAAAATATCTCAATTTACATGTTCATGGAAATAGAATTTTATACTTCATGATAAGTACTAATAAAACATTATTCGAGGTTTGAGGCAGGGATGTTCATTGTCCCCTCTCCTTTTTATTCTGATCATGGACTCATTAAGTCTTCACATAAAAAGGGCTATTAGAGAACAGAGATGCCGTCCTTTGGCAATCAGCCGGGAAATTTCCATTTCTCACAACTTGTTTATTGATGACATCCTGTTTTCTGCAATTCTATGTCGTGCCTCGTGGTTTTGCATGATTTATTGGGAAAGTTCCAAAAAGCCACGGGACTATGCATAAATGTCGACAAGTCGTCTTTCCATCTGGAGGATGCTAATGCAGAACTTATTGTCCATCTGATCCGACTCTTCAATATTAAAGCCAAACCACTAAATGAGGGCTTGAAATACTTAGGTTTTCATATAAAACCTGTGGGATACTCATTTGTTGATTGGTTGTGGATTTGTGACTGGTACTTCATGAGAATTGCTGGATGGGAATTTAAATGTCTTTCTATGGCTGGAAGAGCGATTTTGACTCAACCAGTACCAGTTCAATTAATGGTCTACTGGGCTCATATTTTTTACATTCCTGTAAATATAATCCACAAACTAAACATATTAACTGCAAATTTTATTTGGGGAGGGAACAAAGAGAAAAGGAAATTCCACATTACATCTCAAAGCTGACTCGCCCAAAACAGTTGTGGGGTTGGGGTATCATGGACCTTAATATGTTTCGCATTGCTCTCCTCTGCAAATCTTTATGGAAAGGAGTCTTAGGGGATTGTCTTTGGAGAAATGCCATCAAATCAAAATATTTGGACAGCAGAGACATGTCTTTCTGGTATAGAAAAGGGACAATTAGATCCTCATAGGGATCTGCCATTTGGAGAAGCTTCTGAAAAATTGAACTTTTTTTCTCCAAAAGTTGGTATGGAGTTTCCAATCGAGGAAAAATATCATTATTGGACTTGATCCCATCGCAGGAGGAGATGAGGAACCATCTTATTCTAGGCAGTTACTTTTGGCCTTGCAGCAAAAAGGGATCTTTTATTGGGACCAGGCCATTGATAGATGGGAGGGGCCTCTTCCAATTTGGAAATCGGCCTCGATGATGGACCTCAATGATGATATTTCTATCCAATGGAATCATATTACTTGGTCTATGAGGAACAGGGGCATATTCAGATTTGAGGCTGAGGATAAATTTATCTGGAAGGGGTATCGGGGGAGGTCAACTGTATTTGTAAAGGATATCTATATTCAACTTCAACAAGACAGTTTCATTCAACAAGATAACACTTTCCCCATTATCTTCTAGAAAACAAGTTGCCCACATAAGATAATTATCTTTGCATGGCTTGTCTTCCACAATAAGAACTTAATGTGGGATAACCTTCAAAAAAGGAACTGGAGCGAGCCTGCTATCTGTCCTATTTGTAAATCGAACGAAGAAAACAACATTCACATTTTCCTTAACTACCTTCATTCGTAGGGGATATGGAGGAACCTTGCTGAGCATTTCGGTATTAGTAGGATCTCATTTCTCTCTCTTAAGGAAGCTTTCGAATGGTGGAGCAATCTAAAACTGGACTGGAGGCCTATCCCACTACTAACCTTATGGGCTATATGGAAATGGAGGAATAGGGCCCTTTTTCAAAACAGCAAGGAAAATTATATTTATGTTTCTAAATCCATTCTCTCACAGTACTACACCTGTCAATCCTTCTTCATGCATCAGAGGTTTGGAAAGTTGTAGGCTAGAAATCTTGATCCTTCAGGTGTTCCTCGGGCTTATTTTGATGGGGCTAATCAAAATGGTTTTTGTGCATGTGGTGTCTATATTATCCCAATGGAAAACTACTGTATCGGCATTTTTTGGCACAGTGGGAAAGGGTCAAACAACAAAGCAGAGGCCATGGCATTGGCTGGTCTCCTAAAGTTTTGTGACTATCTAAACATCCAGAATTTGCAAATTTTCGATGATTCCAAGGTCATAATTGACCATGTAAAGTCTACTCACTCCATAAAAAATCACAATCTTTTGGGGTCGCTGAACAGAATAGACTCTATCTAAAAATCTCAAAACGACTATTCTATACACCATATTGATAGAGCAAAAAACACAGACGCTGATTCTTTGTCAAAAAAAGCTCTTTCTCCTCAAAGCGAATTCTAGAATATGAGCATATCAGTGGGGGACGAATTGCATCATATTCAGGATTTCATTTTGCCAGGATCCTAATCCACTTTCACCTCTCTTCTATTCCAGTATGTATCAAGTACCCAATTTTTTTTTTTTTTGCTCAGAACTAGAAGATTTATGATCCCGCATATTTTTGCTATTCCATCAAATGCCTCTATTTTATCCTGTACATTTCGGGTGAGGTTTTGTTTGTTTTTTTTTTGGATCTAATTATGTTATATCTCATCAATGGCTTGGTTGTCATATCTGATTACACTTATAGGTTATTTCAACAGTCCAATGATATACTGTTTATCTCTAAAAAGAATGAATATAATCTAGCTTTTTTCGGTAAAAAAAAAAAAAAAGAAGACTAGATTTTTCACTACACAATGTGAAATTACAAATAAAAAAATATCTTAGTTTACCAATCAGTAAAATATAAATAAATCATATTCCAAAATAATGAAATATCTCAATTTACGAATCAGTAAAATCTAAATAAATCAGAATACAAACCTTTACAATAATTTAAGTTCGATATTTTTATTTTAATATAACCCTATTTAAATTAAACAAGAAGAAAAAATGTTGTGTTTAATTAGTAAATAGGTTCTGTTTACTTAGAATATAAGTCTGTTTCGGTCGGAGATAATGTGTTTAGTCAGATCATGTCTTTTTCCCTACGAAATAATGTTAAGATGTTTGACTTTTATACACCATGATTTATTGAATTGAAATAAATAATGCTGTTAATGCTTGTGTTTTACAGCACACTTTATTCGAAATTAGTTCAAAGATGGATGTTTAAAATATTTAAGATCAATATTAAAAGTACATGTTTGTGCTATCGTAAAAAGTGTTTATGGTATTTTTAGATAGTTTTAGCTGAAATGTTTATTTCTAAATGGGAAAATAAATTAAAATATTATAATAATAATAAATTAATAATATTTAATTAAATTTGACGTTGATAATAATGTTTACTATTTATTAAATTAAATTTTTTTTGCTTTAAGAAAAGTAAAAAAACTATTTGATTTGCTTTGTATTTTAAAAATTTTAAGATAAATGTTTACTAATTAGAATAGTTTTGATGATTTAAAATGTAAGGGAGATAGGTATTGTAACAAATATTTTGAAACTGTGATTAATATGAGGTTATGCACAATAATCTAAGAGAAAGTGCTTTTTATTTTCAATTTTTTTAGTGTTTTTACTGTCACAAAGATGACAATTTCTTTCCACATACAATGTTTTAGGGATTGCCCAATACTCTATTTGACTATGGGGTTGGTTAGAGTTTATTCTTATTTTTGCCATGTTGATTTTCTTCTTTACACTAGTCAAAACATAGAAATACTTTTGATTTTTTAGATTAGGGTTGTTCACCTCTTTATAATATCTTTATTTTATTTTATTCTCTAATTGTTTATTGCATCACAATTTCTCTTTTAATTGGTATGCACAATACCTTTTAATATTATCATTATTAGTGCCCTCTTTATTTATTCCCCGGAAATCTAGCCAAGACTTGGCATCTTTATGGCAACCTCTATGTAGTCCAAACTTGACATCTTAATGTTGACCCTACTTTAGCCATAGGCAGTTTTGATTAGAGTTTGAAACAATCTTAGGAAGCCTTTTGTCTTCCATGTTGTTTATCTTGTTTGTGTATAATAAGTACTTAGTTATAGCCATGCACATAAATTTTAGTTATGGCTATAAGAATGGAGCTTATGTGGCCTTGAATAGCATCATTGCGACCTCTCAACATTTTTGTGTAGTTTCCTATCATTTATTTGTATATTTACGCATTGAAAGGTCAACGAAAAATTGAAATCCCAATATTACCTATAATAATTAGCCTTTGTTTCTCAATCAAATCCCTAAAACCCAAAAAAAAAATCTAACTATATTTAGAATAGCCTAGACAAATACCATATAAGAGTATACATTCTAGGGTGGAGGGATAACCAACCGGCCGGAGGGCTGTCGAGAATATTCACTGGGCCAAGGTTTTGTCGGCAGGAGGCAACAATGTTTATGAGCACATTCATCGGAACAACATCATCATGCATCAACAAACGTCGTTTGCATGGAGGAAGCGTCGATTGACTACTCATCAGACTCGATGGATACATCGTCAATATGGACGGATGATCCACCTCAGCGTCCAGCCAGGCAATCACCGGAGAACCCTCGTGAACCAGATGACCAGGTTGGGGAATTTATAACGGATAAGGAAGATGAAGTGGCCACCCTCAACGACTTAGAGTTTGTACAACTAACCACTGGAGCAACTTTGGCTTTCATATACAATTTACAGGACAAATAGCCTCAACCGGTACTCAAAATATCGTCTCCTTCCGAGCTACAAATTTAGAATATGAACATCAATCATATCAATCATCTAGTCCTGGAGAAACATCTTTGGCAGTTGGGGGTTTACCTGGCCATGAAGCAGCTACATTTGGCATAGAGAACCTTGGACTTAACATACTTGACAACCCAAGGGCTGACCCAAGGGTTTCTCACCCACATAACCATGTTCGCACCTTTGGATGTTTTGAGGGCATATCACAACAAATACCGACCCAAGAAGAAACTAGAGTATCAAACTCAGACGATAACCAGCCCGAGGCGCCTAAACATTCCCCAGTAAATCACCCTCAAAGGACGGGCAGCAAAAAATCTAAGTGTACCAAGGTGGGGGAGTGTGCGCAACTGCTAGTATTTGGAGAAGGCATAAGCATGGTGCAGGCAGCGGACACTGAGAGCATGATGATTGTTGGTCGAGTTAGAGGCCGGAACTATTCCACGGCTAGGCTAAAACGATGGACTGTGGAGATTTGGGTCCACATACTTGATCAACTATCTGTCGTTTTACCATGACGCATGGATGGTTCACCCTCATCTTTGCAAACCCCGACCAAGCAAATTTGGTGTTGTCCAAGTGCTGGCACTTAGAAAGGACACCGGTACTACTTAAGCAATGATCGCCACTTTTCGATCCTGATAAAGAAAAATTGGGGGTGGGACCAATATTGGTTTGACTGCCAGGACTACCTCTACAATTATGGTCGAAGGATGTTTTCAGTTACATTGGGGACAATCTGGGGATATACCTAGATCATGACAGATCATACATTGAATCCAGAAGCATTGCCATCGCCATTGCCAAAATTCAGGTACACCTGGATGCCAGAGAAGGACTAGTAGAAAGTCTTTGCTTGCAATATAGGGAGCTCATCAGATGGCAAATCCCGGATTCTGAGGGGGTACCATTCCGGTGCAGGTGTTGCCTTGAAGTCGGTCATTTGTATAAAGAGTGCTTGTTGATCACATATGTTCATATCAAGTCTCCTAAGAGACAAACGACAACAGGCACACAAACACAATTGGACATTGGATCAGCTCCTACACATAATGCATAAACAGAACCCCCGAGGTGACAAAGGGAGACTGGGAAGACTCCTCAAAAATCGAATGCTCTTCCTCCAGCTGCATGGGTCACAGGATGACAATCCTCTGCCATTGGTCCGATTCCGGGTACACTCATATCCTCTCGCCCCATATCTTGTCATGCTTTTAATTCTAAATATGCCAATTTATCTCTTGTTGTATCGAGTTTGGGTTTATTTGCATGTAATTTGAGTCCCATCAATTGTCCTATTGCTACAACGCGCCCCCCCCCCCCCCCCGCCCCCACCAACCTGGCCATTGATCCTACCACTATTGAGGGTGAACCTTCATTACATATTGAATGTGTTGAATCATCGGGTTAGAGCTCTCAGCATAGAAATAATCTCTAATCCCTTTCCCACCCCAAGCTACAACATACCTTCGGCCTGGGTGACGATCCTCCCCCAAAATCTCAGAAAATACGCAGGGGAAGGCAATCCTATATATCTAAGGCCATACAGAGGGCAGGAATTGAGGTGGTGACTGGCATACATACCTCTATTGACCGAGTTCCTAATGCACAAGGCAACCCTGAATTGGTTACCCCATGAAGTTCCTATCTTACAATTGCAGGGGTTTGGCCAGCCCAGATAAAAAATTGGCCCTCAGGAGACTTTTTTAATCTAAAGGGATAGATGTATTATTCCTACAAGATACATTAGGAGAGGGAGATGTGATCAACACCATTATGAATTCCATTCTACCTGGATGGGTCTTTCATACCCTTGACATGAGAGGTTGATCGGGGGGATGTGCCATTGGTTTCAATAACATAACTATTAAGACTAAAAACATTTGGGGTTGTGAAGGTGTATTGGGTGTAGACATCACATCTATTGAACTAGATGTCCCACTCCGCTTAATAAATATATATGGACCCTGTCATAACCGAGTGGGCTTCTCGGATAAACTCATGAATTCATCATTTATGGATAAGGAAAATATCATCATTGGCAGAGATCTGAACTTCTCATTGGGGCATGTTGAATCATGGGGCTCACAAGCTCAAACTGACCCCCTAACTAAATATTTTGAGCACCTATTGGACTAACAGAGTCTCCTAAATGTAGACATGGCCAAAATTCAGCCTACTTGGTGCAATAGGAGAATTGGAGAGGATGCTCTGGCCTGAACACTGGACCGATTTATCATAAAAGCACCACTGGTGGATCGATTGGATAGAATTAGATAGTGGGTGAGATCTGGGGGTATTTCTTGTCATTTCCTAATTTTTTTTGAAGCCATGAACTCCAATTGTAAGTCAAACACTCCTTTTAAATTCAACTCGGCTAGGCTTGAGGAGGTTGAATTGCACAATATTGTAAAAGAATCATGGACCCCTGTGGCCAAGATACCAACTCTTCACCGACTGCAATGATATCTAACAACTTGTCTCGGATCAAGCACATGACAATATTATGGGCAAAAGGAAAAAAGAAAAGAGACGATGCTACTCCACTAAAAATTGAAGTTGAAATTGTTAAGATGGAGGACACAAACAATTCAGGTTATATATCCATTGAAAGGAAGAATCAACTTATTAGGTTGGAAGCAGAAAAGGTTAAACTATTAAGACGGAAAGAGGAGAATTGGTGATTAATGAGCAGATCCATTTGGCTATAGGTCGGGGTGAAAATACTAAATTCTTCAAGCAATGTGCCAGGGGGAGGAAATTAATCAATACGATTTGGAGATTAAGAGATAAAAATGCTAGGGAGGCCAACACTTTTAGCTAGCTTGCGGACATGGGCACTAGACAGTTCTCCCAAATGTTCAGAGCCCCTAGATAAGCTACCATAACAGAAGTTCTCTGCATTACGAAGACAATGCCTCGATTTGTGAATGAGGAGGATGTGGAGGACTTGAACAAACTAGTCACGCTAGGGGAAATTGAAGTTGTACTGAAGTGGTTCGAAAAATACAAAAGCCCTGGACCAAATGGATGGCCTATTGAATTTTATCTTACCTTTTTTTACCATATTGGAAAAGATCTCCTTATAGCAATTGAGCAATGCAGATTGTCTGGGAAGATGCACGATAGGTTCGATTCTACATTTATAGCACTCATCCCCAAGGTTGATTACCCCCGAACATTTGATGACTATTGACCTATATCCTTAAGCAACTGCATATACAAAATCATAGCTATCTACATCAAACCCATCTTATCCAAGCATATATCCAAGGAGCAATTTGCATTCCTCAATTATAGACAGATCCATGAAGCCATTGGCATTGCACAAGAAGGCCTTCACTCCACTAAGCTCAAGAACCTTAAAAGCATTATTCTTAAGATTGACCTTTCTAAAGCCTTTGACAGAGCATGTTGGACATACCTTCAACTTATTCTTACCCACATTGGCTTTCCACACTCTTTCATAAAATGGATCATGTGTTCCTTCACCTCTGCATCATATAGCATGCTGATCAATGGGGTTGCATCCAATTTTTCCCATGTTGAGCGCAGCCTCAGAAAAGGGTGCACATTATCACCCCTTTTATTCCTCCTGATCATGGAAGGATTAAGTAGGCTCATATCTAATTCTCTAGCATCCAGGTCACTATGTGGGGTCAAAATGATAGATGTATCCTATCTTATGCATATTTTATTTGTTGATGATGTACTAATATTCTTATATGGATCCATTCGAGACACTACTTGTTTCAAGCATATTTTGTCCTTGTTTTGTAAAGATATAGGAATGGTGCGTAATTTCAACAAGTCTACCATTATGCATGTATGTTGTTCACCAAATGAACAAAGATATGCTCTACAACTATTTCAATTCACTCGACTATACATTGAGGTCGAGCTCAACTATCTTGGCTTCAGACTCAAACCAAACGATTACCGTATAGCTGATTGGTCCTGGATCATTGCAAAAATTGAAGGTCACATCAACATTTGGCAACAGATATGGCTATCTAGAGCTAGCAGATTACTACTAATCAAATCAGTACTGGAAGTTATACCAGTATATTAGATGACTCTGGCCTGAATACCAAAAGGTATCACCAATAGAATACTACAAATTTGTCGCAGATTCTTATGGACAGGGAAGCATGTTGGCAAGACCTTTGCCGGGGTAAAATGGGAGAGAATTGGAAAGCCCAAAAATGAGGAAGTTGGGGCATCAAAGAGTTGCATAAATTTGCAATGGCTCTTGCAGCAAAACTAGGCTGGCAGATAATAACATCAGATAGCTTATGGAAAGAAGTGGTTTATCACAAATATATATACCATCTTACCATTATGGAATGGGTTCGTAGGTCGATCGTGGGTAGAACTAGTTCATACATCATGTGGAAAGCTATTACTCATTCCATATCGGTCATAAAAAGAGGACTGGCATGGTGTATTGGTAATGGTGAGCTAGTACGCTTAGGAATTGATGCATGGTCGGGCTATGGGAATGCACACATACTATCGTTGGAGCTCAGACAGACTCTCGAATTTGCTGGAATCACACAGACCTCCCAAATTGCAGATGGGACAAACACTACATGGCTCTCACATGCTTGGAAATTGGAACAGGACCTCATGATACCAGATATATGGAGAAACAATTGGTGCATATACATTAGGGCACTTGAAGATTCACTTCTCAGAATAATTGACCATGAGGATGAAATCATATGGGCTGCATCCCCTCGTGGTCGTTATTCCCCAAGGTTGGATATACTTTCCTTATTTCAAACAGGAGCCAAAAGAGGTTGTATGGTGGTGGCGACCACTCTGGAAACTCAAGGCACCTCCTAAATCCCAGTTCATGTGGTGATTATTATCAAATAAAGTACCTACTGATGATAACCTTAATTGTTGAGCTATCCATGAACCATCACGATGATGCCTATGCAAGGAACAGGCTGAAGACATAGACCATCTCTTCCTACATTGCCCAACAACCCATCACGGATGGAATCAGATTTATATCTCCCTCAATATCAATACCAGATGGAATGGGGTACAACTCACCTCAAGTTGGCAAACGTGGTGGACCTCAACATCGTCACAAAAGGTTTGAAATCTCCCCCTTCTTATCTGCTCGGGTATATGGTGGTTAGGAATCGGATCATATTCCAAGACTCCCTCATACAGTGGACATCTATTTTCAACAACATTGAAGCACTATATCATTTAATACCTAAGGAACAACCATCGAAATCGACCCGTACCATTACACCAAAAGCTATTGATAGAACATACCCATGGGCTTATTTTGATGGATTGGCCTAAGATACTGGTTTTGGAGGAGGAGAAATCCTATACATATCAGACAAACATTTTTACAAGCTCAAATGGGATTAGGGCGGGGCACAAACAATTTTGTAAAATTAAACAGTTTCTGACACCTACTCATTTTTGCACTTGAGAAAAACTGCAATAGGATTCAGATCTTTGGGGACTCAATAATTGTCATCAATTGGTTCAACTCTACATCTCATTGTCACATGCACACACTCAGGGGATTACTGGATGAGGTTACTACACTAAAATCACATTTTGATTTTATTGTTTTCTCGCACATATACATGGAAAGGAACAAGATTTCTAATGGCCTTTCCAAGGAAGTCGCACAGCAACCCAAGGGGCAGTGGCTAATTCGAGAACAACAGGATCATGAATTGTACCAGTTCTACCACAAACCATTTATCGAGCACGTGAGAGGAGATGTGTTGAATGATCTACCATGATCTATCGGCTGGTTTTATTTTGATAGATTTTTTTGACTGATATGATGTTTTTCATGTTTATATTATTTAGCTTTTTATATAAATATTTATGGTATTTTCATTTATAAACTTTGATGTGACTCTGGATAGATGGCTCAATCTATTTCTGATATTCGCATAATCATTATGCAGCTGATATAACATGTAATTTCAATTTGATAATAGAAATTACAATTTTTTTTTCTCTAAAAAAAAAAAAAGCACATTCTAAACAAAATAAAAGATGTCATAAAAAAATGGAAATAACAAATCCTAAAAAGCACTATATATATATATAAACATACCACCAAAAAATAAAAATAAAAATAATTCCTTTCACACCCAAAAGACCTTTACATAATTTTGGCCAAATCCAAAATAAGAGCAAACACCCATAAAAATATAATATCATAGAAAAAATTCAAACTCATACACGCATAAAGAGAAAAACAAAAACCTTATAAGAGATAAGAACCAATTTAAGATCCCGTGAACCTAAACTTGAGATAATCCCCAATGATATACCTAGAGATAAACTTGAGATAATGGCCAATGATATACCTCATTTCAGAGAAAATTAGAAGTAAGGTGGCAACTTAATTGTGTTTTAGAAAAAAACGAAACCATGCACAATAGCCAAATCAAATAATCAAAGTTTGGACTTGTCACCCATAACCTCTACGTTAGGAGGAATACCCCTCATAGATTCAAAATAGTGTTGAAGTACATGAGTTGATGGTCTCTTCTCATTGCATCCATTGTCACTCCGACGAGCTTAACTTATGATTGCTAGAGAATTATTCTCCCATGGTTTACATTTTTTTTTAATTTCTTTATAATTAATTTAATTTTTGAATATCAAGATAGATTTATTTTAATTCTGAATTTCTTAATTCTGAATTTACTACATCCTGAGATATTAAATCTCTTAATATACAAATCTATATTTGAATATAAAACTTAAAAAAAAAAGTTTACACCTTTAGAAATTTGATCCCCATAGACTCTTCACAGCTTCATAGTTAAGGTAGATATAGAAATTTCGCCTTTCAATATAATATTTTTTTTTAATTCTATCAAAGTCATCATACTACATATAACTACATACATATATGATATGCTCATGATATTTTTCTTTAACCTATTTTATAATTTTTTTATAATTTAATTTTTAATGTGATATAGATAGGATAGCATATGTGTGTTAGAAAAAAGAATTTATTCTAAAACTTAAGTTTTTATATTTTTATTAACTAAATTTAATTATGAAGTTTTGAAATATTATAGTTATAATATGAATCATCATTATTTTAATTTTTAAGATAAAATAAATCTATTATTTATATTTTATATATATCTCACATTTTTACATATAGAAAGATTCTTATTTTAATCTTATTATAACACTCATAACACATATAATTACATTTTTTGAAATGTCTTATTACTCTTTATTATTATTTTTTTGAATAAAAAAAATTATATGATTATTAACTAAATTTAAAAATAAAACCATAAAATAAAATTTATTTGAATTTTTCAAACATTATAGGGATCACATTTTTTAAAATGCATTTTATTTTTAAGTGAAAATTTTGAGAACAAATTTACATTTAAAAGATTTGACCTCTTTTGAGATTTAATAAATTAATCTAAATCTACATATTAGTTTTGTATAATAACATTTATATTGTATATAAAATTCATATATATATATATAAAAGCATGTCATTTTTCTTTAATATTTTTTATATTTTTATTATTTTTTTTTTAAATATGATATGTATAACTTATATATATATATACATATATATAAAAATAAAGTTTAATGTTTAACACAGTATTTTTATTATTATTTATTATTATTTTTATATTGTAAAAAAAAAAAGAGCAAACTCTTTATACATTCGGGAGGGAGCTTATTCAAATGTGATGCACAAAATGGGAGCACAGTCCCAGCATCCACACTTGCAGCCTTGATTCTGTAGAATTCAAAAACTAGAGTGGCATATTGCCTAACATACTGTCCTAGAAACAATCTATATTTGCACTGCATTTAAAAGAAAAGGCAAGATCACCAGAACTGATTTATTGATTCTTCCTACTGGGGGTGGCACTTCTTTCTGCACCTGGAGGATGTTTCCCCTTGTTGGCTTGAGGATCTTGATGTACTCAACTATTTCTTCCAAGTGCTTGCATTTGTATTTTAAATCCTCTATTTCAGCTCTCTGTAGGTCTATGTCTCTTTGCTTGTATGCATTGGTTGTCTTCATATCTGCCCTGAGGTCCTTTAACTCTTGGTTAAACCTACCAATCATAAATTGATTGGCCCTGCAAGTTGGGCAGCTGTCGTTCTTTTCTACTCTCTCTATAGGATTGCAGGCCATTATGCTGCTTTGAATTGCTGTAGAGACTGTGTCTTTTATGATCTTGGTGATGGCCCTCTTGCTTTGATGTGTTCTTCTTGTTCCTCTGTTGTTGATGGCGGAGTTCTGATTGATGGAGTCCTCTTGATGACAAGTCTCCAAAGCTCTGAGAGAACCAATAAAGCTCTGACCCTGCTTTGTGATCCAAAACCAATTCGTGGAATTGTCTTGAACTGAGATGTTGGCCAGGAGATGTTGGTTAAACAAGATGTAAAACTTAAAAGGAAAGTATGACTCCAAAAGACCTGAGGCTTGGGGACATTGGGGAGGGGAGGCTGCTTTCAATATGAAGGTAATTCTTAGACAAAGGACCTGAGGCTTGAGGACGCTGGGAAGGTGAGACAGCCTGAGTAATAAACAGAGGAAGGCAGTGGTGATATGGGAAGAGGTTGATACGGAGTACTGAGTGCTTGTATTATATGTGTAAGAAATGCCAGAGGAGCGATCAACTGAGGGAGAGCACTATGGAGTGGATGACCGTGAAGATATCCTCCGCTGGTAGAGTTTGGGCCTGGGTATATGTAATGATGAGTCGAGAGAGAGAGAGTATGGTGGACTGTTGTATGCTTCAGGCTGAGAGATTTAAGATGACTACGAGAGAGGGGATTACTTATGAGATGGCCTGAGTGTGGATAGGTTGAAATTTCTGAATGGTGAAGATTATTGAGCTCTTCGACCAATTTATTGGTCTCAGAACGAAGGGATAACCTACTACTGTGGGTAAAAATCATAATGTTGATCGCCTTCATGCTTGTACAGCTTCCCGTTGTAGTAAACCTTGCACTTGTGTGACAATTTCGATCTGTTGTGTGTGATTGATATGACCATTACCGTCTTAACTCAGTGGTGAAGGACGCCTGCATTCCTTATCATACGTGCTTTGAAGCTTTTTTTATATTGAGTGGATTTTGTGCTCTGAGCCTTGCAGGTTGCACATGAGATCAACTGATATCAAATATTCGTTGTGTTCTACAGACAATCTAAATCTGGGAGTGAAGATTTGATAATCTTTTTTTTCCTTTTGTTATGTTTTTTTCCACTTTATCCTTTCTCAATGCTCATCTTAATTGTGTAAATCATGGTATGTTTTCAACATAGACTTCATTGTTTTCTTTTACAGTCCCAGTTGGTCTTTCAAGAGCTTTATTAGCATAGTTATCTACTTCCTTGTTTTGATTTCTCAATACATGCTTGAAAGTTATGTTTCCCAGACTTTTTATATTTGTTCTGATCCTCTGATAAATTTTATTAATGGCGACACTGTTGAAATACTTTTCATTTTCCATTCCTGCTATAATGATTACCGAGTCTCCTATAATTATAGGATCCTTGATCGCAAGTTTTTTTAACAACCTTGTACCCAAAAGTAAGTTGTATGCTTCCGCCCTATTGTTTGTCATTTCTCCGAGGCTCCATTCATATGTTATTAATTGTTTTCCATTTGAATCTCTAATTACTCCTCCTGCCCCTGCTTTTCCTAGGGTTTTTTTTAAGCCCCATCGAAAAAAAAAATTGACTCTTTTTTTTTTCATCCATTCTTCAAATTCTTTGTCATCCAATCTTGATTTCCAACTCTTGGTTGTGGGAGCTTTTTTCTTTTTTGCTGTAGCTTCTATTTTTTTCCTAATATTACTTTGCTATACCAATATTTTTCTTCTTGTTGTAGGTTGTTCTGATCCATATTTGATATTCCATTGGTGCTTATTATTTCTGATACTAGGCTCCAAGTTTTTGAAAGAATCTTTCCTATACTTGGTTTTGTTCTTTGAAAATACATTAGTTTCTCGCTAACCAAATCTGTCAACACAGAATTGAGGGGAGGAATTTCCAGATCTTGCTTATTGTGGTCTTGTTTCTCTTTGAATAAGGGTAACTCTTATCTCAAGTTTCATAAAGTGCTGACAACTGATTTGAAAAAATTATGCTTATTTCTAGTGGGCTTGTTATCTGGGTCCAGCATTCTCTAGCCACCCTACAGTTCATGAAAAGGTGTTGGATTGTTTCTTCCTCCATTTGACACATGACGCACTTGGAAGGCCCTTGTATTCCTTTTTTTTAATTTTCATAGATTTGGATTTTACCTTTGAGTAGAGTCCAAATGAAAACTTTGATTTTGGGAAGACATTTTGTTTTCCAGGTTGCCTTCCAAAGATTCCAT
The DNA here is from genome assembly GCA_031772625.1 of Pinus tabuliformis. Taxonomy (NCBI): domain Eukaryota; kingdom Viridiplantae; phylum Streptophyta; class Pinopsida; order Pinales; family Pinaceae; genus Pinus; species Pinus tabuliformis. The sequence goes on along the minus strand of CM062808.1, from coordinate 852,301,348 downwards.
TCTTGTTGATTTTGTTGTTCTTGGAGGAGATTATACCCTGATTTCACCGTGTATTCCCCTCCATTTGGGTCCCATACAAAGTCGTCCTGATCCTCTCTATTTATGGGAGCTACCCCTGATATAAGATTTTAGTTTCTCCCATTGGCTTTTTAATATTTTTGGAATGGTTGGTATTTTCCATCCAAGCCAGTTATCCTGATCCCATTCAGAGATTGAGTATAAGGTATTTATCCTTCTCTCTTCCATCCAACAATGAAGTCCTCTTAGATTCCACTGGAGATTTAGAGGATCTCTTCCCATTATTCGATCCTCCCAGATTGCAATTGTTTTGTCATTCCCTGGATTTTTAGAAATTTGGTCTCTAATAAGAGGAATTATCTTTTTTACAAGTTTCCAGACTTGTGTACAAGGCCTAACTGGAATAGGTTCAGTTATCAATTTTGTTCTATGATAATTTAAATATTTCATTGCTAGTATTTTTTCCCACCATTGTTCTTTCCCACTGATCATTCTCCAAATTATTTTTGTCCCTAAAGCAATGTTCATTTGACTTGGTAAGCGAATTTTTATACCTCCATTTTCATAGGGGAGAGTGACTTGCTCCTAATGGACTAGGCTGAACTTTTTGTTCTTTATTTACCTCCTTGCCATAGGAAGTTTCTTATTATTATTTCCATTTGCTTGTGAGCACTTGCCGGGGCCAGAATAATCGCATATTGATAAATGGGAAGGGCCGAAAGGAGTGCCTTAATCATGATCACTCTTCCTGCCAAATTAAGCCACATCACTCCCCAATTCTGAATTTTATCCTTCATTTTTTCCACTTGCTTGCTCCATAATTCTGCTTTTACATTTTCCTTTACTAAGGGTAGCCCAAGATAAGTAAAGTGGGTCCATCTTATTTGTATTGGAATTTCCAGTATTTGTGATATGTGTTGCATAACTCTTGGAGAAGTGTTCCAGCTATATATTCTGCATTTGGTGTTATTTAACATTCCTCCTGAGGCTTGGAGAAAATCATCCAACACTCTTTTAAATCTTCTGGCTATTATGCTTGATGCCCCTCCCATAAGAAGGGTGTCATCTGCAAAAAGTGAGTGATTTATATCTTCGACCCCTCTTGGTATATGTATACATGTTATTTTTTTCCTTTCTCTCGCTTTTTAGTGCTGCACTTAATGTTTCTGCCATGGTGATATATAGGAATGGGGATAGAGGATAGCCTTGTCGTAGCCCTCTTATGCTCTGAAAAAAATTATTGGGCCTTCCATTATTAGAGTTATCCATGGGGTTGATATGCACGCCTGGATAGTCTCTATAATATCTATTGAGAAACCAAATTTTTTGAATACTGCCGCTAGATAATTATGATTAACTCTATCAAAATGATTTTCCATATATAGCTTTATTATCATTCCTTTCTCTTTACTTTGAATACTGTTGTGAACAGCTTCTTGAACAATGATCACATTATCTGTGATTTTCTACTTGGGAACAAATCCGCCTTGATTTTCAGATATGATTTCCGGAAGAATTTTCTTAATTCTATTTGCAAGAATTTTGGTGATTATCTTATAAGAAGAATTGCAAAGAGAGATTGGTCTGTATCTGTTGAATGTTATTGGATTGGACTCTTTAGGTATGAGTGCCAGATAGGAAGATTTTGTGTTTCCTCCAATTTTTTTTGAAAGACATTTTTTATCATTCTCATAAGATCTTTTTTAATAATATCCCAATGTTGTCTATAAAAAGCCATTGTAAACCCATCTAGCCCAGGAGCTTTGTAAGGGTGAAGACACCAGATGGCTTCCCTAACTTCTTCCTCAGTGATCTCTTTATTTATTTCTTCATTTTGTTGATCACTTATTTTTTTATTTATGTGTTGTAAATCTTCTTCATTAACTGCCTGTTGGTCGCTTGTTGTAAGTAGATCTTTGAAGTCGTTGTGAGCTGCTATTTTTATTTCTTCAACTCCTTTTATCTCATTCCCATCTACTTGAATCTGTTCAATCTGATTTCTTGCCCTCCTTATTTTCATTGAATTATGAAAAAAGGTTGTGTTTTTATCTCCTGATTTTAGCCAAAGACATCTGGATTTCGTTCTACATTCTTCTTCTTCTTTCATATTTTGCTTATAGTTTTCCAAAAAGACTTCCTTTTCTTGTAGATAATATTGGCTTTCTTCTTTGTTATATTTTTCCTTGTGAATGTTGTCCTTCCCAAACATACTGAGGAGACCCAATGACACTTTTTTTCTAGCTCTCTTTGATTTTTTTTCCAAATTCTTCCTTGTTGTCCCAACTTGAATTATATCTGAGGGGGAGTGGGCCTTGATTTTCCAGATTCCCAATGCTTAAAGCCACTGGCTTATGATATGAAGTTGTTGTATGGACGATTTTGCTTTCACAAGAGTGAATTCAGCAACTATGTTTTCTTGTACTAAGATTCTATCCAACCTTTCCTTAATAATATTCTTGCCAATTCTCTTATTACTCCAAGTGTACTTTCCATTGCTTGGTGGAATGTTGATAAGTTTATGTTGTTCCATTATTTCTTCAAGGGCTTCTCTTGACGAATCTGGATGATAATTCCCACCAAATTTTTCTTCAGTGTTCCTTATCAGATTTAGATCTCCTCCAAGAATTAATTTCCCATTTTGTCTTTCTGCTAGTTCTTCTTTAATCGATTTCTAGCAGTGCTCTTTTTCTCTATAGTGATTTGGGGAATATACATTCATAATGCTATACAATTCCTTTGTGTTGAGATCTCTCAAATCTGTTCTAATCCAGTGACTGCTGATTTTTTTATTTATTAGTTCCCATTTCTTTTTGTCCCATATGGTGCATATACCTCCTGAAGCTCTTGTAGCCTCTAGCATTGTTCCTTCATAATTTCTTATTTTTTGGATCAATTTTTTAGTTTCTTGTTTGCTTGTTTTTTTCTCTTGGATCATATAAATGTCCGGATTTTCATTGAATAAAATGTCTCTAGCTGCATTGGCTTTGAATGTGGTGCTAAGGCCATAACAATTCCAAGAGACCACTATCATTATTTACTGTTGTGTTGATGTGATCCTCCCTTTCCTCTTTGCTGATTTTTTTCATTATTTCCTGTATTTTTCCCAAGGAAGGATTCCATTGGTTGTTGAGTTCCTAGTGCCATTTCTTTCACCGCTACCTCATCTCTAATTTCCTTGTTTGATTTACTTCCCACTTTTTTTTGTTGATCCCAAGTTTGTGGGTTTTATTTAGCTTGACTTCTTGTTAGTATGCGGTCAACTGAGGGAGGGGGTATGGTAGAGATAGGGATAGAGGAGGAGGGTATGAGAGGAAGGGAGGAAGGGTTCTATGTTGGGGATCTGGGAGAGGGTGGATCAATAGGGTCTTCCAAGGGCCTGAAAGGGTTCAGAGATGTGTGAATAGGGGGCATAGCCTTCGATGAGGGCTGAGAAGTAGTTTCATTTAGTTCTTCGGGCTAGGAAGCATTTAATATTGGCTGCTTATTGATGGGTTTTTTCCTTTATACTTGTTCTCATGTGTTCTCTTGTTCTTCTACATTTTCATTCTCTTTTTTTTAGAACACATACTTGCAAAATGACCATACTCATGACATACCTTGCATTTAAATGGTATCTGCTCATAGTCCAGTTGTTGTATATGCATCCACTGATTGACCTTGATCTTTATAGCCTCTGGGAGTCCTTTTCCAAGATCTACTTCCACACATATTTTGACACATGTGTGCATGTTTTCCTTAGGTTCGTATCTATCTATATACTTGCCCACTGCATTTCCAATAGCTTTGACCGAGTCATCTCCCCAGCAATGTAGTGGAAGGTGTGGAAGTCTGACCCAGACTGGGACTGCGCTTGGGACATCCATTTTTGGATCGAAATCTGGCGTCCACCTATTTAGATATAAACCTCTAGAATCCATGAAGTATGGACCGTTTCTGAATATCAGATCTCTGTCTTCCTTTGATTCAAAAGAAAAGTGTAATACCCCCTTCCACAAAATCGTATTGCTATCTTCCCCTGGGTGGTTGCATTCCAGTTTCTTTCAACCCATTTTTATATTGATTTGGGTGACAGCCATAACCCCGTGAACTGTCCAACAAGTCTGTGTTCTACCAGTGAAAGAGTTGCTCTTCGAGGGAGAGCAGGTGGGAGAGAGATCTCTGGTATATCCTCGAGCTTCTTGACAAATTTGTTGATTGTTGGCCTGGTCCTTGGAGCTCCATTCACAACAATCAGGGATGCGAATGCTTCTTCATTTTCTTCGTTTCCTTGGTGGTTGGGTGAAGGAGAGTCGCCCTCCTCAGAGGGGTGCATGGTCAGAGAAACTTAGTAGCAGGAGGCTGTCGAGAGAGGCCTGTGAGGTCAGGGAGGCGGCTAGGTCTGCATAGCTCAGACAGTTGCGCGTGCGCTAAAAATCCATTGCTTTGTCATAAAAAAAAATCAATATTTATTAATAAATTTTAAATATTAATGTCTCAAATATTAAAATGGATTTATAATTTATAGTTATTATTTATATTTTATATATATTTTACATTTTCATATAAAATAAATATTCTTATTTTTAATTCTATTAAAATTATAGTTTTTTTACATGTTTATTTATTTTTATTTTTTTGTAATGTTAGATATAGATATAGATATATATATATATATATATATATATATATATATATATATATATATATATATATATATATATAAGATGTAGTGTTTGTAAAATGAATTATTAGATTAAACAATGATAATGATTAAGGTCCACTAAGATTAATATGGTTTATGAGAAATTTAAAAAACAAAAAAAGATTAATTGAGATTCTTTAACATTTTAGTCCTATGATCGAAAAGAAGGGAGAGAAGCTTTCTGAAACCACTGTAATTTTGTTGACTTTACAATTCAAAAAGGTCAGTATTGTGACGAAGATTTTGAAAATAATAAAGATACAACATAGGTTCAATTAAAAAATAATAATAAATAAAAGCAATAAAAATAATAAATCAAATTCAATTCAATTTATTATATTGTAATTTTTTTTGTAAGTTGAGATTTTATATTAAGTCATCTTAAAAGCACATCATGATAAGCTTTATTGCAAAATACTTTCGGCTTCATTCCTACTGGGCTTGTTGGCAAGAAGGTAGTGCAAAAAAACATTGACAACAATACAAGGAAACTGAGACACCACATGTAGATAATCCAAACTAACCAAAAGAGTCCAAGAACCAAGATACAACCGACAATCATCCTTGATCAACTACATTACCTCAATCTGGAGCATCTAGTCCATTGCTAGGTGATGGAGGAGGGTGAAAGGCTTCGTGCACATGAGCTTCCATATGTGTCATCCTACCTTCAAGGTAGTCCAACCTCTCCTGGATCATTTTATGACTACGGTGAAGTGAGACCAACCTATCCATCATGTGCCACTAGTTGTGTTGAAGTTTGCTCATGAATGTGAAAGCCTCATTACGATCGTCATTACCGATCTCGAGCTAGTTGCTCCACCAGTAAGGTGACTTGACAAATCTGAGAGTCCATAGAGTCAAAAGGAGGGGGTAAATCTACTCTCTCTGGCAAATTGGCAGGCTGTTGGTTCACCTCTTCACCAAAATTTCAAAGTTTCACGCGATGTACCCCACCTTGGCCCTAGTATCCTATGCCTCTATGAGTGCATCCTCACTAACATTGCATATCCTCCAGTTTACTAACCCACACTTAACCCTCACATAGCCTCACACTAGAAGTGCCAACTACCTAGAAGAACCCAAAAAATCCTCTCTAGTAAAAAAACTACAACAATAAACGTTACACAAGACAAAAGAATAGCCACACATGCAAAAATGACCACCTTCTGTCCTCTTATCTGACAAAATCCCTCATCGACCTACACCAAACTCCAACAACTTGAGATGTGCCCACCTCCAATCCTCCTTAAGTTTCTTGTATCTCCCAGACCCCTTGACCAAAAACAACCACCCTGACATGACAGACCCACCACTCTGCTAGTCCACCAGAGAAAATTGCCAAAATTTTGATTAACGCAAGCCACCGTTAGGCTGCCACCACCACTAGTAGTCTCTCCGTCAAACACCAAGAGCCTAACGAACCCCTCTACAAAGACAATACCAGGCCACCCAATGAACAAGTATTGTACAACAAAAATAGTCAGGCTTGAAAAGTTTACTCGCGAGAAGGAATTAAAAAATACCTCAATAAGAAACACAATACCGACCCATCCTCCTTGGAGTTTAATATGCCAAAGTTCTAGGAGCTTGCTTGCTACTAGAACAAGCCTTGATGAACCCGGGTCCCATACAATTATACCCTTAACCACCACCGTGGTGGAAGCAACACCATAATTGTTGAAATTGTTGTGCAAATTTGTATTCTCTGAGTAGGGGGCAAGGTTTTGCTAAGACGGATAGCCACCCTACACTCCTGAAGAAATAATTTCGACCGCAATCTTATTTCCCATCCCCTAAAACCAACAACATAAACCGACTACCAACCAAACACTAAATATACTCATAAGGCACTCTAGAACCTTCAACTCCCACTCGCTGACTAAGTCTCCCTTGACAATCTTTGAACTAAATGTCAGGTGGGGGATGAGAAGGGGCAATCCAGGGTCACATGTAGGGGTACAAGGGTAGCTAATAAGAGGGAAGCCCGCACTTGGGTTTATAATGTATAGGAGAGAGCAATCATGGTACATGAGGTGCCCCGACCTTTATTTTTCCACCCTTCTTCTATGCATTTTCCTTTTTTAATGATTTCCTTCGATTGACTGCTCAGGGCTCAAGGGGTTAGAGCATGATGTGTAAGATATAGTAGTGAAATCCCCCCTTTTAAGGTGGGGCGTTCATCGCCCACCAAGGGTTAGGACAATCATGGGTTCCTATATCATGAAGAAGGCTAATAGAACCTATAGGAACTAGGGTGGTGGCCATGATGATGGGGTAGAGTTCATGTATTTGTTTTTCCCCGCATGTAAATGTTCTTGTCCTGGCCATCTTTTGCATTTTTTGGTGCTTTCTCTGTTGAATGTGGCCATATATGTTTTTAACTTTCTTTTTAGCTGCATTAACCTTCGAGCTTCGTTCCAGGCCATAACCCAAGGTGTGGGCAAAGGAGAAGGGGCAAGCTAACCCTATGTGGACCCAAAGGAGGAATGTGGACCCAAGTGGGAAAAATGATGGATGAGGTAGTAATGAATGGAAAGAGGGTAATATAAGAAGATAAGGGAGTGGGACCACGCAACCAAACCCGCGAAATACCATCCCTGGAACCAAATGATCAGTAAAAGAGATCCCACGGGACTAGAATCCAAGGTTAATTCCTGAAAGGGGTCTAGGGGATAAAAGCACCAACCTAGCCCATTCTTTCCGCAAATCCCCCCATTAAGCCCTGCCTAAAAGTGTCCATGATAAGAAAACTACAATATTCAATTTCCAAATAACAAGGCATACCTTTAGATTCGGGAGGCCCACCGTCAAACATACGATCATGGAAAATGGGTGAGGGACCACACGGTTTGCTCGAGTGGCTAAGAAAGGGCACAATGAGCTAGCTAGTGGTTGCAAGGTGTTGTTGGCTATGGCTGAGGACCATCTTCGAGAAAAAATTCTCCTAGGGATATTACCCACAAAATGGTGGGTAACAGGTCCCTTGTCCCACAAGCAAAGGTGTCTCATACACCAATTTGGTGTTTGGCTTGGTCGTGACCTAAAAAATGGATAATAATAATAAGAATAATCCTGTGCAAAAAACAAGAGTCACGTGGGGAGAGACAGTGATATTGCCACCATGTGACTCTTGGTTTTAATGGGAAATGGTAGAAGCATGAAACTCATATGACAAAAGTGTTCACTCTCATTAATAATAAAGTTCTAAATACATTTATTTTAAACTATTTCATATGCAATTATTAAATTTTCATTTACTTCTTATTAGTCTCACAAGCTCCCTTTTTTCTCACAAGCTCCCCTTTTGTCTCACAAGCTCCCCTTTTGTTTTGTTTTGTGATGTTTAATGAAAATGTTGAGAAACAATCTTAAAAAACATTGAGAAACCATTTAAGAGAGCATTGAAAATAATACATAACACAAAATAATACAATCAAACAATTTATTAAAACAACATATTAAAATAATAATAATAAATAGTACCTTTAAATAAATAAAAAATTAAACATTAAATTAAAATAATAATAATAAACAATACTTTTAAATAAATAAAAAATAAAACAACATATTAAATATTAAATCAAAGCAACATACTATACCATGATTAAAGCAATGCATAATATTACAATTCAAAGGATATACAACATGCATTGAAAGGAGAGCATTACAAGTGCATTAAGGAAATACAAATTTTGCTTTAAAGCCAATTACAATAATTTAAATGCTCCTTTAAAGCCAATCATACAGTATGAAGAGTGATAATGCAAATGAAGAGTGATAATGCAAAGGAATTGGATCATATGCTATGTTGAAAGAGATAATACAATGCATGGCAAATGATATATCAATGTTGCATGGCAAATATGCATAAAACCATTCAAGGCAGCGTTGAAACACATGAACAAACAGCGTTGAGGACCTATTAAAAGCTTTTTGAAAGATTACAATACACTTTATAGTAAAATAATATAATAATATAGTAAAATAATAACAATAATAAGTAGTGCATTAAATGAGTGAGTTGAGGAAAATGTAAAAGTGTCAAAATGTTTTTTAGACTGTGGTTCACAGATATCTTGGTCAATGAGTGGCACTACGTTCATGGAAGAATCTGGGTTGATTGACCCTCAAGGGAATCTAGCCCCACGGCCCACTAGCTAGGCCTAACCCCAAGGGCTTCGGGAAGAATGGACCCTATGACCTCACAATCAAAGAGGCATTGATTTTGACCCACTGAGCTAACCCTTAGGGTTACCAGAATAACAAAGGTTATATGGTAGCATATCTATGTTGTGTACTAAAAAATAATGAAATTAAAGTTATAGTTTATTATATTATTTTGTAAAATTAAATAATTATGAAAATAAGTAATTTTTTTTATTTAAAAAAAAAAAAAAAAAAAATTAATTGGTTAAAACATATGGAAACATTTATTAATTGTAGTTGAATATCATATAATAAAAATTAAAAATTAAAATAATGTATATCTAATTTTAAAATTAAATTAAATAATTATAAAAATATTATAATTAAAAATATATATAATTAATTGTAACATGATAGAAACACTTAATATAGTGGTCAATAAGTCATAGTTCAATGTATGTGTATGAGTTTATGGTTATTTTAATTTTGTGGTTAAATCTATATTAGTTTAGGGTTGACTAAAATTATTTGTAAATTTTCCATAGTTTTATCTTGCACATTGAAATTTAATATTTTTGACAATATTTTAATTTAATTTTCTACAATCTGGTTGGCCATCAGATTCAACGTATTGTTGTTCAATGCATAAATTAATGAGCCGAAGTACAAAAGTCTTATCAATTAATAAGCCAAGGTACAAAGGTCTTATCATAAATTTGTATTCCTATGCTACAAGAATAATAAGTAGGAGAGTAAAAGTAATTTGTAAAACATAACACTCGTTGTCACCAACTTCACAAATCACATTTAATAATATTTTTCATAGTCAAAAAAGTCACGTGCAATTATAATGATATTGTGGAATGCGCCTTCTTTCCAGCGAACATGAAGATCCCGGACTTAAATCAAAATTAGATTAAGATACGCAACAACTTAGACTTATTACATTTTTGTCAATTAAAATTTTTGACTTTGGAGACTTGGTTAGTGCCAACAAATTATAATATGTTAAGTATGGATTCTTTTGGGAAATTGGGCTCCACATGCATGAATTAAATGGTTTTTTCAAATAATTTCATTAAAAACGAAATCCCCATCATGCAAAGAACATGCTAGCAAATCACTGTTTTATATTTCATTATTTTTTATTATATTATTTTAGAAATTAATTTAAAACTAAATTTATTTCCATTATATTTCACATTTAACACATGACATTAATGTTAAAATCAATTGAAGACATCATCATTAATTTAATGTGTAAACAATTTCTATCTTTTATCATTAAAAGTATATTACTAAATCATTGTTGTTTTGTATCAATTTATAATTTTGTATAAATATAAATATTAATATAAATTTATATATATATATATATATATAGAAAAATAGATTATCTTGCACACTCAAATAAGAAATGATGTCTTATTCTTTTATTTTTATTTGTTTTAATTATATCTCTCACTCCAAAACAAAATAACTCGTCTAAATTTTCAATACTTTCAATTTCATAATTACAAATTTCCAATAAATAATCACATTTCCTAAAAGTTTATATTTCAAATTTATAAATACTAGTTAACCAATGTCATATAGATCACATCAAGGTGTAAGATGGGTATTTATGATACAATTTGTTTCGGGAAGGTGATAAAATTATCGTTAATGAGTATAACCTTTTATATTCCTATTTATAAAAATGGCTAATGATTAATATAATCTAATAAAAAATATATTATTTAAAATTACATATATAATTTAAAATGATTATTTAAAATCACATATGTAATTTAAACATATTTATTAATGGTATGCGAGAGATATATTTTTATTTTTACATTATGTTTTTAAGGGGTAGAGGTCACTTAGGTTTTTGTCGGAACTTAACCACATATGATAGATTTTACACTATTAATGAATAAATGATATTCAAAATAATAAGATGTTTGTAATACGAATAAATATAAAATTTTCCATATTCACAAACCAAGGCATAACAGAAATTTATGATATGACCTCTATACCTAGGTCTAATAATAAGATTTTCATAAAACCATATCCAAAAACTATAAAAAGCCAAATGTAAACTATTAATAATTATTTCTATGTTGCAATACAAATAATGTTAATTTACAAAATTTAATAATGCATTTAATTACAATTTAAAATTAATCTAATTATAACATTTTAAAATTTTAAATCTTTGTATTTTTATTATTTTCTACTTTAATTTAGCTATATTTAAACACTAGCTACTATGTAGCTCTTATTTGTTGTTTTTTCATTTAATGCATTCATGAATTAAAATATTAGAGTTGGAAAAGTAACGATACACGTGGATGTCAATCATCGCACGGGAAGCCGAGAACGTTTCTATGATTCTATATGTTCAAAGCTACTATGTAACCCTTATTGTTTTTTCGTTTAATGCATCCATAAATTAAAATATTAGAGATGGAAAAGTAACAATACATGTGGATGTCAATCATCACATGTTTCTTTGATTCTATATGTTCGAAGTTAGTTTTGGATGGAGTTAGGGAGGGTTGGGATTTAGTTTAAAGGTTTTTTATTTTGGTCATTTTTAGAGTTTAAGTTTGTCTTACTAATTGTTCACTATTTTAGGGTTTCTGGATTGTTTTTAAGGGTGTTTAATTTATTTATGTATTTAAAAAATATAATTTAATTAATCAAAAAGTATAATTTTATATTAAAAAATTAAAATATAAAATAGGTTTTAGTTTAATTGTTTTATGTTTTGGAAGTTTTTTTGGCATATTTTTTGGTTTTCTAGTAGGATTTTGATAGTCAAAATATAACATTATTTTATGGATACCACTGCAATATCTAAAAAAACAAACAAACAATTATTTAAATCTTTAACAACACAATTTTCTATAAGAGAATTATAACTTACAAGAATCTTTAGACATGTGAATTATAAGCCTAATAATTGGTACACATGTGCATTATGATGCACAAAACCATATGAAAAAGAACATAGAAATAACATTATTTTTTCTCAATCAAACATGCATTGAATCAATTTTGATATATGGTGTCCATTGTCATGCCTTCATATTAATAGATATAATGAAGAGATGCAAGTAATATTCATAAATCCAAGCAATAAATGCAAGTATTAAATGCAAGCAAGCAGAGTAAGTAGTAAATACAAGTGGAGAAGGTAGTGAGAAGATTTATAGGGGAAGCCATGATCTAGGTGGATATTGGTGGCCACTCGGCTATTCCACCTAGACCTCTAGTCAGTTTCATTTGTTTCCTTATTTATTGCAACATTTACTATATATAGTAGTTTCTTGGGTCCTGAACTTCCAAAGCAGTTTTGACCCCCTAAACGACGTTTTTTTGAGGTCCATCACATGCCCATAAACATATTGCCTATGTCAAATCCTGTTGTACTCGGAGAGATATTTCTGATGAGGCATCATACGCGCCAAATGGAGATAATATGACCAAGTTACAACCTTGGGAAGTTGGTTGCCCAACTAACCCCAACGGGGCCCACAAACTCTTGGTGTTCCATCTCCTGGGGTTAAGGTTTTGGTTTTTTATGGTTTTCCCTTGTTTTTCAATAATAAATAGGCCCTTAAGCCTCATTGTAACATAGTTCAGAGGCATGTAGCCGCCACATCTATTCTTAGAGATAAGCTACCATCGTCTGAGCTAGTTTATTTCCATTATGTTTGTAAGCTTATTTCAGTGTTTTATATTAATGAAATGAAGTGTTATTTCTATTGCATCTCTGTATTTATGGTTATATCTATAATTTGTTGCATTCTTGTTTAAATTCGGATCAAGCCATGGAAGATGGGTAAGTACCATCTATAAGTCTTACTAGGGAGTTAATTCTATTTGGAATGTTTCTCCTTTGTGGGTTGCAAAAGGATTCACCATGGCCAAAGCTTTTGATTTTTAATTCTCACTAGTAAGATATAATTTTAACAAGGGCTACATAGTAGCTAGCACCTATCGCTTAGGTTAAATATAGCTTAATTAAACTAAAAACAGTAAAGACATAAAGATTTCATCACAAAATATAAAACAAATAATAAAATATTGTATTGTTGAATGCCATTACTAAAAATTTAAAAATATTATTAACTAATATTGTTTATATTAACATATATACACTTTAATATATATGATTATTATATATGTGTCTGTGTGTGTTTTAATATAATAATAAGTCATCTTAAATTGAAGATATGGAGAAAAACTATAATTTATGAAAATGAAAATAATACAAAAGGAAAAAAAAAATCAATAAAAAAAAAATTAAAAACAAAAAAATAGAAACTAATAGAAATAGAAGTTACTAAACAAACCATAATAAGACTTCAAGCAATCACCTTATAAATAAATAAATTTAAATAATAATAACAAATAACAAAAATCGAATTCCCAATGTTAAACAATGGATAAGCAGCATAAATTTTTGGTCTAAGCCGTCATAGCAATGTGTAATAGGTATAATAAATAGTTGTACATGCATGCATGAACTCCATAGCAATAGGATTCTATTGTATGAAAAGGATCATGTTTCTTTTCTTGAATTATCATGATATGGGGAAAATTGTTGACATTCTTCTTTTTAATTTTCATGGTATATAGAAAAATGACTAATAAAGAAAAACCATAAAATTAATGACAAGTAGAACATATTATGAAAAGTTTTATTACCCTTCAATTGACAAAATCAAAATTAATTTTCATTTCAAATTTGACAAGTAATTTTTCTATCTTAATTTTCATTTGCATAGGAAAAAAAATTATGTCCTTCTATGACAAGCTAGAGAGCTCTTGAAGGGCAATGACAACTCCAATAACCGTGGTTATAACCTAAGATATATTGAGAGATATCAAATCCTTCATAGTACATTTTTTCCTTTTTCTTTTTTCTTTTATGGTGCAAAAACTTATACAAATATTTGCACCTTAAAATATTTGATTCCTACAAATGCTTAATGGATTTACAGTTAATATTATTATTATCATCATCAAAATATAGATATTTTTTTAATTATGAAAAGTCACTAATATGTCAATATTTCACTCACTCATTCACTCATGATTAATTTCCTCATGTTATACTATAAAATGCACCACTTTAACACGATTGATATAATAAGTGATACTTAATTCACATGTATAATATTGTAATTAGATTCTCGAGTTAGAAGATCAAACAATCTCTCACTTGTATATTGTATCACTCAGACTATAGAAGAATTCTTGGATCCAAGAATTGATAATGGCAAGTTTGTTCTTACATAGAATGATATAAGCACTTATAAAAACAAAACCTATTAGTTTTTGTTAATAAATGTGAGATTGTATGGATACAATCTTCATTGTACATTTTGACCTATTGGATCATTTCTTTGTGCATCTCTATACGAATATTCTTTATCAAATAATCGCGTAACCGAATGAGAAATTTTCTCGCGTATGTTATTTTAACCTTTATTCAAGCATTTGGATTGATGGAGGCTATTAGTGAAATATGGACTTCAGTTATAATGTATTGATGCATCAATTAATACATTCTACTTTATTTTATGTTTCATATCTCTCTGCATATTTTATCAACTCTATGCACCATGAGGGTGATTGGTCAATATTTATAAAGTTCTCAACATGTATTGGATAGGGTGGAGTCAGGAAAACTTTAAATCCATTGAAGATTAGTGTACATGAATAAATAGGAAACATGTAGTATTTGCAATAAGGCCATACGAAAAAGCAATAGAATGTCATAAACAACCATTAAAAAAATCATATAAAGAGAATCAAGATATTGGCCAATATCTATACCATTATTAGGGATCACTTGTAGAAGGAACTTTGAAGAAGCCTTCTTTCAAATCAAAAGAATTGCATTGAAAGAGAAAGTAGTTGATGATAAATGTCATCAAAATTTCATTTACCTTGGATGTATGCATATTCATTATGCTCTCTCAAACCTTTTTCTTCTTCTTTTTTTTTTTTTTCAATGAGGAAATATCCAAGCAAATCCACCCAAAGGGATCACATCCTGTCAACTTATTAGCAGAGCCTAACTCCAACGGTGTTGAGGAGAATTGACCCCGTGACCTCCCATTAGGGGTGTGCTTTAATGAAGGGAACTCAACCAACTGAGCTAACCCTCAAGGATTCTCTCAAACTTTCGATTAATGTGGAAGCATTCGTCAATTGTTGCCATAAAAATTCATATGCAATCCATGGAAAAATATTCAAGAAAATTTTACATTATTGCTCTTGGTTATTAAAAGATGGTGTTTTTAATTACTTTTAGATATAATAATGTTTGTAATAGGGAATATAAGTAAGCTCGGTGCGTTAGTTCAACTGATTGAGTGTTTTGTATTATGAATAAAAGGTTGCAAGGTTGAATTACCAAATCAGCTATATGTGATATGTTGATACTCAACGTTTCTACCAAATTAAGCATATTATAATTCACATTAACAATATATCTCAATTACCATCCAAAAAAAAAATTTGTGAAGTCTTCAAATATTTGTATACATAATTAAACGTACATTATTATTTAATAATTGAAAACAAAAATTATAAAACATAGACTATAAGGAATATAATTTAAAAGTAAACACAACTTTGACATGATGATAAGTTCATGAAGAGTGAAGTGTGTGTACATGTAATAACCCATGATTAAAATTTCATGTAATAGAAGTTAATAAAGGAAAAATAAGACCACAGTTAAGGGCCACTTATTCCAAGTTGAATGTTGGGCAAAAATATCCTAGTGGGCATCACTCGATGTGTTTATGGCTAAGGGAAATGATCTGAATTTAAACAGGAATGAAACAAATTACAGATATAACCATAAATACACACATGCAGCAAAAATAACACTTCAATTCATTAATATCAAATATTGAATTATGCTACAAACATAATGGAAATAAGACTATGATCAAGTGCTCAAAATTAGGATCACAAATAAAAGTGTTAGAATCTTGATAAACTTAGCTTCAGATCGAAGAAATCATCATTCTAATTCCAACGGTGTGAACAACACTCAAATCCGAGTTCATATGCAAAAGTTAGAGCAAGTCAAAGTTCAGGTTTAACTTGGACACATGACAGGATTGGATGATGTGGCAAGGTCCTTCAACGAATGAGGAGGCGCCAAGTGGCAAGGCACCATTTTCCCCGGCATGTCGCAAATCACAATCGTAGGTGGGTCGGCATTAAAAATTAGCCCTAGAAAATCCAAGGTGCAATGCGATAAGGCAGGCGAGAAGGCTTTCGAGAATCGATCGGAGGCGCGATGCGATTGATCACAATCTCACATCGGCGAAGGGAAGGCATTATGGAAAATCGGCCCCAGCATACCCGGAGTTGCGATGCGATTGATTGCAATTGCACACCATAGAAAAGCAGAGTCCTGCATTACGATTACCCTCTAATTCGCTGTCGAACTGCAATTTGTGATAAGTTCCTGAATGCAAGATGTTTATTGGTTCTAGTTTATAGTGCCATCGGGTCCGTGACATCGCAATCGCACAATCGCCTGCCGCACACAAAAACTTAAGCCCGTCAGTCTTTGCCAATTACAATTTGTGATGAACAGTCAGTCGACGGATTATGGCCCGTCGTGCAGCGAAATTTTCACCTAGTTAGCGGATTTTCGGAGCTAATTTGTAGGTTCCTATCGAATGTGGAGCAATTTGTGAAACGAATATTGGGAGAACTAGGAGAAGTCAAAATTTCTTCAGTTTTTCACCAAATTGGATGCAAAAAAGCGGCTAGATACCCATTTTTGGACATTCTGAAATGATTGGAGCGGGTTTCATAAGCATTTGAGCACTGTAAACACAGATTTTTACACTTTTGAGCATAATAGAGAGGCCCAAGAAATTGGAAGCTGGACCAAGGAGACGTAGCCCAGGAGGGATGAACTCCTGTATCATGTGCTTGTTGTAATATGCTTTTAATGATGTTCTGTACATGTTTATGTTGTTGTTCAATTTCTGGTTTATGCTAAATTTCTCATAAAATGAACATAAAAACTCTTCATTTTAATTGAAAAAATTGATGAATCCTTAAGCACAATGAAAGCATTTTGTTTATAATATGAGGAAGATCTTAGCACTACAAACTGATATTCTAAATCATATCAAATTTGGTATCAAAGCACTAGGTTTTCTTTGTGAAAGAAGGATTTAATTGTTTGCAAGTTTGTGTCATGCTTACAAGGTTAAAACTCAAAAGAGGTGAAGGAAAGCTAGTTGAAAGCCCTAAAGTTGGGTCAAGGGGAAGGACAGCAAGGTTGCCACAATCTCCAGCACCAGTTCAGCCTCAAGTTGCAGTTGAGACTCCAAAGATCATGTCTCATGAAGGAGAACCTACAAATATGACAGAAGATGAGAAGACCTTCATAAAGGCTTTCTTTGATATGACAAAGATGGTGAAGGTCCTCTATGAAGAGAGGAATAGCAGGTTGCAAGGATAAAGTTTCAAACCTCCCAAAGGAGAAGCTCTTCAGGAGGAGGTAATGGAAAAGGAGGTAATGGGAATGGAGACAAACCTCCATCCTCTCCACCATCTTCTTCATCTTCTTCTTCACAAGAATCTTCACACTCTTCCACTAACACAACCCTCACTCATACTCATCATCATTCTTCAAAAGGAACTCGTAAATCACCTTTTTTAAAACTTGATGTTAAATTTGAGTTGCCCATGTATAATGGTGAAGTGAATGCAGAGAAGCTTGATAATTGGATTCGTCAATTGGAGGTCTATTGCAGGATTCAAAACCTTCAAGAGGATGACATAAAGATTCAGTTAGCCTCCTTTAGAATGGAGGGTGTAGCCCTAGTATGGTGGGAATCCAAGACCCAAGAGGAGATTAAAAAACACAGTAAGATCTCTATTTCTTGGAATGATTTCATTGTTGCAATCAAAATCCAATTCTATCCTATAGCTTATATGCAGAAATCCATCATGAATTGGTAGAACTTTAGACAGCTTAAAGGTCAAAATGTGCAAGATTAACCCAAGAATTTAGAAATATGTCTCTGATGTTAAGCGTAGATTTGAAATCACAGGACACATTGTTGAAGTACATAGGGGGTTTACACAGTTACCTTAGGCATACTATCTTAATGTTTAATCCCATTAATCTAGATGATGTGTGTGTGCAAGCCACTCATCTTGAGGCAAGAGGGAAAAACACCCCAGAAGAAGGTAGTAAAAAGTCATTTAACTGTAAAAAGAAAGAAAAGGGTTTCAAAGGAAAGAAAAAAGGATCCATTAAAAAAGAAGGAGAGAAAAAAATATGTAAACATTGTTCCAGAGAGGGTCATGATGAAGCTCACTGTTGGAAGCTTCATCCTGAAATGAAACCAAAGAAATTCAACAACAAAGGAAAAGAAAAGACAGCTGCAACCACTCAAGAGGATTTGGGATGTAAATCGGGTAATGAAATGAAAATCACAGCCAGGGGGTTTCAAGGAAAGGAATCCATTGCCAGCACTAGTTCTTCAAGCTCGCAAAATGAAACTCCAAATGAAAAGAGGAGAATAGAACTATT
Source organism: Pinus tabuliformis (assembly GCA_031772625.1). Lineage (NCBI taxonomy): Eukaryota > Viridiplantae > Streptophyta > Pinopsida > Pinales > Pinaceae > Pinus > Pinus tabuliformis. Next base: position 852,282,914 of record CM062808.1, on the reverse strand, counting down.
TCACATAAGGATGATCTCAAAACATAACAAGATTGATATGTTGTTCGATAGCGGCTCTCAAGCCAATCTTATCTCTGAAAACATTGTCAAGAGTTTAAATATGGAAATTGTTCCACATCATAAACCGCATCCACTTGGATGGGTATGTGACAATGTGCAATTGCAGGCTACGAGAAAGTGTAAACTGAAATTCGCTATCACTACAAAATTCATAGATGAAGTGGAGCTTGACGTTGTGTCGTTAGATATATGTGGCATTGTTTTTTTGCAGCTTGTACCTTTATGACAGAAAAGATATCTTCCATCGACATGAAAACAAATATCATTTATTCAAAAGTGGAGTAGAATATATTGTGAGAGCTCACAACAACTAAAAACAAATATTTTGATTGTTAATGCAGGGAAGATGAAAATACTGGTGAATTCAAGCAAGAATCTTGTGCTTCTCATGATCAAACCCGAGAACGATATTGATTATGAAGCATTTGATGGTTGTAATTCGAATTTGAAAACTGATTTGGTTGACGTTGTTAACCAATCTAATGAAATGTTTCAAGAATCAAAGGGATTACTTCCCAAGAGGGGAGTCCAACCTGAGCTATAGTTCCAGCAAAAGTGTCTTCTTCTTAACATTGGCATGTATAGGATGTCAGTGATGGAAAGTGCAGAAATTAAGATGCAAATCCAAGGGTTGTTGAATAAAAGGATCATTCAGCCTACTTCTTTACCGTGTGGTGCACCTATTATTTTGGTGTCGAAGAAGAATTGTAAGCATTTCCTTGAATGGGATTCAAGAAGTGTTTTTCTTCAAAGTAGAGTTGTTGAAGGAGATATAGGGAAGGTGACATTCAAAACCAGGCAAGGTTTGTTTGAATGGCTTGTTATGCTTTTCGGTTTTTGTCATACTCCTACTACTTTTATGCATATGAAGAAAGATGTGTTGAAGCCATTTCTAGACAAGATAGTCTATTTGGATGACATTTTCATCTTCAAAAAATTTCATTATGAACATGTCATGTGTGAGAAAAAAATACTTGATGTCATATGTCAAGAACATTTGTTTTTGAAGATGTCAAAGTATATGTTGGATCAAACTTCTTTGATGTACTTGAGCCATGAAATTGGTTCTTCCAAGCGTGTTCAAGTTCCCAAATGCTTTTCGGCAGTCTGCATCAAACGTGGAGAAGGTGAGCTAAAGTTAGACCTCTCCAATATTGATGTCGTAACAGACTATGGTGGTATTGACTCCATTCCTGCAAACACGGGTGAAAGAATCATACATCCCTGTGAAGTCGCAGATGCCTTTTCTCTGCTCGCAATTTACACAAGCAAGCTCAAGGTAGTCATTTGGATAAGAGGTTTTTTGGGAGCATCCCAATGTTGGAGGAGAAATTATATTAATTTTTCTTCTATTGTAGTTCATTTGCATTTGTTGGCAGTTGTGCAAAAGGTCTTCCAGTCAAGAGGCAAACAACGAGAGGCATTTGATGCCTTAAAGAAAAAGATCAGTACAACTCCAGTACTTTCTTTTCCAGACTTGAGACAGTCATTTAAGTTTCAAGTTGTTGTATGTGACTATGCCATGGGCACAACCTTTTTGCAATGTGATAAGCACATTTATTTTCATTCAAAAAATTTCAATGATAAAGTGTTTAAGTTGCAGCGACAAAGGTACTTCCATTGGATGGGTTTTCTTCTACTATTCCACTCGGTCAAAAGGTATAATAAAAAAGCTTGTTGATGTACTTTCTAGGCCTATAGTTTGTATAACTACTTTACTCAAGTATCATTTTGTTTTACATGAAAGTTATGTTCAGAAAAATACATACTTTCAAGATGTATATTCAAGCTTGAGTCAAAGGAATCAAGTGGAGGAATTTGTTTACCATTTGCATCATAATGTATTGTATCATCTTGGTAAGAAGGATGTTGCTACTGATAGTAACATGGACAAGGCTAAAGAGTTCATTGAATGACTCCAAATGGTACATCAAACAGTGCAAGAATAACTTGAAAAGGGCAAAGGCAAGTACACAACAAGGCACGACAAGCATCGTGTAGATCACAAGTTCCAATTCAGTGATCAATGGATCAATATTGGAAAGGTGAGGGAATTATACCCTCACATGTTGATCAATTGAAAGTTATCTTTTGGGGTCCAAAAGGCTTCCAATGGGGAGGAGTGATCAGGTGCTCAAACTTACGGTCAAAAATCTAAGTGTTAGAATATTGACAAACTTAGCTTCAGATCAAATAGATCGTCATTTTGCTTCCAACGATGTGAACGACACTCAAATCCGAGCTCATATTCAAAATTTAGGGCAAGTCAAAGCTCAGGTTTGACTTGGACATATGGCAGGATTGGATGATGTGGCAAGGTGCTTCAGCGAATGAGGATGCACCAAGTGGCAATCCGCCATTGGCCCTTGCATGTCACAAATCACACTCTCAGGTGGGTCGACGTTAAAATTCGACCCCAGAACAGCCAAGGTGTGATGCAATAAGGCAAGCAGGAAGGCTTTCAAGAATTGGGCGGAAGCACAATGCAATGGATCACAATTGCACATCGGTGAAGGGAAGGAATTACGGAAAATCGACCCCAGCATACCCAGAGTTGTGATGCGATGGATCATAGATTGCAATCGCACACTGTAGGAAAACAGAGTCTCGCATTATGATTACATGTTGATTCACCATCTAACTTCGATTTGCGATAAGTTGTCGGATGTGAGATGTTTATCGGTTCTAGTTTATAGTGATGTGGGGTCTGCCACATTGCAATCGTAGAATCGCCCTCCACGTACACAAAACTTAAGCCAGCCAATCCTTTCCGATTTTCATTTGCGATGAACAGTTGGTCGACAAAAATTTTCACCCAGTTAGTGGATTTTCTGAGCTAATTTGTAGGTCCATGTCGGATGTGGAGCAATTTGTGGAACGAATATTGGGAGAACTAGGAGAAGTCATAACTTGTTTAGATAATCTTCGGCAAAATCACATAATCAATCTTTTGTCGACGCGTTTCGAACCAACCAGTGTGGTTCATCGTCAGGACAAGTTGAAGAACTGATCAGGGGTTTGACTTTGATCCCCAGGTCAAAATTAGCCGTTACAATATAGTCGTTGGAGTCTCTGCACACTCTATTTAATCAAGCTAAACCAGATCAGTTCTTCAACTTGTCCTGACGATGAACCACACTGGTTGGTTCGAAACGCGTCGACAAAAGATTGATTATGTGATTTTTCCGAAGATTATCTAAACAATGTTATGGATCACAAAAGTCTAAATTCCTTAAGTCATAACTTCTTCAGTTTTTCACCAAATGGATGCAAAAAGAGGCTAGATAGCCATATTAGGACATTCTAAACTGATTGGAGCAGGTTTCATAAGCATTTGAGCATTGTAAACACATATTTTTACACTTTTGAGCATAATAGAGAGGCCCAAGACATTGGAAGCTGGACCAAGGAAACGTAGCCCGAGAGGGGTGAACTCCTTTATCATGTGCTTGTTGTAATGTGTTTTTGATGATGTTTTGTACATGTTTATGTTGTTGTTCAGTTTTTGGTTTATGTTAAAGTTCTCATAACATTCACATAAAAATTATTCATTTTACTTGCAAAAATTGATGAATCCTTAAGCACAATGAAAGCATTTTGTTTATAATCTGAGGAAGATCTTAGCACTGCAAACTAATATTCTAAATCAGATCATACTAGCTTGAGCGATGGTAGCTTATCTCTGAGAAGAGATGTGGCGGCTACATGCCTCTGAATTGTGTTACAATGAGGCTCAAGGGCCTATTTATTATTGAAAAACATGAAAAAACCATAAACAACCAAACCCTAACCCCAGGATATGAAATGCCAAGAGTGTATGGGCCTCATTTGGATTAGTTGGGCAACCAACTTCCTGGGGTCATAAATTGGTCATATTATCTTGTTTGGCACGTATGTTACCTTGTTGGAAAGGTCTCTCCATGTACTACAGGTTTTGTGCCCAGCCATTACCAACAATTATGGGTGTGTATCAGACCTAAAAAAAACGTCGTTTAGGTGGTCAAAACTGCTCCGGAAGGTTTAGACCTGAAAAACTGCTAAAAATAATAAATGCTAAAATAAACAAGGAAACAATTGAAACTTACTGGAGGTCTAGGTGGAATAGGTGGGTGGCCACCAATATCCACATGTATCATTCCTCCCCCCTTAGGAAATAAAGGTCCCCATTGCGTGCAGAGCCTCCATGAGATGAGAAAATTTCTGTTGAACCTAGTCCTTGGTGACCCACTTTCCTTGGTGCAGGAGTTCGCTAGCTTTGACAACCTGATATAGTTGGATATTTTGTTGGCGAGTGTTCTTGACCTGTGTGTCCATAATTTGATTAATTGTGGCTTGTTCCATGCAGTCTGGATTTAACTCTGTTGGTGTGAGTTGTTCTGCAATGTCTGATGTGTCTAGAAATGGTGGGAAGTATGGTTGAAGGCGGTCCACATTGAACACTTGGTGCAAACCAAGGAATGGGGGAATGCTAAGCTCAAAAAAATTGTCTCCCTCAGCCTTGGTAATGGCGTAAGGACCATATCGAAGTGGTATGAGCTTCCGATGGGCTCCAGTAAGGCGTTCTTTCTGCAAATACAACCAGACTTTGTCGCCCACCTGAAACTTGTGTGGCACCCAATGTTGATCATGTTGCTACTTGTACTTGGAATTTGACTTCTCCAGGATGTCATGAACCTACTGGTGGATGTTTTGGATGTGTTCAATAAATTTGGTCGCTTTATCCACCTTGGATGATACATGTGTGGATTTTGTCTGTGTAGTTGCCTTAGGCATGGCAACATCAATCAGACACAACAGTTGAAATCCTAGACCCACTTGAAAGGGAATGTGACCAGTCGAGCTATAGAAAGATCTATTATAATTGTGTGGCACAAATGGAAGAATCTCATCCCATGTTCGAGAATGCTTGGAGTTGTCCATGCGAAGTATGTGCACTATCATCATGTTGACAACCTTTGTCTAGCCATCAATTTGGGGATGGAAGGCAATCGACTTGGTGAACTTTATGTTCAATAGTGTCTAAAGGCTTGACCAAAATGTGCTCAAGAATCTACTATCCTGATCTTATATAATGGTTTGAGGGATCCCAAAATGTACCCATACTTGTTCAAAGAAGAGTTTGGCAGTGTCCTTTGCTGTGATACTCTTCTTGTAGGCTGCCAATATAGCCATCTTAGAAAAATTTTCCACAACCACAAATACACAGTCATTACCATGTTTGGTAGAAGGGAAGCCAGACATATAGTCCATGGAGATGGATTCCCACAGCTAACTAGGAGTAGGTGGAAGAGTGTATAGGCCTTGTTTCTTAATGGATGGAATCGTGATAGCGCAAGCAATGTAGGATCTGATATATTTCCCAACATCCAGTCAGAGTTTGGGCCAATAGAAGTACTTTTGTAGTATAGCCATAGTGTTCTCCACCCCAAAGTGTCATGTGATCTGGCTGTAGTGCACCTCCCAAATCAGTTTGGCATGCTCGCTTGACGGAACACAAATGTGACCCAGGTAGCATAATAATGTGTCCTAGAGGTGGAAATTAGGAAATTGATTCCCATCTACTAGAATCTGGTATGTGGAGGTGAACTATGGATCATTTTTGTATAGTTTCGGCCATCCAGAGATCTCGTGACCACAAGAGTTGAGAACAATAGTTAGTGTTGCAACTGGGGGCCGGCTGAGGAAGTCTGCAACATGACTAATGCTCCCCTTTTTGTATTTAATGTTTAAGTAGAATTGTTGCATATATGTAGACCACTTATGATGGCAATAATTTTGCAAATTCCCTTGTGTATATATAAACTGAATAGGTCGGTGATCAGTGTGGATGATCATCTCCTTCCCCATAATGTAGTGTTTCCACTATCAGCAAGCCTACGTAATGGAATACATTTATTTATCATAGGTGGGGTACTTTTGAATTCTATTAGAAAGTGTCTCACTATGATAGGCCACTAGATTCCCGTGTTGGGTGAGGACTGCACCAATAGAATAGTATGAGGCGTCTGTCTTGATTTAAATGGTTGTTGCAGATCTGGCAATGTGAGTACCTATGTAGAGAAGAGGCGACGCTTCAACTCAACGAACACCTTATGTTGGGACTTGGACCAGGAAAACTTTTCTTACGCCCCTCCCTTAGTAATCTAACTCAAAGGCCAAGTGATGTGGGAGAATCCCAACACGAACCTCCGATAAAAATTTTCAAGGCCCAAAAATTTGCGAAGTTCTGTTAGAGTGGTCGGGGTTGGCCATTCCTGAATGACTTGGATCTTGTTCGGGTCCACATGCACGCCACGCTCATCTATGATGTACCCCAAGTATTGGACCTGGCTCATGCCAAAGGTGCATTTCTCCAAGTTGGCACACATTTTGTGTTGTCGAAGGGTTTGAAGGACCTATCGAATGTGTTGCAAGTGTTCTTCCCAATTCTTGTTGAAGATGAGGATGTCATCCAAATAAACCACCACGAACAAGTTGGTGAAGGGCCGCAAGATGTCATCCATTAGCCTCATAAAGGTAGTGGGGGAATTTGTCAACCCGAAGGGCATAACCAACCATTCAAAAAGGCCTACCTTGGATTTAAAGGTAGTATTCCATACATCTGTGGGCTCTATCGAAACTTAGTGCTAACCAGAATTCAGATCGATCTTACTGAAATACTTGGCCCCCTTGAGTTGGTCCAGCATGCCATCAATCCATGGGATTGGATGCCTATTCCTGACAACAATTTTTTTAATGCTCGATAATCAATGCAGAGCCTCTAGGTTCCATCCTTCTTCTATAACAGAACAATTCGACTCCCACAAGGCAAGGAAATTGGTCAGATGTGCCCTTTTTGTAGCAACTCCTGGATTTGCTACTTGATCTCTTCATTTTCTAGAATGGAGCGATAATATATCAGCCCGTTGGGCAGAGGTGCTCCGGGAGTCATATCAATTGAGTTCTTAACCTGAAAATGCAAGGGTACCCCTATGGGTGAGGAGAAGATGTATCTGTATTCTTCCACGACCGCATCCACCTGCTTCTACTGCTTGAAGGAACCATTCCAGGGGGCCATGGATGTGGCTATGACCTTCCCCTTACTTTGAGATCAAATCAGAAAGAAAACAAATTTCTCAGGTCTGGGAGATGATCTTACTGCATTGCTTAACATAGATCAAAGATATGGCAATAGGCGGGGCTACCTTTGGTATTTGTATAACTTAGTACCCAAAGAAATAATAACAGAGTGAGGTCTAGACTCATATACAGCATGTTTCTTCCACAAGTATCATTGTCCTAATAATACATCATAAACTTCAAGAGGAGAAACATCATACAGTACCTCATCAGTGAAGAGCTTGATGTTGTGGGGAATGCGACACTGTTGGCTGACGAGGAGATATCGTCCTTGCTGAAGCCACCTGATGGTGTATGGTTGTGAATGTGTTGTAGTTTGTAGGCTCAGTCACTTCATGACCTCTCCTAAAATGAGGCTCTTTTGGTTCCCGCGGTCGACAAGATACTGCAGCGGAGAACCCTTCACCCACATCTCTGAGTGGAATAGGCACTCCCCCACTTATTGGTCAACTAGAATTTATCATACATGTAACCAAAATAATAATAGAATGACTACATATAAGTAACCCTAATGCTTATAAAAACCATTAACCAACATACCTGCATGCCAAATATACAAACCTATATGACGATCTTCTCTTACCCCGAATTCTAGTGCTACAACCTCGCTTTGATGATCTACATATCCTGCTCTATCTCAGCCAACGCTGCATATCCTACTCTATCTCAGCCAACGCTGCATATCCTGCTCTATCTCAGCCAACACATTAGCATCATAACATACCAACAACATCATGATGACCTAAAATGCATACAATGACCACACAATGCATGCCTGGCCTATTATACATGCATAACTATAACCATGACAATGCATGCATAAAAACATATAGACACTAACATGCATAACAAATGCATATACAACCGACATGCATTCATGACAAGCACATCCCAACAACAACAACCTCAAATCCTACATGAAAACACAACTGTAACAATGACCATCACCATGCATACATAACAAGCACATATATGAGCTACATGCATGCATGACAACCACATTTCGCTACTCTTTAACACCATGCTCCCACATTTACCCAGGCTAACTGTTCCGCTAGGGTAAACATGTGACGAAGAGTTACTGTGATATGATTAAACTCCCTAAGTGCAGTTAAGGAAGTGGAATCGACGAACAAACACTTTGCAGACCTCCCTCAGGTGCTACAGGACGCCCAGGAGCTAATCCACCACTCCAGATACCTATCGTAGCTATGACAACCCCCATTTTTCTTGGTGTTTTACAATAAATGGGGACCCTTCTAATTTTTTGATCGAATTGTTTCTCATTTTGCTTCCTTTTGGTCTTAATTATGTCCCTGTAAAGTGTCATTTTCCTCTTTACGATCCTTTTCTAACATGACGACTCTTGTGTCACTTCTCGTTATTATTCCTCTCCTCCGATTGACATTTGATTTCACTAGTTGGTGTTTCCTCCAAGTAACTTGTCACATCACGTCACTTTCGAAGATTAGTCAAATTGGTTGCTTGTTCTCGTCACATTCCTTGATATATCTACATCGGAAAAAGGATAGGTCATCAACACATTATAAATATAAATTAAAGTTAAGTGATTACGTATAAATAATAGTGACAAATATATAATCAGTATTTATAATTAATCGTAATGACATATTTGCCATTATAATCAAAATTTATCACCTAACTTCTTTTATTATACAAAATCAGTAAACACTTCATTTCTTTTATTCTAATGTTGGTTTCTATTTATTGTAAACAAATATATAAAAGTTTATTTGTACTAACGTTCTATTGGTACCAACGTTTCATTATATTAGTACTAACATTTATTAAACATTACATTGTATATATGTTTCATTATATTAAATGTTTCATTGTATATATATTTCATTTATTAAACATTTCATTTCTTGTGAATTTGGTTCTATATACAATGGCTTGTTATTTCTCACAACCATTCAATGTAAAGGACCATTCCAAATCATTAAATTTCAAAAGCATTAAAACTATTTTAATGTGTGAATGATGTAGGGGAGAGCCTTCTATTGTTGTGCAGGGACCAATACTAGTTATAGTACTGGTCCCACACATCCATAAAAAAAAATATTCACAAATCATCAAAAATATGCACATAAATAGTTTATATTAAGTTATATAAGTTATATAATTTAGTCCAAAATGGGCCGATTGGGCCAACAAGTGTCAAATACTAAACCTCAAAATCCCATGTTCACAAGACATAATGTCCCAAATATCTCTAGCTCTGAATTACCAAATAAGTCAAAATACACTACAAAAAATTCCATTGAATTCTATTCATGAGTACACCTATCCCATCAAACAGTCACCTATATATTTCCACTGGAGAAACACATCCCATTGCTCAGTACTACCTACACAAGGATAGGTGAGATGTGTGTCAACCATATGTACATGTGTGTTTAACCATTCAACCTATTGAAGACAATAAATGACAACATTCAATTCAGGAATTAGTTTAGAGGATGTAATAAATGACACCAAACCTTTAAATTCAAGTATTAAACACACCAGCCTTTTCAATTCAGGAAATAAAAACAGGAAAGCACATGGATCAACCATTTGATCATGTACAAATCAATCCATGCCACACATTTGAATTTGGGAGATGGTAATCCATTCCAATCTTCCCTACCAGTTAAATTATGTATGAAAAAAATATAAAGCATCAACTCTTACTCATTTTCATTTCAAACATTCTTTCTACTCATCATCTATTGGAGACATGCAATCAAATTATTCAGACATTGTTACATTCATTCTATTTAGAAGTTTTTGGAAACATACAAACTAAGTGTGTGCACACCGTTACATTCATTCTATTCATTAGCTACTAGAGACATACAAACAGAGTGTGTGCACAGTGTTACAGTCATTCTATTCATCAGTTGCTGAAGACATACATGTATGTTTTTTTGTTGAATAATGTTACCATTTTGTTAAATAATGAATAATGTTATTTCTGTTGAGAAACAAGGGTAAATTAAATCCATTACAACCAATTTCATTACTGATCTAGAAACCAATTTCATTGCCACTATAGCCTCAATTTGACCCTTGCAACTCAATATCGGACTACTATAATAGCAAAGAATATCATTTCAAAGAGCAAATTCTGATGTCAGGTAGATTCATTGTCTGGTTAGAGAAGCATTTCTAAATGAATAACAGACCCACTGGTTTAGAAATTCTCTTTTCCAGTCTCAAGGGGGTCCCCTAGGTGTTGTATGTTTCCAACAAACCCATAAATTTGTAAAGAATCAAAATTGATTGGCACACAAAAAACTCAGTGTGAGTTGTTGCCCCTAAGCAGTCAACAACAAGGATAATTTCTTACCTATATTAATGTTCGTTGAGATCAAATGCCTCCAACAGTATAACAATGAGTGAATAATGACAAAACTAAAAAGATATGTGCCTGAGGTGAATCTGAAATCAAAATAAGTATCAAGCAAACCAAACATTGCAACACATCTAACAACAGTTAGTAGAGTGAGTTAGGGTGGTGATATCACGTAGATTTGTTTCAATCGATTCTTCCTCGACATGACATGATGAGGATAAAAGCACGAAATCTTATTAGACTCAGCGGTCTAACAAACAATGGCTCAATAATGCATGTAATTGATTGATATTAGACTAAATTATGTATGTGTTGTATATGAGATTTGTTATGTGATTTTGATCTGATGGATTCTGTATGATTGATGATGTATGATGGATTTCTCATCTGAAGTCTAGTATCATGTGATATGGGTCTATGAGGGGCATTCCCGGTATGTCCTTTTGTGTGTATATTCCTCATTATATAATGCAACCACATATAGTTTTCGGGAGAAATTCACATATCCAAATTGATATGCACATAAATCTCATGTGGGGTTTTGACAAGCTGGGCAATATTACCCTAGTTCGATACGCTTTAGTTGTTGGTTGCTCCGCATTTATAGTTCTTTATTTCATTTGGTTGTGTAAGAATTATTCTTCAGTGAAATCAAGAAATACATTGGAGAAGACTCTTTGAAATCTTGTTTCTATGGATCAAGAAGTCAAGCTAGTGTTGTTGCTCCAGGCAGGACTAACAACACTAATAAGCGCTAGTTTCTTAAGACTTTAACATGACACTATTGTCTAAAGAATGAAGACTATGTTGGGGTGGCTAGTCACCTATGCATTTATAAATGAATAACAGACCCACTAGTTTAGAAATTCTCTTTTCTAGTCTCAAGGGGGTCCCCTAGGTGTTGTATGCTGCCAACAAACCCATAAATATGTAAAGAATCAAAGTTGATTGGCACACAGAAAACTCAGTGTGAGATATTGCCCCTAAGCAGTCAACAATAAGGATAATTTCTTACCTATATTAATGCTCGTTGAGATCAGATGCCTCCAACAATATAACAATGAGTGAAGAATGACAAAACTGAAAAGATATGTGCTTGAGGTGAATCTGAAATCAAAATAACTACATAACTACATAAAGAGACTACAACTAAGAACCCTTACATAAAAACATGTTAACCCTTAGTAGGAATAAAAAAAATGGAAAAAACAAAAATGAGTGTCAAAAACAATGATTTCAGGACACAAAAAGTTAGTTGGGTTGAAGAAACTCAATTATGTCAAAGTTGTTACAAAAAAAGAAAAAGGAATAACTCTTCCCGATAACTCATATTTTTACCAACTAGGAATAAAATGAATGCCAAGAACAAAATGAATGACAAGAACAATGATTTGAGGACACAGAAAGCTAGTTGGGTTGAAGAAACTATGTTATGTCAAAGCTATTACAAAAATAAATAGGAATAGCTCTTCCTAATAACCCATATTTTCACCAACTAGGAATAAAATGAATGCCAAGAACAATCATTTGAGGACACAGAAAAATAGTTGGGTTAAAGAAATTGTGTTATGTCAAACCTATTACAAAATTAAAAAGGAATATCTCTTCCTGATAACTCATAAAAATCATCTAAGAATCAAATAAAGAAGTTTAAACTCTTCCAATATTGATTTTCAAATCCGAGATGTATTCAGTTACAATATATATATATATATATATAAAGCACTGATTTTTGTTGCTCATTGATTGCAAAGGCCGATGAATTTCCTTGTTTTCCAATACAGTTTTTTAAAATCATAATTTGGTGGTTACTTTTCAGGTTGTTGCAGCCATGCCAAGAGTTTCTATTGCAGATCGCACACGAAACAGGAGTGGACGAGGGGCGAGGGGGGCCCAATTGTGATCCAGTTCATTAGATGAGGATGGGGGGGTGATGTGAACTATCCCAATGCACCCATTAATGTCATTGAAAAGGATATTGTGGTGGTAGATCATGCTATCCCACCATCAACCATAGAGTTGCCTTTAACCACAGTGCAAGGTGAAATTTCAACAAAGAAAATCAGTGCCATCAAAGGCTGGACAAAGAAATACATCCTAGTTGCAATTTAGGACATCGAGTTTAAGGGACATTCAATCCATGCCTCTGCAAAAAAACATGGTATTGCTGCCTCTAACATACATTATTGGATAAATGGGTTGACTAATACGAAGCGTAGAGGGCCTGTTATAGTTATGATTAAAGAGGAGGAGGTCGAGGTGGTTGAGTGGTGTAAGGAGATGGCCCAATTGGGACATGGGTTAGATATTATACAACTTAAATCCACAGTAGCTCAAATCTGTCAGGGGAGGCCAAACCCCTTCAAAGATGGGTTTCCTAGTAAATCATGGTGGAGTGGATTTTAAAAAAGGCATCCAGACCTTGTGCTGCGTACAGTTGAGGGCCTTGACAGAGATAGGGCTTTAAATCTACGCCCTACAATTGTGTCCAAGTTCTATAACACTCTTTCTGCTCCATATGAGCAACACTCATATGCCCTAGACCATATATGGAACTGCGATGAAATAGGCTTACAGGCAGGAAGGAATTGTGGTATGCGGGTAATTGCCAAAAGAGGGAGCATAAATGTGCCTAAGAGCAAGGAGTGGATCACTATTATTTCTTGTGTCAATGCAATTGGTTCTTCAATCCCATGATTTTACATATTCAAAGGTAAAATACAACTAAAAAACTATATACAGAATTGTGAACAAGGTGCATGCATGGCAGCACATCCCCATGCATGGATGACAAAGGAACTATTCCTGAATTGGTTTTGTCATTTGCTGCATCTATACCAAGTGGTGTCTCGCTTGAAAATAGACACCTATTGATTTTAGATGGCCATGGAAGCCATATGGCTTTGCAGACAATTGAGGAGGCCAACAATTTTTCCATTGACCTGTTAACATTGCCATCTCATACCACTTACAGATTGCAACCCCTTACTGTCAGCATGTTTGGGTCTTTCAGTAATTATTTCAGGATCAAGCGAGCTTCATGGATGGCAAAGAATCTAGGGGTGGAATTAAAGAGGTTTGAGCTAGCTGAGCTTGCAAGTAAAGCATTAAAAAGAGCTCTCACACCTTCTAATATCAAGGCTGGATTTAGGAGGACTAGTATATGGCCACTTAATGTTGATGCTCTCATGCATGATACTTGTTGTAGCCAAGCATTTTATGTGGAAGGTAAAGAAGCAGAGAACTTGCAAGACCATGTTGATGCCCAAAAAGATGTTGTTGCTGCTGAAGGTATAATGTCCCTTTATGAAGGGCACTTATGTGGTGATGATGATGAACATGTGAGTGAGACACATTTTAGTCATGAACCAACTGTCAATGTCATGGAGGTTGTCACACCCACTGAACCACATGCGAATTCTACATGTGAAATTCCATATGAGGCAGTTGATGAAGCAAATGAAAATGCAAACTTGATTTCAAATGATAATGCAACATGATTAAACAATGAACAATTGAGCATGTCAACCCAGGTAAGCCCACCATCATGGTTGGAAAAGGCCATGATGAATATCAACACACATAATGTATCTACCAACAATGAGGAAAGCATGGACATGCCTTCACAACCATCAGAGTTGAACACCGAGCTTGTTCATTTTTTGGTGCATAATGGTTCACTAGAAGAGGAGCTTGTTTAGCATGAAGTATCTGAAGAAGACAATAATGGGTAAGTTGTACTGGAGGCTAAAAGCCAAGTGTCAGATCTTAGGGAGCATGGGACAAATCAGATATTACTTGGTGCATTCCTAAAGCTACCAGTAGAGAGAGTGAATGCCTCATCAAGCCACTCAACTGCAGATTGTCTTCGTTTGGGGAGAAGTTCATAGTTGCTCACATCTAAAGATCATATGAATATATTGTTTGAGTCTAAACGGGGAGGAGTTCACAGTTGCTCACATCTGAAGATTATATGAATTTATTGTTTGAGTCTGAACGTAAAAAAAAATGAAATTCAGGAAACTGAAAATAGAAATAAGGAATTTGCCAAGGACAAGAGAGCTACAAGGATTTTAGTAGCAGAATCCTGAACAAAGGAAAGGATGGAAATACAAAAAGCAAAGGAAGATAAGGAACATCAGAAACAATTGGCAAGGAAAGAGAGGGAGGCAAGAAAGGTTCAAGAAGTGTTGGAAAGAGGAGGAGGGGTGACAAGTAGGGAAGTCTATGGTCCAAGCCAGTTTGAGGCAAATAGGATGATGTCCAATACGCTGGACCACATTGAAAATCACACAGCATCATACCAAGAGTTGATTAACATCCAAGTCCCCTACTATCAGCCATGGGTTGTGCCCACCTCATACACCCCTACCAGTGTAGGTTTAAATCCTAACTATGTTTATATGACACCTGCACTCAATGCTAGGGTTAGTAACACAAGTGGACACTTGGGTTACTCAGTCCTTCCATGGCTACAAGGAGAAAATTGGAGTCAAGGATATGGTAACATTCAAGCACATCATAATCAACCAATCTTGGGTAGTCCACCATAGTTGGGTCAGGCAGGAGACTCAACAATTCTGGGAAATGCAAGAAATGGAGGCCATCAAGCATAGGGGTGGCATGAATTTATTTTTGTAACCACATCACAATGTGAAATTTGTAAGGATGCAATATGTTGATTGGTTTCATAGTAGAAGCTAAACTATAAACTATATTGAATTTGAATTAGAATTATGATATGGAATTATGATGAATGGTAACATAATAAAGAAGGAAAAGAAGTGAACATGAATCAAAAGTAGTTACCAATAGAAGATACTAATAACCATCGAGAAACCGAGCATGAGGGGATTTAGCAAGAGCCAAAGAGATCTATAATATCTATCCAGTGGAAGAGATTTGCTTTAATATTTCAAGAGAGGTTATATATTGATAGTTCCTATTTCAAGAGAGGTTATATATTGACAATTCCTATTTCAAGAGAGGTTATATATTGCACATACAAAGATAACAAATTATCACTGTAATTAGGATCATTACAAACATATTCATAGTTGAGAAGTTATATATTGCACATATAAAGATAAAAAGTTATCATTGTAATTAGGATCATTATAAACATATTCACAGTTTAATAATTCCTAGAATCTTCACTGTAGCTCTTTCCACCATGGGGACCCCCTCAGCTTTATGGACCATTTTCATTTTCAAAGGAAAGATCTACCCAGGAGCATGTGCTTGAGAAGTGCAATAGAAACCAGCCCTTTGTCTGCTCGCAGAGGCGGTGAACAAAAGAATCCATTTGTTCTCACTATAGGAAATTCAAGAGAAAATAGTAGAAAGTAAAGATAATTTGAATCCAGTTTGAAACAACATTGCAAAGGAAAATAAGTAGTAATTACTTAATTTGGTAATTACTTGATGAAAGGCAACATAATAAAGAAGGAAAATAAGTGAACATAAATCACAAGTAGTTACCAATAGAAAATACTAATAACCATTAAGAAACTGAGCATGAGGGGATTCAACAAAGAGACAAAGAGATCTATAATATCTATCTGTAATATCTATCCAATGGAAGATATTTGTTTTAATATTTCAAGAGAGGTTATATATTGACGATTCATATCTCAAGAGAGGTTATATATTGCACATATAAAGTTAAAAAATTATCACTGTAATTAGGATCATTACAAACATATTCACTGTTGAATAATAGGTAGAAGCTTCATTGTATCTCTTAATGGAATTATGGTCCATTCACTTCCAAAGGAACACTAAATAAAAAGAGATGAACCAAGCAGGCCTCCAACAAAGAAATAACACACCATACCAAAAATGGTTTGCATTTTGATAAGGCAAGATAAATAGCTCTAGTGATGAATGAACCTGAAATGTGCATATGACATGTGCATCTTAATGGACTTGAAAATCTTATGTACATATAATGTACAGTAAAGCCATGAGAGTGGGGCTAAACAGTTTAAATATTCTTGACAAAATCCATAATGCAATGAAAGATTATGACCCAACCATTATGACAGAAAACAATACATGCTTCTAAAAGTATTCCAAAGAAACAACAAATAAAAAGAGATGAACCAAGCAAGCATCCAACAAAGAAATAACACACCATACCAAAAATGGTTTGCACTTTGATAAGGCAAGATAAATAGCTCTAGTGATGAATGAACCTGAAATGTGCATCTTAACATACTTGAAAATTTGATGTACATCTAATGTACAGTAAAGCCATGAGAGTGGGGCTAAATAGTGCAAATCTTCTTAACAAAATCCACAACGCAATAAAAGATTATGACCCAGCCATTATGACGGAAAATAATAAATGCTTCTAAAGATATTCCAAAGAAACACTAAATAAAAAGAGATGAACCAAGCAAGCCTCCAACAAAGAAATAACACACCATACCAAAAATGGTTTGCACTTTGATAAGGCAAGATAAATAGCTCCAGTGATGAATGAACCTAAAATGTGCATCTTAACGGACTTGAAAATATAATGTACATCTAATGTATAGTAAAGCCATGGGAGTGGGGCTAAACAGTGTAGATCATCTTGACAAAATCCACAATGCAATGAAAGATTATGACCCAACCATTATGACAAAAAATAATACATGCTTCTAAAATTATTCCAAAGAAACACTAAATAAAAAGAGATGAACCAAGCATGAGCTCATACTAGAAGGTAGAATGAGCTATCCCCTCAATAACCAAACAGAACCCAAAAATATATTTTTTTCAAAAGGACAAGCTCCAACCTGAACCTGAACACTGAGATATATAACACTTCCATTAGCTCATAACTTAAACAAACAGAACCCAAAACCCTAAACAAACCAAACCCAAAAAGAAAAATATATTTTTCAAAAGGACAAGATCCAACTTGAACATTGAGATATACAACACTTCCACTAAGTCATGAGATATACAACACTTCCACTAAGTCATAATATAAACAAACAAAAAATCATAATATAAACAAACAAAAGCCAAAAAGATATCCTTTTTCAATTGGACAAGCTCCAACCTGAACACTGAGATATAGCACTTCCACTAACTCACATAGAAACCAATACCGACACAAGACCAGAGCCCATCGATTCCACTCCAGCATATCCCATTCTCAGAAGGCAACCTAGATAACTAACAATTTATAAGGCAAGATAAATAGCTCTAGTGATGAATGAACCTGAAATGTGCATCTTAACATACTTGAAAATTTGATGTACATCTAATGTACAGTAAAGCCATGAGAGTGGGGCTAAACTATGTAGAGCTTCTTGACAAAATCCACAATGCAATGAAAGATTATGACCCAACCATTATGATAGAAATAATAGATGCTTCTAAAAGTATTCCAAGGAAACACTAAATAAAAAGAGATGAACCAAGCATGAGCTCATACTAGAAGGTAGACTGAGCTCTCCTCTCAATAACCAAACAGAACCCAAAAATATATCTTTTTCAAAAGGACAAGATCCAACCTAAACTTGAAGACTGAGATATATAACACTTCCATTAGCTCATTACTTTAACAAATAGAACCCAAAACCCTCAACAAACTAAACTTGAAAATAAAAAGGACAAGATCCAACCTAAACATTGAGATATACAACACTTCCATTATGTCATAATATAAACAAACATAAAATCATAATATAAATAAACAGAAGCCGAAAAGATATCCTTTTTCAATTGGACAAGCTCCAAGCTAAACTCTGAGATATAGCACTTCCACTAACTCACATAGAAACCAATACTGACACAAGACCAGAGCCCATCGATTCCACTCTAGCATATCCCATTCTCATAAGGCAACCTAGATAACTAACAAATTATAAGGCAAGATAAATAGCTCTAGTGATGAATGAACCTGAAATGTGCATCTTAACAGACTTGAAAATCTGATGTACATCTAATGTACAGTAAATCCATGAGAGTGGGGCTAAACAGTGCAAAGCTTCTTGACAAAATCCACAATGCAATGAAAGATTATGACCCAACCATTATGACAGAAAATAATACATGCTTCTAAAAGTATTCCAAAGAAACACTAAATAAAAAGAGATGAACCAAGCATGAGCTCGTACTAGAAGGTAGAATGAGTTATCCCCTCAATAACCAAACAGAACCCAAAAATATTTTTTTTTCAAAAGGACAAGCTCCAACCTGCACCTAAACACTGAGATATATAACACTTCCATTAGCTCATAACTTAAACAAACAGAACCCAAAACCCTAAACAAACCAAACCCAAAAAGAAAAATATATTTTTCAAAAGGACAAGATCCAACATGAACATTGAGATATACAACACTTCCACTAAGTCATAATTTAAACAAACAGAAAACCATAATATAAACAAATAGAAGCCAAAAAGATATCCTTTTTCAATTGGACAAGCTCCAAATTGAACACTGAGATATATCACTTCCACTAACTCACATAGAAACCAATACCGACACAAGACTAGAGCCCATCGATTCCACTCCAGCATATCCCATTCTCAGAAGGAAACCTAGATAACTAACAATTTTGATTGTGGTTAGTTATCTTCATAGCTTGTCATTTTTTGACTTCTAGCCAAAGCAGAGTAAGATCCCTTAGTTCGATAGCCTATAGTAGCCCTTCGAGATCGAGATCGAGACTCGTAGCAACGCTTTAAACAGGAGCAATAAAGATAGCAGCAGGAAGGGAGATTAACCTTGTTGACCTAGAACCAACAACACTAGCAGCATAGATAAAGGAAGCTAAAGCAAGGGTAGCACGAGTAGGACCGGGTGAAATTAATCCAAAACCAAAGGCAGTTTCTTACCAGCATCCGAACATAAAGATGTTTTTAAGCTCCATCCTGAACACTGAAATATAGCACTTCACTAACTCACATAGAAACCAATACTAACACAGGACCAAAGCCCATCAATGCCACTCCAACATATCCCATTCTCAGAAGGCAACTTAGATAGCTAACAATTTTGACTGTAAAACCCACAACCCAAAACCCAAAACCCAAAAAACTAAAAACCCATAAATTAGCCAAAACCCACATAGGTGAAGGTGTTTAAAAACACATACACAAGCATAACAAAGGCACAATAATCCAATTTCAGCTAAATGTGTTAAAAAACACAATATTCAGGCTGGTAGGACAGTGTCCTACCTTCTATGTCCAGTTGTTGTTTTTTCTCCATGCCAGAAAGCCACAGGAACCCCAAATGCTCCAAAAACAGTAGCTCAGACTGCAACAACTTGCAAGACAGCATCAAAATGGTTAGATATCCCCAAAAATGCAGAGAAAATGTGAAATTGAAGCTCATAAATTTAACTACAAACATGAAAAATCCATTCGAAGCGCGAAATTTCCATGTCCAACACTGAGCCGAGCTAAATCCGCCACAGGGAGAAATACAGATAAATAACAAGCCCATACCACCAAACAAGGAAGAAAAACTAGTCGCAAAAACAAAGACAAAATGGACGAAAATAATCGGGCAACCTCTAGCACGATCATCTCTGTTGGTCCATAAACCACCACCCGCATCACCGACGACTGTAATGGCAGTGACCGCCATTGGAGCAGTGGCACGCAACTACCCGACAGGGAAAATGAACAAGAATAGGACCCAAACAGAAATGAATGTAGCACAGAACAAGGCACGCGGCTGTATGCATTACAAACCCTAGACCCTGCCTCCACCTACCAAACTGGTGATATATGATGTCAACAGGTCACTGTATGCATTCCCCACGTATCGTACGAAGGGTGAGGTGCCAGTGTTGCAGGATGGCCGTTTGACGTGGACCCATTCAACCACTAGTGACTCTCCCCTATATCAATTTCAATTGTTTTCTTTTAAGGCTCAATGTTGTGGCTCTATGTAATGTTCAATGTAACGACTCTAAACTCATCAAACCCTCCATGACGGCTCCATGATCATTATGCCAAAAATTTGTTATTCCAAGCATATCATTGGTCAAACAAATCTCATCGCATGTGATTCTAGTGTTATATCGCTATCGTCCACTCCCATTCAAACAATTGTCCAACATTTCTACCTTGACACATCTGGAAATTCTCAGCCTCCACCAATGCCGCCCTATGTGGAGCCTTCTTCAGTAATTTGTGTTTATTGTTTTATTTAATAGGTTTGGTTTTGGTATTTGTTTTATAACTAACATTTCGTTTCTATGCAGTTATATGCTAGCAATCAACAACATTACCAATAGAGTGGGGATAGTTGCACAAATGAAGAATGGGGTATTCAACCAATTTGATGCTTCATGTGAATGGTGCATTCTGCAAGTAGAAGAGGATCTCAACATCCCTGGACAAATTGGCAAATTTGACTTATAATCCAACATCCTCATTGGCTAGAGAGAGACCCAACATTTCGATTAACTTAAATTTCATTCTAGAAATGTCTAATCCAGTTACAATTTAATGGCCTCTGTTTAAATGGTTCTCTCTGGATAGTTCAAAATTCAATTCAATTTGTTTGATGGATGTTGAGTGACAGTGAGCTCTCTGGTGGATTTCTATTTAAAACAGAGGGCAACACGCAGAGGGGAAAAGAAATGCATGAGAAATTGTTGCAAACAAAAAGTAATTGAAGACTTCAGAATTGTAGAAGGACGAGGGAAGATCTACAAAAATCTAGAGGAAAAGGGCTTTCTTTAGGAACAAGGATTGGCAGTATTGCCACCAGCCTTCACCTATCACAATCTCTGGACCTACTCAGTACATTTCACGGAGTATTGAACATTCATATGACAATGCTTTGTTTGTAAGTAAAACGGAGAATTATTGCACTAATCTAGTCATTATCATCATTTAAAAACTAATCATTTTGCTACTTGTTGTCCTTTAAAAAAAACTCTTAAATTGACCTTGTAAATTTGTAAAATCATGTTAATACATTAACTTAATTTCTTGAATTTACAGGGTTAGACTAGAGTTAAAAAAATGAGTTAATGGAATTTGTTTCTAAGATAGATAATTGTTTATTTATCTTTACGAATTCTTCTTGTATTGCCTTGCATCAAGTTGAGGAGATTATTCTCTTCGCTTATGTGAAATTTATAGCGAACTCATTATATAGCTCATCTTAGGTATGTGAAGAAGGTCATCTTGATAGTTTTCTAGCATGATTACTTTATTTGCATTTGTGCTAAAGACATTTTTAAATCTACAAATTGCTTTGGGATTTGCGAGTGAATATTTATCCTAAGATCAAACATAGTTTTTCCCCTTCCTATTAGAACACTTTATCTCTTGACTAGGGACAAGGTTATCTTGTGCTTAGTCAAGATAAGTTTTCTTTTGCATTCTTTTGGATCATAAAATCAATTGTGTTTGATTATTTTATTGTTTAGTCTCCTTGCGTAGGAGCAAGCCTCACAGTGGCTCAATTGAGCCCTGGTTTCAGTCAAATAATTAAGGGTCATCTCACCTAAATGATACCATATAGATCACTCTTTTTTCCTTTTAGTTTGTTAATCCTGATAATTATCACTCATAAACAAATTAAATATTGTTCCTGTGCATATTGTACATAATAGTTTAGGTTAACTTTGACTATGTTAACTTAGGCTAGTCTTAGGACACAGGTAACTAGAAAACCATTTGAACCATTCAGGATTGCCATCACAACGGAAAAGAGTCTAATTGGGATTTTGACTAGGCAATTTATCATGAAATGTTGATGCCTGGAAATGTCCTAGCTGAACAATACCCAACCCCTAAGTTAAACTTTCCTTTCAATGAATTAAACCCCAAGTCACTCCCATGATAATGCATTCATGCGACTATAGGCTTCAATTCACTCCCACAATGCCTGCAAGGGAGAGACTGCAATCTTTTTCAGCCAGTTTTGTGCTAGAGATTGTGATATTTAAGCCACTTTTTCAGGGCTAGTCTCCATACTAATGCCCGGAACTTGATGAGACTTTCCAAGACGATAAATTACACCAAGACAAAGCTTCTAACACAAAACTTGATCAAGGACTTGACCTAACCAAGCCTAACCATGACAGACATTTCGTCGAACACATGTGCACATGTAATCTACATGTTATAAATGCATATCTAAACATAAGGGTCTGATACTTATTTGAAAATCACCAAAAAGTTCTAATGCCTTCTCATAATAGTTGCCATGACAGCTTTTAGTTCATATATTCATTGTTCATTCATTTTCAAATCAAAACATGATGAGATCCATACATAATAATTGTCATAAAACATACTCATAACCAATATAATTAATAAGGATACAACATCCATAAATACCACATATGAACCAGTACATTTACACATGAAATACCAAGGAGAAAGAGCTCTTATTAATGAGTGCAAAATCCAACCAGG
Organism: Pinus tabuliformis; assembly: GCA_031772625.1. Lineage (NCBI taxonomy): Eukaryota > Viridiplantae > Streptophyta > Pinopsida > Pinales > Pinaceae > Pinus > Pinus tabuliformis. Next base: position 852,259,980 of record CM062808.1, on the reverse strand, counting down.
TATGGGACTTCCACGAACCACTTGATCATAGATTGGTTGAACCAAATCTTTCTTTTATGCAATAACCCTCGTGTCATATTCCAAGCAAGAATGTGGGACTCATAACCAAAATCAACCAGGGCTTGTCGAGGCTAAACGACCTCACCCTCATTAATAAAACTAGACTTTATCGCAATCCACACCGGATCACTAGGCCCTAAACAAGCAAGGATGTCACTGGATTTCTCCACCTACACCGTGAGGAATTTGCCTATCTCCAAGTGTCTAGGATTTACCGTACATCTTGCCATACAACAGTTGAGGATCCCTAGGTCTAATCGAGACTCCACACTCCGTGATTTACCATATATCCTTCCATTCACCGACCAAGGATTCCTAGGTCTGACCGAGGGCACCCAACTCTAAGTTTTATTATATATCTCGTCATTCACCAGTCGGGGATTCCTAGGCCCATTGACGTAACACAAAATATGGATTTACCGCAACCCACAGTTTGGTTCAGGGGTTACTAGGCCAAGGCTTTACCGCAATCCACAGTCTGATTCAGGGATCACTAGGCCATGTGTTCTTTCTTTCAGAGACCACCTCACTCAGTTTTGAATCCATCCAGTAATCCAGCTCAACCAAAAACATGAGAACCCATCACACCATGGCTATCCAGAAATGGAAAGGCAAGGCTAAAGAACACTTTCACACCTGGAAAAACCCATGCCAATGATAGCAAGAGAACCAAACACACACATGCATGTACATTGCATGCCAAATATAGCAAGGAAACCACACATGCAAATCAATACCTGCAAATAATCTCGTTGTAGCTGCTTGATCCTTCTCTTCCTTGCTTGACCTTTACTTCCTCTTTCCTTCTTTTCTTTTCTTGATCCAACGTCGAAGTGCTCCAAGAAAACTCTAAGTGTCCAAGAGTGTCTGAGAGAAAGAATGGAGAGAGAGCTTCAAAACTAAACTGACAAAAGGTTATATTGACAAAAGCTTACAAAATGATCCTCATAAGCCTTTTTATTAACGAGGCCTCTATTTTCTTTCTTTTCCATTATTTTCCTTCATTTTTCCTACTCACGTGCAACCTATGATCTTTCACCTTCCTTTTCTCCTAATTTCCATTATTTTCATAAATAAATGCCAAATAATGTCATTTTGCCTTTCCAAAGCCTTTGCCAATTTCCTTTAGCCATAATAACCGAAATGAACACCCACTAGGATGTTTTTCCCAACAGTCAGCTCGGAATGTGTGTCCCATTACCTTGGTCTTATTTTACCTTTATTAACTTTATTACATGGAATTTTGACCAAGGTTGTTACATTAGATATGTAGTGGTGTCATATAATGTTATAACACCTATTTTTACTAGTAATCTAACTTGAACCAACAATAATAAAGTCCCATATATTTACTATTAAACCACAACCCTATTAATCATTTATTCATTTGTTGTGATTAATAGAAATGATATGCAAATTCCACAACAATCCATATATATTTACATCGTTGGGCATTCCTATCTTGGAAACTAGGTGGAGGATACAAAATTGGACATGGGAATACATCCAATAGTAATGCATTTTTTTAATCTCCATTGTCCAATAGTTTAGTTGCTTGATTATCAATTATGAGATTTAAGATGTCTATGTGGTCGAGAGATGAAAGATAATTAATTAATCGATGATAGATATTTGCAATATTGATGAATAATGATCCATATCAATATTCACCATCCAATACAAAATACAAACATACGAAATTTATATCTCAACCAGATTTAAATTCAAATTATATACCCCTTCCTCAAACACCAAAATTATTAGAAATTCCATATTTCCACATTTCCTCTTGTAATTTAACAATGGGAATAGCTACAAAGCAGCTAGTCCTTGTCTTTAGACTATAATATGATATATTTATTTTTAATTTATAAAGGAAACGAAAACTATGTTAGTATTTGTTCAAAAAATCATAATAAAACCCAACATGGAGGTTAAAATGTTTTCCCTATTTATATAACTGCACACTTTAAAACTCTGTGGAAACCCCAATATGAAGTTTAAAAGTTTTTAATTGTAAAATAAAATTGCATGCTTTAAGACAACCTTACTCATATGTTTTTATGAAGGTTGAAATAAGTCTTAATATATCTCTTCATTTGTTCATTGTGTGCAATATTGATTCTATTTGCCTTATGATTAACTTCATCTTCACCTAACAAAGTATAAAATATATATATATATATATATGACCACAGCCAACCAAAATCTAGAAAAAGAAGCTTTATAAATTGAAAGGAAACACACCTCAATGGTCAATGCCTTCATGTTTGTTTCAATTCCCTCATCGTTTGATTGGTGAAGACTATCTTGAGAAGCAATTTTTTTTTAATCAACCCTTACGTGCAAAAGAAAGGCTTGTCTCATGCATTGATCACTATATTTTCAAGTGTTGCAAAGGCTTGTTCTTGTTCGACTATAAGGGCTTCCTCAATGAAGAGGCTCCCAGTTAGAGCTTGAAAGATGGATGTACAAGTAGTGCTTAAAACTTGGTTACTTTCTTGCTACACCTCTAGATACAATTGCTTCTACTGCTCTAGTAGGATTAAATGAATTCATTTCAAATGCTTATCGATCTCTGAAATCAAACTACTAAAATTTCTTCTCATTTGCTAACCAGAAAATATATCAAAACTTGGTATTATTCACTTTTTCACTATTGGCAATGCTTGTCGGAGAAGGTCATGCAACATTTTAACCCATTGTGAAGCTTTATTATCACTTTTAGCTTTGAAAATTCCTCTCATTCTATTTTAATCCATATAGTATTGTTAGAACCTTGTTGTGATATGCTCTAGGTGCCTCACCAAATCCGTCAAAGATTTTGCTTCTTTCTTGTGGTACATGGCAATGTTAGCATGATGAAGAATCTAGATTATTGTTGTATCAATGTCTTCATTGATGAAGGCTGAGAAGAAACTAGTATCCAACATGATATGATTTGTTGATGGAAATAATATACAAAATCACTCTTGTAACACAAGAAAAAAAGAGTGACAGAGCATCTCCAAGATGTCCATATTTTCAATTCTAACAATACTAACAATATATTCAAAATCCTTGAGACTCTATGAGGAAGTAACCAAAAATTGAACCCAGTATTTGCAATTGGTATCTCAACAAAATCATTGCAGATTATTTATAGAGTTGGTTCATTCAATTCAAATGCCTCTATTGCAACATGATGGTATTTTGGGGGATTTTCCATAAATTGACACATCACATATGATGGTGTGCTTTATTGGCGAGGATTGGAAGGATTTTGTACTTGTTAATCACAATATTTAATAATATGTGACAATGTTTATATGTAGGAAATGACCAACATACAATTCATGTTTTCAACACGTTCGTGATCAAGGGTTTATTAATAACAACATTGTATAAGCATGGTAATGTTTATACATACAATCTAATGTATCTCGAGAAACTTCTCTAGTGGATGAAGATTAGAGGCGACAATATATCTATCGAGAGTCACACATTATCACCTTTGATTTATTAATTTAAGGTACAACAATTTAGCTTAACCTTGATTCTTATCTCACATTCCAAAGGATATTCACCCTAACAACATCGGGAACAATGTTTAATATAATTAGGAACCTACTACATAGGGAAATATACACCTTGACCTCAAAAAAAAAAAAAAAAAAAAAAAACTCTTTTGGATGCATAACAAAAATCACGATGCTTGATTATCCTAGCCAATGAATAGACTTTGCATGGTATATTTCATTAATGTATCAAAGCTCATAGAGGATAAAAAATGTGCCCAATGCTAAATTTTGTAACTCTAAAGATGGATCAAATTCAAGATAATAAGTGACGAATTTTTGTTTTTATTCAAAATTATGGAATAATGGAATAAATTCTAGGTCCATTGTTCATCTATTGGTTTCCAAAGGAATCTACATAGACAACGCAGATTCAATCATCAAGACCTATTTCTAGTGAGATTAATTGGAATGGATTTCACCTCTCTTTTGAGAGAAAAGCAACCCATTGCAAATACTTTGAAGTAACCATAAGCTTTAATGAGCATTGATTCTACATCATACATTAGAGTGACTTACTTTGTGTAGAAACTTGTTGAAAGGCAAAATGAAATGTAGCCAAATCACTATTTGGCTAGTATAATATGAATAAATTGTTAGTCATAATATATACAAGGGAAGAAAGTTATAGTAACTCGATAGATGATGACCTATGTCACCGTGTTTCGCAAATTTAAAGGTTTAGGTTCAAAATTTGGAAAACTTCAAGCAAATCCAAACAAATTCCAATTCAGGTTCAAGGAGAATCACAATCCAAATTCTAAGTCGAATTTTAATCCAAATATATTTACTAAGAAATCAATCCACTTCACCGAAAGTTCATTGAGGTTCAATTTGTTTTGAAGGTTAATAAAGTTTATTTATAAAATAAAAGAGAAGATGAAATTTTTTTAACTTAAACTCGATTCATTCCTTCCACTGGTCCTTTCACTAGTTCAATTCTCCTTTCCAAGTATCCTCCTGAGTCCCATACTCACATCATAGTGACAGACCATGATCCCTCCCAGGTCCCACTCTTTCTCATAGATCCTAACCAAAAATAGCAATTCATCCCAACTCATGACTCACAAACTACTAGTGGTAGCTACGAGCTCCCACAACAAACACATACTTCGAAAATCCAACAGCCTCAACCCTCAACTTTATTTTATATATTTTATTACAATGAAGTGCTATATTTTTATTCTAATTTTTATTACTTGCAATTTGCTATATTATATTTTTTAATTACATTGAATTTCTTATATTTGTATCAAGATTTTATTATTATTACATTGAATTGAGTTTACTATAGCAATGGCCTCAACCGTCAAACACATGAATATTATTATACCTAATTTTTATTTTAAAATTTCAAATTTTATAGTACCATGTGTGGGCTTAATGTCAAAAATTATCACCTAATTTTTCATTGTCAATTTTTTGTCAAATTTCAAGGCTACCAATCTCGAACACAACCTCAAACTAAGGGACTAAGGTGATAAACAAGGGAGAAAACACTAGGGATTTTGAACCTCAATAGAGTCATGTTTCTGTTACTATTCTATTAATATTTAGGACCTTGTTGTCTATTCATCTCCTAATAATCTCAACGTTCATCTCTTGACAATAAAGGTCAATTTTATCAGTCATTGTCTATTCATTAGTTTTACTAGTGTTGTCTTTTCATTGACTAGAAAACCCAAAAAATAGGACTTTTAGGACCACACATCCTCCTTTTCTAGGCAAGTTCAACCAAGACAAGTATTTATTATAAGGTTGTAGTATAATAAACCAATCCATTTAAGTTATCTACTTTTAAATGTCCTGCATACTCTTGTACATTTTATACTTTCTTGAATCTCATATTGCATTCATATATACATAAAACGATGTAGGAAAATAACAAAGAACACAAAAGTAGCGACCAAGAAAGCAAAGAAATATGAACATCTTTCATGTTAATTTTAAGAAAAATAATATGTTATTTCAAATAAAGACTTCTTAATAAATTCAGAATACCATTATTTATATTAAGAAATGACATATAATTGTTGGTAATTGACATGGAAGAGAATACACCTAGCTTGTATCATTGCTAAGACACCAAAAATCCTTGTATTCTAATGTGGATTACTCAAATGTAAATAATATAATTAATCTTTCTTTTATAATGCATTGTACTCCTTACACTTGCCACTGTATTGAACAAACTCAAAAAGAAAGCCCCAAAAGTGTGTTTTATATAATGGACAAATCATATTTTAAAAGAAACCAAAATAAATGGGTAAAGACTCTATTAGTCCATATACTTTTGTCTGATTCTTGTTTTCACCATTTTATAATGAAAAAAAGGACAAAATTAATTGTATACATGAAAAAAGGACAAGGTTTGCTTAAAACCAAGTGAACGCTAGCAAGTCTTCATCTAATTTTTTAGTAGGGACAATTAGACACTTGCTTTTTAGAATTTCAATAGCCATTATGATCGATACTAAGGCCTTTGAAAACCATCAATGGTTTAGATGCTACATTCCTTGATTTATTTTTATTTTTTTCAAGTAAATTGAAACTCTTGGATTTCATTAACAAAAAAGGGTTACAAAGTTCTCCTTTTCATATCCCGCCTGTTAGGTTCCTATAATACTAGTGTAGCCCCCTTATTGTTATTGTTAGTGTAACACCATTATTGTTATTGTTGTGTCCATGTAACCCCCATATTGTTATTGTTGTGCCCCATAGAAGCCCACTATTGTTATTATTGATCCCTTACATTATTATTGTTATATAGGCTTTGATTATATTGTGACCCTCTAGAATCCTATATATACCAAAGAGGTTTTGTCATTTGAATCATCCAAGAATTGTTGATTTATGTGATGTAAAGGAGTTTTCCCCCTCGAGGAGGCTAATTTTCAAGTCATTGATCTATCTTTTCTTTTCTTTTGTGATCTGGTTGCATAACATTTGGTATCAGAGCGTTGGATTTTAGGGTTTTGCTGTTTGAAACAGGTCATCTTGGAATTTTCACTATAACATTTTTCTACAAGGCTTTAGAAGCTAAAATTTTGATCACATGGGGCTGAAATCTTGGTGAAATTTGTGTAAAAAATTCGGATCTTGGTTCGTTATATTTTCTGAGATATGGTCTGAATAACTTAGGATTTTTACATGCTCCACAATTTAGTCTCAAACAAGTGACCTAGGGAAAATCAGCATAACTTTCACTATGAGAAATAGATTTGAATTTCATAAAAAGTTACAGAAAGTGCATGGAATTTAGTTTATCATGTATCATTTTCAGGGCCTAAGGTTGAAATAGTGACACATGGAATTCTGTACAAGTTTGCTCTACTGAACTAATCCATAATTAGGTCATCATGGGAGATTATGAATAACTTTATATTGAAGAATTCAATCTCAGTATGACTTGTGGCATTGGAAAGAAGACTCAGAGGGATACCATAGGATGAAATTTAATACCTTGGAGAGCTGAAATTACAGAGATATAATATTTTCAATATTAAGTTCCTAAAAGCAAGAAAAAGGTGAGTATTTTTTTAAATTGCATAACTTTTGTCTGAAAAATCAGTTTGGAGTGATTTAAAGGGCATATTGAAGCACAAATATCAATATTTGGTTCTAAAATGCCTCCCAAATAAAATAATTCTATAGCCATTAAGCCCTAAAAAAGCTCTACTATAATGAATGAAGAGGAAGAATTGCAACATGATATATCAAAATTATGGGACCAAGTGCATCAAATTTCGCTCTCACAAAGAGCAACCAAAGATGAAATGAAAGGGAACATGGATGGTTGAAAAGCATAAATAAAATGTGACATGGATGATGTAAAAAAAGACATGAGTGGTTTAAAAGCAAGCATGTAAGGTTTGAAGGTTTGGCAAAGTTGCTAGAAGAAAGGCTTCCAAGTGGTGATAAGGTATTTCATGAAAGTCATGAAGAGAACAAACAAACCATGAATCATGATTTTAGAGACTCCAACTTTGGGATGAAGACCAAAAATATTCCAAAGATCAATATGTGAAAGTTTGATGGCAAGGATCTAGTAACATGGATATTGCAGATGGAGCAATTCTTTGATTTACATGATGTATCGCACACACAAAAGGTACACATTACATATTTATATTTAGAAGAAAATCAGTTCATGTGGTATCGATGGTTTTGTTCTTGTAAATCAATCATCACTTGGATAATAAAAAAATTGTAAGCTTGGTGAGGCTACATCTTCATCATGTCCAATATATTACCCTGATAGGGTCGAGGAATTGAACTGGTGACTTCACATCAAGGAGTGCCTTAACTGAGAACTATTCTTCGAATAGGGGAAATGAGGAAAGAAAATAAACATTCAGTTATACATTGACCAAGAAAGATTCATAACTAACTGGAAAACCGAATTCAAACACACAAATAACAACACAGGATTTATGTGGTAAAACCTTAACAAGGTGTTAAGGAAACATCCACGGGGCAAGGGATTGGAATCTCTATTCAATCAACAATGATTCTCCATGATTACATTTCTCGGGCATTCACTAGTTTTATACAAGCCTCCTCCGTTACATAATTGTTGTTTCGGTATAAAACTAACTAGTAGTAACTAATATAGTTATTACTCATATTTACATAATTCGTTGTCAAACTTCCAACAAACTCCACCTTGACAATAATTTTCCTAATCCCTTGCCCATGCCCATTCATCATCTTTTCTGCAAGCCAAGAGAAGTTAAACACCATCGCAGCTTCTCTACTGTAACTAGCTTTGTGAATATGTCTGCACAATTCTCTCGCGTATGGACCTTTTGAAGAGCTACTTTTCTGCCATCGATCACATGTCTCAGAAAATGATACCTTACATCAATGTGCTTGGTTCTGCTGTGATAAGCAGGATTTGTAGCCAAGTGAATAGCACTTTGACTGTCACAAAGTACATCCACTTTCTCCTGCGTCCTTCCAATCTCATCAAGCAGACCCTTTAACCAGATTGCTTCTTCACTGGCATTTGAAGTAGCTATATATTCAGCTTCCGTAGTGGACAATGCAATTGTTTCTTGAAGCTTTGACATCCAACTAATTGCTCCACCTGCAAGAGTAAAGACATAACCTGTAGTAGATCTTCTTTTGTCCAAATCACCTGCATAATCAGCATCTACATATCCACAGACTGATCCTTCACCACCACTAAAGATGATGCAATGGTCACTTCTGCCTCTTAGATATCGAAGCACCCATTTCACCACTCGCCAATGCTCTTCACCTGGATTTTCCATGAACCTACTGACAACTCCAACTACATGTGAAATGTCAGGTCTTGTAGATACCATTGCATACATTAAGTTGCCTACAACATTTGCATATGGTACATGAGACATATATTGCTTTTCTTCATCAGTTCCAGGACTCAAAACTGAAGAAAGCTTAAAATGGGAAGCTAGTGGAACATTAATAGGTTTCAAATTGTTCATAGAGAACTTTTCAAGTACTTTCTCCACATACTTCTATTGTGATAACCAAAGCTTACCATTTTTCCTGTCTCTGTGTATCTCCATGCCCAAGATATGTTTTGATGCTCCAAGATCCTTCATATCAAACGTCTTAGAGAGCTGAGCCTTTAACCTGTTGATCTTTGTTATGCTCTTAACCTGCAAGACGATACAAGAATACCAAATATGCATAGAAATATACCTAGAACATAGAACAGTGAGAAATAACAGTAGGTATTTTATTATTCAGAAAGCAATGTTCACTTGCCTCTTCGAGGGGGCAACCTCCAATAAAGCAGAGCTCGATTACAAAATAAGACACGACGCTCCTCGCAGGGAGTCTCTATCCTTTATATATGACTCATACATGCAATACCATGGACCAATACCATGGTTCTTATTAATACCATCTATCTAACACCATGGCCCATTTGCAACTAACTGTGGTCCCATCATTAAATCTGGGTTAACCACTTACAATTATTAATATGGGATTTATTTAGTCTTTACTTAACTATAACTATGACTCGATCCTACTACATAAATAAGGGGGTTAGGGTGGGACCCTAACATGCCCTCCCCCATAAGAATAGCCTTGTCCTCAAGGCTGAAGCTGCGGAAACTGCTGAAGAATAGTGGTTGGTTCCCAGGTTGCATCTTCCGGAGAGGTGTCTTTCCACTTGACGAGGACTTCCTTGATCATGTGGCCACGCAGGTGCCGTTCTCGTGTGTCTAGGACCTGTTTAGGTTGGAGCCAGATTGACCCTTCTTCATCCAATTCAGGTAGACTGGTTTGAATTCTGTAATTGTTCCCAATCACTTTTTTGAGGCATGAGACATGGAAAACTGGATGGATTCTTGCAGTGGGTGGCAAAGCTAGCTTGTAGGCCACTTCTCCAATGTGCTAAAGTACTTGATACGGTCTGTGGAATTTTGGAGATAGTTTCTGACAACCCTTGTCTTTGAGTGATGTTTGCTTATATGGTTGCAACCTCAAAAATACATGATCCCCTTCTTAAAATTGGCGTTTTGAGCGATGCTGATCTACCTATTGCTTCATGCAGTTTTGAGCTTGATGAAGATTCTCTCTAAGATGGGCGAGCATGGTTATGCGGTTCTGTAGGAGTTGATCCACTACTTGTACCTTTGATCACCCCTTGATATAAGAAGTAGGGGAAGGAGGGAGTTGACCATAAACTGCTTCATAGGGAGTCACTGTGGTGGTGGCATGATAGTTGGTGTTATACCACCATTCAGGTAGAGGTAACCACTGTACCCAAAGATGTTGCTTTTCTGAAGTGAAACAAGGTAGGTTTCCAGATATTTGTTGACTGCTTCAGTTTGACCATCCGTTTGTGGATGATAGGAAGTACTGAGTTTTAGTTGGGTACCTTGTAGCCTGAAGAGTTCCTGCCAAAAATCACTGGTGAAGATCGGGTCACGATCACACACAATAGAAGTGGGCATGCCATGTAATTTGAAGATCTGATCCATGAAATATTGAGCGACCAAAGTCGGTGTAAAAGGGTGGGGTAGGGCGCAAAAATGAGCATACTTACAAATTCGATCCACACCCACCATGATGGTTGACTCGTTTCCTGACTTTGGAAGACCTGTAATGAAATAAATAGAAACCTCCATCCATATTGATGTTGGGATGGGCAATGGTTGTAATGTTCCTAGTGCTTTGATTGTCTCCCCTTTGTGGCGCTGACAGACATCGCATTCCGCTACAAAAGTAAGAATGTCCTTTTTCATGCTTGTCCAAAAAAATGATCTTCTAGTGCGAGCATACGTCTTCTGAAAGCCTGAATGTCTTGTAGTGGGGGATGAGTGCAACTCCGCCAAAATGCGGCTTTTGAGGGTGGATGTTGGTGATATTACGACTCTGTCCTTGTAGCAAAGAATCCAATCCTACCACGAGTAGCCCTTGGTGGAATTTGGATCCACCTGCAATTGAGTAATGAGTTGGGAGAGCCAGGGATGTGAAAACCATTCCCTGCGAGCCTCTTCAATCCATTCTGGAAGGGGAAGGGAAATTCCGAGCAAGGTACTTTCCTCCTCAAATTGGCGAGATAATGCATCTGCTACAATATTTTTGTGCCCTTTCTTGTAAATGATCTCATAATCATATCCCAGCATTTTGGCGAGCCATTTATTTTGTTGTGGTGAGGATAGGCGTTGCTCCAAAAAATATTTAAGACTGTGATGGTCTGTGCGGATTTGGAAACGTCGCCCCAATAAGTAAGGTCGCCAGGTATCTACTACATGTAAGATGGCCATCATTTCCTTCTCATAGGTAGATTGTCCTAGATTCTTCCCACTTATTTGTTGGCTTGTGAAGGCCAAGGGTCGACCTTCCTGCATTAAGACCACCCCAATACCCGTACCCAAAGCATCACATTCAATGACAAAAGATTTGGTGAAGTCGGGTAGTGCTAAGACTGGAGTGGAACACATGGCATTTTTTAGAGCTGTAAAGGCCTGTTGTGCTTCATCATTCCAGAGGAATGAATTTTTCTTGAGGAGTTGAGTGAGGGGCTTCGCAATGCGACCATAATTGCGGAAAAATTTGCGATAGTAGCCCGTGAGACCCAAAAATCCTCTCAGGCTCTTCAAGGTCTTAGGTTGAGGCCAATCCTGCATTGCCTGGATCTTTTTGGGGTCCACCCTGACACCTTCACGCCCCACAATGTGGCCCAAATACTCAACTTCTTCCATGCCAAAAGAACACTTGGACATCTTAACAAATAATTTATGCTTGCGGAGCAGTTGCAAGAGCAGATCTACATGCTGAAGATGTGCGGCCCAAGTGCGACTGTAGATGAGGATGTCATCGAAGAAAACAAGGACAAATTTTTTGAGATATGGTTTGAGGAGGTGGTTCTTAAGGCTCTAAAAGGTAGATGGGGCATTACAAAGACCGAATGGCATGACCAGGAACTCATAATGGCCTTCATGAGTTCTGAAAGCAGTCTTTGGAATGTCGACTTCTTTCATGCGAATTTGGTGGTAGCCTGAGCGAAGATCCAGCTTAGTGAAGAATTGAGCCCCATTTAGTTCATCCAGCAAATCATCAACAACCGGGATGGGAAATTTATCTTTGACTGTCAACTTATTGAGGGCCCTGAAGTCTGGACACATACGCCATTCCCCATATTTCTTGAGCACCATGACCACTGGTAATGAATAAGGACTAATGCTGGGACGAATGACGCTTGCTTCCAAAAGTTCCTTGATTTTTTTTTCTATTTCATTCTTTTGGGCGAACGGATATCTATATGGGTGCACATTTGGTGGTTGGGCCCCTGGGACCAAAGTGATGCTATGATCATGTTCCCCTCTCGAGAGTGGAAGCTCATGAGGCTTGTTAAACACTGGCAGATGGTTATTTAAAATCTGTTGCATCTCAGGATGAATCGGAAGAGAATTGGGTTCGACGGCTTGGATGGCATTAAATTGAGCTATAACTCCATGATGGCCCTTTTTTAACAATTTTTCCATCCTATGTGAGTTGATGATAAAGGGAGCTCCCGCCTAGAGTCCGCGGAGGGTATGTGTGTAGTTGTTCTGCTTAAAGCTCATATATAACTCCTGGAAATCCATTGTGATTGGCCCAAGTGTGCGAAGCCATTCAGCACCGAGGACAATGTTGCAACCTCCCATGTGTATGGCAAACATGTGGGTCTTCAACTGATAATCCCCCATTTGAAGTTTGGCATTTTCACAGCGGCCGTCACATTGCATTGTTCACCCATCCGCAATTTGGACTTGGAAGTTAGAAACTGCTCGTACAAAACAATGCACTACTTCCGCGACTCTTTGATGGATAAAATTATGTGTACTTCCACTATCAATCAAGACTACTACTGGGCGATGCTTAATAAAACCTCTGATTTTGAGAGTTTGAGGTGAAGAAATCCCTGCCAAAGCATGCAACGAAATAACTAGTTCGTCAGGGACATTGTCCTTCTAGTTGTCCTCTTCTTCCTCCTCTGGTTCCTCAAGTGGTGGGGCTTCCTCCGATGAGCTGTAATCAGTAGCATCAATTTGAAAGAATTTGGGCTCCTTGCATTTATGACCGGGGGAGTATTTTTCATCACAGTAGTAACATAATCCCTGCTTTCTTCTTTCTACCATTTCTGCAGGTGACACCTTTTGAACCTTAAGTATTTGAGTAGTCCTATGAGCCTGTGGGGGGCGACCCTTGGCAGTGAAATTTGGGCGATTGGATTGGGCCACTAACGCACGTTCAACTTTACGAGCTACCTTGCAAGCCTCCGACCATGTGGGAGGGTGGTGCAGTCAGACGTGAGCTTGTATGGCCTCTTTAAGACCATTGATAAAACATTCTGTGTAGAATTCATCTTAGAGACCCATAGTGCGGAAAGCTAAGGCTTCAAAGGCTGTAATATATTCATCCATTGTGCCAGTCTGTCAGAGCTTGGTGAGACGACCCAAAAAAGAAAAGTCATGGTCAAAGCGCTTTATAAGAGCTTTTTTGAAGGTGTCCCAAGTCAAGGGCCTTCCATTGCAACGTTGATGCCATTGCCACCATTGCCATCTTTCATTGTCCAAGTACATGCTCCCCACCATAAGCTGAGTCTCATTATCTAAGATGTAATTCAGATTGAAATACTACTCCATTTGTGCTATCCATGTTGCCGAGTGAGAACCATCAAATTTATGCATATCGAGCTTGGGTGGTCGCGGACAGGATTGTTGGTGGGTGCCCCAGAGGTGAAGAGAGTGGCTAGACTCACCCTCACTGTGTTCATTGCCAATATACGCCTCCTCGCTGGCTTCTGCCTTGCCCTTAGAGAGTGTGTTAGTTATTGTCGCCAGCTAGTCTTGGATGTCTTTCAAGGATTGTTCAAGTTTTTCGATCTTCTCACTGGCCATAGCTTGAGCTCTAGTTTCTACCATGCACCGATCTGATGTACTTGAAATTTGGGACCGCCCGAATTTTTTTCGGCACCAACAATTGAATGGTACCACCTTGCTCAGCTCGTCGACCTAATTCTTATGGGCTAGGTCACCAATAAGCGCCCCGGGGGATCTCAGACTACGAAAACTCCTAATGGAGTTTTACTCCTTGCTTAGGAATACTGCAGTAGTCGAATCCCCGAAATGTCAATGCTACCAAAAGTCCTGCGAAAATCACACCTCAGTATTGGAACCCACACAACTACTCAGATCTGGATGGCGAATCTGGTGGATTTGAGAGATCTGAATGGCTGATTGGATAGATCTGAGCGTAGGAACAGATTGCTGTTATGGATCTGATGGATCTAATAGATCTGAATGGTTGTTCTATTAAATCTAAACTGCAGGACTGATTTCTGATGCTGCTGCAAAACCCCACTTGCGAGATCTGATCTGGAAGAGATTATGTGTGATCCAAAGATAGAAAAGGGAACTATGGTCTCGAGGAGTGTCAGGTGCTACAGATCGCAATATACATAAGGTTTTGACAGTAGTACTCAGCCCAATTTTTCAGGGCACTAACCAAGGAGGATCAGCTGTACCCTTAGCCGTACAACCCGACTACCCTATCGTACGGGCGAGTAATCTCTCCGAGTGTTATTCTCGGTGTACTGTAGCAGCAAGACGGCCGACAATTTATCTAGGGCGAGGTTTCAAGGTAGCTAGGGGGCTTCTGATATACCAGAGGGTACTTGGAAGACAGTCCATGCGCGGTTTTGTCTAATGCGCTACTACTCGAAGGGGTACCCACAGGGGTTAAAAGGGAGTCCAACAAGTGTGAACACCTCTTGTATTTCCTGTTTGCATGCCTCCCCAAATCCGTAGGTTTATGCGCTCAACGACAAATCCCATGGTTTAAAGACGCCGGAACACATCTCTAGCCAAAAAAAATAAAATTGCTAAGAAATGGAGAGCCCACTGGCCCTGGAAAGCACTATGATACCACTTGTTATGCTCTTAACCTTCAAGACGATACAAGAATGCCAAATATGCGCAGAAATATACCCAGAACATAGAATAGCGAGAAATAACAGCATGTATTTTATTATTCAGAAAGCAATGTTCACTTGCCTCTTCGAGGGGGCAACCCCCAATAGAGCAGAGCTCGATTACAAAATAAGACACGATGCTCCTCGCAGCGAGTCTTTATCCTTTATATATGACTCATACATGTAATACCATGGTTCTTATTAATACCATCTATCTAATTCCATGGCCCATTTGCAACCGTCATTAAATGCGGGTTAACCACTTACAATTATTAATATGGGCTTTATTGACTCTTTACTTAACTATAACTATGACTCGATCCTACTACATAAATAAGGGGGTTAGGGTGGGACCCTAACAATCTCTTCCATGATTTTGCTTGCAATAAGCATATCGTCAACATACAAAGCTAAGATAATGAATATGCCATTGAAACTTTTGAAGTATACACAATGATCATACCCACTTCTTATAAAGTTCTGGCTCACCATGAAGGAATCAATCTTCATGTACCATTGTCTTGGAGACTGCCTCAGACCATACAATGACTTCCTGAGCTTGCAAATTAATCTTCTGCTGCGACCTTGTACAAAACCTTCTGGCTATTCCATATATATATCTCTTCATTCAAATCACCATGTAGAAAAGTTGTTTTAACATCTAACTGTTCTAACTCAAGATTAAGTAACGCAGTTAGTGCCAACATAGTACGAATAGAAACAAGTTTTACAACTGGAGGAAAAATTTCATGAAAGTCTATACCTTCAACCTGAGAATACCCTTTTGCTACCAATCTCGCCTTATACCTTTTGATACTTCCATCAACTTTCCGTTTTAGTTTGAAGACCCACTTGCATCCAACAACACTTCTCTCTTCAGGAAGCTCTACAAGATCCCAGGTATTGTTCTTGGCTAAGGAATCCATTTCTTCGTCCATAGTCGTTTTCCATTTTTCACTATCTGTATCATCTACTGCTTCCTAATAAGAAGAAGGTTCCCCATCTTCAGTAATAAAAGCAAAAGATGAAGCAAAATCTTCATACCTTTTTGGAGTTTTTCTTTCCTTTGTAGACCTTCTTAGAGGGACTAGTCATTGAACTGGTTCAAAAACTTGAACTGGTTCAAAAGCTTCAACGGCTTCCTTTTTGTCTTCAACACCTTTTTCTCCATAAGTCTCTCCTTCCTTTTAATTGTCACCGAAAGGTCTAGCCGCCAAATGAACTCGTTGATTTGGCGATACCTGTTCCTGTTCAATTCTTTCAACATTTGATTTTAAAAGAGAAGATTCATCAAATGTTACATCTCTACTAATGACTATCTTCCGCAATGTAGGATCCCACAACCTATATCCTTTCACTGCATAGTCATACCCAACAAAGACATAACATTTTGATTTTGGATCTAATTTTGAACGCTAATTTTTAGGAATAAGAGAATAAGAATCACAGCCAAATATCATCAAATGTGAATAATCACAAGACTGACCTGTCCAAACTTCTTCGGGAATTTTACAATTAATTGCTACTGAAGGTGATCTGTTAACTAAATAACAAGCAATAGATACTATTTCTGCCCACAACTCCTTTTGCAAGTTAGCATGGCTGATCATGCTTCTCGCTCTTTCCATAAGAGTCTGATTCATATGCTCAGCAACACCATTTTTCTGAGGAGTAGAAACAGCAATTTTGTGTCTAATAATTCCCTCATCCTTACAGTATTGTTCAAATTCAATTGAAGTGAACTCACCACCATTGTCAGTTCTTAAACATTTAATAGATTTGCCTATTCTTTTCTCTACCCTTGCTTTAAATTGTTTAAATACATTGAATACATCAACTTTGTTTTTTAGCATAAAGACCCAAACTTTACGGGAGAAATCATCTATAAATGTTAAAAAATATAGAGCACTCCATATGATACAATAGGAGATGGTCCCCACAGATCTAAATGAATATAATATAAAATATATTTACTATTATGATTTCAAACTTTAAATCTTTGTTTACATTGTTTTCCATACACACAATGTTTACAGAAATCTAACTTCAAGTATTTCAGATCGTGAAGAGATTTATGTTTCATCAGTATCTAAATATCTTTCTCGCTCATATGACCTAATCGCTGATGCCATAGATGAGTACCTGCTTCTTCCTTTTCTGACACAACCACTGCTTCATTGACCTAAGTACTTCCTTTTAACCTGTAAAGATTTTCGACCTTCTCTACTTTCATAACCACTAGGTCTCCTTTAAAGACTTTCAAGATGCCATCCTAACCTGTAAACTTATAACCATCTGAATCCAACACTCCCAAAGAAATCAATTTTTTCTTCAAATCAGGTACATGTCTAACACTATTTAATGTTCTCACTGTGTTATCATACATCTTAATCCTGATATTCCCCATCCTAGCAGTTTGACATGACACATTATTACCCATAAACACAGAACTACCATTTACATTTTCATACAAAGTAAACCAATTTCTGTGTGGACACGTGATAAGAAGCACCAGGGTCTAACAACCAGCTCTCTAAACCCTAAGAGACATTACATTCAGGTGAAGTTTCATCTATCATACATAATTCTTTAGCAGTTAAAACTTCATCTATCATGCCTGAATCAAC
This sequence comes from Pinus tabuliformis, assembly GCA_031772625.1. NCBI lineage: Eukaryota > Viridiplantae > Streptophyta > Pinopsida > Pinales > Pinaceae > Pinus > Pinus tabuliformis. Next base: position 852,242,272 of record CM062808.1, on the reverse strand, counting down.
CTGATTCGCTTCCTTCTTCGGGTTATCAGATTCTTTTCATTTCCAACAGTCTTTCTTCAAGTATCCAATTTTATTGCAGTACCAACATTTTTCCTTACACTTCTTTCCCTTCAATTTAGATCTGGAAGACCCCCCTTGGTTTTTCTCCTCTTTCCTTTGAGCGTCCTCTAGCTACCATGGCTTTTGATGCAGTTGTTTCAGTACTGGATTTCCTTTGTACTTCTTCAGACAAGAGAGCTCCCACGACTGATTCAAACTTCAAAGAATCAGCAGTGCTCAAGCTGATTGAAGTTACAAACTGATCCCATGATTCAGGCAGAGAACACAACAAGGTTATGGCTTTATCTTCTTCTTGAATTTTAACTTCCATATCTGTTAATTGATATATAAGTGTATTAAAAACATTCAAATGTTCTGCAACTTTTGAACCTTCTTTCATTCGAAGACTATACAACTACCTTTTCAGATACATTCTACTGGTTAATGACTTTATCATATAGATTTTTTCCAGGTTTTCCCACAATCCTGAAGTTGTACTCTCTTCAACAATGTTGAAGAGAACCTCATCCGCCAGGCATAACCTGATGGTACTGAGAGCTTGGGCATCCAAGTCCTCCATGTCTGAATCAATCATGGTTGCAGGGTTCTTAGTTGCCCCATCCAGTGCCTTGTGCAACCCTTGTTGCATAAGTAGATCCCTAAACTTCAGTTTCCAAAGAGCAAAATTGCTCTTTCCGGTGAATTTCTCCACCTCGAATTTTGCATTCGACATCTTGGCCATTTTTCTAGGGTTTCAATCTTCAGTCTTTCAACTAAGGTTTATATTTTTCTTCAAAAAAAAACTTTTGTGTAAAGAAAATAATTCCCCAAAAAACCCTTTAGCAAATTATTTGCAAACCCTTCCTTTCATTTCAAACCCTTTGTTTTTGTGAAAACAAAAAAAGATTTTCTTGAATTTTTTCTCCAAATTTGAATAAATCAACTCCTTTTATTTGTTTTCAACAAAATTTCTGATTTGATTTTCCTGAAGTTCTTTCCTCCAAAATTTGAATAAATCCACCCCTTTATTTTTATTTTAAATTTCTGAAAATTTTCTGGAAAAAAAAATTCTCTCAAGCATTAAAAATACCTGAATCCATATCTGTTGATCAGGCTCCGGTAGCACGCAGGCTCTTCTCTGGTTCGATGGCTCTTCCACGCAAGCAGCACGCAGAATGCAGGTGCTTCCTCGATGGGTTCTAGCAATGCAGCCTGTGCTCAACGCATCCCCCTCAACATTTTTCAAACCAGAATCTAGTCCACGCAGTTCCAACATGTTCTAAGCCAGGCAACATCTCCAAATTGGTCACATAGGCTCTGGTCCACGCAAGTCAGAGGGTTCTACAGGCATGCTGGTGGCTTTCATTCACGCAGAAATGCCCGCACACACCTCCTTTCTACTCCAACATGCAGAGTAGAGATCACGCTGCCTCTTCACGCAAAGAATACAGGATTTGGCAACAACTCCATGCTCACTGCACCACACTGAAGCCTTCATGCCACGCAGAAAATAGAGTCCTCTCCTCACGTAGAGATGGCTCCGGTCTATTTTTTAACACACAGCGCTCAAGGGCAATCCTACTCTCTTCTCACAGAGATGGCCTCCTCAAACAGATGGCTCCTCCTCACGCAGTCAATGCAGAGAAAGAAAAAAACTCACGCTCTAATCCAACGCAAGTTGCCCCCCTTTTTTCTTCACCATTCAAACTCAAACTAACTCGCTCTGATACCAATTATTGTTCGAATAGGGGAAATGACGAAAGATAATAAACATTCAGTTAACGCTGCCTCTTCACGTAGAGAATACAGGATTTGGTAACAACTCCATGCTCATCGCACCACACTGGAGCCTTCACGCCACACAGAAAACAGAGTCATCCTTTCCTCACGCAGAGATGGCTCCGGTCTATTTTTTAACACACAACACTCAAGCGCAATCCTCCTTTCTTCTCGCAGAGATGGCCTCCTCACGCAGATGGCTCCTCCTCACGCAATCAACGCAGAGGAAAAAAAACTCACGCTGTGATCCAACACAAGTTGCCCCCCTTTTTTTCTTCACCACTCAAACTCAAAATAACTCGCTCTGATACCAATTGTTGTTCAAATAGGGGAAATGAGGAAAGAAAATAAACATTCAGTTATACATTGACCAAGAAAGATTCATAACTAACTGGAAAACCGAATTCAAACACACAAATAACAACACATGATTTACATGGTAAAACCTTAACAGGGTGTCAAGGAAACATCCACGGGGCAAGGGATTGGAATCTCTATTCAATCAACAATTATTCTCCATGATTACATTTCTCGAGCATTCACTAGTTTTATACAAGCCTCCTCCATTACATAACTGTTGTTATGGTATAAAACTAACTAGTAGTAACTAATACAATTATTACTCATATTTACATAATTCGTTGTCAAACTTCCAAAAACCTGATCACCATATATCCAAGACCCCATGGACGTCACTTTGAAAAATTTTACGGAGAATTGGTAGCACATTATGAGGATACAAAAAGAAATACCTTCTTTAGACAATCAATAAATCTCAAACAAAAGGGTTCAATGGCGAAGGACATTGAGGAATTCCAACGATTGTACGTCAAGGTAAATGATATTCCAAAGGAGCATAGAATTGATGTCTTCATTGGGACTTTAAAGGATAACATCCAACATGAGGTTTGCCTTTGGGAACCCAATTCAATGAAGAAGGCATTCAATGTGGCAAGAAAAGTTGAAAGCAAAATTATGGCAACAAGGAAATCTACCACTCACAACTATAAGATGGAAGTGTTGTTTCTCCTAACCTCCCACAATTTAAAAGGTTGACACCACAACAATTGGAGGAAAAAGGAGAAAAAGGGCTTTGTTACAGTTGTGATAGCAAATACACCTAGGGGCATAAGTGTGCTGAGAATAAATTGTTTTACATAGATTGTAAAGAGGAGGAAGAAAAGGAATAAGAAACATCAAAAGAAGAGGATATACATCAGGAACCAACCTGAAAGAAAGAAGAAATGAATATAACCATATCTTGTAATGCATTGACAGGAATTACCACTCCTCAAACTCTCAAGATAAAAGGATATATCAAGAAGAAGAAAAAAAGGTAATAGTGTTGATTGATTCTAGTAGTACCCATAATTTTTTTCATTGTAAGATAGCCAAGGAATTTAATTACTTTCTATATCCAACACCAAAGTTTCAAGTGATGGTTGCAAATGGAGGAACTATAAATTGCTCAGGGAAGTGTCATGATATCAAACTAACCATGGGGGAATATGTATTGAATAGTCCAATGCTTTCCATTCCAATGGCTGTTGTTGGTGTTGTATTAGGAGTCTAATAGTTACAATCTTTCGGGACAATAACTTTTAATTTTCAAGAACTTTTCTTGAAATTTTCGTGGGAAGGAAAGGAAATTGAATTAAGGGGCATCATAGGGAAATCGAGGAAGTTAATAATATATAATGGCATGACAAAGCTTTTGAAGAAACAACAATGAGGCATAATTGCACAATTATGCTCCCTAGATGTTCAAACATCGAAATCATTTGTTTCTCTAGATCTCCAAAGAATCTTGCACAATCATTCAAAGGTAGTTAAGAGTCTGAATCATGATCATGTTATTCACTTGATTCCAAGAAGTGTTCCTCCAAACATCAGACCTTATAGATATACCTATGCCCAAAAATGGAAATTGAACGTATGGTTGTTGAAATGCTAGAGGCAGGTTTAATTTAACCTAGCCAAAGTTCTTTCTCTGCTATAGTAGTGTTGGTACACAAGAAGGATGGATCATGGCATATGTGTCCAGATTATAGGGAGCTCAACAAGCTCATTATTAAAGATAAATTTCCCATTCATGTCATTAATGAATTGTTGAATGAATTACATGGAGTAATTTACTTCACCAAGTTGGATCTTCATTCGGGATATCATCAAATTAGAATGAAGACTAAAGACATTCCAAAAACAACATTCAAAGCTCATGAATTCCGTTATGAATTTTTGGTCATGCCTTTTGGCCCTACTAATGCACCTTCCACATTTCAAGGTTTGATGATTTCCATTTTCAAACCCACCCTTAGAAAATTTGTGTTAGTATTTTTTGATGATATACTAACCTACAAAAATTCTTGGAAGGATAATGTTCAACATGTTGACAAGGTGCTAAAACTATTGGAGGAGAAACAATTGTATGAAAAAACCTCCAAATATTTTTTTAGGGTACAGGAGGTGTAATATTTGGGTCAGATTGTATCTCATGAGGGTGTTAAGGTATATCTTAACAAAATTAAAGCCGTCAAGGAAAGGAAAATTGCCACAACCCCAAAGCATCTTCGAGGATTTCCCATGTTGACAAGGTATTATCGTATGTTTGTTAAGAATTATGGGAAAATAACAACACCTCTAACAAGATTACTAAAGAAAGATGCACTTTTTTGGACTTGAGAAGCAACTAAGAACTTTGAACATCTTAAAGAGGCAATGTGCCAAGCTCCGGTTTTACCTACACTAGACTTCACAAAAACCTTTATGGTGGAATGTGATGCCTCAAGAAATGGAATTGGTGTTGTTTTAATGTAAGAAGGAAGACTCTTTGCTTTTGAAAGTTGTCCAATCAAGGGAAAGTATTTACACAACCCTATTTATGAGAAGGAAATGTTGGAAATACCACATGCACTAAAGCAATGGGACCCTTACTAATGGTAAGACACGTCAAGGTAAAAACAGGTCATGATAGCCTTAAATATTTTTTGGAACAAAGACTATCTTCAGAAGAGGAGAAAAAATGGGTCACTAAGATTTTGTGTTATGACTTTGAAATCATCTACAAAAAAGGAAGCAAAATGTTGTTGCAGATGCACTCTCAAGAAGGGATGAGGATGTGGAAGCATTTATTTATGCCATTTCTATTCTCCAACTTGATTGGATAACTGAAGCAAGGGAGGAATGGAAGAATGACGAAGAGGTGTTGACACTCATTCAAAAGTTGCAGCAAGATCCCAGTACATCTAATACATTTATTTGGAAAAATGACTCATTATGGTACAAATATCACTTATATTTATGTAAGAATTTCTAAATCAAACAAAATATTATTTTAGAATTGTAGACCTTTCCTTTAGGAGGGCACTCGGGGTTTTTAAAAACTTACCACAAGGTCAAGAAGGAATTTTTTTGGGATGGCTTTAAATTTGATATTCAAAATTTTGTGGCAAAATGTTTGGTTTGCCAACAAAATAAAGTTGAGACAATTAAGACCCCAGGTTTGTTACAACCTTTGGCCATTCCAAGTTAGTCTTGGGAGGAGGTCCAAATGGATTTTATCATAGGTTTACCCAAGGTCGAAGGAAAGAGTGTCATCATGGTGGTAGTTGATAGACTTACCAAGTATGCATACTTTTTTGCATTATCCCATTTTCACTAGAAATTTTTGGATGAAATTGTTTTCTTGTCTTGGTACTCAATTAGCTCATAGCTCATTTTATCATCCTCAGTCTAACGGGCAAATTGAGATAGTGAACAATTGTTTGGAAGGATGTCTTCATTGCTTTGTATCTGATAAAGAAACACAATGGATCAAGTGGTTATCTTTGGTTGAATGGTGGTATAACACTTTCTTCCATACTGCAACAAAAATGACCCCATTTATGACACTTTATGGATATCATTCATTGTCCATCACATCACATTTAAGAGAAAATTGTAAGTTTCAAGCAGTTGAAGATCACATCGATCATCAACAAGAAGTTCTCCAACTATTAAAGGATAACCTCACTCTGGCGCATAAGCGAATGAAACAACGAGAAGATCAATATCATAGCGAAAGGAGTTTTGACATAGGCGACTGGGTAATTTTACGGCTACAACCATATAAACATATGTCCCTTAAGGAAGCTGAGAAGGACAATAAATTATAACCCAAGTAGTATGGTCCTTACAAGGTGTTTCAAAATATTGGTAATATGACATACAAATTAGTGTTGTCTGCATCTTCTCGAGTACACCTAGTTTTCCATGTTTCATGCATAAAGAAGGTTATCAGTGACAAGCTCCTAGTTCAAAAAATATTGCCAGAACTTGAAGAGGAAGGAAAAAAACATATTGGAGCCTAAAGCAGTCACAAAAATAAGAACCTGACAACTACAAAATTGATTAATTTCATAATATCTCATTAAGTGGAAGAACTTACCCACTGAATATTCCACATGGGAGGATAAGAATTTTACACATAAACATCCATAACTACTCAAGTGTTGAGGAGAACACTTTTTTTGAAGGAGAGGGGCATGTTAGGTCCCTATAATACTAATGTAGTCCCCTTATTATTATTATTAGTGTAGACCCCTTATTGTTATTGTTGTGCCCATGTAGCCTCCTAATTGTTAACTTTGTGCCACACGGAAAACCACTATTGTGATTTTTGTGCCCTTACATTATTATTGTTGTGTAGACTCTAATTATATTGTGATCATTTAGACTCCTATATATACCAATGAGGTATTTTCATTTGAATCATCCAAGGATTGTTCATTTATGTGATTTAGAGGAGGTTTCCCCCTCGAAGATGCTAATTTTCAAGTCATTGATCTATATTTTCTTTTGTTTTCTGATCTGGTTGCGTAACACCGCCCAAAAATACATAAGAAAGAGAAAGATCCCAAATATCCCCATACAACAAATACATGGAGAAATATTTCTCTCTTCATATTAACAACACACAACACCACAGATCTATCTAGTTTCATCATAGATATATAAGTAAAGTTTCCAAATATAATGCCAATATGCCACAGAAAGTGTTGCCCTTCTCAATTGATAGAAAGCAACATAATGAAGCATAAATTATAAACAAGACTTGACATCATCTACCAAATCATAGTGTATCTCAATAACCATATATTTTCACAATCTCAAAGAATAAACCAAATAACCAAAATGTCAGTGGACTTAAAAAAAAAAACAGAAAGTATCCATAATGTGCCCATAGCCATAAAAAAATCTACAGTCGAAAAATTCATAGCGTATAGGCGCCCACAAGAACAAATCAACTGCTAAAAAAATAGCAACAATGCTAGTGGTCTATAGAACAAGCAAGAATTAGCCATAATGCTCCCAGATCCACATAAAGATCAGCCACTGAGAAATTCATAACACATCGAAGCCCACATGAATAGAGGGTTATCCAATATCAACACACATATCCATATCCAATTGTAGGTAAAGCACTAGTGTGTTAAAAACACAACAACGAGAGTCATAATCTCAATTCCCCAATTCAGAGCCCAGAGAAACAACAAGATACGAGAGCCAACCATAAAACACAAGAACCATCAATAACACCATCAATCCACAGTGATAACCACAAAAAATGACAAAGAAATGGCTCTCCACATGATAAACTAGACTATCAACAAGAAATATGCTCCTAAACAAGGTACTTTTGAACCAAAACATAATTAGAAACCCCATAAAGTAGCCATACCTTTGAGTTCGCATGCCAAAATTGATTACAAAACCCAACATCTCTATTCATGATCAAAAGAAGGTATTATAGTCGGTTCTTGTGAACTATCATCCAAAGGGTTAGTAAGATCAACAAAGGCTAAATCACTCAAACAAAAGCATTCTACACAAGCCAAATGAGAATCCAAATTGTCTAAACAAAACCTTTGATTATGAAGCATGTGTTTAATGTTCTCCAATGAGGAGAATACATTGTAATTTTCGACCTTCTTGTCTTTGAAAATCAGCTGTAACAGGATAGCCATTTGTTGATGTAAAGCCATAGAATTCAGAAAATATAGTCGCCTACTCCTAAATCGTTTAGGAGTAGGGACCCATTTCATATCTTCACCAACCAATTCAAAATTAGAGTGATATGAGAAATCCCCTCACTCTTTACATTCCAACAGTAGAATTTACTTCCTCACCTCAGGAGGAACTACATTGAATAAAGAGTCCACATAGTCATATGCAAAAGGATGAACCCTTTTCTTCCCTACAATAAAATTGCCTCTTCAACCTCTCTTGCTACACATTCTTTGTCTAGGAGGCATAAGCACAACTAAGAGGGAAAATGTATGACAACAATTGAAATATCGTGGAACTATAAAGCAAGATAAAGGGTTAGACACGTAATCATGATCCCTAGACCTAAAAACCACTATATCATCATTGAATTTCCACACCAATGGTGCAAATTCCATGAAATTCTCAAACTCACTGTAGTAGAGAACCATGACACAGAAGATTACACAATACCTTTCCAAACAATTAAAATTACCTATGCATTGACATAACACAGAGAGGCATATACCAAGCCCTAACAACACAACGCCATCAACAAACACCAAGCACTGAAAATTTTGACAAAATCAAAAGAGAAAAAGTTTGCTTGAACTCACACCAACAAACTAAAAATAATCCATAACCTTAAAACAATTAGGACCCAATGATGTCCAACAAATAGAAGTTACCCCCGAGGACTGGTCAATTACCGTCGATATCAACAGGTGGACCTAGAAATTGAATAAAACTACTAAACTAGTGATGCAAGACCATAAATTGGAAAATAATACCTGTAATAGGTGATAATGTTCTTAACAACACTCTAAAAATACTGAAGCCACACACCAATACAGTGAAAAGATTGAAAAGGTCACACCTTGAATGCAGATATCAACATCAGTTTTATTTACTAACAACATCTCTTCAAACCATAAAAGATTACCCACTAATAAAGTAATTGGGAAACATGGGTTGGAGGTTGAGGGTATGCCCTCACATCCATTCACACTCACCTCTTCATGTTCCAAAACTAGACCCATAAATTCCATTTATAGGAAGAGACTCCACATGTATTCTTGCATGCAACCATAATCTAGTTCCAGCAACAAATTAAATGAGGTATTACACTTGGGAGGAGGATGGCACAACCTCTTATGAAGCCATCACATTCGTAATGATACCCCCATCAAGGACTACCATAGCATTCTCTAACAAGCACTGAAGAGTCTCAATTCCTTTCACCTGACATGTGAGAGGCCAACTCGCATCCATCTGAAGAGCTTGATATTGACAACCCAAATTTGCCAAGAAATCAAAAACCCTATTACCCTATCTCCTTGAGTACAGGAAAAAAACATGATCCAAATTTATAAGTAAACCATGTATACTCCCAACTATATACTATATCTTCCACCTTTTCATTATTTTGCCTAGGGGTTGGCCATTCATAAGCTATTATATACACTAAATAGTGATATGAGTATCTCCATAAATATATAATAAACAATAACCCTCATGCATAGTTATTTGAATACCGTTTGCTAACACCAAAATTTTTACGATGATATTACTAATTGATCCATAACCTTGTGCAAATACTCTCAAAATTGAGGAATTACAATCCCTGGAAACACCTCTTAAACTGGCAATCCTTGGGTTGTCGTTCGACACCCCATCAAAATTTAGCTTGATAAATCCTCTTAGAGGAAGACAGAACAAAATTTTTGATGTTATATTCGAAACCTTCAACGATTTCTCTTGAGGGATGCTCATCTTCTATTCTAGGTTCAGTTTCTTTAGGATCTCCACCTTGACATTATCTACCTTCCAATCATCTATTGACCAAGAGACATCTAGTAATGTTTCTATTATATTGTGTAATCATCTATTTAATTACTACTACAGTCCTCCTTTTGTCCCTAAAAATTCTAGCATTTCTCTCATTCCACAAATTCCACATAATATAACCTTCTGCTAGAATCCAAGCCCTGTTGGCTATGGGGTTTAAAAATGAAGAAGAGTTCCATTCAGCTACAAATGCCACTAAATCCACTTTATTCTCATTATCTTTGCCAAAAATGAATAAAATAATGGACCATACTTCCTCAGAAAACAAGCATGAGTTAAATAGATGATCCATAGTCGCTTCCACCATATTACAAAGAAAATAAAAAGAAGGCCCTTCAATACCTTTCTTCCTCATGCGATCCCAAGTTAGTAGCCTGTACCTCCCCACCAACCATAAAGAAAGCAAATTTTTGGACCAATGGATTCCATGCCAGACCTTACGCCAAATTATTTTTGTCTCTAGGCTTATATGGCCTGCAAGAAATAAATAAGCTTCTTTTAAAGTAAACGTACCAATATGTTTCATCCCCCTATTAGGATATTCTGACACATAGGAAATAGTTAAGTATAAGTTGGTCTAGTGTAGAGTTAGGTAAAGTGTGTTTCTTTACTATGTACTTTTGTAACTTATAATCTGACGGTCACGATATGTTCCAGAAATTAAGTGATCCAACGGTTCATTCTCTCCTCGGTATTACCGACGCTTGATCTATGGCTTAACACCTAATTGGTCCATGATCTATATTTAAAGATCGTGGAGGGTCATTTGTAGGGTGGCCATTCATGAGAGAAGCTTATGTAAATTTCCTTTCTTTTATTAATAAATTGCCTAAAGTGGTCGCGTTGGCTCAGGCCGTGGAATGTTTCCCTCTTTGATGGTTTTAACCACATCAATAATATTGGTGTATTGATCTGTGATCTGTTTTTGAGCAGTGTCCTTTCATGTTCTATCTGAGGAACTTACCCTATAAATTCCTACATGGTATCAAAGCTATTTGAGGGCTGCATCCATTGGTGATCTAAATCGGAAGCCGGCACAACTGCATCCGACTGCCATTTCCAATATCTATTATTTTTTACTGCTTTCATGCCAAGAGGACTACTCTATTGTGTTAGGAACATCTGTTCCAATGAGGAATCATGTTCGTTTCATGCGAAAAGGTTTCCAGTAGCCCTAGCTACGTAATTTTTAAGATCTTGAGCCATAACTTCTTCATCTGGAAGTCGTTTTCAGAGCCATTTTTTTTTATCAGCCCAATTTTTTGAGATCTTTCCATTGGAACACTTAGTTTCAACATCTATAACTTTAATTTCTATTAAAATGGAAAATCCATGACAAGTTATTCTTGATAGACCAACTACTTCCAATGGTGGTCCTACATTGTGGATTTACTTAGAAGTAAAGGTCTTTATAGAATAGCCTCACGCCAAGAAACTAAACCTAAAGATGAAGATAAGGTAGCCAAATGGGAAAATAGGCAAAATCAAGCACGTGGGTTGATAGGGATGTCTATCTCTCTAGACCTTAGATTCCATATCTCAAAACTTGATATACCTGATGAAGCAATGAAACAACTCAATAAATTTTTTGGAATTAAAAATGAAATTAGAGCCCATCAACTCGAAAATGAGTTGCTTACAGACCCTGATAATTTTTCTTCCATTGAAGATTTTTTGTCCAAGTTCAAGACCCTTAGACTTCTCTTGGAAGGTGTTAAGGTTAAGAAAGAAGATGGTAGCCTTATCTATTCCATTCTTACTAAGTTGGGACCAAGCTACTCTGTGTTTGTTTCCACCTTCCATTCTACTAGAGAAGCCTTTATTTCTCAAGGACAAGATTACAAGTCCCCCTCTTTTGATGCCATTTGTGATTCTTTAATAAGAGAACAAGAAAAACTCTTACATATTGGTCTTCTTAATCTTGGAAACTCTTCTAAGAAAGCCTTAGCTGCCCAGCAACAACCAAGTTCAAAGAATCCTAAGAAGAAGCATCTTAAAAAGAAATCTCCTAAACCAACCAAGGGTCCTAAGAACTTTCAGTCTCAAAATGAAAAATCAATTCAACAAAATGATAAGGAAAATAAAAACAAAGGGAAGAAGACTAATAGACATTGCAACTTTTGTAATTGAGATGGCCACTTGGAATCCAAATGTTTTAAGAAGATGGAAGCCTTGGAAGCAGCAATGAAGAAGCATAACATCCATTTGGAACAATCTTCAACTTCAACTTCATCTTCAGGAATAACACTTTCTGCATGTGGTTGTTAAGCATCTCGATCAGGTTATGCACTAAATGTATCTTCTTATTCTCATTCTCATGAGTGGCTCATTGATTCCGGAGCTTCTTATCACATGGCCAAAAGAAAAGCCATGTTTTCTTTTTTAAATGATTGTAACACCAAAAATATATATGTTGGTGATGATAGATCTCTTAGTGTTGTAGGGACTAGAACTATTCATCTAGACAATGGTCAATTTAATGATGTATTATGTGTTCCAACCTTATCCTGCAACCTTCTATCTGTATATCAGATAACTCATTCAGGTGAAGGTAAAATCGTTGAATTCTCACCTCATGATGTTGTAATTAAGGACCTAAGAGATCCTAGACAGATTTTAGCTACTAGCATTGTTGATGATTCTACAAGGTTGTATAAGTTTAACAACTTTGGGTCATCAACTCTTCCCTCGGTATTTGTTGTTCATAATGATGAAGTAAGCAAACTTTGGCATGGTCAATTTGGTCACTTAAACTATCGCTCTCTTCAAAATCTATGTAAAGAAAATATGGTGACAAGTCTTCCTATGGTATCTTGCAGAGATGGTGTTTGTTCCAGATGTGTACTCGGAAAACATCATTGGGATAGTTATGAAAAACGTGCCTTTTGGCACGCTTTAGCCCCTTTATAGCTTGTGCATAGTGATTTATGTGGTCCACTTCCAGTTGTTTCATTCTCTAGCTACAAGTATTTCTTAACTTTCATGGGATGATTTCTCCAGATGCACTTGGGTATACTTCTTAAAACTCAAGAGTGAAGTATTTAACATGTTCATGGCCTTTAAGGCCTTTGTTGAGAAACAATATGGACATCAAATTCTTAAGCTAAGATCTAATAATGGCAGAGAACATGTTAAAAACAAATTCATCAACTTTTGCACTGAGCATGGAATTCAACTGCAACATATTGTTCCATATGCTCCAAAACAAAATGTTGTAGTTGAAAGGAAGAAACTCACCTTAAAGGAAATGGCTAATTGTATGCTTCAATCTAAAGGACTTAGTCTTAATTTTTGGGCAGAAGCAAGTAACTGTGCAAATTACATAGTAAATCACACTCCTACTAAGGTTTTAAAGAATATCACTCCAGAAGAAGCATGGAGCACAATTAAACCAGATGTAAGTCACTTTCATGTTTTTGGAAGTGAAGCATGGGCCCATATTCCAAATGAGAAACATAAAGCTTTAGAACCTAAGAGTGTAAAATGTATTTTTGTTGGATATTCTCAAGATGTCAAAGGATATATACTTATTCCACTTAAGTACAAAAATGTTATCATTAGAAGAGATGTAAAGTTTGTTGAAAATATATTGGCCTATGAACCTAGTTCAGCGAATGTGCCACCTCTCTCTATCCCTTATACTTCTGAAAATATTTCTTCTTCAGATGATGACAATACTCCCCCACCTTCTTAGGATCCTCCTTCAGCTCCTCAGCTTCCAAAATGGGTTCATGCTACTCGGGATGCAGCAGGTGATCCTACAGATCATCGATGTACACATTCTCAGTTCGATAGAGCCTCTTTTTACTGGCTCAAGCTTCAGCGAATTATCATCCTGACACCTTTGCAGAAGCTTCAGGCCATCCAGATTGGTACGTAGCTATGAGTGAAGAATATTGTTCATTATTGGCAAATGATACATGGGATCTTGTTCCTCTTCCAAAGGGACAAAAACTTGTTAGATGCAAATGGGTTTACATAACCAAGTTTGGACCAAATGGAAAAGTTGATAAACATAAAGCTCGTCTTGTTACTAAGGGTTTTTCACAAGTTGAAGGCATTAACTATTTTGAAACCTTCTCCCTTGTTGAAAAATGAACTCTATCCGCCTTGTTCTTTCCCTTGCTGCCTCTTTCAAATGGGAAGTCCAATGAACTTTATCCGCCTTGTTCTTTCCCTTGCTGCCTCTTTCAAATGGGAAGTCCATCATATGGATGTTAAATCTGCCTTCTTGCATGGGGACTTGCATGAAGAGATCTATATGGAACAAACTCCTGGCTTTATACAAATAGAATCTAGCCTTGTATGTCGGCTTAAGAAATCCCTTTATGGTCTCAAGCAAGCCCCTCGGGCTTGGTATGCCAAAATAGATATCTTTCTTTTAGATACTGGCTTTTATAGGTGTCATTCTAACGATACTATCTACACCAAGAAAGTGGGTAAGTCTCTTATCATTCTTGTTCTTTATGTTGATGATCTTATCCTTACTGGTAGTGATCCCAACCTTATAAACCATGTGAAGGCCAGCCTTAAAAAGCAGTTTGAAATGACAGACTTAGGACACTTGCATTATTTTCTTGGTCTTCAAGTCTTGCAATCCAAGGAAGGTATTTCCCTTTCCCAGTTTAAGTATGCATGTGATCTTCTACGCCACTTTCACATGGAAGACTGTAAGCCAGCCCCTTCTCCCTTTCAGTCTGGAGTCAAGCTTTTAGTCACTTGTACTTCCCCTGAAGTTGATGCTACCTTATACCGTCAACTTGTAGGAAAACTCTTGTATTTGACCCATACCCATCCTGACCTTTCCTTTGTTGTTGCCTTTATTGCTCAGTTTATGGAAAACCCACATGAGTCATTGGAAAGCAGCTAAAAGAATACTTCGTTATGTTCGAGGTACAATTCAGTTTGGGATTCATTACAGTGCAGAAGCATCTCCTCTATTGGTTGGTTTCACTGATTCTGATTGGGCAAGTGACCCTGATGATCGGAAATCTACTACAAGTTATGTGTTCACTCTTGGTTATGGACCTATTACATGGGATTGTAAGAAACAAAGTGCCATTTCTCTTTCTTCAGCAGAAGCAGCCGTAGAAGCTAGTAAGGAAGCCCTGTGGCTTCGTCAAATCCTATCAGAGTTTAGCTTTCAGCAGCAGCATCCAACTAAACTTTGATGTGATAATCAAAGTCCTATTCAACTATGCAAATATCCAGTCCAAGATCAGCACAACAAACACATTGAACTACACATGCACTTCATCAAAAAGCTCATTCATGACCATGTTATTGAAGTGCAATATTGTTCAATTGATGATCAAGTTGCTGGCATCTTTAAAAAGGCTCTCACAAAGGTGAAGTTTACTAAACTTCGATTTATGGTTGGAGTTCAGGAAGTTGTCACTAAGGGGGGATAGGCTCTAATGCCTCCTTCCTTCTCTTGTTGTGTCATATTTGAACATCCTTCAATCCTATCCCAATTTGTTCTTAAGGGGGGATGTTAAGATATTCCGACACATAGGAAATAGTTAAATATAACTTGGTCTAATGTCGAGTTAGGTAAAGTGTGTTTCTTTACTATGTACTTTTGTAACTTACAATCCAATGGTCACGATATGTTCTAGACATTAAGTGATCTGACGGTTCATTCTCTCCTCGGTATGGCAGACACTTGATCCGTGGATTAATACCCGATTGGTCCATGATCTCTATTTAAAGAGCTTGGAGGGTAATTTTTAGGGTGACTGTTCATGAGAGAAGCTTATGTAAATTTTCTTTCTTTTATTAATAAATTGCGTGAAGTTGTTACGTTGGCTCAGGCTGTGGACTATTTCCCTCTTTGAGGGTTTTAACCACGTCAAGAATACTAGTGTATTGATCTGTGATCTGTTTGTGAGCGGTGTCCTTTGGTGTTCTATCTGAGGAACTTACCCTGTAAATTCCTACACCCCCAACACAATTTGTCCCATTCCTGCAAAAATTTAATCTTTATTTCCATTAATTCTTGCTTTAGACTTTCCCATGGTAAATCCTAAGACAACAAAGGTCAATATTCCTTGAATTTCCACTGTCGCCAGAATGTAGAATCCTGTTCTAACTTCAAATAATCAATAACCCTCAGAAATCCCAGACAAGTTGTAAATGTTTAAAGGAAATAAAGTCTTCTTGCTGATATAAACACGAGAGTTTTTGCCAAGCATCATCCCAAAATAATGTGAATTCTCCTTTCTTCACTTCCAAAAAATCATATTTCTTCAAAACCTCTTGATTTTTGTTTGGCAATTTAATTGATGTTAAATTACTACATAAATTATCAACCAGGGCTAGTATACTGAAGTGTATGCGCATTGTATGTACTAGAAGTCCTTATTATTCAAGAAATTCCTATATTAAATTGAGATATTGAGATGCACATGTTTTCTCTAACAACTATCACTCTTACATGAAAGTAAATATGTCACATTTAACATAAATGAAACTAATTTTATCACACTTGCTTGACACAAATATCAAATAAATGAAACTAAAATTATCTTACTTGCTTAAAATAAATATCACACTAGAATTATCACACTTGCTCAAAAGAAAGATCACACTTGCAGAAATAAAGTTACTCCAAAATAAAAGATGAAATAATCAAACCCAAATTACTTTCACTAGAAAACAAAATTAATCTGAAATATCACACTTAATTGAAATATTCTTCACTCAAATGTAACTCAAACTATACTGCAAATCCTAAATCAATCCACACTCTATCATACTACTTTTCATGTGCATAAGAGATCTCGGCTTCACTCATTCATCCTACAGCAAAATGATTAAACAAATCTTGTTTTAAACTCAATCCTAAACATTCATTCAAAATTGAAACTAGACAATTAGATAAACTAATTAAACATTGTATAAAATGCATAATTGAAATGTTAATAAAAATCGATAAAACCTTACAAATTGAGGGGGGCCTCCTGTGACATGTAGGTAACAACACAACTTCTTCAAAGGATTATATAAGCATTGAGATAATGCACAACAAAATAATCAAACTCGCCTTTATAAATGCAAACAGAGTTTCAAAAACAATGATATTCAGGTATGTGTTTATCATGCCGAGAGGTATATTTATAACCTTAATCAATAATTGTTTTAGATATTTACAAGCCTATCCTACTCGACAGAGACTAAAAATAATATCTCATTATTTTCTATTGGAAAGGCAAATCACGAGGCTAAATATCTACTTCCATTAATTTTCTCGCTCCCCTGGTTCACCTTCGGCTCCTTCTTTGTTGGTTGACTTCCACTTTGACTGGGCCTATGTAGTGTTCTTATCATCAATCTAAATCATGAATATAGGTAAATAATGTTATGCCATCTGTTTGGTCAATTTAGTGAAGTCTAAATTGCAACTTTTAAATGTCAACCCGGGGCTCATAAGCTGATGAAGTGAGGTGTACTATATGTACTTAGATAACCGTTTTCTTAATCTTTTGTCGTTTTTAGCTTTTTAAGTTTGTTTTCGAATGTATCTTTCCTACTGTGATGTGATGGAAGTAATAAAGCAAGTGAAATGTGGATGATTGTGGTGATCTCTAAATGATTTCTTCAAAACTTGAAAAGTATTCTACAAGAAAGCTTGAACAACAACTGCAATAAAATCAAAGCTTAAAATCAAATAAAGGACTAATGGCATCGGCCCAGTATCTCTGCTGCTGATGAAAATGAAAATGAAATTTATATTAACTCAATTAAAAGCAAGAACAACTACTTTACACTATTTTAACTCTTCATTTAAATCTAATCAATGTGAAATTTAAGTGAGACAAATCACACTATTTTAACCTTTTCTTAATCATGTGAGAACAATTATGAACAGGTCAGTAATGTGAGTCTTAAAGCAAAATAAACCAAGCTGCACTAAGTGATATTTTGGCTCCAATAAAGTTAGTTGATTATAGAAAAAGAACCATCAATAAATGAACAACTTGATAACTACTGAGCAGAAAGTAAAGTGCAAGTTAAAGAAATGACAGTAAGGAAAATCAAAACTGCAAAACAATGAATGTCAGCAACATAGACAAGACGATCACGCATGCCACTAGTTATGAAAAGAAAAGAAAGAAAATTGTCCCGGGCTTGCCTAAGAAACCTTCATAACACACTGATCAGTCATGAACAAAAGTGCAGAAATGTAAATCAGCAGAATTCAAAGTTTATGTACAGCTAATATACATGTTGAAAAGAAATAAAAACGCAGCAATTAAAAGACATCTGTACAGCTATTATACATGAAACAATAAAGAGAAATGCAGGAAATTAAAGATTACTATACAGGGCTTCAGCAAACAGGGGCCCTCTGCCTACTTCAGCCGGTTCAAGGAGCAGTTATACGCTTAAGTGTAAAACAGTCTTCTCATGTATTGACAGCAAATGTAAAAGTACGGTGGGGAGCTCAAAATTACAAAGCAATTACAACAACGACTAACTATCCAGCGTTCAAAGACGCTTTATTTATAACAGAGGAAAGCAAACTAACTTAACGAAAACTAAGCTATTCAAGCAGCTGTGTAAAAACACGTAATCTTGCTGCGTCCTCGGATTTAGGCAACGGTCGTTGTGGGCATTCAATCTGCTGTTGGATTCGTGTTTCCCACTGTCTTCGTGGCTGAGGAAGATGCCACATGTTCTTCACGTGCTCCAAAACAGAACACGCAGAGCCGTGCCACCGCCAATGACTTCTGTTGACCGTATTTGCCTCCTCGTTGACCACGGGTTTTTATGACCGATTTGGGTGAGCTGGAAGGACACACACCATGTCCTTGGTTCCACGAACTTGCCCATGTGGCTCTTCTTCCCGGAGGACACCTGGAACATATCATTTTATAAAACAGCTGCGGAATCCGGGGTTGGCTGCGGAATCCGGGGTTGGCTGCGGAAACCAGGATCAGCTGCGGAAACCCTGTGTGAGCTGCGGAAACGCAGCACTTTGAACCAAAATTCTAAACCAACAACAGTCATTAGCATAATTAGCAAACCATGTAAAAAGTCTTAAAATACAATGATTTGAGCAATTTGATGGAGGGAATGAGTGGCAAAAGAAGGAAATGAATAGGAAAAGGAGGTTGACAGGATGTGTAAAGAAGTGCAGGTTTGAGGCTCAACACCATCTATTAGACACTTTCCCATATGACTTGTTCCTCAGCTGGAGTTTCGGAACCCATCGAACCTTCAACTATGCTACAAAATCAGTCATTAGCTGCAAAATCGGTGCAATTCAGTAGCTTATGCAAATATTGAGTTAAATAATAAATAACAATGAAACTTATGAAATAAAAGATGTTTAAGTACCTACTATTTCCATGAACCTTGTAAAATGATGCTGAATTAGAGTTATTAGAGTCAAAAAGGAGGATGGAGTGTAAGAAGGTTTTCAAAAGAGACAATTTTGGGCTTCAACAATCCCCCACACAAAAGACATTGCATGCCCTCATGCGCAAAATTTCAAAATTTTGTAATCCTTCTCCCTTACCGAGCTTCTTCAAAGGCCTGAGAAAGAACATATAAGTTAGTTCTTCTTGCTTTCCTCATATTGACTGTTGTCATCCTTGGTTTCTTCATCAAGATCCTGTGTTGCAAACTTATGACCTTTTTCTTAAGAAATTTGTTTTGAGCATTCAACTTCTTATTTTTCTCATACCATTAACCAAGATGTAACAAGATGTAGTCATTTTGAGTTCTCTAGATTTCATTTTGTGTCTTTAGTGTTTCATGTTCATGCTTCAAATGTCTATTTAATACCTCCAATTCATAGATTTCCTCTGTAAGAGTGTTTACAATTTGGGTTCTTCTGGAGGATCAAAATGAATTCCTTCACTTAAAATTTCTTCTCGGTTTGAGGATGATTCAATAGTTTTTCCTATAGCTCTTTGTTCTATAGATTCCATGTAGTCATATATTTATTGCTGGACAGGATCAATTTCTGAAGTTCTCCTAGTTGGACTTTCAACTGGTGATGGAACTCTCAGTTCCTCTTCTTCTTCTAAATTGACGAATTCTAGATATTTTTGTGGCTATGCATGTATTGGTTTATTAAGCCTTGCACTTCTTCTTATAGTTGATGGTGATTTTTTAGTAGTATGGGGACGCTTTTTGACTTCTTCTTGTTTTGTTTCTCCTTTTGATGTACTTTCCCTTTTATTGTTAGCTATCTTTCTTCTAACATTTTTCTGCTTAAGAGTTTCTAACACACTTATGAGAGGAGTTCCATCATCAAAATACTGATCTTTGTTGTGTTTCTTGTGCAGGTGAGCTTTCCTTAGGGTTTGAGGGCAACATTATTCTACGTTTTCTTGTTTTATCACTAGGCTCTTCTTGTTAAACTTCTTTGAAATGATTTCTAATTAGATAATCTCCCCAGTTATGCCCTTTGCTTTTCAAATGGATCTCAATTAAAATTTTCACGAACCCATGATGGTACAAGGCATTATCTATGGATTGTATTTTCCTCTAAATGTTTCCAACCATTTTTCTCAAACTACGAAGCAGGAAGTATGGTAGGTTGATTTCATTACCATCAAGAAAATTCATCATCAAGCGAGCATGGTAAAAGAACATGTTTCCAAACCTACCTTCACAATTTATGAATTTATGAATAATTAATAGAAAATTCCTTTATTTATTATTTAAGGCTGTGATTGAGATTCCCTTCTTAAAGACATAGATATCCATACTTGGGTTTTTAAGGAAGGCCTCCCATTCTTTCTCCTTAATCTTCATGTTCTCAGCTTTCCCCGATTCTTAGTAATTTGGTAGCTTCTGCTACAAATTACGTTGTCACAACCAATTTAATGTCTCCAATCTCTGCTTCTATACCATCATATGCCCTAACGAATGATTTTGTAACTTCTTTCTCATGCCCATCAAATTTTTCAACAAATCCTAACCACTACGCTTGTTACAACTGTTGTTTCACCTACGAGTATCCTTCAAGAAATTTATCCCCATTCGACTCTGAGCGTACAATGACTCCCATGCTGAAGAAGTCTTAGTCCCTAATTTTTCTTTTTGACAGGGTTATGGAAGGAGTTTGGTTATGGAGTAGGTCAAAAAGATAAAAAATGGGTAATAGGTGTGTCATTTTGGCAATGGAACAGGACCGAGTGGAATGGATATGATGCAAGGAACTGTGATGGTATGCGAAGGAAGTGGGATAATATATAGAAGGAAGGGAGTAAATTTGAATGATAACAAGGTTTCATATCATATTTATATCCTTTTGATAAGATATTTTCGTTAGAACCAAATTCATGTCGTAATGAAAGTAATCATTATACAAAATGGTGGTAGAAACGGTCATACATCTATTTAATTTCATAATTCAATGTTTTTCCCTTTATTATCTAACTAATATTTACATACTTGCTATTTTTCCTTACTAATTTTGGATTTGTCCTTTTGTAGGTTGTACTCAGGTTGCTTTAGTTGTGATCTTCATTCAATTTGCTTTTGCCGTGATCTTCATTTTTGCTGGTTGCAATCTGTCAAGTCAGCTGCGGAATACCATGAGCGCTGCAGATTATTGAAAATTTTGTAGTTGTCTTATTTTTCAAAAGAGGAACAAAAAGAAATGGGGCAAGAATAAGGAATTAGAAAGAAAATCTATGCTGCCAATAATTCTTGGTTTTCAACTTAGATTTTCTGTATAAACATGCCAACAATGTTGGTTTTCATGTTTATACAATTTTTAAAAGATATAAGGCTAAGTTGGAGAGGAAGAAGAATCTTCCTTGACCAATTTAAAATCAAGATTATCTAGGAGATTTCTTATAAACTCTTCATTTGTTAATGGTTTATGTTATATTTGTAATATATGACCATTTACAAGGAAAGTTACTTTCTCTTCATCAATGGTTCTGATTCTGACCACTCCATTATCAAAGACAGTTTCAATCACATAAAACCCAAGCCAATGAGTTTGAAATTTTCCTTGAAAATCTTTAAACTTTGAATCAAAAAGCAATGCCCAATCACCAGGCTGGAATTTTCTTTCTTTGATAAAATTATCATGCCACTTGGATCTTTGTTGTTGGACTATATTGGTTCTATGAATAACATCTTGTCGTATCTCATCAAGTTCATTCAATTGCTCCATTATTTGTCTTTGGGTTTCTGATAGATCAAGACCCAATTTGGCTATTGTTTTAAAATTCTTTATCTGGAACTCAATAGGAAACAAGACTTGCTTTCCATAAACAAGTTCATAAGGAGTGTGTCTTGTTGTGTTTCTCCATGTGGTACGATATGCCCATAAAGCTTCTAGAAGCTTTTCTGCCCAATCCCTTCTATGCAGATGCACAATCTTGGTAAGAATTGCTTCAATTACTTTATTGGTAGATTCAACTTGTCCATTGGCTTGTGGATGATATGGAGTAGACTTCTGATGTTTGATTTTGTATTCCTCCATTATCTTTTGTACCAACTTGGATGTAAATTGAGTACCTTGATCTGTCAAAATTTCCCTTGGGACACCAAAACGAGTGAAAATATCCTCAAAAAGAAATGAAACTACAACATTTTTAGTAGCAAAATGAAGTGCTTTAACTCCTACCCATTTTGTGACATAATCTGTAGAAACAAGAATGTACCTTTTTTGTCTTAACGATGGATTGATTGGACCAACAAAATCCAAAGCCCATTTTTTAAAAAGTTCAATAAGTACCTGAGGTTGTAGAGGCATTTAATCCGAAGGAAAAGCTTTGCTCATTCTTTAACAATTGTCACATCTCTTAACATATTCTTTGGCGTCCTTAAAAAGAGAAGGCCAATAATGTCCTAAGAGAATGACTTTATAGGAAGTTCTTTTATCACTGAAATGTCCTCCACATGGTTCATCATGTCAAGCTTTTAATATATCTAGTACTTCATCCTTTTTAACACATCTTTAAATGATTAAGTCAGGTCCCGTTTTGTACAATTCTTCATTTATCCATGAATAAGATGCACTAGTTTGAATATCTTTCATCTTCTTTCGAGGAGACAAGTACGATGGTAACTTCCCTGTGGACAAATAATTAGCAATATCTGCAAACCTAGGAGATTTAATAGATATTGCAAAAAGATATTCATCAGGAAAATTATCTTCTATAGGAACATCATTATTATCATTTTGGATTCTAGATAGAAAATCAGCAATTGTGTTTTGTTTTACAAGTCTATCGAAAATGATAATATTGAATTATTGTAATAATAATAACCATCTTGTAATTCTTCCATTAGTAATTGATTTATTCATTAAATATATAATTGCATAATGGTCTATGTGAATGAAAGTTCCATAACCAATGATATAATGTCTGAATTTATTGATGACATATACAATAGCTAAAAAATCCTTTTATGCTACAGTGTAATTCAACTTTGTAGGGGTAAAAATTTTGCATGTATAGTAAGTGGTATAAGGAGTTAAATATTTATGTCCTAGTACAACTCCTAAAGTTATATTTTAGGCATTAGTTGAAATGTGAAAAGGTAGTTTCCAGTTTGGTCCTCTTAAATTGGGTGCTTCAGAAAACTTTTCTTTCAATGTTTCAAAGGTTTTATGGCAATCAGAATTCCAGATGAAATCACAATCTTTTGTAAGCAATTTGAAAAGTGGAGAGACTATCTTCGTAAAGTTTTCTATAAATATTATATAATATACAGTAAAACCAAGAAAACTTCTAACATCTCTTTGACAAGTTGGAACTGGTAATTTAGAAATGACTTCTACCTTAGATGCATCCACTTTGATTCCATTTCCTGAAATATGGTGGCCTAAATCCATTCCCTTAGTGAACATCATAAAACGTTTTTCATGGCTTAATGAAAGATTTGCTTCTTTAGACCTAATGAGAATTTTTTCCAAATTTTAAATAGCTTCTTCAAAAGGGTTCCCATAGACAATAAAATCATCCATGTAAACTTCCACACAATCATGAATTAGATCAGAAAAAAATGCCTAAACCTACCCTTTGGAATGTTGCAGGTGCATTACATAATCCAAACGCAAGTACTCGATAAGCATAAGTTCCCTATGGATAGGTAAAAATTGTTTTATCTTGATCTTATGGAGCTACTTGGATTTGGTTATATCCACTTATACCATCTAAAAATGAAAAATACTTTTTCTCTACCAATGTATCAAGGACTTGATCTGCAAAAGGAAATGGAAAATGATCTTTTAAAGTAACTTTATTCAATTCCCTATAATCAATGCATACTCTCCATTTTCCATTCTTTTTCGAAACAATTACCAAAGGTGAGACCCACTGGCTGTCTGATATTAGATAAATGAAATTCATATTTAACATTTTTTGTAATTCCTCTTTAACAATTTCCCTTAGGTTTGGATTCATCCTCCTCTAGGGTTGTGAGACTAGTCTAGCATTTTCTTCAATATAAATATGATGCATACAAGTGCTAGGATCAATTCTTTTCATATCAGTATATTCCCATGCGTAAGTAGAGGAATGTTCTTGTAACCTCTTTACTAATTCTTTCTTTTGAGATTCTTCCAAATTATCATTGATATTCAAAGTTTTCCCTGGAAAAAATTCTATTAAAGAATTGCCAAATTTCTCCATAGAATGTAAAGCCATTTGACGAGATGATAGATATTTAATATTACATTGTTCTTGAAAACTTTGATTTCATTCACAACATGAGGAAGATTCATTATTTTCTATTAAATTTAAAATTTGATCTTTTTCATCTATTTGTGAGGTAGCAAAAATTGGTCATATATCAAAGTTTTCATTACCATCATCTATCCATGCTTCACTTTCTACTTCTATTGTTGTTTTTGTAGGAGTATATAATGTGATTTTTTTTGTCGAACTTCCATCAGAGATAAACATATCACCAGATCTACAACGTATAAAAGCATCAGTTGTAGCTAACCATGGTCTACCTAGAATAAATGGTTGTCCTCCTAGATTATTCTTGGGTGTCAAGCTCATGAAGTCAACATAATATTCCCAAGAATCTAAGGATACAAATATGTCTTATAACACACTGTCAGATATTGGTAGTAGATCTATTTGCTAATTGCAATAGTGTAGGTGTATATTGAAGATTAGGAAATTTTAGTTGATTCATAGTTTGTTTACTTGTGATATTTATGGCTGCTCCTAAATCAATGAATGTATTTGGAATATCAACACCATTAATGTTTGTTTTCACATTGGGACTTCCTGGATCTAGATATTTCTGAACTGTTGTTTTTCCCATCATGATATCTGCGATTTTCCCAACTAACTGGATTCTTTTAACTTCTTTTCTTTTTCTTCCTAGTTTTCTAATACTTAACTCCCTACTTGTCTTTGCAAATATTGGTATTTCTTTGATAGCTTGTAACAAAGGAATTTTTATACAAGCATTCTTCAGTTCATCTATCATATCATAATTAGTAAACACAATATGTTTTTCTATCCCTTTGTCAAGTTTCAACCTTTCAGGGAAACGCGGATTTTGAACAGAAGCTTAAGGTTGTTCTATAATGGGAGTTGAGTTTATCAGAGCATCATCAGAATGTACAGGGGTGGTTTGTTTTTGAGGATTTTCCTCTTGATGAAGAGATGTCTCTTTTTTAGAGAGGTTATCCTTCTTAGATTCGTAGATAACAACAGATGGTGACTTCTTTTCCAATACTCTACTAGATCTAAGTTGGACATTGTTTAGATCTAATAGAGTTATCATGTAAGTTTGGAAAATTTTCCCTTATATGTTGTAAACATGTTTAGATTTTTTATTATTTGGATTTGAAAGTGGCGGAGTAGGCAGTTGATTTGGGTTTTGTGGAAATGGTAATGAAAGTTGTGGATTTGGATTTTGAGGTTGAGATGGTTGAACAGGTTGAGGAAAATATTGTGGTGGAAAAACAGGATAAGGTTGTTGAAATTGAGGCTATTGAGGATACTTGCCATAAGGGATTTTCCATCCTTGTGCCTAAGGTTGAGGCCAAGGTTCCCAAGGCATGGGTGTAGTCCAATTATTTTTTGATGGTTGTGCATATGTTTGAGTGTTGAAACCTTGAGTCATATTCGATTGTGGATTTTCCCATGGTATCTTCACAACAAAACAAAGAGGTTCTATTTGAGTTGGCATTACTTCCTCTTGATAGACAGCTTTAAGACCCAATATTGAAGGGAATTCCTTTGTATCGTGATTGTCTAGTCAATTTAACGTCTTAAATTGCTCTACATAAATTATCAATCCAGGTATCGTAAACTGATGAAGTGTGGTGCACCATATGTGGTTAGTTAACCTTTTTCTTACTTCGTTGTTTTATAGTTTATGTTGTTTTTGGGGTTTTGTTATTGTTGGTTTCCTAAAGTGTTTAACGCAAATGGAAATCCTATTTTAAGGTCTTAAGAATACTTTTAAAGGTAAAGTATGGATGTAGATCTTAAGACAAGGTTTATGTCCCTTATGGTAACTTTCAAAACTTAGCACTTCAAAAGATCTCAAAACATGCTATTGATCAAATCAGTATTGAAAAAAAGTGTAAATATGTAGCTACTTAAATCAAATAAAAGATGAAATATTGATCATGAAATCGCTGTCTCTGTTGCCCATCTAATTACAAAAATAAAATCTAAACTATTGCACTCAAACAAACCAAAAATTGCAAACTAACGAAAGCAAGATCAATTTACTTCACTTATAATCTGATAGCTCGCCTAGTAGCTTTTCCGAGTTAAGCCATGGCTCCGGAGATAACGTCAATAACATGAAGAATTGATATCTAAATTACCTACTTGCAAATGAAAGTAAAATCAAGTCACTTCACTTATAATCCGATAGCTCGCCAAGTAGCTTTTCGGGGTTAAGCCATGGCTCTGGAGATAACGTCAATAACATGAAGAACCTGATATCTAAATTACCTACTTGCAAATGAAAGTAAAATCAAGTCACTTCACTTATAGTCTGATAGCTCGCCAAGTAGCTTTTCGGGGTTAAGCCATGGCTCTGGAGATAACGTCAATAACATGAAGAACCTGATATCTAATTGCAGAAATGAAAGTAAAATCAAATCATTTCACTCATAATCCGATAGCTTGCCAAGTAGCTTTTCGAGGTTAAGCCATGGCTCTGGAGATAACGTCAAATGACATGAAGAATTTGATATCTAAACTAACTAAAAACAACAAATAAATAAGACTGAAATCAAAGCATAACTGAAATTGAAAAGCTTAAGAAAAAGTTCAGCAGAGAGACAAATCTCATGTCACTATTTGATGCAAAAACATGTAAAGAAAAACTAATCTACAATCAGCCAATTGAACACACTTGCATGAATTAAAATTGCATGAATGGAAACTCTAAGCTATCAAACTTGAAAGCAATCAAATGACATAATGAAATCAAAACAAAATTACAAAATAAAATCTACTCTACCTTACATTATAATGTGTTCCATGACACCTACTTCACATCTCCTTCCATGTTGAGAACATCAAAGCTTTATTCAAATTCTTCAAAATTACAAAGTACAACAAAGCTCTCTAAAGCTTTCCAAATCCATCAAGGAAGAACTACAAACTCCAAGCTAAAGAACTAAAAGCCAAGCTAAGCTAAGACTAACAAGCTAACAAATGAAGGAGAGAGATCTCCTATTTATACAAAAAGATGAGAAGCCATCTCATTAATGAGAATCCATGAATATCTCCCTCTACCTCTAGAGTCTTAATCAAAATAGGAACTGATAAGACACATGTCTTCTTACAGTTTCAATACAATTAGGAGATGTGACACATATCCTCATGATCCCATGATTCTTTTCACTCAAATTCGAATTTGGCCTTAGAGTGCCACATAAAGGTCTTCTAAAAGCCTCCTTTTAACCTACACATGTCAACAATATCAACCCACTTGTTAGGTATAAGCATATGCACATTATTTTCTAATTTTTAATCACAAATTCACTTTAAAAGGCTTAGAATTAATAAAGTTTGGAAAAACATAAATGTGGCCCAATGATAATGAAAGTGGGATGAATGTGGTGACATAGTAGTGAAATGGAGGTGATATAATGGACATAATAGTGAAAGTGTAATGGAAATGAATGACATTTTCAAGACCCAACAATGATTTTCTGCACATATAACACAAGTTTCTACACTTTTTAAGTCAAGGGGGCATTCTCTCAAGGCATTCTTCTTTCTACATTTTGGACAAAAGATAGATAATGCAACATTTTCAGCGTTTTTCTTGTTTTGTATTTTAAGGGTATCTATTTGTTCACTAAGACTCCCCAAAATATCCGTTTTGAAATTATCAAGCAAATTGCCTATTTCAACCCTATTTATTGTCCCAACTAAATATTTATTAATCCTAGACATAACAGGATCTCTTGGATTTTTCCTCGTTCTTGCCTTTCCTCTTGAAATGTGTATGCATAACTCACAAATATCTCCAAATGATAACTAAGAAATATCTCCTTTACCCATCAAATTGAGAAGATTTATCCACTCATCTCTAATAGATTTCAGCAAGAGAGCTTTCAAAGTTTCTTCATCTAGATTATGCATTTTAGCCCTTTTTATATTATAAGCAAATCTTTCAACGAAATCTTCAAGATTTTCATCTTCTTTTTGCATCATTTTAAACTCTTATTCTTTAAGGTTATGGGGCATACAATAATCCTTGTATTTTTATAAGAACACATTTTTCATTTCTTCCCATGTTCTTATAGAATGTGCTCCTAAGCCCATAAACCATTTTAATGTTGCATATTTAAGAGTGGCTGGAAACAATTTCAACTTTTGAGTATCAATCAAGTAGTCATAGGATCTAGAAAAGACTTCAAACTCAAAGAGAAATGTTTCAGGATCCTCATTTATTAATCCATGGAAATTAGGGAGGATAGAAGGTGAGATATTTTTCATTGTGGTCGTGGTATCTTCATCAAAGATGGGAAATCCAAAAGGTTCTAGATCTTCTCTACCAACTCCTCTTCCTCTTCCTCCACTTCTTCCTCCACCTCCTCTATTTCCTCCTCTTCCACCTCCAATCCTATGTTCACCATTCACATTATGTTCTTCTCCTTCCCCCTATGCCATTGTAGATTCCTCAGAGCTAATATAATGTTTCAAAATTGGATTCTCTAGTTCCTCCTCTGGTTCTTCTATCAATGGAAGTGAAAATCGATTTCTTCTTCTTCTTCTTCACTAGGGATTTCCAATTCTTGTCCTAGAAGTTGTTCTCCAGTTGAAGATAGAAATATTACTCCTGTTGGGATGTAGGGTCTTTTCTTCTACTACAACTTCAATAGAGGAAGTTGGTGAATCTTTAGGTTGGATTTCAGATCTATGTACCTCAGGAAGTCTATGTCTACCTGCAATTCATGGTGTTAGCGCTTGAAATTTCACCTCAGGCTGAGAAAGGTAAACCTCAAGGCAACATCAAACCACTTAACCTCGTAGCTAGCCCTACGGGGCTGGAGAGGGCTCTCTCCGATCTATCTTGGTGAAATCTTCAATGGATGAGATGACCAATAGGGTAACACTGATTTTAGGCTAGTAAACTGATCAAAAAGGTTGATTTGGGGTTTTTAGGGTTTTTGGTGGCAAATTGAGGGGATGGCAATTTTGGGTGCGGGGATTGGACATAGTTTCTGCAGGGGGTTCTTTGGGGCGAGGTAGGAGACAGTATTGATGCCTTTAATTGAGGTGGATGGTCAGGAATGACAGGTGAGGAGCTAAGGAGAGCAAACAATAACTTTGAATTCTCCTTAAACAGTAGAAAACATTGAAATTAAACAAACTTAAAAGCAGAGCATGACAGTCATGAATTCTTACTTTAACACTTCGTTTGTTTAATATGCAGAAGGAAAATAAAGGAAATGATTCACATAACACACTTACAGGTACATAGAGAAATACACCATCAATACATGTAACCACAAGAATCCCAAAAAGGACTGCAAAACCCTGGTCTTCCTTAGCCAAAAATTGCAGAGATACAGTGAATAATACAATGATAGCTTCTCCCTCAAGAGTCCAACCATGAAAATGAGTAAGAAAGTACATAATATAGATGATCTAACCTCTTTCCCTAACTCCATGGGTCGAACTCACTATCCTAGGAGCTGTTTCAACCACTTCTAAACTAAGCACTACAAACTAGGCAGTCAAAACAACTTGTCTCTATAAGCTAGGAAACCAATTCATTCATTTAATTTTCACCTTTTTCATGAATGAATCTTCTAGAAGAGGTACATAAGAGTAAAAGTGTCATAAAAGTATAATAATTACATCAAAGAACCTAATAATCCACCCCAAAAAGTCAAACAGAGTCAAACTGCGTTTTTCTGAGCTGTACACTGAAATTTGGAAAAGTTTGCCTGACAGGTCGCGCGCCTCTGCCTGACGGGTCGCGTGCCTTTGGGACCACATTTGGGGCACTTCCAGGTGTCCAAATTGAGCAAGAGTAGGCTTGTTGGAAAGGTTTGTGAGTCTACTTTCCAACCCAACTGGAATTTCTGAATTTTGTGGTCATTTGCCCCTCCAAAATTGCAATCTCCCAAGACTGCTTTCTGCAACTCAAAAATGTGGCAGAAAGTCAATTTTTGCTTGTTTTTTGACTTTCTGGAGGCCCAAAACTTCATAAAATCTCAAGTCCATTGATGAGCATATGTAACTTCTCATGACAAGTCTGGAAATGCTGAGTTTTTGAAAAATGGAGTTGCCGGGATGAAGGGTCGCGCGGGGGGTGAGACCCGTTAATGGACAAAAACCTGTAAATTGCCTGAAAAATCAAAATTGACCCAAAATTTTCAAAATTTCTTGGGATTTGTGCTGTGGCTGGGCTATTTAGTGCCATGTTCCTTTTGATGTGATGCATTCTCAGCCAGAGGTGGAGTGTTGCTTTCCACTCGAGGTGAAGTGTTGTTTTCTACTCGAGGTGAAGTGTTGTTTTCTACTCGAGGTGAACCACTCTGAATACACCTGTTGACCTCTTCAGATGCCCTATGCAATGGAAACATGTGTTCATATGGAGCTGACATATTTGGGTATGGTCCACCTTGTTGATAGTCATTAGAAATCCCCCGAGTTGCATTGCCCTTCACCAGCCTTGTGTGTAATGTTTGAAAATTTTGTGGCTGCAAGTAAGCATCCTCTACAACCATCTTAGACCGAGAGTCTTCACGTTTTCTATCATCCTGTGATATCCTGGTGTATAAAGAAGGATTCTGGGGCCCAATCACAGCATCCACTTGAGCTGCCATTGGTTCTCTAATTCTGTTATCATTAGATGCAGCACCACCTAGAACTTCACCATCCCTACACGACTTCATGAGATGATAAGCAACACCAACACGATCAAAACTTCCAGATAGTGGTGTTATAAGGAATTCATACCATCTAAAATGACACACAGCAACTTTGTCTCTTTTGAGGAGATAACCAAGAAATGTCTCAAAGTCTAATGATTGTTGCCGATTCTGGCCAGCTGCATGAAAATAAACCCGAGGCAACTTTGATAGTGGAAGCATTGCCGCTGGAGTCATCTCCTTAACATGCAAGGCTACAGGTATCTTCACTAGAGAATTGGAGCATGAAACTTGGCTGATTGGCTTTCCATCTTTTTACAACATAATAAAGGTATTTGACTCATCTTCTTCGGGGACCTTATTCAAATCCATCAACACCATTCTCATCCTCGATTAAGCAAACCTTGCAAAATTTGGCAAATTGTGGCTCCTTGGAAAATTTGCAGGCAGTTTGATATTGAGGGCGCTGACGGGTCGCGCGCCTCACCCAACGGGTTGCGCGCCACTGACGGGTCGCACCTGTGTAAATTTTGCACTGGAAAAGGCAGCCTGATGGGTCGCGCGCCTCTGACGGGTCGCGCGCCAGGCTCAACGGGTCGCGTTTTGCAGGAGGATTTTGGAGGCCTTCCCGGTGTCAAAATCGGGTGCAGGATAGCTCGTTGGAAAGGTATTTGAGTCTAATTTCCAAAAAAACTATAATTTTTCAATTTGGAGTTCATTTTCCCTATCAAAAATCAAATCTCCCAAGACTGGTCAAAATGTGCCAAATGAGGCTGCCTCAAGGAAGAATGTTGTTGCAGTCAACTTTTGAATGCCTTCCTCAACCCCAAATTGAGCTCATGATAGCTCATTGGAAAGCTATTTGTGTCTAGTTATCATTTTATCCATCAAGAAAGTCATTTTCCCAACCAAGCTAGGAGAAAACTTGATTTTTCCAAGGTCACTTCAGAGGTGTCTTTGATTCTCCTGAGGCAACGGTATTCTTGACATTTCTCTAAAACCATGACACCTGTGCAAAAAGTGAAAGAGGTTTTTCTACCTTGGCATGTTTTTGACAGAAACCTCTCTCAGTTTCTCAAAATTCATCTTTTATTTCTCTAAAACATCTTTTGAGTGAAACTTATCCCGATGTGTGGAACAGGGGATTTTTCCGAAATGAAGCGGAATGAAGGGGATAAGAGGCTTCTAAATTCTTGGGGAAATTTTTGGAAGTAGGGGGGGATGTTAGGAATCAGGGAAAAGTTGAATCTCAAAGATTGAGTGAGGGTAAGGGGTCCAAAAGGGCAAAACACAGGCCCAACCTAGAAAATTGCAAGGTTGTAGCTAGAAACTAGGGTTTGTGCAAAAATGAGGAATTTGGGGGATCTCAGTGATGGAAAGTGTTTGATAAGGTAATTTAAGGATAGGGGAAGGTGTATGAACATCTGGATACAAGTTTTGCCAATGATTTGACCGTCCACGAGAAATCGCCTTCAAAACCCTAGGAGAGGGAAATGACCTTACCTAGGCGCAACTGAAGCATGAACAAGGTGTAAAATGACTCATTAGACACTGAGATGATAACGACAACCCTATGAATGATGATAGACTCAGCTGAATGGTGACATGGACCGACATTTGGACAACTTTAGAAGGAGTTAAAGCAAACCCTAGACCTAATGCCTAGTGACCAAATTTTGCTTGAAAACTCTTTGAAATGACAAAATTTGACCTTGACACTCTGAGATCACTTTGTAAGAGAATGTTTGATCACTGGAGGAAGGCTGGGAAGACTGACACTAACAGATGGAATAGGAGTTTGGGTGGATGGTGTGTCACTATAAGGTCGTGGTGGGGTAAGTGATGTTGTTGGAATTAAACTCCTACCTCTACTTACGAATCTACCTCTAGAATCTCTTTCCATATATATATATATATATATATATAATGAAAAGAAAAAGACTCCTATATACACTTCCCCAGCAACGGCGCCAAAAGCCAAGATGTTTGGTAATTTAATTTATGTTAAATTACTACATAAATTATTGACAATGGATAGTATACTCATGAAGTGTATGTGCACTATATGTACTAGAAGTCCTTATTATTCAAGCAATTCCTAGATTAAATTGAGATATCGAGATGCACATGTTTTCTCTAACAACTATCACTCTTACATGAAAGTAAATATGTCACATTTAACATAGATGAAACTAAGTTTATCACACTTGCTTGAAATAAATCTCACATAAATGAAAATAAAATTGTCACACTTGCTTAAAAGAAATATCACACTATAATTATCACACTTGCTCAAAAGAAAGATCACACTTGCAGAAATAAAGTTACTCTAAAATAAAAGACGAAATAATCAAACCCAAATTACTTTCAATAGAAAACAAAATTAATCTAAAATATCACACTTAATCGAAATCTTCTTCAGTCAAATGTAACTTAAACTCAGAAGTAACTCAAACTATACTACAAATCCTAAATCGATCCATATTCTGCAATATTACTTTTCATGTGCATAAGAGATCTCAACTTCTCTCATTCATCCTACAACAAAATGATTAAACAAATCTTGTTTTAAACTCAATCCTAAACATTCGTTCAAAATTGAAACTGGACAATTAGATAAACTAATTAAACATTGTCTAAAACGCAGAATTGAATTGCTAATAAAAAACAATAAAACCTTACAACTCCGGGGGACCCTCCTGCGAGATGTAGGTAACAACACGACTTCTTCAAAGGATTATATATGCATTGAGATAACACACAACAGAATGATAAAACTCACCTTTATAAATGCAAACAGAGTTTCAAAAACAATAATATTTAGGTATGTGTTTATCATTCCGAGAGGTAGATTTATAACCTCTATCAATAATTGTTTTAGAGATTTACGAGCCTATCCTACTCGAGAGAGACTAAAAATAACATAAAAAGATAATATCTCATTATTTCCTCACGATTTTCTATCGGAGAAGCAAATCCTAAGGCTAAATATATGCTTCCATTAATTTTCTTGCTCGCCTGATTTGCCTTTGGCTCCTTCTTCGTTGGTTGACTTCCACGTTGAATGGGCCTATGTGGTGTTCTTATCATCGATCCAGATCATGAATATAGGTAAATAATGTTATGCCAGCTATTAGCCACCTTCCCATATGTCTTGTTCCTCAGTTGGAGTTTTGGAACCCATCGAACCTTCAACTATGCCGCATAATCAATCATTAGTTGCAGAATTGGTGCAATTCAATAGCTTATGCAAATATTGAGTTAAACAATGAAGAACAATGAAACTTATGAAATAAAAGATGTTTAAGTACTTGCTATTGCCATGAACCTTGTAAATTGATGCCCAATTAGAGTTATTAGAGTCAAAAAGATGGAGGATAGAGTGTAAGAAGGTTGTCAAGAAGAGACAATGTTGGGCTTCAACAAATTTCTTGAGCCCACATCCATAACACCGAACCAGAGATGTTTGAATAATATATGAGCCTTTCCTCTTGTGACATGAGATGGGTGTACTTCCTCAACCAAATCTACTTCCATAATTCATCGCTCCCATCGCCACCATAATATAGCCCCTAAGGCAACACTTAGTGTTTTTGGATCACGTAGAGCTAGCCCCTAAGGCAACACTTAGTGTTTTTGGATCACGTAGAGCTAGCCCCTAAGGCAACACTTAGTGTTTTTGGATCACGTAGAGCTAGCCCCCAGCCAAATTTGGCAGACATAGTGTTTCCCATGCCACCAAGGACCACCACTTTTCCTTGTTGGAGCCCCACCACAAAAAGTCTCTCCGTATTAAAATAAAATTATTCCAAATAGCTTTTGACATTGGCATAACTGACATCTAATAATGTGGAATGGCCTGAAGCACTGACTTGGTGAGTGTTAATCTCCCTGCTAAATTCAAATCTCAAAACATCCAAATTTATTTATTTATTTATATTAATTATTATTATTATTATTATTATTTTCCTGGTGAGCTTCTTAAGAAGGTCTTGCTAACAGGAAATTCTTTTCGAGTTAAGAACCAAGGGTACTCCAAAATACTTTGAAGGAAGATTAGATCTTTGAAACTCCAAAACTCAAGGTAAGTGACACTGAACCAAATCTTTACAACTAAAAAATAAAATATTTGTTTTTCATTATTAATAAGTGTACCTAAACCATAAAAGTTCAAAGCAAAGAACAAACCTCTTTCACTTATATGAGGCTAGGTTGTCCAAATAGGCACACATCATCAACAAATTGTTGGTGAGTCACTGAGAGGTCGTCACCAACTAAACACAACCCTCCAGAGCATGAATTCTTAAAGATTCGACCCAACCCCTCCAAAGCCAAGAAAAAAAAAGGGGATAATGGGTCGCCCTGCCTAAGCCCACGAGATAGATTGAAAGTGCTAGAAGGAGATCCATTAATCAAAATAGAAAGAAAAAAGGTTGTAGAGATAAGGGATCTCACCCAAGAAATCCACTTCCAAGAGAATCCAAAAGCATCAAGGACCTGCAATAAATAATCCTATCAAATGTTAAATTGTAGCAAGAAAATGCTTCATTTGACTTGTGCCTTCGTCAAATGGAGAAATTTGAATTTCCACATCAACGGGATGACTTGAGTTGTAGTTGGCAGGTGTGACACGACCAAATCACTCAATTAAGTGAGTCAATTCGAGTTTGTAGGCTAGAAGCAGAGTTGTGCATGAGTTGATGTTATGAAACCAGGTCAAGAAAAGATAGAAAAGATAGATCAACGCCTTAGAATTTAGCCTCTTCGAGGGGGCAACCTCCTTTACATTACATAAATGAACAATTCTTGGATGATTCAAATGACAAAACCTCCTTTCTATATATAGGAGTCTAAGGATCTCAATATAACCCAGCCGACCTAACAATAATAATATAAAGCCACAAAAATAACAATAGAGGGATTCTATGGGGCACATTAATAACAATTTGGGGATAATAGGGGCACAACAATATTAATAAGGGATGCAACTACAATAGTAATGGGCTAATTACTAGTATTATAGGGACCCAACATGCCCCTCTCCTTCAAAAAAAGTGTTGTCCTCAACACTTGAGTAGTTCTGGATGCTTCTGTATAAAATTCTCATCCTCCCATGTGGAATATTCAGCGGATAAGTTCTTCCACTTGATAAGATACTCTGAAATTGATCGATTTCGTAGCTGTCGAGTTCTTGTTTCTGTGACTGCTTCCGATTCTAATATAATTTTTCCTTCCTCGTCAAGTTCTGGCAATATTGTTTGAACTGGGAGCTTGTCACCTATAACCTTTTTTAAACATGAAACATGGAAAACTGGGTGCAATCGAGAAGCTGCAAGAAGCTCCAATTTGTATGCCATAGTACCAATCTTTTGCAACACCTTGTACGGACCATAATACTTTGGTGATAATTTATTATCCTTCTTAGCTTGCTTGAGGGACATTTGCTTATATGGTTGTAGCCATAGGAATACCCAATCACCTACATCAAAGCTTCTTTCCTGCGATGTTGATATGCCTGTTGTTTCATTCTATTATGTGCCAACACGAGGCTATCCTTTAAGAGTTGGAGGACTTGTTGTTGATGTTCGATGTGATGTTCCACTACTTGAACCTTAGAATTTTCTCTTAAATATGATGTGATGGATGGTGGCTGATATCCATAAAGTGCCATAAATGGGGTCATTTTTGTTGTTGTATGGAAGGAAGTGTTATACCACCATTCAGCCAGAGGCAACCATTTGACCCATTGTGTCTGTTTATCCGATACAAAGCAACGACGATATCCTTCCTAACATTTGTTTACTATCTCAGTTTTCCCATCAGATTGAGGATGATAAGATGAGCTATGAGCTAACTGAGTACCAAGACAAGAAAATAATTATGTCCAAAAATTTCCAGTGAAAATGGGATCTCTATCACTTATAATAATCTTTGGGTTTCCATGTAGCTTTTGAATTGTTTCCATAAATGCAGTAGAAACCGTACTGGCTTTAAATGGATGTGATAATGCACAAAAGTGTGCATACTTGGTAAGTCTGTCAACTACCACCATGATGACACTCTTTCCCTTAGAGTTGGGTAAACCTATGATAAAATCCATTGAAACCTCCTCCCAATGTTGGCTTGGAATGGATAAAGGTTGTAATAGACCCGATGTCTTAATTGTTTCAACTTTATTTTGTTGGCAAACCAAACATTCCGCCACAAATTTTTGAATATCCGATTTAAGGCCATCCCAAAAAAATTCCTTCTTAACCCGATGGTAAGTTTTTAAAAATCCTGAGTGCCCTCCTAAGGGAGAAGTGTGCAATTCCATAAGAATCTTTTGTTTTAGTTGGGAATTCTTACAGAGGTATAAGCGATCTTTGTACCATAAAGAATCATTTTTCCAGCTAAATGTATCAGACGTACTGGAATCTTGTTATAACTTTCGAATAAGTGCCCATACTTCTTCGTCATTCTTCCATTCCTCCCTTGCTTCGTTTATCCAATCTGGTTGGATAATAGAAATGGCGCACAACAATGCTTCCACATCCTCATCCTTTCTTGAGAGTGCATCTGCCACCACATTTTGCTTGTCTTTTTTGTAGATGATTTCAAAGTCATAACCCAACATCTTTGTGACCCACTTTTGTTGCTCTTTAGAGGATAATCTTTGTTCTAAAAAGTATTTAAGGCTATCATGATCCTTTTTTACCTTGAAGTGTCTTCCCATTAGGTAGGGTCGCCATTTCTTAAGTGCACGGATTATTGCCAACATTTCCTTCTCATAAATAGCTTTGTGTAAAAACTTTCCCTTGATTGGACGACTTTCAAAAGCAATGGGTCTTTCATCTTGCATTAAAACAACACCAATTCCATTTCCTGAAGCATCGCATTCCACAACAAAGGTTTTTGTGAAGTCTGGTGTAGCTAAGACTGGTGCTTGGCACATTGCCTCTTTAAGATGTTCGAAGGCCTTTGTTGCTTCTGGAGTCCATGAAAATGCATCTTTCTTCAATAATGTTGTTAGAGGTGCTGCTATTCTCCCATAATTCCTAACAAACTTGCGATAATACCCTGTCAACCCGAGAAATCCTCGCAGATGCTTTATGGATGTGGGGATTTTGCATTCCTTAATGGCTTTAATTTTGCTAGGGTATACCTTAACTCCTTCATGAGATACAATATGACCCAGATATTCCACCTCTTGTACTCCAAAGAAACATTTGGATCTTTTTGCATATAATTGTTTCTCCTCCAATAGTTGTAGCAACCTGTCAACATGTTCAACATGATCCTTCCAAGACTTGTTGTAGATTAGTATATCATCAAAAAATACTAACACAAATTTTCTAAGGAATGGTTTGAAAATGGAATTCATCAAACCTTGAAATGTTGAAGGTGCATTGGTAAGGCCAAAAGGCATGACCAAAAATTCATAATGACCCTCATGAGTTCTAAATGTTGTTTTCGGAATGTCTTCAGTCTTCATTCTGATTTGATGATATCCTGAACGAAGATCCAACTTGGTGAAGTAAATTGATCCATGCAATTCATCCAGTAATTCATCAATGACGGGAATGGGAAACTTATCTTTAATAGTGAGCTTGTTGAGCTCCCTATAATTCGGACACATTCACCATGATCCATCCTTCTTGTGCACTAATACTACTAGAGCAAAGAAAGAACTTTGACTCGGTTCAATTATACCAGCCTCTAGCATTTCTGCAACCATACGTTCAATTTCACTCTTTTGGGAATAGGGATATCTATACGGCCTGATGTTTGGAGGAACACTTCCTGGAATCAAATGAATAGCATGATCATGATCACGAATAGGTGGGAGACCTTTGGGAGTCTCAAATACCTTGGAATGATTGTCCAAGATTTTTTGGAGATCTGGAGAAATAGATGATTGCAATGTGGAAACATCTAGCGAACATAATTGTGCAATTACACCCCTTTGTTCCTTTTTTAGAAGCTTTGTCATACCATTAGAGCTAATTATCTTTCCCGGTTTCCCTGCAATACCCCTTAATTCAACTTCCTTTCCTTCCATGGAAAATTTCATGAAAAGTTCTTGAAAATTGAAAGCTATTGTACCCAAGGATTGTAGCCATTGTACTCCTAGTACAACATCAGCACCTCCCATTGGAATGGAAAGCATTGGGCTAGTCAATACATATTTTCCCATCGATAGCTTGATATTATCGCACTCCGGCAGAGAAATTTATTGTTCCTCCATTTGCAACCATCACTTGACACTCTGGTGCTGGGTATAAGAAGCAATTCAATTCTTTTGCTACCTTACAATGAATAAAATTGTGGGTACTGAATCAATCAACACTAGTACCTTTTTCTTCTTGACTTGTCCTTCTATCTTGATGGTTTGAGGAGTGGTAATTCCTGCCAATGCATTACAAGATATGGTCGGA
Organism: Pinus tabuliformis; assembly: GCA_031772625.1. NCBI lineage: Eukaryota > Viridiplantae > Streptophyta > Pinopsida > Pinales > Pinaceae > Pinus > Pinus tabuliformis. Next base: position 852,202,858 of record CM062808.1, on the reverse strand, counting down.
TTCATTTCTTCTTTATCTAGGCTTTGTTCCTAGAGTATATCCTCTTCTTTTGACCTTTCTTGCTCCTTTTCTTCTTTCTCTTCACAATATATGTAGAATAATTTCTTCTCAGCATGTAGAAATTTTGAATAATTTAACACATATTCAATGGAGATTATCCTGATCATGTACTATTGTGGAAAACATACACAATACATAAGCTCCTCTACGTTGATCATCAATATAGCAGCATCAATAACAATAAAACATCAAGAGCATTCACACATTAACACAGTATGTATCCCGGGGAAAGCATCTCGCTAAAAACCCCAACTATCTATATATTAATGATTGAGTCATGTAACATTACACAGCATAATACTTCTCACAAGTATCTCCACCTCTGTTACACACAATACAACTCAGATCTGATCTCCAAATCTCTTCCACTGCTTGCCTGCCTCCACTGCTCAATACCTGCTCAAGAACTGATGAGAATGGCTCACCAAACTCGTTTTTCACCTGCAAAATAGTCACTCACTCTTTTTTGGACGTGAGCACAAGCTATAATGTGGGAAAATACGTGAGCACACTCATTGGCATACTCAATCCTTTGATTGTGCAAGATCTGGTGCACAACTATAGTCACAACTGATAGCAATCTGATTTTCTACCACCTGTCCCTGTTGAACTGAACATGCAACTGAGTTAACTGATGTATTCATTAGTTGTATTATGAGTTAATAACTTTTGAATTAATTAATAACTAATTCACCCAACTCATCTCTAGTCTATTTGCCAATTAGACTAAATACAACCAGTTTAACAAAGCTAAACTGAACACAACTCCATCAACTCCACCAAACTCAACTGATTGAGTTCTAACTGAATTCATACATGCAAAAACTCAACTGACTCATACGAAAAGTGTATTTCCTTCTGACAGCTGCATGTGCCACCTCTGTAGCTCAAACTGAAGTGCTCCAAGAGAATAAGATTAAGTTATAGTCCAAATATTATTGTGAGATAATAATATTTGACTTTTCTATTTTTGACATCCAGTCTAAAAATAGACATTGATCACTCACACTGTGATCACTCACACTTTCATCAAAAATAGAAGTCCATCTATTTTTTCCCAACTTGATCAATCATCCATAAACGGCAACCTGCAATCCATAGACATGATCCATATGTCTAAAAATAGACATAGTCTAAAAATAGACTTGCGCCAAAAATAGCCTGCGCGCCCACTTAGTGAAGGCGACTCTTTTCACTAAGCTCCATCATCTTGTTGCAATCTCAACACTCCCTCTCAACAAGATATGTATTATCAGCAACCCCTATCCTGCCTCGGTGGTACTCGAATTTGCTCTTGGTGAGAGCCTTCGTCAGAATATCAGCATCCTGATCCTCCGTTGGAATGTACGAAAGTAACATGATCCTCCGCTGCACACAATCTATGATATGATGGTACCTGATGTGCTTGGACCCGAACAACCCGACCAGGATCATCCTCATCCACATAGATCGCTGCTTCCTGTTGTACCAAGAAACTGTTGTCGATCCAATACTGAAGACCCCTCCTGATGTGCTCTTTCTGTCCGTTGGGCTCCCTGCCCAATCTGCATCCGTGAAGCCACATAGCTTCACCTCATCCTCCTGTATGTACCACAAACCATATCCCGATGTGCCTCTCAAGTAGCGCAATACATGCTTGCCCACCTTCCAGAAGAGCTTGGTAGGCTTAACCATAACTTGTGGAAGTTAGTTAAGTGCATAGCATATATCAGGTCGTGTATTGACCAAATACATTAGCGACCCCACCAACTGTCGATAAACAGTGGCATCCACTTCTTCTCCTGAAGTGGCATCCTCCTTCCTCCAACCTCCAGGAAGAGGAGTATCAACAGGCTTGCAACCATGCATGTTGAACTTCTCCAGTATCTCCCGAACATACTTGCCCTGAGAAACAAACAGTCCACCACTACGCTACCATATTTCCAATCCCAGGAAATAGTGAAGGAGGCCCAAATCCTTCATCTCAAACTCTGTAGCAAGATCCTTCTTGCATGACAGTATCAACAGCTCATCACCCGTTAGAATCAAATCATCAACATACAGTACAATGATAAGCAACTTACCCTCCACCACAATCTAGTATAGGTTCGGATCCGCCTCGCTCTTGGAGAATCCAAGTCCTATGAAATAGCTGTCTATCCGTGTGTACCAAGCACGTGGTGCTTGCTTCAACCCATACAGCGCTCTCTTGAGCCTGTACACATGCGACTCGCTGCTGAAGACTTCAAAGCCTTCGGGTTGCTCAATGTACACCTCCTCCTCAATGACTCCGTTGAGGAACGCAGTCTTCACATCCATCTGATGAATGTGCCATCCCATCTGCGCTATGAGAGCAAGAATCGTCCGTATGGAAGAATAACTTGTGACAGGTGCAAAGGTCTCCTCATAATCGATCCCCTCAATCTGTGAAAAGCCTCGGGCAACAAATCTTGCCTTGTACTTCTCCACACTCCCGTCAGTTGCCTGCTTAACTTTGTAGATCCATCTTGAACCCACCACTGATTTCCCTTCCGGTCTAGGAACAATCTCCCATGCACTGTTTCTGACAATAGAATCATACTCTTCCACCATGGCATCTACCCATGCGGGATCCTCCACAGCTTCCTCGAAAGAGGATGGCTCAGTCACAACACACTTGCTCATAAGAGCCATGTATCCAATGTACCGATCAGGTGACTGTCTCTGCCTGAGTTGGGCTGTAGGTGGTCCTAAAACTTTCTCTGCATCTTGAGCCAGTCGCTCAGCTTCTGTCAAGCGCTTTCGCCCTCTGATGGTTGGCGCTGCATGAGTGGTCTCTTCCACTCCATGAACCTCGTCCTGTGGCTGATCCACGTCCTGAAGCTCATCCTTAGGAACTAATAGCTCCTCATCTGCATGCAAGTGTAGCTCCCTCTCAAGCGAACACTTCATGGCTTTCTCCTCCTGAAATTTTATATCCCGTCGCACAACAGTTTTACCACTGTCTGGAAAATACACACGATAGTTGTGGGGCGTATCAGTGCACCCCACAAATATCCCAACCTCTGCGATCGGCTCCAACTTCTTCCTGGCATCCTTCGTCACATGCATGTAAACGTTAGCACCAAAAATCCTCAAATGAGAAAGATCAGGCTTCTTACCAGAATAAGTCTCCTCAGGTGTACTCATGCCAAGTATCCTATGAGGACAACAGTTCTGCACATAAACTGTTGTATTGCATGCTTCCGCCCACAAGTGAAGGGGTAGGTCCTGATCATGCAACATTGCCCGTGCAGCACCCACAATCGTTCTGTTCTTCCGCTCAGCTACCCCATTTTGTTGTGGGTTATGGGGAGCTATGAGCTCTCTACGAATCCCTTCTGTCTTGCAGAAATCCTTGAACTCGTCCGAGATGTATTCACCACCATTATCGCTCCTAAGAGCCTTCACCTTCTTCCCCGACTCCTTCTCGACCAATGCTTTGACTTCACAGAACTTTGAATATGTCTCGCTCTTCTTCTGCATGAAGAAGATCCAGCACTTACGAGAGAAATCATCAACAAAAATCACATAATACCTGTGTTTTGCTGTCGAAGCAACTGAGAAAGGTCCACACACATCTGTGTGAATTCTCTCAAGGATCGTCGTGGCACGACTATCCTTCTCGTGAAAGGTGGCTTTCACAAACTTCCCCAAAGTACACCCCTTGCACTGATCTGACTACGCAAGTGTGCCTTTAGGAAGCCCTGTAGTGATCTGCTGCAATATCTTCAAGGCTCCATGGTGAAGTTGACCCAATCTCCTGTGCCACAACTCGCCATCATCCCGGCTCACCAATCCTTCTGCCTTGCCTGCCATTGCTGCGCATCCATCTACATGCAACTGATAAAGGTTCCTCACTCGAACCCCTATCTTCCATTTCTCACCAGTTGTCTTGCTGCGCAGGAAGGCCTTTCCCTCGCTGAAAACAACATCATACCCCTTGTCTTCTAACATCGCCACTGAGATGAGATTCTTCTTCAATCCTGGAACATGCATGACTTCCTTCAATACAAAGGGTTTACCAGACTCCCTCTCAAAGGAAATGGTACCGATACCGGTCGCACTGTATCTACCATCATCGCCCATCTCGATGTGCACTCCAAGATCTTTGTCCTCCAGATCAGAGAACAAATCTCTATCTCCCGTCATGTGAAAAGACGCACCACTGTCCAAGAACCACACTGATCCCATCACACTTGAAACCAAGCATGCGATCAATGAAAAATCAAGCTCAAACTGAGAAGCTAAGGCATCTCCCCCTGCAGATCCAGTAGCTTGCTTGTTCTTCTTCTTCTACGGACAATTTGTGGCATAGTGTCCATGCTGGTGACAGTGAAAACACTTCACCTTGGACATATCCTGCTTCTTGCCTTTCGCACCAGACTGAGAAGCTTTCTTGCTCTTCCCTTTCTTTGCTTTGGCAGCCAAAGCACAATTCTCTTCATCAGATACCTTTGATGAAGATCCATTCTCATACTTATTGTTACTGAGTTTATCCTTGAGCGCCAGGTCGCTCTTGCTTTGGAATAACATTTGCAATCCATTGGAAGACATTCTCAACAACACTGCTACAAATTCGAATTCCACCAGCAACCAACTCAACCGCTTCCGATCTAGAATTCGTGAGAACAAAATATTTCTCATACAGAGATTGACTGTATGGGCTTTTACCGGATATTTCACCTTCCAAAGGAAGGATGAATCCAGAGGCTACCTGGACCGATTACAGGCTCTACTTGAAGAAATAGAATGTAAACACTTCCTGAATAGTATATCTGATGATCAACAGCTCCGATACCATGTAGAAACTTTTTCTACAATTATCTAGCTCGCTCCGATACCATGTAGAAATTTTAAATAATTTAACACATATTCATTGGAGATTATCCTGATCATGTACTATTGCGGAAAACATACACAATACATAAGCTCCTCTATGTTGATCATCAATATAACAGCATCAATAACAATAAAACATCAAGAGCATTCACACATTAACACAGTATGTATCCCGGGGAAAGCATCTCGCTAAAAACCCCAACTATCTGTATATTAATGATTGAGTCATGTAACATTACACAGCATAATACTTCTCACAAGTATCTCCGCCTCTGTTACACACAATACAGCTCAGATCTGATCTCCAAATCTCTTCCACTGCTTGCCTGCCTCCACTGCTTAATACCTGCTCAAGAACTGATGAGAATGGCTCACCAAACTCGTTTTTCACCTGCAAAATAGTCACTCACTCTTTGTTGGACATGAGCACAAGCTATAATGTGGGCAAATACGTGAGCAAACTCATTGGCATACTCAATCCTTTGATTGTGCAAGATCTGGTGCACAACTATAGTCACAACTGATAGCAATCTGATTCTCTACCACCTGTCCCTGTTGAACTGAACATGCACTGACATGCAACTGAGTTAACTGATGTATTCATTAGTTGTATTATGAGTTAATAACTTGTGAATTAATTAATAACTAATTCACCCAACACATCTCTAGTCTATTTGCCAGTTAGACTAAATACAACCAGTTTAACAAAGCTAAACTGAACACAACTCCATCAACTCCACAATCAACTCCACCAAACTCAACTGATTGAGTTCTAACTGAAGTCATGCATGCAACAACTCAACTGACTCATAAGAAAAGCGTATTTCCTTCTGACAGCTGCATGTGCCACCTCTGTAGCTCAAACTGAAGTGCTCCAAGAGAATAAGATTAAGTTTATAGTCCAAATATTATTGTGAGATAATAATATTTGACTTTTCTATTTTTGACAGCCAGTCTAAAAATAGACTTTGATCACTCACACTGTGATCACTCACACTTTCATCAAAAATAGAAGTCCATCTATTTTTTCCCAACTTGATCAATCATCCATAAATAGCAACCTGCAATCCATAGACATGATCCATTTGTCTAAAAATCGACTTGCACCAAAAATAGCCTGCGGGCCCACTTAGTGAAGGCGACTCTTTTCACTAAGCTCCATCATCTTGTTGCAATCTCAACACAGCACACTTATGACCTTTAGTGTATTTGCTATCACAACTATAACAAAGCCCTTTTGCTCTTTTTTCTTCCAATTGTTGTGGTGTCAACCTTATAGGTTGTGGAAGACTAGGAGCAACCACACTTCCATCTTTATAGTTGTGAGTGGTATGCTTCTTGGTTGTCATAATTTTGCTTTCCATTTTTCTTGCTAACCTGAATGCCTTCTCTAATGAATCAGGTTCCCAAAGGCGAACATCATGTTGGATATTATCCTTTAAATTTCCTATGAACACATCAATCCTATGCTCCTCTCGAACATCTTTTACCCTTATGTTCAATTTTTGGAACTCCTCAATGTGCTCCATTATTGAACCCTTTTGTTTGAGACTTATCAATTGGCTAAAAAAAGTGTTGCTTTTTTGTATCCTCATAATGTGCTATCAATTCTTCCGTAAAAATTGCCCTAGTGATAATTTGTTTACGAGAGCAAAGCCATTGATACCATACAAATTGATTTGGTTCCAAATATAAAGTTGCAATACGTACCTTTTGTGTGTTTTGCACATTATTGAGATCGAAAAATTGCTCCATTTGTAATATCCATGTTGCGGGATCCTTGCGATCAAACTTGCTCATATCGATTTTTGGAATATGGTGGGTTTTGGATCCCACATTAGAGTCTAAGAAATCATGATTAACATTTCTTTTGTTCGCATCATGAGTTTCCTTTACTACCTTTTCACCATTGGTAAGTATTTCTTGTAGAAAATTTGTCAAATCTGTCTTCAAATCTTCCATGCATGTCTTCAAATTTGTGTTCAAATCTATCTTCAAGTTGTCCATCTTAGCTTCCATGCCATTCATCTTAGCTTCCATGCCATTTATCTTAGCTTCTGTTAGCTTTTGTGACAGTGACATTTGTTGCACTTATTCTTGTAATTTTGATATATCATGTAGCATTTCTTCCTCTTCTTCATGAGTCATGCTAGAGCTTTCAGGTTGCTTACTAGGTGTTTGCATTTTCTTTCCTCGGGGCATCAGTTACCGATAATAATGCTCTACTATTCCCTTTGAATTCCTTCAAAATAAATTTTCAAACCAAGCTTAAGTAAAAATTTAAGAAAATCTACACACCTTTTTTCACTTTGTAGGAGCTCGAGATTGCCTCTGATGTATCTCTGTACTTTCCGATCATCTAGTTTTGAATTTGTGACCTGCAGTAGCCCTCTGTGTCCTCTTTCCACTGCCACAATTTTGACCCAAATTGGATTCTCCAAGGAAGAGTTATGCGAAATCTCCCACAATGACTTGATTATAGACTAGTTCAGTAGAGCGAACTTGTACAACGTGCCACGAGTCATTGTTTCGACCTTTGGATCTGAAAAATGCATACAAGAAACTATAGTCTGTCCTCTTTCTATACCTTCTTACGAAATTTCAATCCAATCCCCAAAGAGAAATTTATGATGATTTTCCCCAGGTCACCTGTTTGGAATGCAATTCAGGAGTCTGCAAAAAGACCAACTTCCTCAGATCATATCTCACAAATATAGTGCGAAAAGCTCTGAAATTTGGACCCGAGGTTCAGCGTGATTTCTTCTCAAATGGGTTTTTTTTGCAATTTCTGAAACATCGCAGAAAAAAAGTTATAGCGAAAATGCCACGATGACCTGTTTGGAGCAGCGAAACCTTAGAATCCAAAGCTTTGATACCAAATGTTATGAAACCAGCTCAAGAAAAGATAGATCAACGCCTTAGAATTTAGTCTCTTCGAGGGGGAAACCTCCTTTACATTACATAAATGAACAATTCTTGGATGATTCAAATGACAAAACCTCCTTTCTATATATAGGAGTCTAAGGATCTCAATATAACCCAGCCGACCTAACAATAATAATATAAAGCCACAAAACAACAATAGAGGGATTCTATGGGGCACAGTAATAACAATATTGGGATAATAGGGGCACAATAATATTAATAAGGGATGCAACTACAATAGTAATGGGGTAATTACTAGTATTATAGGGACCCAACAATTGATTGCTAAAATTTAGCAATCTAGTGGAGTTATAGTTAGTGAAACTAAATTATATGAGTTAAAGTTGTGAATAGAGTCAATAGGATTTCAGTTGAGTAGTTGTAACTATCGTTAACTTATTGATCTCTTGTAACTAGTCAATTTACTAAAAATAACCCTATTCATGCATGGAATTCGAATTGCCTAGTTGAGGTGGAGGAAAAGGCACATTGTAATTGTCAATTATATACTAGTTGAGTGTATAGGTTTTGCATTGGATCAAGTGATCAATTCCTTTAGGAATTGAGAAAGGAAATAATGAATTCTGCTGTTTTTTAGGGTCCAATATCCTTAAGGATTTTGCAAGGAAATAGGACGAAGGTTGAGGCCTATTTTGTCTAAGTGTTGGTTAGAGGAGGTCAATGAGCAGGAGATCAAAATTGCAGTGCAGGGTGTGCTTCATGTGTGAAGTAGTCGTTGTAATTGATCCATATTCCCATCTGAATTAATGCAAAGAAGCAGAGGGATTTTTCCAAGTTGGGCTCCCATGTATAACCATTGTGTTCCTTGTGTTTTGATGGTTTCATGTTACTGCATGTGTTTCTATCAAGTGTTTTCCTTTCTGCAGAATAGTCGAAGAAATTAATGTCTCTTGTTTTTAGTTCAAATTCATTAGTAGTAGCAAATTTATTGCAACTTCTACATGGTATTAGAATAAGAAAGACTACATAGGAACCTTTTTCAATATCTTCACTCAAAGAAATTTTGATTTGTAGATTTTTTGGTGCAAATTCTCTTCGATGCAGGAAAAATGTCTTTTAATGGATTGAGTCTTGAGTATGCATTGGAGGGCACCTCAATTTTTTGTTCCTGGAAAGACAAGATGGAAGTTGTCCTAGATGAAAATGGAGTATGGGAATACCGATCAAAAAAATAAACTCGGGAAAAAAGTAAAAGGTTTGTTCAAAATGGGTGAGACGGAGCATAAGGAGATCATTCCAAATCATTTATATATGGACCAATTATCTATTCATTTTTTTCATCTTCTTATTTTTTAGAAGAATAACTTGAAGTAACATAAGCACACAAACTGATATTCCAAAACCAACAACATTAGATGCACAAGCACTTGCTTAGTGGAAGAAAGACACAACAAAAGGTAGGAGGATTATTCTGGAGGGTGTTAGAGATCATGTGGTTTCAAACTTGCATGGAAAGGAGACTCCTTTTGCAATGTGGAAAACTCTCACGGATATATTACAAAGTAGAAGTGATGCCAAGAAATTGGCATTGAGGAGATAAACTTAGGAGCATTCGAATGTAGAAAAATGAAAACATTCTTCAATACCTATCCAACTCAGGTTCAAAATGAACTTGGAGGAGTAGGATAAAATGTCCATCATTTGAACTTGTGGGCTTAACACTCCTTATCCTTCCCAAATCCTGGCACAATTATAAGGATTTAGTTAATGGAAGAGACAAGCTAACAGATTGGGAGAGACTTTCGTCCGGTTTGGTGCAGGAGGAGATCATAAGAGACACTAGATATGGTGTCACATTCATTACAGATGAGGAAGAAGACTCATGCTCTAGTTGGAAAAGGAAAGAATGCCAAAGGCATGAAGGCCCAAGGTGAGGCAGGATCCATTCAAAACAATGGAAAGAAGAAGGACCTCAACAAAATAATTTGTTTTCACTGCCATGAATATGGGTACTATGCAACCAAGTGCCCGCACAAGAAATCTAGCAAGGAGCCTACACTAGGAATAGGAGGAGATGCTTTGGCATCTCAATTCGAGTTAGAATTCACCCTCTTTGCTTGCATGGAAAACACAGTAAGAGGGAGTGAGTGGTACCTAGATTCAAATGCCACGTATCATATGACAAGAAACAAGGAATTATTTAGTAGCCTAAAGGAGAAGGAACTTGAACTGCATATTGAATTTAGAGATGATGGGAGGTATAGTGCCAAAGGAATTGGTATTGTCACCTTTAAGAGGGAGTCAAACTCCCATCTTCACTTGAAAAATGTAATGTATGTGCTTGGGTTGAAGAAAAAAAATGATTTTTGTGGTTGTATTGGAGGACAATGGTTATGATGTGGTGTTCAACAAGCGAGAAAATTTTCTAAAGCATGTTGCTACTAGAAAAGTGAAACAGATCAAAGTTAGAGTGAAAAATATCTATAATCTAGAAGTATATTTCAATGTGCATGCAACTATACCTCCAGGAGTGAGGTGGGGCGATGTAGAGCCTTAGTCCCAGAGTTGCATAGATTTTGCAAGGGACCATAGGAGACCAGTAACAATTGCAGTATACTCTTCTCATGGATCATTACCCTTGCTATAGGGGCCCACAATATTCAATAGCAGAAGGATCAGTGTCAGTGGACGCAATTAGATCTTGAGTGATAGTTGTAGGCTAGTAACAGTCAGAGACTCAAGAGCCAGTTTGAGCTAAGAGACATAGTTGATTCAATATTTTGGATGCTTCTCAGTTGCAGTTGTTGTAGTAGCAACAACAATAATGAGAGGGAGTGTTAATTATGTTATAGTACATTGCATTGGAGCGGGATTGGGGATGTGCATAATACTTTTCTTTCTAAGAGAGAGTGATAATTTGTAGCAAGAAAAGACTTTATTTCACATGTGCCATAGTCAAATGGAGAAATTTGAATTTCCATATCTGTAGGATGACTTGAGTTGCACTTCGTATGAGTGACATGGCCAAATCACTCAGTTAAGTCAGTCAATTTGAGTTTGTAGGCTAGAAGTAGAGTTGCGCATGAGTTTATTGTTAAAATCTAGTAATATAGTGGAGTTATAGTTAGTGAAACTCAATTATCTGAGCTCTAGTCATGAATAGAGTCAGTAGGAGTTCAGTTGAATAATTGTAATTGTTGTTAACTCACTGATCTCTCAGTTAAATAGCCAATTTACTAAAAATATCCCTATTCATGCATGGAATTTGAATTTCCTAGTTGAGGTGGAGGAAAAGGCACATTATCATTGTCAATTATATACTAGTTGAGTGTACAGGTTTCGCATTTGATTAGGCAATCGATTCCTTCAGGAATTGCGCAAGGAAATAGGGAATTCTCCCATTTTTAGGGGTTAATTTCCTCAAGGATTATGCAAGGAAATAGGAGGAAGGATGAGGCCTATTGTGGCTAAGTGTTGGTTAAAGCAGGTCAATGAGTAGGAGATCAGAATGGCAACACAAGGTGTGCTTCATGTGTGAAGCAGTCATTGTAATTGATCCATATTCTCATCTAAATTAATGCAAAGCAATAGAGGGATCTTTCGCAGTTGGGTTCCCCCATATAACCATTGTGTTCCTTATGTTTTGATGGTTGCATGTTAATGCATGTGTTTCTATTGTGTGTTTTCCTTTCCGCAAAATAGTAGAATAAATTTGTGTCTCTTCTTTTCAGTTTGAATTCATTAGTAGTAGAAAATTTCTTGCAATTTCTACATAATAAGCCTTAGACAAATCAAGCTTTATCATCATACCTAGCTTTTTTTGGCTTTTCAATGAGTGAATGATGTCATAAACTCTGAAAATTTAGTATGATAATTGGTGACCCTCCACATAGTCAGTTTGTTTAGGTGAAAGATCCTTTAATAATGGTTTCAGTTGATTAATAATAACAGTAGCAATCACCTTGTAAATTACATTGCATAATGTAATAGGTCTAAATCCGCTAGGATATTTAGATTTACTGATCTTGGGGATTAAAGAAATGAAAGTGGAATTCAAGCCTCCCCACATTGACTGCAAATTTCTAGATTCCTCCACCACCTCGTGAATCTCAGCACTTAGGAATCTCCAACATGCCTTGAAAAAATATGAGGTGAACCTGTCGGGGCTAGGCACATTATTTTGAGGCATGGCCATTATCACTTCGTCCACTTAGAATGAAATCACCCTCATCAAAGCTTGATTCTGCTCCTTCCTAACAAGCCTTGAAATACATGCCATAACTCTATTAATAGCTAGCTTCCTATTGTGAGAAAGTTTACTAAGTACATCCCTATTATAGGCAATCAATTCCTCTTCAATTTCATTGTGTTGAAGTTTTCTCAAGCCATCTATTCCAGTGAGCAAAAAAATTCAGTTGAAATGCTTGTGTTGTATCATGGATTTGTGGAAAAACTTTGAATTATTCTCCCCCTCCTCTAACCATTTAACTCTCAATTTTTGTCGCTAGAGGGTTTCTTCCTATTGCCTTCTCTATTCCATCGTTCAGCATGACACCTTCCTCCAACACTAAATCTGTAGTGTAACCTTCTAATATCATTCGTTGCTGGATCACTTGCATCTGGGTCTCCAATCGCTGCTTCTCCTCCAAAATATTTCTAAATTCTTTCTTTCTCCTCCAAAACATACTGTTGTGAGACTCGTTGTATCCTTTGAGCCAAGATAGCAAAATTTTCTTGTCAAAATTCGAGGGCTAGCTATCCAGACTTGAAAACCAACTTCCTATGGATTCCAAAAAATTTCTAAACCACGGACACTACCCCATGCATAATAGCCATCACTTCACATCCCCTCCAACATTTGGTGTCTACTTCTGGTAATTTACACATTGGGATATGGATTTCTTGCAAAATCACCAAGGTTGGCTTCTCAACGTTTATTTGTTCTCACAAATATCGTTGTTTTCCCCTTACTATTTATACCCTAAATGTTCCACGTTATAATTTTAATTGGGACAAGTGTTGGGAAGCTGGGAATTACTTTGAAATCATTGTTTCTTGTCTAGATTTTATTAACTCTTCTCCAGTGTTGAAAATGGCAACAAGAAAATCATGATTTAATTTTCTCTTGAATTAAATTAGGAGAAAATTGTAATTCCACATCACAAGACAACTTGTATGAGTTAACTAAGTCAGTTTCACTTAGTTAGTTGAGTTAATTCAAGCTGAGGCCCTAACTTGATTCATGTAGAGTGGTTCCTAAATTTTAGGAGCCTAGGTTGAGTTTAATTTGAGTTGTAATAATTTAATTTAGTTAAACTGAGTTAAAATCAGTTAAACTAGTTCCAACTGTTGGAGGAACTAGTAAGAGGTCTAGCAGTGGGGTGCAGCTTTAGTTTTCAACCAGTTAACTGATAAATCAGCCATAATTAACTCATGCATGCATGAAATTTGAGTTACCCAGTTGAGATTGGAGTTCAAGGGAAGTGTACTATTAATTGCATAATTTTCTGAGTTATACAAGTGGTGCATGCAGTCATAGAAGGGCCTACAGGGATTGCACGATTCTAATTGGGAATTTCCCTAATTAGTAGGGGGCTAATTCCCAAGGAAACTGTGCAAGGAAATAGGAGCTTGGAAGGCAACACAATTGGCCAAGTATTGGCCAGAGTCAGCTTGTGAGGCAAAGAGATAGATTATACTTGTGCAGAGATTGTTCAGGCTTAAACACGCATTGCATTTCTTCTCTATTTTCTGACTAATGCAATACAGATAGGAAGGGGTTTTGGGCATTTTCTTTCTCCTTAGATAAATCTCTGAGCATATGTGATTGAATATTGTCTCATGTTTATGTTGTGACTTCTCAATTGATTAATTGTTTTCGCTAATGAGCATAGTAGATTCAATTCTTTTGTTTTAGCATATTACATAAGTAGTTTGAATCTACAAGGAATTTCTACATCTAGTGCTCTGTAATATTTCACGCGTCGTTTTACTGCCTTTCCTTTTTGCGTCATTTACTAGCTTCTCTTTTCCTTTATCTTTCAAAAATGGAAAAGATCTAACATCATTGCCCCTCGCCATACATTAACCCCTTTTATTCTTCTAGCACAAAAAATCCTCCACATAAATCTCTCTTTAATCCTTCGATAATTCTGCCAAATCCTACATTACCCAACTATTAATGAGATTGACTAAGACTCATCCTCTGCTTCTAAATCGTCCACGTTCTCCTTCATCAATGCCATTACTTAAACTATCCCTGATAGGTCCAAGAAATTATTCGACTTCGTCTCCTCATCAGACAATTTCCTCTTTTGCGTGTGTTTGTCCCCAAGGGTCTCTAAAACAATATCAATCATCATAATATCGGCTGGAAAATATGAATCCTCCTCCATTCCTTCCAGAGTTTCAAAAGTATTATTTTCCTCAGTTTTCCTCTGATCCGTAAATTGTCGTGGATATTCCACTGGATAGTTCATCACAACAGATTTGATAATATTATATTAAAACTCTAAGATTCTACATTATTACAATTTTATTAAACTTTAAGATCTATAGATTTAAGTGTAATTATTGCATGCATGTGAATGGAAATTATGCAGAAAATTAGAAAATGAAAAAATAACTCACACACACATAAGACACATGATATGCTATATGGGAAACCCTTTCGGTTGAAAACCCATCTGGAAGGTGAGGTTGCTTCGCTCTCTTTCTCAGTCTGGAAATATGGTTGTAGGTACAAAGAAGTAATGTTTGTGGCCCATGGGCTGTTAGAGTGCACAAATCATCTATGTGTGCTCTACCTCCTATCTCTCCTAGCTATCTTTGCTCAGCTATGGAACAAAATGCTCTCGAAAGAATGGAATTCCTCTTCCTCTTAGTGGCCCGGTTATAACACAACCTGATAGCCTACTAGTGGTTAATTTTGACTACATCAACTCTTAACTAGAGTTACGATATAGACTATTCTAGAGTCTTTTACATCATAATCACGTGGCTAGGCCCTTTTCCATGAATAATGGGGGTTGACGCGACATCCTCTCGAATTATATGTGTGAAAACAGGAAGATCAACTTCTAAGTGGCATAACTTTTGCATACAAGCTCTGATTGACGTGCTTCTTACGTTGTTGGAAAGATATATGTGTGTAGAATAACATGAAATAGTGTCCCATCAAGGCAACAAATTTTTACCCCCAAAAAATGTCGTTTGATGCCTCAAAACGCTCCCGAAAGGTTTCAAACCCCATTTTGTCAAACTGGGTCCCAACGGTAAAAACGGTCATGTGAGTTGATTCCTCCACTTTTTCCAATCCAAATGCATCGAGATGGATGAAAAAAATATAATGATCCAATACAAATGATCCTAAAGGCTGAGCGTACCTTTGTCCTCTAGTATTATGTCGCCAAGATGAAACTTCAATGACATCCTCATTTGTTGCCAACCCTAACTCCTACTTCTGCTTCTTCCTTATCGAGAAATCTCTAAACAAATGATCATGTTCACGACAATAATGACACAATAATAGTACATGTTCATAGTCCAAGGGTTGGGTCCATACCTCCCCTTGATACTCTAAGTCAATTGACTCCGATAAGGGCTGCAAGATGTTCATATAAACATAAAGTCTCACGTAAGACATATTTATCCACCTCTTGGTGACCTCTAAAACGTTCACAAAAATTCCAATTGCATTCCCAATATCTTCCAAAAAATTTGGCGTCCAAAAATCCACTGGAAGAGAATAAAGTGGATTGAAATTGCTGCTGCCAAAAACTCTTCCTTATCGAGATTAAAGCATTATACCCAGTGCCACATATACAACCCTGCATTCTTAAAAGATAGGGACCACCCTAAAAAACCATATTCTTATCCTTCAAGCTAGAGAAAATCATTGTAAAAAAACCCTTTATGCGCTAATTTCAAATCCACCTCTCGTTTAGGTTGCCATATTGTTGAATCCACCACTCTAGTTCTCTTTTCTTCAACCATTCTCCCACAAATTTGTAGATGAAAGCATGGTCTTTCATTCACATGCGATGCTCTTTAAAACTGTTAAGCGAGATCATGAGTTTAGGGTTCTTAGCTACCTTCGATAGACATTTTCCTCACAAACCAGCTTGCCACTGTGCTCCCAAAATTGGAATTTCTTTAGAAGTCCCACTAGCTCTTGGTTTACCCAAACTATCAACAATACACTTCAGATTCCCTGACACAACATTCTTAAAGGAGGGGTGCCCAAGCCCCTCCACCAGGGTGCTCATCTTCATCATGTAGTACCATAAGAAAGATAGATTAGACCTGAAAATCCTGCCAAAAATTCAATGAAAAATTACAAACCCTGGCTTGAATCTTTGAACCCTCATTGCATCACACTCATCCTCGAAGTAATACATCCCTTGAAATAAATAAAATAAACTTGTGAGTTTATAAATGATGACCATTTATAAATTATGATTGGTGGGAGGCCACCAACAAAATATTCACAATTCTAGGTTGGCCACCAGTAGAGCAAATACTTATATGGTGATTCCAGCACAGTTTAATTTAACAATGCCATGAGAAAACAAAATAAGTTAGCGAAAGTGAGCACTACTTTGAATAGGCAATTTACATTTTGTTTTACTCATATGAATCAACTTTTTACTTGTATTATACCAATCTAAAGCTCCATAATTAGGGACAACAAAATTTCAAACAAGTTATAGTACTACCACTACAAAAACAAGATAAATTATGAATGTTGAGAGATCTTTCGGTAAAAATCACATAAAGAAACTTTAAGTCGATGTGTTTCGAACCATCTAGTGTTTTTCATCTTCATGAAAGATGAAGAACCGGATTATAGCATTAGATTAAATATTTGAAGAGAGATGTTTTCTAGCCATTAGAATATAACAACTAGTTTTGACTAAAGAATTATCATTAATTAATAAACAATTTTTTTTTGTTAATTAAAATGGAGTAATAGATGGAAATTGGTTGTAAATAAAGAATTAAATTAATTTTATTATTATTATTATTAGTACACCAAAGGTGTTTTCTTTGTCGGGTTGGGGTGAGCAAAAACTGTTTCTTTGCGGGGTTAGGGTGAGCAAACACTATTCACCCCAACCAATCCCAACGCTCCAATTTTGTCACACCACAACCAATCCCCGCGCTCCATTTTTGTCGCACCCCAACCAATCCCCGCACTCCATTTTCATTGTTTTGTTTAAAAGCTGACAAGTGGAAAAGGTTTGATTCGACAAGTAGAAAATGTTTGGCCGCAATGTGTCTTTATCCCCTTTATTCTGATGGGTTCAAGGGTTAAATTCGACCAACCTCGTTCCCTTGTCGTTCAAATTGAATGCTTTCTTCGAATCATCTTGATTTCTTGGACCGCTCGAAGACTCCATGGTACTATTATGGCTTGTAACTATGATCATCACAAGGAACAACGAAATTTACTATGGCTTGTAACTATGATCCTCTTAGAGCTCTAGCATCTTCATCATAAGCACGAGCCACGTCTTCAGTTGTATAAAAAGTATAGAGCCAAACTCTTGCCTTTTTCACCGGATCTTTGATCTCCGTAACAAATATTCCCCATGGACGCTTGCGAACGCCTCTAAATTTCACTTCTTTGACTATAGAATTTCTTAATGTTTTCAACGTCTTGCCAGACATTTCTCATTTGTTGCCTCAACATTCTAGGAACAGACAACCAACTACAAGCCCAAAGGTTTAAAATGGACATATTTACAAGTTCTTTTTTGCCAATCTAAAAAATACAATTTAGGTGACCAACCTAAAGGCCAAACACAATAAACCTAACACAATAGATTTTAGATCCCTATATTTTTCAGTATTACTCATGCTCAATTATTTGAAACCTAACCATATGAACTGAAAATTTTCCCCTACAAAGTGAACTTTCTAGACCTACAAAATGACAGGTAAACAAAATGGGCACCGAAGAAAAAAGAAAATTCGCCCTTGCAAATGTGATATCTTCAGGGCAGCAAAATGACTTCAATATTTAAGCCCGATTAGGTGCGGAAACTTTGCTTAATGCAAACAATTTCTCTCAATAATTCCAAAGTTCGGGCTAAACAACAAAAATTCATCCCATCAAAGCTTCAAGCATTCGAAGCTTTATAAATGATACCACTACAAAATAGCAGAGAGGCAAATACCAGATCAGAAAACTCCACAATAATCTGCAGAAAATATAAAATTTGCCCCTGCAAAAGCTAATTGCTCAAAAATGCAAAACGACTCCAAATATGTAAGCCCGATGACATCCAAATTGATTAAAACATTTTTTTCAAGCATACAAAGTTCAGGCTAAACCGAATGATTTGAGGCCAAACGAGCACCCCCGAAAAGTCTTATACGATGACATTTTTTCTGATGATATTCTGCCCCTACCGCTCTTGCACCAACTCTGCCCTTGTGCTTCAAACTACTACTCCAAAAGTAGAGAGATAAAGTTGTTTAGACACAAGCCATTCTAAAACGTAGATGTGGGTTATGATTGTTGCATTCGTTGCTACTCGGGTCATACTCATGGTGGGCTTAATATTGAACAAATATCCTGCAAAGGAATGTGATACGAACCTAGAAAACCAAAGTGGAATACCATAACATTTTATCATCTTGAATTTAATGAGGTTGAGATGGTCTCAAAGCTAGATGGAAACAATTGGGTGGGAAGTGGGTCTTTTGGCAAGGTTTAGAGAATTACATTACCTAGTGGTGAGGTCGTTGTTATGTTGTCACAGACATATACGAATATGTGCCAAATGGTAGTTTGGCAAACATTTTGCATTCCTCATATATTGTTTTGGATTGGGCTGCTCGATTTGGTATTTCCCTAGGAACAACCCAGGGTTTGGCTTACCTGCATCATGATCTTATGCCATAGGTCCTTCATAGGGACATCAAGTCCAAGAATATACTTTTATATTCAGACTTTGGCGTTGCTATGTTTCCAAGATATCAGGAGACTCCACACATTCTCAATCCATGATTTGTTGCAATACAAGATATCAAACCCCATTTATTTTTAATATTGAGGCTGAATATGAAGAGCCCCAAATCAAACCCCACTCATCTTTAATGTTAAGGTTGAATACGAAAATCCCCAAAAAATAATTTATCAGTTTTGGATACTACACTATGAAAATCTTATGTTCAGATGTTTTTTTAACTACATTACATGCAATAACTTTAAAATTAAAATTAAAATTATATCTATCTATATATATATAATGTAAATTTTTAATTAATTCAATAACTAAAAAAATAAAATAAATGTATTTCCAATTTTAATTGTTCTCATGTTAAATATATTCAATTACTCATTTTTTAATTAAAAAAAAAAATTGTTTTCTATCTTCATTTAAACTACTCATATAAGACAACACATAATGAAATGTAAAATTACGGTATTTTATATTTGCACATCTTAAAACATCTCTCTTGATAATAATGTAAATAAATTAAATTTATATTTATATATAGATAGTTTTATATTTACACCATTTAAAATATAACATATATTTATTTATACAAATAATAATAGTATTTTAAAAAATAGAATCTAGACATTTTCATATTTATAATAATAATATTAGTAGTGTTTTAGGTAGCTCAATTGGTGATTGAAGTGATGTGAAGTCATGCAAACTAAAAGATCCAAGGTTCAATCCTCTAGTGGTGACCTTGTCTACCAGACATATTGTCTCACACATAATGTAAATTATGTATCATAATGACTTATCATTATTATTGTTCATTATTCTTGTCACTATATGATTATCAAATCATTGACTTACTCCATGGTGCTTAATATTTGTCTCTTCCAAAAGCAATAATCAAATCATTGACTCACTCCATGGTGCTTAATATTTGTCTCTTCCAAAAGCAGTAATCAAATCATTGACTTACTGCATGGTGCTAGATATTTACCTATCTAATATAGCAATACAAAAACTTCATGTTTTTAATGCTTTCGCCAAGTTCTTCCAATATTGCAATGTAAAACCCATTCTTTTGATATCACTACTTTATGATAAAAACACAAGGTTTTGTGAATCTACAGGGTTTGTTCTATGTTAGTAATCACTCTAGTTTTGTTGTTGATGCTTTGAGACTATTTAAATTTATCTAATATAACAGTATAAAAACTTCATGCTTTTAAATGATTTTGCCAAGTTCTTTCAATATAGCAATGTAA
The DNA here is from genome assembly GCA_031772625.1 of Pinus tabuliformis. Taxonomy (NCBI): domain Eukaryota; kingdom Viridiplantae; phylum Streptophyta; class Pinopsida; order Pinales; family Pinaceae; genus Pinus; species Pinus tabuliformis. The sequence goes on along the minus strand of CM062808.1, from coordinate 852,182,847 downwards.
AACCGATTCTTTTGATATCACTACTTTATGATAAAAACACAAGTTTTTTGGAATGTGCGAGGTTTGTTCTACGATAATACTCACTCTATTTTTTTGTTGTGATCACAGAATGTGCTTACTTTGTAAAAGTAAATGAGAAGATTGATGTGTATAGCTTTGGAGTAGTATTATTAGAGCTGATAATAGGTCAAAACATTGTTGAGATGGAGCTTGATGATAATATCGATGTTGTGAAATGGGTTTGAGGGAAGGCTAATACAGAGGATGGGGTATGGAAGTGATCCAGGTGGATGTTGGTGGCCACCCACCTATCCCATTTGGACCCCCACAACTGTCTCTTTCAGTTTTTTGTTTCCTTAATTATAGCACAGTTTACTATTTTTAGCAGTTTTTCGGGTCCTAAACTTTCGCAGCCGTTTTGAGGCCCTAAACGACGTTTTTTTGGGAAATCCACCACCAGCGGTTTTTCTGACTAAAAATCGTCTTTTCCATCGTAGTCCTCAGAGAGATCTTTCCAACGGGCTATCATGCGCGTCAAACAGAGATAGTACGACCAATTCGCGCCCCCGGGAAGTTGATGTACCAACTTACCCAAAAATGGGGCCCACAATTTGGCGTTTCATCTTCTAGGGTTAGGTTTTGGAATGTGAAGGGTTTTCCATTGTTTCTCAACAATAAATAGGCCCTCGAGCCTCATTGTAACACAGTTTTTTTGGGAACAGTTCAGAGGCATGTAGCCGACACATCTCTTCTCATAGATAAGCTACCATCGCCCTAGCTGGGTTATTTCTATTTGTAAACATATTTCAGTATTTTAAAACAATGAAATGAAGTATTATTTCCACTGCATCTCTATATTTATGGTTATCGCATCTCTGTGTTTATGGTTATCTCTGTAATTTATTGCGTTCCTGTCTAAATCTGGATCAGTGGTATCAGAGCGGTCTGCTTTTTGTCTGTTTTTCTTTGCATGTCCCCAACGAGGTCGGGATATAAGGAGTTAGGTCTGGAATTGGTCGAACCTTTGCAAGACCAGCCTCGCAAATCTCGACGACCTCCCATGGCGGATGAGAAGAAAAACGAGGGGGCAGGAGATCCTATCAAAATCTTGCTCGAAGAAGCCCTCGAGCGACAAAGGAACGCGATGATGGACAGCTTTGCCCAAATCCTTCAGCGGCTACCTAGAGGTGATGCATCGGCTTCCAACAGCTACTCTGGAAATGTCACAACGTTTAAGGTAAAAGTTAATTTTGAAATCCCCATCTTCGAGGGTCAAATAGACGCAGATGTCGTAGATAAATGGTTAAATCTGCTCGATGGGTATTTTTCTGTTCATGAATTTTCAAGTCGGGAAAAGATTGTTTTCGCTCTTCTCAAAGCAGCCCCCCACGTCAAGGATTGGTGGGAAACCTACTACGAATAGAAGGATGAAAGTACAAGCTCACTGTTTTTAGCCGCACCCACTTGGAATGACTTCCGGGATGCCATCAAGGAGCAGTACTACCCTGTCAAAAGCTATGAGGACAAATACATCAAATGGACCACACTGCGGCAGGGACGAGACCAAGATGTGCCGGAGTTCACAAACATTTTTCATACCCTTCGCACACAATTGGGTATCAAAGATTCTGAGCTGCATCTGGTACTCAAATACCGCGGCTGCCTACACAGATACATCCAGGAAGAGATGGAGTTCTTGAACATCTCCTCACTCGGCACAGCATACCGATACGCTATCAAAATCGAGCAAAAGTTCAAACAGAAGAAGCGAGACTTTGGATCTGCGAATCCAAAGCCCAAAGAACAAAGCCAAGGCGAGGTAACCCAAGACAACCCATCGAAGCCGCAAGAAAAGAACAACACCACGAAGCCGAAGAAGGACACAGGAAAGTGGTGTGAGTTCCACAAGAGTCCCACTCATAACACAAGTGAGTGTCGGACCAAGCAGTCGCTGGTGGCCGAGTTGAAAGCTTCCGAATCAGATGCATGTTCCAACTCTGAGTCAGAACCCGACAAGGGGAATGACAAAGGGAAGCAGATCATTGATGCGGATCCCAACGCCACTGTTGCTACTGCCAAGATCCAGAAAAATGAGCCCGAAGATCCAGAGGAGGGGGAACGTCTTTTCCATTCACAGATGTGGGTGAAGGGTTTGCCGCTACAATTCATTGTCGACAGTGGCAGCCAAAAGAACCTCATTTCAGCAGAGGTCGTGAAGCGGTTGGGCCTACCAACTACACCACACCCACAGCCATACAATATCGGTTGGCTTCACGAAGGACGAGATCTCAAAGTTCGCTAGCAGTGCCGCCTTCCCTACAGCATCAAGCCCTTCATAGACGAGGTATTGTGTGATGTTACACCTCTGGATGTTTGTGATGTACTATTAGGCCAGCCATACTTGTGGAGGCGACATGCTGTGTATGAGTCAAGGCCTCGCGCTGTCATCATTTCTTTGGATAATTCATTATACAGGATACCGGAGGTAGCCCCACCTACCGCCACCTCTTTGATCACTGCTGAGAAAGGCAGTAAGCTCATCTCACAGACTAGGAAATTTATTTTTTGTCTGGTTCGCTCCCAAAGTAAGGGGAAGATCGTTGCTACATCCATGACCCCTGCGAAGGGTTCCTCCACAGAGCAGCAGCAACAGAGGGATACAGTCGTGACAGAACACAGGAACAACTTCTCCTTACCTGGAGCGGTACCACACAAGTTTCAGGTGGGCGACAAAGTTTGGTTACATTTGCAGAGGGAGCGCCTTATCAGAACCCATCAGAAACTCAGACCACTTCGACATGGTCCTTACACCAGTAACAAGGCTACGGGAAACAATGCTTTGAAGCACAACATTCCTCCATTCCTTCGCTTGCACCGAGTGTTCAATGTGGACCGTCGCTGACCATGCTCCCCACCATTTCTAGACACATCAGAGATTGCAGAACAACTCACCAGAGACCCAGCTCAGCAGAAGCTTCCTCGTCTCAGGGAGGAACTCAACGCAATGGGGACCATTGCTTCCTAAGGGGGGAGGAATGATCCAGGTGGATGTTGGTGGCCACCCACCTATCCCATTTGGGCCCCACAACTGTCTCTTTCAGTTTTTCTGTTTCCTTAATTATAGCACAGTTTACTATTTTTAGCAGTTTTTTGGGTCCTAAACTTCCGGAGCCGTTTTGAGGCCCTAAACGACGTTTTTTGGGAAATCCACCACCAGCGATTTATCTATCTAAAAATCGTGTTTTTTGTCGTAGTCCTCGGAGAGATCTTTCCAACGGGCTATCATGCGCGTCAAACAGAGATAGTACGACCAATTCGCGACCCCGGGAAGTTGATGTACCAACTTACCCAAAAACGGGGCCCACAATTTGGCGTTTCATCTTCTAGGGTTAGGTTTTGGAATGTGAAGGGTTTTCCATTGTTTCTCAACAATAAATAGGCCCTCGAGCCTCATTGTAACATAATTTTTTTGGGAACAATTCAGAGGCATGTAGCTGACACATCTCTTCTTAGAGATAAGCTACCATCGCCCTAGCTGGGTTATTTCTATTTGTAAACATATTTCAGTATTTTACAGCAATGAAATGAAGTATTATTTCCGCTGCATCTCTATATTTATGGTTATCGCATCTCTGTGTTTATGGTTATCTCTGTAATTTATTGCGTTCATGTCTAAATCCGGATCAGGAAGGTTCTTGACTCTAAGATTAGAGAGAGCTCAAAGGAAGATATGGTTGCAACATTAACAATAACTCTACTTTGCACTAGTGTGCTCCCTCAATGAAGTCCTTCGATGCGTGAGGTTGTTGAAATGCTTTAGCTTATGAATCCCAATGGATCATCAAAACCAACAATTCTATCATCTAAAAACCTCTCTAAGCTTTTCTAACTCCCCTCAAAGTATTCCAACTAAAATATTAGATGTCTTACCTGGAATAGAGAAGAAATCACATCCCCCCCCCCCCCCCCGGTCCCAGTTTCCTATTAAAGTTTTAGTGACAATGAATTACAAATTTGATAACTAAATAGTTTCTCCTTACTTAACTAAATTTTATAGCATGTATTTAAGTGTGAAATTTATTTTTATAGGCATCTAATTCCAACTGTCATAAGATTCTATGCGATGAATTGCATTAGCTTATGTATAAATTTGAGGCTTACTGAATACATAATTCCAAAGTGAGATATTTTATTATCTAGAATGTTTTCCAAATGTTGATTTGTAGCTTAAACTCATAATGATCGAAGGCATGACCCACGATATTCCCTATATATCACTAATAATGACACCATTATAATTAGGATGCATGGTATATATATTAAATATCAAAGAGGCCTTCTTGTAAAATCAAGAGAGGGTTTTCTTTTCCCAAATTGAAAGAGTGAGGACATGTAGTATGAATTTATGAGCAACTTACTTTAAGAATAAGGTAATGTAAATGAAGGATGACATGGATAGTCAATAGTCATGAGCTAGTGGTTTAATAGAAACATGATCAAATTGTTAATCAAACTAAAATGATGGGTTATTCTAAGAAAGCTATTTTCATCGAAGACCATGTCTAAAATTAGTTAATAATACAAGGTTATTTTTAAGGTTCCAAGTAATTTACATGAAGGTAAATTAAATCTTATATCAAATAATGTAATGCCAAACACTAATAAACATAATCATATGGTTGTAGATAAATGAAGTGAGTTTTTGTACAATCTGTTAAGATTCCATTTTCCTTTCATTATTGACTTCATAAATTGGAGATTTTGGCAGCCCTGGTACTCATGTATTCAGTAGTGGGCTTTGTTTGTGACAAGATGATATTCAAAAATATTTTATGTCTTCGATGTATCTTTGCACCTTTAGGGGCAATTGCTAGTTTTATTCTTTATTTACAACCAATTTCCATCTATGACTTCATTTGAATTAAAAAAAAATTAAAAAGTTGTTTATTAATTAATGATAATTCTTTAGTCAAAACTAGTTGTTATATTCTAACGGCTAGAAAACATCTCTCTTCATCTATTTAATCTAATGCCATGATCTGGTTCTTCATCTTGTCCTGAAGATGAACCACACTAGATGGTTCGAAACACGTCGACTTAAAGTTTCTTTATGTGATTTTTACCAAAAGATCTCTCAACATTCATAATATGGATCACATGAGCTTGAATTCATAAGATAAATTATCCTAAACAACATCCATATATATATATATATATATATATATATATATATATATATATATATCAAGTGGTCTTAGTTCATCAGAGATTACATTAGGCTTGACCCATGGCTTGAGAAACCGCGACCCAGGGGCATCTAACCTGTCAAAATCACTCGGGGATCGCACTCAACCTGGGCCACACCAGCCCTTAACATGACTGGAATTTTTCTCACAGAGTTTCAAACTAGTGACCTTCACATCAAAAAGTGACTTAAGAGTACACCTCATCACTGTCTATTCTATGCCTCCAGGAAAATTTCAAAATTTATATTACCTACTTCTAAACAGATGATTTTCCAGGGTACCTTGAGGTATAAAATCATACACGAGTAGCCCCTGATCATCATCTAGGCAATACCCAATGGGTTTCACCAAATTAAGAAGGATTAGGTCCCAAGAAAATTGACTTATGCATGCACAATGAATTTAAGTAAACAAAAAAATAAAGCAACATTCAGAAACTATTACATGAGCCCATGTAATAGGACATGCAACAATTTATCTATTAATTGAGGAATTTATCCATCAGCTAAAGAGATAAGGATGAGTTGTAATTAGTTGGTCAGTTAACTAAGTCAAGTCCGATTATATTTGATTTAAACAATTTGTTTAAATTAATGTGAGTTTAGTTAGTTAATGCTTGCATGCATGTAACTGCTGCACTTCAGATAACTGAATATTCTCTCATAAATAACTCATGCATGTCAGTTTAGAGAAAGACCCAGTTGAGATCAGAGGAGGGACAATGTACTATCAGTTGGATGGATTTTTCCTATAAAGGAAAATCATCCAAGCAGAAGGATCAAGGTTCCTTGAGGATTGTGCAGTTTTACAGGGTGTGAGATTAGTGTTACACTTGGTAATAGGAGGATCACCCAGGAAAAACTGCGCAAGGAAATAGGAGGCTTGGAGGGCAGAGGAGAAGGCTTAGGAGAAGTCTTGATTGCCTGTGAGCATCCAGGAGGATTGCACTGAGAGCTGGCTAGCTGTGAGAGCTAAGGCTTTGTGTAATCCTTATGTATTTCCACCTTCATCTGTGAGGATTGTACTGAGAGCTGGCTAGCTGTGTGAGAGCTAAGGCTTTGTATACATCCTATGTATGACAATACAGAGAGTGGGGTTTTAGGCTAAGGCTTTCCCTAGGTTATATCTTATGTGTTATGGTTGATTACTTCTCATTCTCAGTTATATCTATTCATGCTTGATGTTGCTTATGTTCAATTAAGCTTCCACAAAGTTTATGGTAGATGTAGATCTAGTATTATGCTTTAGTACATTGCATATATCAGTTTGATTTGCAAGTGAAATTTCTACATGATATCAGTGAGCTAGCTGATTTGTAGAGAAAATTCTACAAAGTTTGTAGCTATGCAAATATGAATAATTCATTTAACAAATTAAAAAATTGGTATTAAAAATACATACAAAATGCCCATGAAACCTAATATCCACACGAATCAAATAACATACCAAATAAACCAAACATACCAATCCCACTTTGTATCAATACTTTTCTATTGAACAATCCCATTGACCTATGTTTGATCAATTACTAAACACTAATATAGGTATTTTATATTATCTATGAAATTTACTAAAAGTTAGAATAATGTAAAAATAGAGCGCCATTCTCACATATACCATGCAATTGGGGTTCTAGTTTGCTTATTTAATGTTAGTGAAAAGTAAAACTTTATAATAATGATGTAAAATATATAAATTTTAGTCTAGAAAAAGATTATAAAATGGGTTACGATACACTCTATAAGCATCTATGCATACATGCAAACAAGCGTCTGTATGGTATAGGTGGACCCTAATTTCCCCACACAACAAATTTATAGAGAATCATTTGAAAATTGGATAATGAAGTGGGTTTAATCTATTTATATGGCTACATATCATGAATGCAAATCACATGATCAGATGATGTATAATTCCCTAGTAATATATCATTAAAAAAGAAACACCATATAGAAGATATACATTCGTTGAATAATAGGTAATACTAGCTACATTATGCATTATAAAACCATAAGACTAAAACTTGTAAACAACACGAAAGCCATAAAACTGACATCAACAACAAAAAATGATAAAAAATGTAAAAAACACAAATAACACATGATCTTTGATTTCCTCCAAGAAACATACATAAATAACTTCAAATCTATTGAATTCATTTGTATCGGTTCAATCAAAATGATATGAAAGTGCACACATGCCATACATATCATTAAAGCAATTATTTTCCGCGTTGCAAGAAACATAATAACATGGAAGGTACATGTATTCTATTTATACAAAATTAACTATGCAGAAGGGATGTACACACCTTGATGCATGTAAAATACCAAACTCCAAAATTATAAGATTTTTTTATTTTTAATATTGAGTTTTGTAGGTGCAAGGTTCGACTCCACTATGGATAAAGCCACACTTGTGAAGCTTCCTCTCCCTTATGACTATTGTGGTGAAGTAAATGTAGTTCTTTACTACTGAGCCGACTCTGCCAAGTTGTGTTTGCATGTGACCACCACGTCCATTGTGCCAATGCCCTATCCAAGAAGAATTTCCATTCCAAGATCTGCAATGGATGCAAGGACTAGCTCATTATGGTTAACTATGTAGATGGTGATGCAATTCTTTACCACGAAAGTGACTAGGATGCGCATGGAGGAGCCTCCATTGGCCACGACCATTGCCATTCGATCGAAGGTTTCACAAACTGCCCCTTTATTGAAATTATGGCCACTAGGTGGGGTTTCGATCTTAGTGGCAAATCTCTCAATAACTCTACTTCATCCTTCAGGCTTTTCGATACCCAATGCGGGAATTTCTCACATCCCTCAACTACATTGTATCAGGTCATATGAAATATGATCTTGTGGATCCCTAACTCTACATGTTGTCCTCAAACTCTTTAGGACATCATTATCCCTATTCCAAGCTCGGAGCCCTCGTATTCTTGGCCCCATACAACTTTGTTTGAGTTGCAAGGAAGATAATATTTCTAGATTGACCTCCTTTCGTACAAAGAGATTCACAATGAAATACAATCCTTTTTTTGTTGTATCTAGAAGAATCAACAACTAGGTGTACTCACATGAAATAAGGTTGATTTATACTCCTACCACTATAATGTCTAGGTGAATTGATACATGCCCCCATACACAATCCCAACGGTTAATTAGAAGGGATTTGAACCTCAAAATCCATGAAAACTTCATATCATAATGATCACTAATCAAATTACCCCCTAAAAACTCAATACAATATAATCCTTACATTAATATATTCACATTTATTTTTTTAAAAGAATATAAAAGCCACATTTATTTTTTTAACAAAATATAAAAGCCATTTGACAAATTTTAATATTCTAATTTAAAATATATATTTTTAATTTTCTTCTCTATCTTACCATATTCAACCACAATTAATTATTTTTCTCATACTTAAAATCAAAAACTCAAAAATATATTTATTTTTATTTACAAGATTTCAACAATGGGTTATTTTTGAAAAAAATATAACAAAGTATTGAAAATCCAATAAATTTTTAAAACTACAACTATAACTATTCAAAAAGTGAGTTGTATTTAGTTCAACTTTTTGGAAGTTTTTACGGTGGGTTTTTCCAGTGAAATTTCTCTAAAATCCCGGCAAGAATTTATTGAAATGACAAGTTTAATGGGTAACCTGTGCAATTGAAATGCCCTATGGATTTTCCGTAGCGCTGCATCCAGATATACAATCGAAGGACAAAAAATCACACTTAAAACAACTCCTTCCAAAAACACAAAACACATCAACTATCGACTATACAATTTAACCATAGCAATTCATTGGGCGTTTCCCGATTCTCGTGTATTTATATTCAATACCCTAACCAACACGGAAAATTCAACCTGTGAGACCACCTCTCATATGACATACATAGAATCCCGTGCGGTTGGGCGATTTGCCGCTCCAGCCACGTAACCTGCTTTACTTCCATCACCGTTCATCTGAGTCAAGATTCACATACAAGTCTCTACTACCATGAAGTCTCACTGATAAACCGGATGTTTCAGACAAGAGGCAAGTGAGCAATATTACAGTGATGCAATGGAGCAATCCTTGTTTGAGCATCTGCCAAAGCTGGTGAGAGCAAAAACCCAAGAGACAATCGAATACATTCTACAGTCTCTCTGGCGGACTCGCAAATCTGGATTGGCTTCAGCCGAGAAAGTCCACATTCAAGAACTCCTCGAGCTTTCATCACAGGAAGAATTGGACCCTGTAAGTTACCCTAACTTTCTTTAATGTTGACATAATACTAGGTAAGGCAGACATTTTAAATTTTATTCGGTGTGCACAATGACCCATCGAATTAGTCACCTGGCATACAGCTACTGAAATTTTCCCAAAGATGATGGTCTGCCTGAATTGGACCCAATGCTGAAACTCACTGTTTTTTAGTTTAACCTAGACAAGGGCTGCATGGCAAAGGCCGGACTTCCTTGTTAGGTGCCAGGTCTGAGAGAGACTATTCTGCCAAAATTGTCTGGGACTTGCAGCTGGCCCCATCTCTTCTAACTCACGCCATGCACATTGGGTAGAATGGAACCCTAAGATTATCACGAGATCAACATGTGAATATTTTTCTCTCTTTCTTTTGGTGGAGAGAGGTTGTGGTTGGGCATCTTTATTTCATTCTTTTGGCTAATATATAGAGAGGTTGTGGTTGGGCATCTTTATTTCATTCTTTTGGCTAATATATGTGGTTATTACAAACATATATTACAAATTGTGCTGGTTAATTTGTGTTCAATTTTTATTGGAGTCTGTGTGTTTAATTTCATTGTAAACCAGTAATAGGAGATAAGATAAGATAATTGTATTTATGTTTACCTAATGACTTCAAAGTAGGTCAAAAGGACTGTTGAGTACACTGATGTCCATAAAATGTGGGAGAACCAAAAGGTATCTTATAAAAAATACAATGGATGAATATAAAAGTTACAATGCAGGACGTGATACAATATATGGAAAATACAATGGATGAATATAAAAGGTACAATGCAGAAACATAAAAGATACAATGTATGGAATGCCCTTACGAAGAGGATCAAACCCATCTCTCCTAACATCCAGACTGACCAAAGAGCACTGAAAAATATTCCACAAAGTTTGCTAGGCTGATGAAGGGTCAGTGGGAAGTACTGACTGTCCACTAGCTCGTTGTCTGGGGGAGTTTGTGCACTGCTGAGTCTAGAAAAAGAGAAGCAACTGGAACGCATAGTCAGATGACTCATCTTGGTGCACAATTTGAAGAGGAAAGAGAGTAAGAGTGCGATTCAGGCTCATAACAATTTATTAAATAAAGAAAAGAAAGCCCTAAATTTCACCAAAAATGATATTATTCAGGCCGTCAAGATTTTGCCTAGTTTCGAATCTTCGATTACTTGGCAAATTACTCATCAGTCCAAGTAACACTGGCCGAGATTCTGGCGACTATTATATGGATTGCCGCGTTTTTACCAAGTCAACTCAGCTCACTTCGGTGCTGAGGTGAGTAAAGTTGCCAACTACTGGTCAGACCTGGCCAGTCCTGACACTTTGCCGAATAAACTATTTGGTTGGAAAGGAAGGGCCGAATAAACTGTAACTCGTAAATAAACTATTGTTACGAGTTACAGTGGTTCGCATTAATTATTGCAATGTATGGTGACCGTTGGAGATAGAGTTTAAACTTTATACTCTGTTCGCGAGTGATATGAGAATGGAATCATGGATCAATAAATCTAGACTGTAGAATGACATTGGTTCATCAGCTAGTCACTAGAGGCAATCTGTTTCATGATAGCTTTCGCAGAATTGGTTGACTTGTTACTAATTTCAAGAGTAAATTCTTATGAACTTGTATTTCTTTTGGTAAGATGAAATGAAGTCGGCATAGTGGTTTCTGGTTGACTCTCTGTAGCCAATTCAATTTCCGCTGGAGTCTCCAGTGTGGAATCTCTTGCGTTTGTACATGGCTTTGGTTGTAGCCTAATATTGGAAAGCAAATTGAATGAAGTTATGGCCTTTTTTTAGCTAAAATGTTAGTTTCCCAAACTATAGCTTCGTCCAGATAAAAAAATATTTAATTTATTCTCTTCAGGTGGGCCTTTGCGTATTTACTTCTAAGATGGTCACAGCAATGAAAGAGTTCTTTGAGCAAGGGAAATGCACATCTATGATCAAGAAGCTATTAAATTGAGACTAAAGACTTGGAAAAGGGTGTTGTTCTATTTGTCATGCATTTCTGGTGTGATGGTTGTGCAAAAGTCAATTACGGGGTGCCGTTATCTCATAGAGATTTTTCGTGAAAAATATTCATATATATGCACATTTGGTAACTTGGATAATTTACATATATAAGTGTACAAGTCCATTGTTTGTTGGAACTTACGAATTTGTATCCCAATGTTTTTTTTTTGACAGAAACGGTTATGGGGTATTTATATTCCTCTTGGCCTGAATGGCGAAAAGCTGATTACATAGAGGACTTTTGTGTCCTGGTGCATCTCACTTCTATGAGTGAGCATGCCTCTAAATCTTGTAGACTTCTTCCTTGATATAGGGTCTATATTTTCGATTTCTGAAATTTCCCCCCACTTAGAGATACAAACAAATTTCTTTAAGAGCAAACAGTAAAACATGGTAGCAATCAGAGAAGAGGGCAATCATGGGATGGGGTCCCATGATTCTTCTTCATCTTCTTGCTTGATCCCTGCTGAGAAGAGGGCAGCTTTGTTGCCTTCAATGTCCGCCTCTTTATTAAGAGCTCTCAACACATGGAAGTAGTTTAGCTTCTGAAAGTCTTTTCCAAGGTCCTTGATTCTAGATATCAGTCTTGCTAGCTTGAGGTTCAACATTGGGGAGTCAGATATCATTGCATTTATATTATTTTATAATGATCTGGGAGTCACTGATTACATTAGCTTCATCAATATTTAAATCTTTGAGGAACTTGAGGCCTTGAAAGAGGGCCAGAGCCTCAGCTTGAATGTTGGATGTATGTCCAAGCCCCCAAGCGAAGGAATGGGTTTTTTCCCCATATGGATTTACAATAACACCTCCTGCACCAGCTTTGCTCGGATTTCCCTTTGCTGCCCCATCAAAGAATAGAGAGTGCCTTGAATGCGATTTGAGCCAGTCTTGAAAGTCAGCTTCAGATTTTCTTATTTGCCAGTCTTTAATAGGGAGGGTGTTTCTGACTGCTGGTTGGAATTGCAAGTCGAGGAGTGAACCCCAAGTAATGTCCTGTTGGCTGAGATTAGTACTGTCTTTAATATCAGTCAAGCACTCCTTTATATGGCATTTAATTTTGATTTCTAAGGCCTTGCTATTCTGGTTAGTGCTTGTTAAATTTGGACAACTAGGTCCAAACTCCATGTTCTGATGCTCAAATTAAGAGGCTAATATTTTTGTTGGATTCCTCTTTCTGAGAGGTGTAAAATCCATATAAAAATAGTCTTAATCCGATGAGCAGAACTTATATTTTGAATTTATTATTCTTAATAAATTATATGTGCAAAGGTCAGCCAGTTTTGTAATGTAGGCTCACATGCCCAACAGATGTGTCACACACCCTCATTGATGGATATATATATACAGGAAAAGTTGGAGAGAATTTGATCACAACACAACTCACATCTTCCTCTCTCATCCTAAAAAGTACGAGCTACCTGGAGGACGAATTTCAGCCACACGTGGGAAGGACGAAGAGGATTTTTCTGCTGCTAGGGTTTCGCAGAAGTTTGACCAGCGTTGACTTTGGTCAACGCTTGGTCCAAACAAGCTGAAAACTTGTGGGAGGCTCGATTTTTGAAGGCCATACTACCTGGCACAAAAATCGAGGTCAAAGGGTTGACCGTTTTGCTGCTGCGTTGACCTTTAGCTTGCTGCCCCTGCGTTGACTTTTCAGGACAGCGTTGACTTTTGTAGAACTGACTTGGGTTGACTCATCTACTGGTTGGAGGGTTGTTGTGACACATGCTGGGATGGCTGACCAAAGGAGACTTTGCTGGTTGAAGCATCCTGTTGACCGCCGAAACAAACACATACATTTTTCTTGTTTCTGATTTGTCTTCTGTAAGATCTGCTTATATGTTCTATCTGCATTTTGCTTATCTACTTGTATGATTGCTGTGAGAAAAGTGAAATTGCTCTTAGCATAGAACATCTACAAAACTTTACATGGTATCAGAGCTGAGGTGAAGACAAACTCTATCTATAGCAATCATCATCGAAGGAAATGGATTCCTCTAAGCTTGAATTCAGGGAGAATGACAAGCTGACTGGAAGTGATGACTTCCATGCCTGGAAGATGTTATTAGATCTCAAATTAGAAGATCATGATCTCCTAGATCATGTGACAGGGAAGATTCAAGAACCTCCATCAAATGCCTCTGCTGCTGTTAAACACAAGTATAAGAAGGGAGAAATCAGAGCAAAACTGCTGATCAGGGAATCCATAAATAAAAGTCTGGTTGCCTACATATCTGAACTAGGCACATCCAAGGAGATGTATGACAAACTGATACTTATGTTCCGAGTAAACAATGTGAACCAAGTGCTATTCCTCAAGAACAAGTTGAAGAATATGAAGAAGGGTCGAGACGAGTCTATTCAAACTTTCTTTATGAAGTTGACCGAAACCAGGAACAATCTGCTAGCTATTGGGGAGACAATAGCTGATCGTGAGATGGTTCTCACCGCACTTGGAGGACTTCCATATGAATGGCAAGTATTCACAACTACCATTCTCAACAATAATACCATCCCTAACTTTGATGAGCTTCTGTCTAGATGTATGCAAGAAGAAACAAGGATGAAGGAATTTGATAATGAAAGAAATGCTGCCTATGTTGCTCATTCCCGAAAGAAGAACTCTGGTGGTTCCAAGGACAAAGGAAGGACTAAGACTCAAAAGAAGAAGGGTAAATGTTTCACCTGCCATAGGACTGGACACTATGCTAGAGAATGCCCCTTCCAGAAGAATTCTCCCGATAGTGACGACAACAACAACAACCAAAGGAATGGGAATCAAAGAAATGACAAATCCAAAGGAAAGAGGAAGGCTCACTTTGAAGGAAACCATCCACCTTCTAAAAGGACCAGAAATACCAGGTATGAGGAGTCTAATGTTGTTGATAAAAGAAATGAGTATATTCTAATATCTGCTCTCTCAGCTGCATCTCCGCCCGACACTATGGATGTCTGGCTAATCGATAGTGGTGCCTCAAGACACATCACCGGATTCAAGGAAGCACTTTCTGACATGGTTGAAAGGGATACTAATCTAGAAATTATCCTTGGGGATAATGCCACTTATCCTGTGAAAGGGACCGGGACTGTGACCCTCCACTTGTCTCAAGGACAAGTCCTCCATCTACAAGATGTACTCTATGTACCCAAATTGAAGAAGAACCTTGTGTCTGTATCTGCCATGGAAGACAAAGGATTCAATATAACTTTCTCTGATGGAAAGGTACTCATGTGGAAGAAGAGCTTCAAGGAAGCTATCTCAATTGGTTTTAGAGTTGGTACACTCTACCAGGTTGGAGGGAGTCCGTTGGGAGCTATGACTTGTGATACTATCCGTCAAACCGAACTATGGCACCGAAGATTTGGACACCTTCATTACAAGGCTCTTCCCGAAGCAAGGAAGGTGGTGACAGGGATGCCTGATTTTGGAAATAATCATAAAGGTGTATGTAAGGGCTGTGCTGAAGGAAAACATACAAGGGGACCTTTCCCCTCAAGTGTCACAAAGACATCTGAGATATTGCAACTGGTCCATTTTGATCTTTCCGGTATGTTGCCTGTAACATCCCTGGGGGGATGTTCTTACTATATGACATTTACTGATGACTTCTCTCGCAAAACCTGGATATACTTCTTGAAGAAGAAGGATGAGGCTTTCATGTGGTTCTGTACCTTCAAAGCCTTGGTGGAAAATATGACCGGAAAGAAGATCAAGATTTTGAGGACTGACAATGGCACTGAATATGAGTCAAATGAGTTCAAAGACTTTTGCAGAGAAGCTGGCATTAAGAGGGAGACTACCACTGCATATACTCCTGAGCAGAATGGTGTTGCTGAACGCAAGAATAGGACTATTGTGGAAGCTGCCCGTGCCATGCTATGTGACCAGGGTCTTCCAAAGTTTCTGTGGGGAGAAGCTGCAAATACTGCTGTGTACATTCAAAACCGATGCCCTCATTCCGCTTTGGACTCCAAAACTCCCGAAGAGGTTTTCTCTGGTAAGAAACCTGATGTCTCACATTTTAGAATTTTTGGATGTCCTGTCTATTTTCATGTGCCGAAAGAAAAGAGAAGTAAGCTGGATGCTACTGGGAAGAAAGGAATGTTTGTGGGCTACAGTGAGACTTCTAAGGCATATAGAGTCTATGTACCTGGTCAAAGGGAAGTAGAGATAAGCCATGATGTCACTTTTGACGAAGATGCTTCCCTGAAGAAAGTAGTAGATCTTCCTAGATCTGAAGAAAACCATGAAGAAAGACCTGGAAATCTGGAAGAACCCCAGGATGAGACTATGCCTGATGTTGAAGGGCCAATGGACCCTATTGATCCTTCCCCTTCTCTAGGAAAGAGGCCATCATGGCTCAGGGACACCCTCGAAGATGCTGAGGGTCATGCTGCCCCAAGGGGAACATTCCGAGAAAGCAAGAAGCCGTGTAGATACCAAGGGTATCTAGCTGCCATGAGTACTATTATACAATCTGAACCTGGATCTTTTGAAGAAGCCATCAAGCATCAAGTCTGGAAGGATGCTATGCATGAAGAATATGAGGCTATTATGAAGAATGATGTCTGGGATGTGGTCCCGAGACCGAAGGACAAATCTGTTGTCACCGCTAAATGGCTCTACAAGATTAAACATGGATCTGATGGGAGTGCTGAAAAGTTTAAGGCAAGATTTGTTGCCCGTGGCTTCTCTCAAAAGGAAGGAATTGACTATGACGATATATTTGCACCTGTGGCTCGATATACCACCATCCGATCCATCATAGCCCTTGCTGCTACGCAAGGATGGAGTCTTCATCAGATGGATGTCAAGACCGCTTTTCTGCATGGTGCAATAAAGGAAGAGGTGTATGTAGAACAACCTCTGAGATTTGAAGTTCAAGATCGAGACACTTATGTCTGCAGGTTGAAGAAAGCCCTCTATGGGTTAAAGCAAGCACCCAGAGCTTGGTATGAGAGGATGGATAGTTACTTGATGAAGCTGGGCTTCACTCGAAGCAATGCTAATCCAAACCTTTACTTTAAGGTTGAGGAAGGAAAGCCTCTCATTCTAGTGCTGTATGTGGACGACCTCTTCCTGACAGGTGATGACCCTCTCATTCATCAATGTAAGAGGGAGCTTGCTGCTGAGTTCGAGATGAAAGACCTAGGACTGATGCACTATTTCCTAGGCCTGGAGGTCTGGCAGAGACCTGAAGAGATTTTCCTTTCTCAAGGAAAGTATATTGTGAAGCTTCTGGAAAGATTTGGGATGGTGGACTGTAAGTCCGTGTCGACACCAATGGAACTCAACTTTAAGAAGTTGAGTGGCAGCGCTGCAGGGCCTATCTTGGCCAATCCTACTGAGTATCGTCAACTCATAGGAGCTTTGATGTTCTTAGTGAACACTCGTCCGGACATATGTTTTGCAGTGAATACTTTGAGTCAACAGATGGTTGAGCCTCATCATTTTCACTGGGTTGGTGCCAAGAATCTTTTGAGATATCTTCGGGGCACGATAAACCATGGGCTGAGATACACTGCCGGGAGTGTGATACTCCGGGGATATACTGATGCCGATTGGGCTGGCAGTGTGGTGGATCGTAAGAGCACATCTGGATGCTGTTTCAATCTTGGTTCTGCTTCGATCTCATGGATGAGCAGGAAGCAGAAGTCGGTGGCTTTGAGCACCGCGGAGGCCGAATACATTGCTGCTAGTATGGCCTGTTGTGAAGCAGTTTGGTTGAGGAAGCTCTTTAGTGAGCTGTTCCAACATGTGCTAGATACCACTGTAATACTCTGTGATAATCAGAGTGGGATTCGTATGACTGAGAATCCTGTGTTCCACGACCGATCCAAGCATATTGATATCAGGTACCACTTTATCCGGGATATGGTACAGCGAGGCGCCGTAAGGCTCGATCATATAGGAACTGTTGAGCAGGTCGCGGATATTCTCACTAAGCCCCTGGGGAAGGTCAAGTTCCTAACCTTCCGTGAGAGTCTTGGTGTCGTGGAAAGACCCTATGATGTGGGTCCTGTTGGAAGATGAGCTCTGGGAGCTCTGGGGGGCTTTGGGGATAGCTTCTCGGAGCTATAAGCACTCATAATGCTTCTGCCCCACCCTTGTGATTATTGAGCTGGTTCGCCACTCATTTAATCTGTGCCCCGTATGCATCCTCCCATTGAGTTCAGGGCTCATGGGAAGTACCTCTCATTTGGCCAATGAGGTGTGGAAAAGCTAGAGACTATTAGCAAAGACTGATGGACGCATCAGAGATTGCCGTACTCTCTATCTAGGATGGCATGGTCCAACCACTTGATCTGGGATCAAGATTTGTGAGGTCTGGGACCTCTGGACTGATTATGTCAGTCGGGGAATGATGTCTTTGTGACTGACCCACTTCTGTTCTGAAATAAAGAAGCCAACAAAGCAAGTTTCGGCGGGATGACTCACGATGTTAATTGCACTAATAGATGGAGTTCTCCCTAGTTGAGAGGGAGTGTTAAATTTGGACAACTAGGTCCAAACTCCATGTTCTGATGCTCAGATTAAGAGGCTAATATTTTTGTTGGATTCCTCTTTCTGAGAGGTGTAAAATCCATATAAAAATAGTCTTAATCCGATGAGCAGAACTTATATTTTGAATTTATTATTCTTAATAAATTATATGTGCAAAGGTCAGCCAGTTTTGTAATGTAGGCTCACATGCCCAACAGATGTGTCACACACCCTCATTGATGGATATATATATACAGGAAAAGTTGGAGAGAATTTGATCACAACACAACTCACATCTTCCTCTCTCATCCTAAAAAGTACGAGCTACCTGGAGGACGAATTTCAGCCACACGTGGGAAGGACGAAGAGGATTTTTCTACTGCTAGGGTTTCTGCTGCTAGGGTTTCGCAGAAGTTTGACCAGCGTTGACTTTGGTCAACGCTTGGTCCAAACAAGCTGAAAACTTGTGGGAGGTTCGATTTTTGAAGGCCATACTACCTGGCACAAAAATCGAGGTCAAAGGGTTGACCGTTTTGCTGCTGCGTTGACCTTTAGCTTGCTGCCCCTGCGTTGACTTTTCAGGACAGCGTTGACTTTTGTAGAACTGACTTGGGTTGACTCATCTACTGGTTGGAGGGTTGTTGTGACACATGCTGGGCTGGCTGACCAAAGGAGACTTTGCTGGTTGAAGCATCCTGTTGACCGCCGAAACAAACACATACATTTTTCTTGTTTCTGATTTGTCTTCTGTAAGATCTGCTTATATGTTCTATCTGCATTTTGCTTATCTACTTGTATGATTGCTGTGAGAAAAGTGAAATTGCTCTTAGCATAGAACATCTACAAAACTTTACAGTGCTTTTGAAAATTCTTCTATTGCGTTCTAGCCAAATCTGCCAGCAAATAATCTTTGGAAGAATGGCCCATGCTGTTTTAATTACCTGATTTTTAGGAGATGGACCGGGGTATCTGACTGCCCAATTGGAGAACAGCTCAACAGTGGAACAAGGCATCAGGAAGTTGGGATTCAGATTGTGAGTGAAGGAGAGCCAGATTTGCTTGGAGAACTTGCATTCAAGAATTAAGTGGACAGCTGTTTCTGCATTTTCTTTGCACAACGAGCATATGGATGGCCCGTGAAATCCTTTCCTTTGCAAGATGTCATACGTTAGAATTCGTCCATGACAGAGTTGCCAAGCAAAGAAATCGATCTTGGGCCATGAGGGAATGCGCCAGACTCCTTGCCAAGGTGCTGGGTCAGGGGGAACGTAAGGCCTCTCGTTTAGCTTAATATAACCCATGGAAACAGTGTATCCTCTGTCATTCGATCCCCAGCCTTTCAAATCCTTTTTCCTCATTTGCGTGGGTGCCAGGCCGTGAAGGTGTTCTAGCAGCGTGGACCATTCACTGCGCAGTTGGACCGGCACCTCAATGCGTTTCCAGCTTGCCCATACCGAGTCGCACCATAGAGAGATATCCCACAGTGTGCACAGCCCTTCTCTGTCCATCCAGTAATGCAGATCTCTGATGGATGTTCTATCTTCGATTGGATCCATATTCATTATTTTGACAATCCATATGTTGATCTTTCTGCCGTTTCCAGGGATCCAGTAGGAGTGCGTTTTGATTAATGGGGCTGCTTTTGCATACAGCTTGAGAAAAGGCGAGTTCTGCAATTGGATCACATTCTCTAGACAGCTTAAACAAGGTCCTCTGAAATATTTTTTCCATAGAGCCAACTGGGCCCATCTAGGCTTGGGCGCAATGATCCTCCAGATAGTCTTTGCTGCCATAGCCACATTCTGCTGACATATATTTTTAAAATTCAATCCACCTTCCCACAACGGCTTGGAAATAGTTTCCCAGCTGATGAGAGGAATTTTCTTTTCGTTCTGTTTTCCGCCCTTCCAGAAGAACCTGCGCATGAACTCATCCATTTTGTTTAGAATGGTTACCGGGGCGAGAAGTCCAGCAAATTGGAATAAGGGGAGGCTGGAGAGCACGAATTTTATAAGGACAGACTTGCCAGCAGCGTTGAGCCAGCGGTAGCCCCAGGTTTGGATCCTAGACTTGAATTTTTCAAGCTGAGGGTGCCAGTCTTTGATTGTAAGTCTCTTATGAAAAACAGGGAGGCCCAAATATTTGAATGAGGTCCAGGAGGAGGAGGCTGCAAAGCCCAGACATCTAGATATGGCAGAGAGGATCCTGGGCGAGGTGTTCCAGCTGAAGATATGCCATTTATTCTTGTTGAGCTGCCTGAGGCCTCATTGAAATCATCCAGAACAGCTTTAAACTTAGAGGCTGAGGAAAGGGTGGCATTGCCTAACAGCAGAGTGTCATCCGCAAATAAGGCATGGTTTATGCTTTTGACCCCTCTAGCAATACACAGTCCATTAATTTCTTGATCTTGCATCTTTTTGTCTAACAGAAAGCTGAAGATAGAGGCTTGGATGACAAAAAGCAGAGGGGAAAGGGGGCATCCCTGCCTAAGTCCTCTCGAGGCTTTGAAAAATTCAGTGGCTCTTCCATTTACAAGAGGGGCAATCCATGGCTCTGAGATGCATGCCCGGATCCATTTTATGAAATTTTCTCCAAAACCAAACTTGCACATGACTTTTAAAAGAAATCTATGATTTACTCGATCAAAGGCATTTGCTAAATCGAGTTTGATCACCATACCTTGTTCCTTTCGGAGAAGACTTGAATGTATTGCCTCTTGAACGAGAGTGAAATTGTCCATGATCTGCCTTCCCTGAATGAAGCCTCCTTGATTTTCTGTGATTATTCTAGGCAGAATGGGCTTTAGTCTATTTGCAATGACCTTGGTGATTAATTTGTACCCAGTGTTGCATAATGAGATTGGGCTGAATCTGCTAAAGTTGTTGGCGCCTTTTTCCTTTGGTATGAGAGCTAAGAAAGCAGAGTTTGTGCTGCCTCCTATTTTCTGTGTATTTTGAGACTTTTGTATCATTTTGAGAAGGTCCTTTTCAACAATCAGCCAATAGACTTGGAGGAACCTGGTAGAGAAGCCATCTAGCCCCGGGGCCTTGTCCGGATCCATGTCAAAGAGAGCCTTTTTAACTTCCTCTTTAGGTATTTTGTCCACTAGAATCCTGTTCATACGAGGAGAGATTTCTTGAGGGATAATGTCTAGCAGCTCTTGGTGTTGGAGTGACTCCTGATCATCACTGTACAAGTTTTGGAAATGAGAGAAGGCTGCTTTCTTAATGTCTGCGAATTCCTTGTGCATGTCATTATCTTCCTTGATCTCAGAAATAGTGTTAAAGCATTTCCTGGCCTGGGCTTGCTTGTGAAAGAAACCCGTGTTCCTGTCCCCTGCTTTGAGCCAAAGGTTTCGAGATTTTAATCTCCAATATTCTTCTTCAGCTAAGCAAGCCTTATGGTAGCTCTGTTGCAGCTGAGTTTCTTGATCTATCATCTCCTCTGTGACTGTAGCGCTCTCCATGTGGATTTGATGAGAGGCAAGAGAGGCTTTGATGGCTTTCCTTTCTGTTGCAGGATTGGACAGGGTTTTGGCCCAGCGTTTCAGAACTCCTTTAACCCTTCTGAGCTTTTCCTCCCAGATGAAGAAGGGTGAACCTTTGACAGGCTGGCTCCAACAATCTTTGACTGTTTGCATGAAAAGAGGCTCCTTAACCCAAAGGGGACTAAATCGAAAGGGGATAGGGCCCAGATCTAGATGGGCAAGGAACTATAGCTTTACAGGCTTATGATCCGAGACATTGCTAGCAAGAACGCGCATTCTAGGTTCTAAACCAAGTAACAGGAAAGAGCTTTGAATGAAAAAGCTATCTAGCCTGGCAGCAATGTAACCAGGACCTACTCTTTTGTTAGACCAAGAGAACTTACCGGATGACGGCTTGATGTCCAACAAGTCCCAATCTTGCAAAAGATCCTCCGCCCATTCTCTTGCCGGGTCTCGGACTGCACTTCCTCCCCTTTTTTCAGTTGAATGAAGAGTGAGGTTGAGGTCTCCAGCAATGATTGTATTTTCCAGATTTGTCAAGTCTGCCTGTCGTCTTATAGTGTCCCAGCAATCCTTTTTCTCCCGGATATTAACTGGAGAATATACATTGAAGAGGCTGAAGGTTTCCTTTGTGTCAAGATTCTGCATTTTTAGCAGCAACCAGTGAGTGTTGCTCGCTTCAAAGATGAGTGCATATTTATTGGAGTTCCATAGTGTACCAATTCCTCCCGAGGCACCCCTGGCCGAGATTGCTCTTGCTTCACTTTTGGACCACAGATTTTTGCTTGCTTGCAGGAAGACTTTGTCTTCCAACATGGTCTCTTGGACGAGAAGTATGTCTGGGGCTTCTGTTCTTATTAGGTTTCTTATGGCTTCTTCCTTAACTTTACTCCCCATACCTCTGCAATTCCAGGAGATGACCTCCATTATTTATATTTCTGGTGGGCTCCCTTGGAGCCTTGGGGTTGATTTTTCAACATCTTGGGTTTTGAGGCTAGCAGTTTTTCCAGAGTTGGCTGGTTGCCCTGTAGCTTGTCTTTGTAGGTCTGCTGTTCTCTTTTTTCTTTGTCTGTTTTACTGCCTCTTGTAGATCTTCTTACCGAGGTTTGGGACTCTCCTATTTCTCCTTCTTCTTCTGACTCATCAGTTTCCTGCTCTTCTTCCTCATCCTCTAGGGCCATGCCTTTGGGGTTTTCAACTTCTTTGGGGGAAGCTGGAGGAGTGCCTTTACTTGAAGAGACTGGTTTTTGGATTTCTACCTCTGGTGTGTCTTCTGTCGGCTGGCTTAGAGGGTCGAATTTGTTTTCTTGCGCCTTTTTGGAAGGGGGACGCTGGACATTAGCTTGGATATTGCCGTTCCTAGTCGGTCCACCCTGTTTCTGCCCCTTGTGGTTGGCTCTTGCTCGCTTGACTTGGTTCTAGCCCTCTTCATACCCTTTCTCTGGCTCTGCATTGGTCGGACAATTTCTGGCGAGATGCCCATAAACGTGACATTTCCTGCCTTTGAATGGCCGCTGTTCATAATCCAAGATCTGCATATGAGACCAGCCGCCAACTTTGATTTTGATTGCCTCTGGTAGACCCACCTCTAGATCTACCTCTACACAAATCCTGGCACAATCGTACTGATCCTTGTTGCTTGCCCGATCTATGAATTTCCCGAGGGAGTTGCCAATGTGTTTCAAGGAGTCCCAGTTCCAACAATGAACTGGCAGATTTGGGAGACGAACCCACACCGGAACAGCCTTGGGAACATCGACCGCCGGGTCAAAGTCCGGAGTCCATTTGTTCAGGTAGAGTCCCTGAGGACCCATGAAATACGACCCATTTCGAAAGATCAGATCTTTGTCTTCTTTGGAGGTGAATTCGAAAAGAAAATACCCTCGCCCCAGAAAGTATGAGGTAACACTTTGATTGATCAGAGGCGCCCAATTCCTATTAACCCATTGCTTAGTAGTTTTCGGAGAGGGCCAAAGTCCCGTGAATTGGCCAATAAGTCCACGATCCACCAGAGACAAAGCTACTTGAATGGGGGTCTCCGGAGGCAGAGAGATCTCAGGAATTTCATCGAGTTTCTTAACGAATTTTGAAGCATCACTTCTTTTCTTCGGAGGCAAGCCGGCCAGGAGCTGATTGAAAGCATCAAAGGCAGGGTCAGAGGGCGGATCCGAGGGTTGGCCCTGCGTCTCCATATGATCTGGCCTGATGCCGGCCGCCACAGGGGCAGCCACGCAGCAACGACCAAACCCTAGCCAGAGAATCGACTGACAATCTCAGATCAGAACTAGGTCTACTGTAAGCAGGCCCGCAGAGAGGAGAAGCCGCAGAGAGCAGACAGAGTCGCAGGTTTCAGAGCCCGCAAAGAGCGGATCTCGCGGAAGCCGAGGCTCGCAGTTGCAGAGCGCCCCTTGAATTTGTATCCCAATGTTACAGGAAATCAGTTTTCTTAATTTATGGCAGAAAGTACAAAAAGCAATGATGAAAAGGAGAATAGATAGATAGTAAAATGTAAATTTCTTAGTCTGAAGGAAAAGTTACAGTAATAAAGTAGAACTTGTAGAGTGAAGGTCATATATGATTTTATAGTATGAGATTACTTGAGATTGAAAAGGATGGCACTAGTGACTAACCTTTGTCAGTTTGAACCTCCTATTAAGCATGATCGTTATCTTGACTTCTTGAAAGTGAAGGAACGGTAAACAAGAAATAAGATTGCTGGCCGTAAGAGATGACATCGAATTATGAGGATACATCATTAAGAGGTTCACAGAATATTTGTTTATGGTCCAAAATCATACTAACAACAAGAGGACCATTGCCCTTAACATTGTTTTTGTTTATGTGCAACTCTTACCTCGTAAGGGACTTTGCCAAAGGAGTTACAAAAGAGATGTTATCGTCAAAGTTCTCCAATTTGTAGCCAGCCAGAGATAAATGGGACTTACGCCTCAGGACTAGAAAATAGTAGTAGGATATATGATGCTCACTTTACTTATTGTGTCGAGAGGTTCTCTACAGCCCAGTATAGGGGAGATGTGTAGGCGTTAGGTGTAAACATTTTTTAATTTTTTATATTGTAATTTTGTTTTTAGTAATAAAATTATGAACAAATTTTCAGATAAAGGAAAATCATATATACATATCACATTAAAATATATAACATATAAATAGTAGTTATAAATTAAGATCCATTTTACCATATAAATAAAATAATGATTCCTTAACCATATTCAAATTTAATTAATAAGCACATAAAAATATAATAATTAGAATATAACAAGATTCTTAACCATAACTATTCACCCCCATTTTACCATGGATATCATTAACTTCTAAATAGGCTTTGTTATAATACAATGGCTTATCAATACCACATGCCCAAAAACCATAACTAATTTTAAAATCAAAATATTTTAATTTAATTTTATATATTTTTGAAATTAAAACTTAATACTTACAAAAAGATTACAATATAACAAGAATCTTAACCATGGATATTCACTCCCATTTTATCATGGATATTATTAACTTGCAAATAGGCTATGTTATAATACCGTGGGTCAGCACCATGGCTTATCAATACCACTTGCCAAAAAAATATAACTCATTTCAAAATTAAAATATTTTATTTTATAACATTTCTTAAATTAAATCTAAAAGCAAAAAGGTATTGGGCAGATATTGTAGTGGTGTAGATGTTTGTAAACATTTACAGTGCTAAATTAAAAAATAGTATAAGGTCAAAAGTAATTGCTTGGAGAGGTGCTCTCCAACCCAGTACGTAAAGATGTTGTAATGTCTTGTAAATATTTTGATTCGGTCAAAATAAAATAAAAATAAAAATAATAAATAAGATAAAAATCAATAAAACATTTTGACTTGGTCAAATTACATAAAACTAAAAATAAAATAAAATAGTTAATTGACAATTATATTTATATTTATAATTATAATAAATAATAAAATCAACCTAGATCCATCTTAACTCTGGCTCTACCAAGCGCCTAAAGGTATCAAACCTCTTGGGACACAAACATCTTTTAGAGTGAAAAGAGATTTGATCCCTCTTGACGCTTGGTAGATTTGAAGTTAAGATGGATCTAGGCTGGTTTTAATAAAGTGAGGTAGAAAATAGCCAAACACAGATTGAAAGAGGAGTATTTAAACGGTTAGGAACTTAAATTTTATTTTTTATTTTTTTTTATTTTTTATTTATTTTTTATTTATTTATTTATTATTATTATTATT
The DNA here is from genome assembly GCA_031772625.1 of Pinus tabuliformis. Taxonomy (NCBI): domain Eukaryota; kingdom Viridiplantae; phylum Streptophyta; class Pinopsida; order Pinales; family Pinaceae; genus Pinus; species Pinus tabuliformis. The sequence continues at coordinate 852,157,106 of CM062808.1, read as the reverse complement.
TTTTTTTTTCTGTGTAAAGACTAAGCTATTGTATTAAAGTAGAAAAATATTTACAAAGAGGACTTAACCTCTGAGGATGCATGAGCCCACCCTCTGTCAGAGAAACAAGAACAGGTGCAGGTGGCCACCTGAATTACAAAAAGAGACCCCAGCAAAAAGAACATAAGCAGAACAGGTGCAAGTGGCCACCTGACTTACAAAAGAGACCCCATCAAATGAACAGCAGTAAGCAGAATTGTCTATCTAGTGATTCATAAGCTTGTGGCTTGTGGCTTGCTGCTTGGTAGCAGTGTTGCGGAGAAGAGTAAGGAGACCATCAGTTCCAGAGTTCTGGAAACACCACGAGCTCTGAAAGGTCCCAAACCCACTGACAAAAACTGGGCGCCACGCGTATAGAAGAACCCCCACCAAAAAGCTCCAAAACATGCAAATCGATCAAGAGTTGTAACAGAAATTAAGCCTTCGGAGGCTCACCTTGTACGCTATTATTGACATCTTGCGGGAGAGGAAGCCAATCGAGCATAATTCCATCTCCCATATCTTCCAGGCGAACTTCCAGTGGAGGGACCGGATGCGGATGAGTGGTCAATCCATCAACAGGAGCAATAGGATTACTGACATCCGGAGGAGGGGCTGCTTCATTACCATCCTCTGCATTCATCTGGACGTTCCTTGTTCGAATTTGCTCCTCGTGGTCCTCCTCCGGGCTAACTGTTTCCTCCTCTTCCTCAAAAGCAATCACCGTTACCATGACTGAAATAAGCGGTTGATTTCGCTTGCACTTGAAGGTGAATCTGGAGGTGTGTACATGGCTGTTCTCAGAGGGGTCAGACTCCTCTGAGGGGGAAGAGGGTGGCGCAACTATAGCTAGCGGAGGAATTGCTCTGGCTCGAGCTTCCTGCCCTCTTCTTACGCCCCATACACCCCCTCTTCTCGGAACTCCTCTTTGACGCAGGGCCATGAGCAGGGGAGACCACAAGCAATTAACACAGAGAGACTTAGTGCCAAAACTAGACACCGAACCAGCAATTCTTGAATTGAGAGGCAAAGCCGTGACCCTAGCACTCAGAAAGTCTCTAAAAGAGCCCGAGACAGAATCTTTACACCGCACCTTCCTCTGCACAGTCGAGAGCGAAGAATTTCCCACCCTGAGAATGACAGAGGGCACACGCTGGTCGTAAGTGAGACCTCTGAGACTCCTCACAGAGCTAGAATTGGGCACCTTCCTTCCATATTCACTTGAACTCCAAACAACACTATCTGAATTGCAAACCTGGAGCCAATACTCCATTAAATAGACTTCCGCTTGGAATGATCTGGAACGATACAGGGCATCGCCAGCCGGTTCAGAGGACAGAGCGATTAAATTCGCCATACTTGAAACCATCACACAAATTCCTTTCAATCTCATCAGCATTTATAATCTTTAATGAGAGACCAGAGCCGTCCAGTTGTCACATAAGCCAATGCCATCTGCCTTATGTATATTATTCACTCGCTCCTCAGGCTGACACCCGCATCCGGGTGGTTAGGAACTTAAATTAAATGTTGCATATAACAGGAAAATAACTAAAGAGAAGATAATAAGACATAAAACACAACAATTAATTAGCTTGGTGGGTTTGCTTGAGTGGTCGAGGGGCTGTCAATAGCAAACTAGAGGTCTTTGGACTCACTGCCTCTGTCTACATGGGCCTCATTTAATGTACCTGTTGCATTAGTGTACAATAGTGACCTAGTTTATGTGGCCACTTTTGCTAGGTACCATCCTTAGAATGAGGGGCAGTGCATGGGAGTTTCCTCGGGATGTACATTCCAAGGGGGAAATCACAACTATTGATAGTTGAAACGGTGAAATATGACTTTTTATCAACCATTATGTACTAAAAACAATTGGATGGACACATTTTGCATGAAAAGACAATGGTTATAAATGAAATAGCATACATTATTTGAATTTAACATTTCCCTCATGCCATGCTTTATGGAAATTTAACATTTTGAATTGGATTTCATACAACTTCATCTTGCAAAGTTGTTACATTGATTTTCGACTCTTCAGCCAGATGCCAGACGAGAGGGAGAGGTAGGGGCTCGTGTTTTTGATGTGCACGTGTGCTTAAGAACTCTAGGTGCATGCTTCCACTTATGCTGTTCATGACATGCCTTGCTAGACTACTACATGCCCATACTTAGACATGCTTGAATCTGCTATAAAGTGGACCACTTGTTGGCTTGGGGAGACTTCCCTTTTAGCCCATTTGGTAAATCTTCAAGGTTCCTTGTCTGGTGGTTAACCAACTTTTTTGCATTGTGCTGTATCTTCATCCAGTGATGTGTCAACTTTAGTGTTTAACTCTTCAGGAGCAACAATGCTTGATTCTTCATCAGCGTTTGACATTGATGGATCATTGAGCTTCAAATGATCTGTGTTGAAGGCTGGAGGAATGCCCATGCATGCTAGTAGGTCCAACTTGAATGTGTTCTCTCCAGTATAATCAATGATGGTGTAAGGCCATATTTGACAACCTTGAATTTTTTCTCTCTCTTGAAGGTGCTCCTTTTGAATTTAAACCCAATCTCCATCTCTTGCATGAAATTGATGATTGATGTAGTGTTGATTATGTTTGGTCTTGTGCTTTTGCCAACTCTTGTCAAAGCTTCTTGATGGTCATGAATCTTTTGGATGTGTTCTATAAACCATATTACTTGCTCATGTCCATTGACCATAGTTCCCGAAAGGGATAACAAATGGCTAATGGATCCTTTGACAAAAAATCATGTCATTCTTTGAAAGATGAAGCATATATTATGCTATGCATATGTGTCAACATGTATGAAGGATGTTGATACCTACAGAAAGATGTCATGATGAAGAACCATCTCGAAAGGTACGATTTGATTTAATTTTATGTTTTGATTTCTTGAATAATATCTGGATAATGCAGGGCTACTCGAACAAGGGTTGTAAATACAAGTCCGACTAGCATTCATGTGGTGGATGGAAGAAGCATGATGAGAAAGAAGTAGTCATATAATGAAGGTTCTAGATATGAAGAATGCCACTTTCCATGAATAAAGAAATGACATGATGAACTAAGGAGGAAAGTGATCAATCGCTGTTGCCCTACAAGGAAGAAGTGCAACTGATTTTCACGACATTAAGGAGAGAAGTTGATCAAACAGTTGAAGGGCCCACAAAGAAGAAGTTGCTGATGTATAGAAGAGTCCCTAGCTAAGAAGGAGCTCTTGACTGGTCCCTGATCAAGAGGGAGCTTGGATTGGATTACCTCTGACTAAAAAGGAGTGACAATTGTGTTTTTTTATTTCATGTGTCATGCACTAGACCAAGACTAACAACCGTAAGTCTGGGTGAAGGCCATGAAGAGAAATGTAAACACATGATATCCTTCCTAGTTGAGAGGGAGAGATAGACACAACATTCTTGTCCTCACCTTGAAAGAAAGAATGGAGGATTGGGTAATCATCTGGCATTCGATGCTCTTTGAGGATGTGTAGGGCATCCAATACAAGAGTAGGCAAGAGGGTCGATATTCTTTGAGGGCTGAGAACCCGGGATAAGAATAGTCCTAGAAGGTCATACTCAGTGAACCCCTGGGTGGGTATGTACCTTGAGAGACAATGATGAAGGTGTCTATAATCATTGGTCTCACCAACATTGTGCTCTGATCTATTGAGAGATAGAACTGTTAGTCAAGGCCTTGCTATGTGACAATGTTGGTTATATTGATACTATATAGATGGATTGCTAGTCCGACTCTTATGAGATCTCTTTAGTATTGAGAATAGCCATGTACAATTTAATGAATACCTCCTTAGTTAAGAGGGAGTGTTGAAGGAAATGTAACTAGGTTCGGTTTTCATTATGACTTGTAATTATAAGAGAAGAAACAAATGAATTATTATTATTCCTTGCATCATGGGTTTCATGAGCAAGATGTGTTTATCATAGGTCAAAGACTTCTTCTTGATGTCTTTAGGATTTATTATCTCAGCATAAGTATTATAGAAGTCATGATGTCAAAGATCTACGCTCCAAAACGAATGTCACTATCCCCTTGCAAGTCGGCTAAAATAAAGACAGTGATCTCCTGCATGAAATGTCGGCCTAACTCAAAGGTTCTCATGTCGGCCTACCATACCAACGCTGGTCTGTATATATAAGAAGTGACTTCACATTACAAGCAAGAAGTCTTCGGATATCTCTGAGTATTCAACGAAGAAGATAAGACACAATACAGTGAATGAAGAAGGCTCGGATTGCTCTCGGTGAAGTCTGTCTCATATATATATATATATCTCAAGGGTCTCGGTGAAGTCTGTCTTACATACATATCTCAAGGCTCTTGGTGAAGGACTGTCTCATATATATATATATATATCTCAGAAGTCTCGGATGAACTCCGTCTCGTCATCATCATAGCGAAGAAGTAAAGGATTGTCACAAGACAGTGCCATGAAGGGAAAGCAACATACTTGTGTTGAAGCGAAGAACTGAGGTAGCCGAGGAAGAGAAGATCTGTAGAAGCCAAGGACAGTAACAAGACAATGAAGGTATAAGGAGACCGAAATCTGAAGGAGTACAGTGACATAAAGACAGTGCGAAGATAGAAGACTGTGGTTTGAAGGCCGAAGACTGCAAGGGATAGTGACAAGCATCTTGGAGGTAATCTTGAGTTAAGTAATTTTGTCAAGGGTCTTGGTATTCGTCAACTAAACATCTATAAGAAGAGATTGAAGGGTTTTCCTCTCAAGAGGAGAGGTTTTAGCCCTGGCTTGAAAGCCTAAACATTGTGTCACTGTCTTATTGATTTGGTTGCTATTTGATGTATGGAACACACACTGTAATAAGGAACTAAGATAATAAGATGTACACAAGTAGTAATCATGTAAGAGAATTTTGAAATAAATCATGCCCTCCCTTAATTCTCAACACTATTAAATGCTAAAGTTTACCTAGTACCAACACATACTGCAGAAAACTTATAATGGAAACTCACAGGTATCTTAAATCACATCACTGTTATGAAGCAGGGAAAAAACAGAGTTACAGTGTACTTTCTAAATTACTGTTTAAAGTTGAAAAATAAATAGAAACTCAGTAAAGGGACTGTCAAACCTGTTGCTGCTTGCTCATTAGTTCTGAAATGAAATTTTCTCCAGGAAAACAATATCAAACTAATTGACTGTTCACTCTTCAAAAACTGAAGAAATCAATCTATACCCCTGCCTTGTCTCCTATAAATTGAGAAGAAGAGTAGGTGCAACAGATCTGGGCATATGCTTAACAGTGCCACAACTGAAGATGATCTGAGGCATGCAAGCATGTGCTATACCTACTAGACTGCATACGCCTAACTGAAGTTGGATTTAAGATAAAAATTAGAAAACTGCTCAATAAAACAGAAACTAACACATGCAACCACATGCACCCTCTTTTACTTAACTGAGAAAATGACATGAAAACTGTTTAACACATGCACACTGCTACGAATAGATTGCTGAAGATAGATTAGCAATCCTTTCTATAAGACTGATAATTCCTCATAATTATCCACCAAACTGCTGAAGAAGAAGTGCACCAAAACTTTCGATTTGTTGGCTTTGATATACCACAAAAGGAATGATTTCTCACAAACTTTGCTACCATTTGCATTTTCTTTAGCTAGTAGAAATGCCTTTGCAAATTCATGGTTGTCTTTTCCATTCCAAAGTATCTTGAAATCTTGGAAAAGTGCATATTGTGCAACAGCTGTAGTCTACGATCTCCTCGAGGAACCCAAATGGCATTTGACTTATAAAATTTTGACGACATTCGGCTTATATAAAATTTTGACCTTCAATAGGCAGTCTCCAAATGGAGGTTCCAAATGATGGGCCCGCTTGGGGAGACGACAGGGTACAGATATTTCTATCCACTGTTGGAATGCCAATGGATCTTTCTGGTCATTGTCGGGACTCTTGTATGACGCTCTTGAATCAACGGACATCCTCTTCGTGACCGAGACTCTCGAATCAACGGACATCCTCTTTGTGACCGAGACTCATGCGAGCCCTGTTCGACCTCTCCTAGATATTGTAGGTTACCATTGGATCTTAGTTTGCAGGCAGGAGACGAGGAGCTCAGGAGGGGTTAGAGGATCAGGTGGAGTTGCTTGTTTGGCTAGTGACTCACTCTGGAACAGGGTATCTTTGGTTGCTGAATATGAGTTTGCCAGGTTTATGTGAATTCAGATTAGCGTCGGTGTCTCTCCTTCGAGGGACATCTACATTGCAATTTGTTACTTTCCCCCAACCTCTTCACCATTTGCCATCCATAATGGCTCAAATGGGGATCCCTTTATAAACTTGTACATTGGCATCAACCAATACTCTGCTGGTGGGGAAGTCGTCCTCTTAGGTGACTTCAGTGCTCGTTCTAGACATCTCTAGAGCCCTCTCCACTATCAATCAGAGGATGTGTTTTGTACCCAAGGGATAGATCCAGAGTCAGTAGGGCTTCATCAGATGTCAGATGATGCTTTGGGGCCCACTACAGTTTATGTTAAGCATCTATTGCAATTGGGGGAATTCCAGGAGTTGTTGATTTTAAATGGTCTCCCATGTTTCGCAGAGTCCCACTTTTTCTCATGGCGGCCATATGGTGAGGGTGCAAGTGTAGTTGATAATGTCCTTGCTAGCTAGGACTTGCTCCCTTTTATTTGCCATATATCGGTCTCCCCCATCCCCCTTGCCAATCATGCACTTTTTTCCTTCTCTCTCCGGTTTGACCCTCCCCTTCCACCCCGTCCTTCCCCTTGGGGCCCACCTCGAACCACCTTTCGATTTGACGAAGGCGACCCTGACATCTTCTCCTCTACCCTATGCAAGATGCTCCCATCAAGACCTAGTTTGCCTTGCTTGATTCTGCTTCCACTAAATACACCTGTCTTTCATCTACCATTTGGGAAGCAACACTCAAATCCTTCCCCTACTTCCATCTCCCCAAAAGTTGGATCTTGTCCCGTGAACAAATGGTACGATGACGAGTGCAAGACTCTACATCGAGAACTTTGATATGCTTTTACCCACTCTCAACCCTTCTACTCCGACCTTGAAGCTTCTTATCGTTGTCTCCTTCGTCGCAAGAAACGACTCTTTGTCTATCATAGATGACAAGAACTTTCTGCTCTCCTTGCACACTCCCCTAAACAACTTTGGCATACCATCCTTCCCCGACGCTCCCCTCTTCCATCTAATCTCGACCCTAAATCCATGTTCTCTCACACTTCCAACCTTTATAATATTCCCGGGCAGGCCCAAATTCATGTTACCTCCCCACCCTTTTCCTGTTACCTATTCTTAGATAGAGATATTAGAGAGGCCATTTGGGTGATGAACAACAACAAAGAAGCTGATGAGGAAGGCCACCAAGTAGAGTTCTTTAAGCATGGTTTCTGTGCTTTGGTTTTGGTGCTTGGCTGATCTCTTCAACCATGTAGTTCGTGAAGGTTTTCCACTGGCATGGTCACACCACATCATCCATCTGATCCACAAATCAGTTTCCAACTCAAATCCCAATAACTACAAAACGATCATGGTGGGCCACACGTTCTCGAAGTTGTATGCTATTGTTCTACATAAGAAGCTCTCCAATGACCTTGAGCAGAGACAACTCAGAGCTAGGGGATAGGCAGGCTTTCGACTGGCTCATTAGACCATTGACCACATCTTCACCCTTCGCCCTTTGATTGATGAGGCACGACACCGCTCTTCGAAAGTCTACTATTGTTTCGTAGATTTGCGGAAAGCTTTTGAGTCTATTCTAAAGGAAGCCTTAATCCAGAGACTCGAAAATATTGGCATCTCTGTGACCCTATTGACAACTATTTTGCGCTTATATGAGTTTGTCCTTTGTCGTCTTCATGTGGCTCATGGGATGTCTAATTTCATTTGAAGCACCATTAGGGTTAAACAGGGTTGTCCACAGTCCCCTACCTTGTTTGGGATCTATATTGATGAGTTAGAGGCATTCCTACATGAGCATATCTAGGACACCAATGGATGCCTTCTTCACTAGGTTCGGATATCTATTCTACTCTTTGTTGACGATGTGATCCTCCTCTCCTCATCCCTAGAAGGATTACAGAGGCAGCTGGATGCGTTAGCGTTGTTTTGTGATCTTCAATAGTTGACGGTCAACCTGGGTAAAACTAAGGTTACGATCTTCAATGGGGTGAAAAAAACTTCAGACCTTCACTTCCTATTCAGAGGGGAGGAGGTTGAGATCACCAACAAGTATACTTACATGGGGGTGCAATTATTAGTTCCCCGCTTCAGTTTGCGACCAACACTTCAGCCTCATATCAACAAAGGATATGTGAATCGTTAGCCCTTCTTAATAGACAGTGCTTTCGACATCAGTTCAAGGACATCTTGTCCAAGATGAGCCTCATGGACACTTTGATCCATCCCACTGTTCTATATGGCACAAAGATTTGGTGACTGTCTTTACTTGAGTCAGATTTGGCTTCAGCTGAGAGAGTCCAAATTCTTCTTTTCGCCGCATCAGTAGATGCAAACAGACAATACCTCAGCATATCATCCTTGCAGAGTTTGGAGCTCAACCCTTTTGGCTTGAGATAGTCTTCTGATTGGTTTCATTCTTGCATTGTGTTCGGAGCTTTGTAGACTCGATAAAGACTAGGGACAGATATCCTTACTTGGCATATTACTCTTCTGAGACTATTGCCCATTCTACTCCCTTGGGCCGGGCCAGATGTTGGTTTACAGGAGTTTTAGATCTCTTAGAGTTAGTGGGCATTCAGTTGGATCGTCTCCCTCCTTTCCGATATTCCTTAGATGCACCTGGTCACCTTTTACCTACTATACAGGAGTTGAACAGATCATCAGGGAGGACATCTACAGGTAGTTTGTCTAGGTCACTTGGGTCAATCCTCTGGGAGGGTTGCCCAAAGATGGCCTTCTACGCTGAGCACTTCTTGGAGTTGAGAGACAGGCTCATTGTTTGACCCTAGTATACTCTTCATCACTGGATGCATGCTCTTCGCATTCCTCTAGGCCAGTTCAGAGTAGGTTCTCATAGACTTCGGGTAGAGACAGACCACCAAATCGATAGACCAGACAAAATCTGTCAAGTATGTCATTTACAGGAAGTGTAGACCGATGTGCACTTCATTTTTGGATGCCTTGTCTACTACTAGATCAGAGGATGCCTTAGATGCCTTGTTCGTCTTGTTCCATTGCTTGTTCAGAGATTCTTAGACTTTCACAGACTTTTTCAAGTATCTCGATCAGAGATGTTTGGCCCTATATATGCAGGAGGCTATCAGGTTTCGAGTGCATATTCTTCAGCCTTCCATCAGACAAAACCCCACACAGAGGGTCATGACATTTTTCAAGGTACCACCTTCACACAGGGGCACCAAGAGACCGATGGATACTGGTACACATCTAGACTCTAGATTAGTGAGGATCCGTGGGACCTCACCCCGCCTCACGAGATCTCAGCAACAAATACATCTCAGATCCGTTCCTCGGAGATGGACTTGGTCCTCCAGACCTCAATAGCAAGCGAACTCCCCAATTCCATTAACTTTTTATCAGGCCAATAGACTTTGTTGAGTTTCTCCAGTGTTCTTCATTCAACCTTGGATGTTAAGAAAGATGGGTTTGATCCTTAGACCTATTAGTTCTTGGATCTTCTCTGCCAGGGCCAGATGTTAGTTTACTTCATGCATTGTATCTTTTATAGGAGACCATTTGGTTCTCTCGCTTTGTATGGACATCATTGTACTCAACAGTCCCTTTGACCTACTTTGTGGTCAATAGTTGGACCTGAATATAATTATCTTATCTTATCTTATCTCAGGAGTGCTTAATGTTTGCAAAGTTCATACATGCCTAGAACCTCCCGAAAAGCTCTGAAACCTGACTACTAAAATTGTGTAATGTCAATTCAACCAGTGGTGGTTTTGATAGGAAATCTACAACCTTATATGTTATTCCTTTTTGATACTTAATCAAAATGTTGAACTGTTTCAAATAAGTAATATTGTTCATGTTGTGCATTCTTGTTCTTGCTCTGTGTTTGTAGAAATTGGAGAAGCTTATGGTCGATATGTACGATGTCGGATGGTCTCTTTTATTTAAGCAAATAATGTTGCCAACACTTCTTTGCTTGGTAAACCAATGAGTACATTTTTGGGTAAGATATTGAATAGTTTGGGAATGCTATTTGAAGTGAGATGCAACAGGTCTTTGGTGTTGCATCAATACTGTTGGGTAGGGCGATGATTGAAACAATCATCACTTATGTCCATTTGAAACAACTCTGTAATGATTCAGTGCATTAAGAGCGTGTGCAACATGGGAAAGTTGTGCTATGAATTTCCTAAGATAATTGGCCACTTTCATGAAGCATCACATGTCATGAATGTTTTTCGGTGGTGGCAAGCTGAAAATGCTAAAAACTTTGCTTGACTAATGTGGAGTCCATCTTGATTAACACAACGTCTGAGATAAACAAGGTTTGTTTGTACAAATGTACACTTCGTTAGATTAACTAATGGCTTCTCTTGGTCTAATGTTAGGAATACTCGATTCATGTGCTTCAAGTGGGCTTCTAAGTTTTATTTGAAATCCTTTTATCACCTATAAGTACGCGATCACAAAAGGGTCATGGTGTTGTCTAAAAACTTTGTTCATCATTCTCATGAACATTGAAGGGCATTAGTAAAACTGAACAATGTCGCCAACCATTCAAACAATCCTTGGTGCATTTTGAAGGTTGTCTTCCAAGTATCTTCTAGCTTGATGCTAATTTGGTGGCAACCAAACTTCAAGTTGAACTTATTGAAGTACTTCGCTCACTAAAATTGACTTATAAGTTGTCGACATGCAATGATGGATACTAGTTCTTAATTATAATTGTATTCAAAAGCCCATGCACATTCTCCATGCGCCATCCTTCATTGAAACTAGATCAATGGCAAATCCACAAGGCAACAAGTTGGGTCAAATGTGATCTTTATCTAGTAACTCTTGAATCTGTTTGTTGATGTCCTCTTTTTCCAACAATAAAGTCCTGTGCAGTGCCTCATTTGGCAAACAATCCTTCTTGTAGGGCAATTGAGTGCTTGATTGTGGGGCATGTAGGCATTTTGTGCAAATCTTGGAACAACTAGGAATAGTGCTTCAGTGACTTGTCCAACTACTTTTGCTCTTCTTACTTCTCTAGGTGCATTGAATTTGTGTGCAATGATAATGTTCTTGCATGCTTGATTGAAGAGTGTCACTCTCTCATGGGTAATCACACATTTTTGAAAATCTGCGATATTGACCTCCATCTTAAACTCTCTAAGGAGCTTGAGTGGAGACACCTTTGAGCTAGAGGACAACTTGGATTTCTATCCCAACTAAATCATTGATCACGTCCTTACACTTCATACCATCGTTGAGGATGCAACAGATCTCTCTTTGAAAGTCTATTTCTACTTTGTAGACTTTCGGGAAGTGTTTGATTTAGTGCCATGGGAAGCCCTATTCTAGAGGCTCAGAGATATTGGCATTTTGGGATCTTCTTGGTCACCATTATTCGCTATTATGAGTCTGGTCTTGTAAATCTTTGCACAACACATGTGATGTTTGATTTACAAGGAGCATTATTAGGGTCAAACATGGGTGTCCTTGGTCTCCCACCTTGTCTGGTATTTACATTGGTGAATTAGAATCTTTTTTCGTGAGCATATCTAGGATGATGATGGTTGCTTCCACCAAGTTTTGATATCTATTCTACTTTTCATTGATGGTGCAATCCTCTAGGCCTTATCTCTTGAGTATTTGCAAAGATAGCTAGATGCATTAACATTGTTTTTTAAAAATCTTCAATAGTTGATGATCAACTTGGGTAAAACAAAGGTTATGGTCTTTAACAAGTTGAAGAAGGTCCTCTTAGATTATCAATTTTTCTTTAGAGGGGAGGAGATCTAGATCACTAGTGCATATAAATACTTGGGGGTGTAGTTATCAATGCGTTGTTTCAATTTGAGGCATGCTTTCTAGCCCTAGGTACCAAAGGGCTACAAGGCCTTAGCTTGCTTGAGCGACAATATTTTCGACACTACTTTCATGACATATTTTCCAAATGTTTATCATGGAATCCATCATTTGGCCACTGCCCCCTATGATTCAAAGGTTTGGGGGCCTTGCTTGCTATATTTGATTTGGGCCACAACAAAGTAGAGAGAAATAGTACAAAATCAGAATTTTGTAATTTTGTATCAGCAACAACAAACCCTAGATCGGTAAAGTCAAACTTGGGCAAATGAGTTGAAATTGACCTACAATATGCTTGGTCAATTTTCGGTCAACTAGCCCTGGAACAGCCTGAAGAAACAGTGCTTGAACAACCCCAAAAACACAATCAAATTGCTGTTGACTAAAGTCAACCTGTTGCCCAAAACTAGGGTAGTCAACATTGGTCAAACCTGTGGACAGATTGCCTCGATTTTTGTGCCAAAATCTGCGGCCTGCCTAGGAGAGGCAGCCACACCAAAATCACACCCTTTATGAGTCAACACTTGGTCAACGCAGGTCAAAGAGACCTTCAACAACGTTTGCGTCCTCCTTTCAGCATCCTCCTTGCCCTAATGCGTCCTCCTTCCCATGTGTGAGCTGCTCCTTGTATAACCCAAAGCTAAGGAGAGAGAGAGAAGAATGAGTGAGATGAGATGATGAGAAAATGAATCAACCTCTCTTGTATTTATATGATTCACTGGGCATGTGTGCCACACATTTAACTGCTGGCTGACCTTGACAATTTGTCAAGTAAATACAAATAAATTCATATCTCCATAAATACTTGTCGTAATCGGATGATCTTTAGATCAATCCTACACCTCTCGACAAGAGGAATCTAGGAAAAATATCAGTTGCCATAAATGAGGTGACCCACATGGAGTTTGGCCCTAGTTTCCAATTTTAACACTCCCTCTCAACTAGGGAGAACTCCATCTGCAATCCGTCTGACCGTCACCACTATCCCAACTATCAAATGCACTGCCCTGCATTGTTTGGCCCTGCTTTGCTATGCTCTGCTCGAACTATGAAGAAGAAGAAATGATTAAGGATGTATCATACCATCCTCCATTGACCCGAAGTCAGTGTCAGAGTGTGTCATACCACTCTCACTGATCCCAGATCAATGGACGTCATCCTAGCATAGGGCGTACGGTAGATATTACGATGTGTCCATCGATAATACTACTAATGGTCCCTAACCCCATTTGCATACTCATTGATCAGATGAGAGATACTTTCCAGGAGTCCCAGCCTGCATGGGTAGGATGCCTCGACAGGAGAACTAATCATATTATCCACAGGAGAATGAATCATCCTGTCCAATAGTCGCCATAGGAGAACTAATTATCCTAGCCCACAGGAGAACTAATTATCCTAGCCCACAGGAGAACTAATCATCCTGTTCCATAGTTGCCATGGAGAACTAATCATCTTGGCCCATAGGAGAAATAATCATCCTATTCCACAGTCGCCACGGAGAACTAATCATCTTGGCCCACAGGAGAACTAATCATCTTGTTCCACAGTCGCCACGGAGAACTAATCATCTTGGCCCACAGGAGAACTAATCATCCTATTCCACAGTCGCCACGGAGAACTAATCATCTTGGCCCACAGGAGAACTAATCATCTTGTTCCACAGTCGCCATGGGGTGTCACAGGGGAAGGTTGAACCTTTCATCCTATACATAGTGCACCACCAGGGGATGGTGAGTCGCCCTGTTGTCGCATGTCGCTCCAAGAAGTACCTCGCACCCCCTGGACTCTCACTACATCATACTCGACTCTCATAAGAGGGTATCTGAACGACACCAAGTTGTTCGCGGAAAGCTAAGAATTTGACCTTTCCCAAGGGCTTCGTCAAAATGTCGGCAACCTGTTCATCTGTACCGATATGTTGGAGCCTGTTGTCGCACAGATTGTCACGACAACGCTCAGACCGGGGGCTGTCACTCTGATCCCCGATCTCCCTGTTGTCGCACAGATTGTCACGACAACGCTCAGACCGGGGGCTGTCACTCTGATCCCCGATCTCTCCGTTTAAGCCTTTCTCCCGCGGCTAAGGGGGGTAGACCCTGTAGGGAAATGGATGACCAACTGTGAACTAGTTGGGTTGGGAGACACAAAGGAACAAGCACTAAAATGATTTGTTAAATAAATAGACCAGTGCCTTATAGAGTTAATGGCTGAATGATTATCTATCAAATGCTGCGGAAAGATGAACTCATTAACAATCATTTACCATCAGATAACTCAAGCAAATGCAAGATATTCGATAAACGCACAATGCTCTTATAGTGATCCAACGATTAAAGCTCAATAACGATATTCCAGCAATTAAAATTTCGAAAGATAAATGCTTTAAACAACCACGTAATTTCAAGTGCCGACCTGTTATCACTTTCATATAGTTGATTTTCAGATGATCATTTAAGCATGTTTAACCACAAAAATGATAAACATTAAACCCACATCAAAAATTTATTAGCCTTAGCGAAAAATACCAAAATTTGAAAACGTGACAAAATATACTAAGACCTAAAGCGACAAAAAATAATTCAAAATTTTTATGTTTTATATTATATATATATTTAAATGAAACTGAAAAATGTCTAATTTAAAACTAAAACCTAAGTTAAAAAATTAAACCAATATACTAAAGGCTAATAACAATATTAAACAAGAATCACTAAAGATTAAAACTTTTTAAATATTTTATGGATTTTTTTTTTTTTAATATTCTTAAAATAAAACTTAAAATCTATGTTGCCAGGAAACGTGGGTTCGGGGACGGGTGCGGGGATGGGGACGGATACGCCATTTTTCGAAACAGGGTGCGTGGGTTCGTCGGGGGTATATTATAATTTTTATATATATATATATATATATAATATAATATATCTATAAATATTATATTTTATAAATTATAATATATATGAATTTGTATATTTTTCAACTTTAAACAAGAAAATTAAAATATTTATGATTTAAACTTTACATATTTAAACATGCACATCATTGAACATTCAACATTCATAATGAAATTTCAAAATTTCTAGTTTGATATCAAGTGCAAATTGGAGTTTACATATTAATAAGAATCATGATATATGTCCATTGTCATACTACATTCAAAATTTGTCTTAAGGCATCTCCAAACAAGAATTGAGAAATTTTAAAATACTAAAATAAAAATATCTAATAGCGAACAATGGCTTCCTCAAGCGATGCCATCACCATCACTCAGATCTTCAGTTAGCATGCTCTCCAAGTAGGGATCACTTTCATCCTGAGGCTCTTGCTCATCCATAGCAATTGGAGGTAGCTCAATAAGGCCATCTAGTTGTATCTCCTCGTCCACACACATAGCATCGTTTGTGTATTGGTCCCATCCCTTGAAAGGACTCTCGTATCCAGGGTCTTTTCGAGATATGAGACGAAGTGTGCTATGAACGTACACTAAGTTCTCTGCCTTTTTTGAACCCAACATATTTCTCTTTACTAAATGGATAAAGGCATAAGTACTCCAATTCCTCTCGCAAGATGAAGAACTAGCTACCTAGAATATTAGGGGAAGCCCATTAAATTAATTAAAAAATAAAATATAAAAACTAAAAAAACCCCATAGAACCCAAAAGAACCTAATTTTGGCATTCCAAGTACCCATCATGAGGGTTCTCCGTACCCGTCAGGACAAAAGAACCCAATTTTTTTTAATGAAGAACCCGGTTCTTATGGGTTCGTCTCAGAAGCACCCGAACCCGAAACTAGTACTTGGGGACGAGAACCCGGGACGGGTTCGAGAACCCCACCCTCGGGTTCGGGAACCCCTGCAACATAGCTTAAAATTAAAACCTGAACTGAAACTAAAGCAAAACTTGAAAAAATCTAATTTAAATCTAAACTAAGGTATAATAAAAATAAAAGGAACCTTTTTTAATCTTTTTTAAAATTTATATATATATATATATTTTTGTTTATTGATTTTTTTTTTTAGTTATTGTTTAAAATCAAACTAAACTAAATCCAAATAAATCCTAAAAAAATAAACTAACCCTTTCCCCCCCTTTTTTTTATTTAAAAACAAAAAGAAACTAATCTAAAACAAAAATCCAAGATTTTGAACTAAACTACATAAAACATTAAAAAAGAAATGGGAAAATAAGATTTAACGCAGAAACCTAGCCCGATAACTAATGCTCTAAATAAAAAATACAGTAGAATAGACCACGCATGTATAAACAATGGAAATTGAAACGCACAACTCAAAAACTTACCCACGCATGCGATTTTGGTCCAGCTATGTCTTGAATGATGTACGGTCCTAGCCACAAACTGTCGAACTTCTTGTGTTTTCCTGGTTTCTCATTCTTGCGATCCCAAAGAAGTACCATATCTCCCACCTGCAAAGATCTAGATCGAGAGAATTTATCAAAGCTTTTCTTAATGTTAGAGTGATTTTTACATATAGCATCAAAAGCTGTCCTACGAGCTTCATCTAACTCCACAATCTGATCTATGCTATTCTGAACCACATCTTTATTAGTAGAAAAATTTGGGAGGAGCTGATAAGCTGGCAATTTGAGGTGCACAGGTAAAGTTACATCCAAGCCATAAACTAATTCAAAGGGAGATTTACCAGTAGCTTTCTTCTTAGTGATTCTATCTGCCCATAAAGCATACCTGATTTTGCTGTCCCATGATCTCTTATTATCTCCTACTATCTTCTTGATAATGGTTATGAGATTCTTGTTACTTGATTCAGCCAGACCATTACCCTGAGGATAGTAATTTGACGAATGAGATAAGACAATGCCATACTTGAAACAAAAAGATGAAAATTCTAAGGAGCTAAAAGCTTTGGCATTGTCAGTAGTGATCTTAGCAGGGACACCAAATCTAGTAATGATATTATTTTCAATGAAATCCATAATAACCTTTTCAGTGGCATTCTTAGCAGGAATGGCTTCAACCCATTTAGTGAAATAATCCGTAGCAGTCAAAATCCATGAGTAGCCATTGCTAGAATTTTCATGGAACTTCCCTATGAAGTCCAGATCCCAATGCTGAAAAGGTGCCTCTACAATGACAGGTTGTAGGGGCAGGGCAGCAAGCTTCTGTTTCCCAGTGAATAGTTGACAGGCTTGACAGGCTCTAACAAACTTGTGCACATCAGAAAAGATTGAAGGCCAATAATAGCCAGCTCTCAGGATTTTGTGGGCGGTAGTTCTAGCAGCATAATGACCACCACAAAATCCTGAATGAAACTCAGAGATTAATTTCTTGGACTCAATGTCATCAACACACCTAAGCACTATGCCCTCAGGATTTCTCCACCCAAGGCCATCCTTCATAAGGCAATACTTAGTGGCTTTCAGTCTAAGAGCCCTTCTCTTATGAGCAACTAAATGGTTAGGACATGCAAGATTCATCAAGTAATAAACTATGTCCTTGTACCACTCATGCTCTCCTAATCTTTGCAACTCCGGCGAAGATAGATCACTAAGACAAAACAAACCAAGAGTCTTTTCGTTACCTTCAGTCAACATCTGAGCCAAACCTTGGCCTTTGACTAGCTTGGTGGGTCTGATCTCTAAATCATATTCTTGTATTTTAGTAACCCACCTAGCATGAGTCCCTAAGCAATCGGTTTGAGTTAATATATCTTTAACAGCAGAATGTGGGACGAAAGCAATGATTTTAGAATAACCCACATAAGTTTTGAAGTGCTTAAGGGACTTGACCAAGGCATAAGCCTGCTTTTCCATGGTATTGTACTTCAATTCAGAATTTTGAAGTGCTCTACTCATGAAAGCGATAGGCTGCTCGTGACCATCTTTATTCTTTTGTAGCAGGACACCAGCAATGGTATCTTCGGAAGCGAAAGAAAAAATCATGAAATCCTTGGAATAATTGGGACTAACTAAGACAGGAGCTCTTGCAATAGCACATTTGATTTCTTGGAAAGCCTTTTTGCTGTCTTCTTGCCAAACAAATTTTGCATCTTTCTTTAGAAGACTTTGAATAGGCTTAGCTATTTCTGCGTAATTTGGAATAAATCTTCTAATAAAATTTGTCTTTCCAAGGAAAGACTGAAGGGATTTAAGATTATGAGGGAGAGGAATCTTTTGGATTGCTTCGATTCTTTCCAGGTCAATTTTGATTCCTTCCTTAGAAATAATATGGCCAAGTAATTTCCCTTCTGTTACTCCAAAAACAGACTTAGCTGGATTCAAAGAAATCCCTTATTCTCTACATCTATCGAAAACCTGCCTAAGATGATTTACATGACTAATACCATCTTTAGAGAAAACAATAAGATCATCTTGGTAAATTTCAATAAATTTCTCGATTAATCCTTTGAAGGCATAATCCATAGCCCTTTGGAATGTAGCCCCAACGTTTGTTAATCCAAACAGCATTCTGATGTATTCAAAGGTACCCCATGGTGTGGTGAATGTGGTTTTATGACGATCCTCCTTCTTAACCCATACCTGATTGTACCCAGAAAAACCATCTACAGCGACATCATTCCAGAACCGGTTACTCTTTGCAACAAAGTCTCCATGTTTGGCAAAGGGTAATTATCTTTCTTGCATGCTAGATTAAGGTTTCGAAAATCGACACACAGTCTTATCGTACCATTCTTTTTCCTAACAATCACCAGATTCGAACACCATGTCGAATGCCTTGTTTGGGCAATAATCCTTGCTGCAAGCATTTTCTCAAGCTCTTTCTGAACCAAGGGGGCTAATTTAGGATTAATTTGCCTAAGTTTGGGATAGTATGTTCCATGACATCTTCCCTATAACCCTTTAATTCATCATAAGAAAAAGCTAAAACATCTCGATATTTGCGAAGTAAATCAGTTAACTTTTTTCTTTCCTCCACACTAGTACCTCTACCAATTTTAACCATTTTCGGGTTTTCAGAAGTACCAATGTTTATCTCGATATATTCGCCTAGGTCTATCTTGTTTTCTTCTCTCAACTTCATGGCATCATGCCGATCAAAATGTTGCTCTAAGGCAACCACATTCCTAGGAGTAGGATTTATGATATGCTCATGATTTAAAGATCCATCCTCCTCAGAAACTATTCGGAAATCCTCAAACTCATCCAAACTATTAAGAAAACGAATGACTTGCTTTTCATCATTGAAGACCTGCCAATGCTCTGAGTTATCTGGAACAGATGGTCTAAATATTACTTCCATTTTGATCTTATCATTAATTAGCTCATCAGATAACTGGAAAGTAGTAGCAGCTACGACAAGTTCATCTGCCAAACTATTTTGTTCTCTTGGGATAGCTTTGAGATCAAGAGCATCAAAGTGCTCCATAGTATCCCACACAACATTTCGATAATTCCTCAATCTTTGATTTCTGCATGTGAATTTATTTTTAAGTTGCATGATAACTAAATCAGAATCCCCCTTAATGCTAAGCAATTTAACCTTCAAAGATTTTGCCAACTCAAGCCCCAACAATACAGCCTCATATTCAGCGACATTGTTGGTTGCTTCAAATTCTAATCGATAGGCAAACTTGAAAATGTGACCAAGGGGAGATTTAAGCACTATTCCAACACCTTTACCATGCCTAGACGATGCACCATCGAAGTACATATACCAAACTTTCCCCTTGAGATCCTTAATCTTATCATCGGGAGGAATTATAAAATTAGACATGATGGCATAGTTCCCAATGTCAGATTACTCTTTGATTATCTCATTGTGAGGTCTCTTAGGATCTTCAACATGAAATTATCTTTCGGGCTCTCTATTTAGTCTTACAAAACCATCACCCCTAGGAGAAGGAATCATAGCATATGACCATTTCATTTGAATACTTCCTCCTAGATCAGAGGCCCACTTTCTGGATATTAGCATACCCCAGGCATCAGGCACATCCACAACAACAATATCCATGACAACCATGATGTCTGGGTAAACTGATAGATGAACTTGCAAATCTTTGATTAAACCATGCACTTCGATTTTCTTAGAATCCATGGCGCATATGTTATAGTAGGGTCTAGAAACTCTTAAGTTAAGCTGTTCCATGACCCTTTTAGTCATTACACAAGCTGATGCACCAGAATCCAACATGCAATTATTCAATTTATATCCATTAACTAACAAGGTGATAAAGAAAGGCTGGTGATCTTTGTTATCAGCATCTAAGCTTTGCAAATATATGGGAGCATCATGATAGTCAACTTCCTGAGTCTTCTATTGAGAAGTATTTACTTGAGGACCTTGAATAGCTTTTAGTAACTTGTCTCTTTGGGAAGGGATTTTAGCAATCTCGGAGACAGGAACCTAGATTTTTGCATTGTTAAACCAACTTCCCAAATCGAATCTAATCCAGAGTTTACACCAGGGTTAAAAGTTCGAGGGGGAATTTGATTCCCGCTTTGATCTTTATCCCTTCTCTGATAGGTCAAACCCTTATCTCTAGCAATTTCCAAGATTTGCTCGGGAGGGGGTTTTTCACCATATAACCTAGCCAAAATGTCATCTTCATTTTCCAGGTTATTTATACTAAAAGCTGATGAAGGATTCATAACATCACGACTCTTTTCCTTGACCTCTATCCAATCATCCATAGACAAAGGAAACTTGCTGCCTACTACATTAATTTGATCACCTGTTCCAAACATCCATTATCTAAAATTCTTCTAACGATGGGACAAGTGGCCTCTTCATGAAGAGCATCACAAACCCGACAGTAAGGAGGAGCATTATCAACCAAATTAGTTAGCGGATTAGGAGGTCTCTGCTCACTAGATTGACCCTTCCTTTGCCAATTGTTATTTCTATTATTATTATTTCGAGGTTGAAAATTCTGCGTTTGCGCTCTTTCCATTTGGATCAACCTATTCTGCAAAGTGGTTATCTCCTTATTATGATTAATTTCCATGGTTTCAATCTTTTGAAGCAATTAGAGAACAAGCTCGCTTTCAGGCTCTTGAACTGCTTTTCCTTTAGGTTCCTTTAGTTTCGTGGCAGCCTTATCAAAACCTGGGATCTCAGACTTCCCAGATGCGGCCTTGTCCTTTTCAAGCTCTATAGCTAAGGCTTGGCAATCTCTATAATCATTAAGTTTAGCGCACCTTAATTCATAAGATGGCTCGGGACTAAAGGCATCAATGTAAAAATCTTGGAGAGTTTTGTCTGTAGGTTTATAGTATTGAGGTAATTCTCTAACAGTACCATTAAACCTTTTATTAAATTCTTCAACAGTTTCATCCTCTCTTTTTTATTAGGCTAATAGCTTTTACGAGGTGTCTTCCTTCTCTCTTATCTCCATATTTTTCTTTAAAGACATTAATGATCGATTCTAAGGAGTCAAATGAATTCTGAGGTTTTTCAGTAAACCATTCATGAGCATCACCTCCCAAGGTTAAAATGAAAAGAGTCATTCTAACATTTTCATGATCGAAATTAGGAGACCTCGCCTACTTAGCCATCCATATACTAAAATCCCTCAGATGCGAATTTGCACTAATCGCATTATCTCCTTGAAAGGTAGGCAACTTATCTATCCCAACTGATGGAAGAGCATTGGGATACCCTGGAATATTAGAAAAATTGCAAGGGGCATACATATCCATGATGCTGTGCTTAACTTGACTAGTAAAAAGCAAATGGATATTAGAGAGGGCTTCTTGTCCAACGTTAACAAGAAGTGTACGAGAAGAGAGTTTGTGTAATCGTACCCTGAGGACCTTTTCAGGATCAGAAGTAGGATTGCACAGACTGCTTGGATGTCTTCTAGTATACACTCTTGAAGATAATATATGAAGTGGAGTCGCCACTTGAACAAGAAGTGAAACACGGAAAAGCTTGAAATGAAAGAACCAAGGACAGAAAAACTCTATCCCTGGCAGCGGTGCCAAAAAATGTTGTCGCATAGATTGTCACGACAACGCTCAGACCGGGCGCTGTCACTCTGATCCCGATCTCTCCGTTTAAGCCTGTCTCCCGCAGCTGAGGGGGGTAGACCCTGTAGGGAAATGGATGATCAACTGTGAACCAGTTGGGTTGGGAGACACAAAGGAACAAGCACTAAAATGATTTGTTAAATAAATAGACCAGTGCCTTATAGATTTAATGGCTGAATGATTATCTATCAAATGCTGCAGAAAGATGAACTCATTAACAATCATTTACCATCAGATAACTCAAGCAAATGCAAGATATTCGATAAACGCACAATGCTCTTATAGTGATCCAGCGATTAAAGCTCAATAACGATATTCCGGCAATTAAATTTTCGAAAGATAAATGCTTTAAACAACCACGCAATTTCAAGTGCCGACCCGTTATCACTTTCATATAGCTGATCTTGAGATGATCATTTAAGCATGTTTAACCACAAAAATGATAAACATTAAACCCACATCAAAAATTTATTAGCCTTAGCGAAAAATACCAAAATTTGAAAACGTGACAAAATATACTAAAGACCTAAAGCGACAAAAAATGATTCAAAATTTTTATGTTTTATATTTTATATATATATATTTTTGAATGAAACTGAAAAATGTCTAATTTAAAACTAAAACCTAAGTTAAAAAAATAAACCAATATACCAAAGGCTAATAACAATATTAAACAAGAATCACTAAAGATTAAAACTTTATATATATATATATATATTCTTAAAATAAAACTTAAAATTAAAACTTGAACTGAAACTAAAGCAAAACTTGAAAAAATCTAATTTAAATCTAAACTAAGGTATAATAAAAATAAAAGGAACCTTTTTTAATCTTTTTTAAAATATATATATATATATATATATATAAATATTTTTATTGATTTTTTTTTTAGTTATTGTTTAAAATCAAACTAAACTAAATCTAAATAAATCCAAAAAAAATAAACTAACCCTTTTCCCCTTTTTTTTTTTAATTAAAAAAAAGAAAGAAACTAATCTAAAACAAAATATCAAGATTTTGAACTAAACTACATAAAACATTAAAAAGGAAATGGGAAAATAAGATTTAACGCAGAAACCTAGCCCGATAACTAATGCTCTAAATAAAAAATACAGCAGAATAGACCACGCATGTATAAACAATGGAAATTGAAACGCACAACTCAAAAACTTACCCACGCATGCAATTTTACTGCTTTTCTATGCGTTCGTTAGCCCGACGGCAGCAGGGGAGCCAAGAAAATGTGACTGCACGACGAAAGGAGAGCAGAACGTTGGCAGCTGGATTAGGCGTAGGTACAACGGTTTTTTTTTAGGGCGTGGAGGCAATGAGATCGTGGAGCAATGGCTGCGTGAAGAGCTGAGGGCGGAATGGAGAAACGCAGGCAGAGAGGGTCGAAGTTTTTTTATTTATTTATTTGAAGAATGGGTGTGCAGGTTTGGAGCAGTGTGGAAGCTTGCGTGTGGAGGAAGTAGAGCGATAGACAGAATGGGGTTTGAATGCAGATGGAGGCTGTGCACAACAGTTTATGGCAGCGCTTGGGTAACTTGAGAAGGCAGCCACGAGGGAAAGGCTAAAGCGCAGAGATGGGAGCTGGGATAATATGCTGCTCCTTTTTTTATTTATTTATTTATTTATTTTTTGCAGCTGGGTAGTGATAGGATTAATGAAACGATGAGGGTAGCTGTACATAAATGTGGAGAAACCCACTTCACAATAAAATTCTTTTCTTGTAACGCAAATGAAAATCCAAACAACAGAACTATGTCCCTGCAGAAAATTGATTTTGAGGCCAGATCTTACCCTCCAGGGCCTAGATCTGGCTTCAAGATTTTAGCTCACCTTCAGATTTGCAACCTGCAGTGGCAGAACAAACACCCAGAGATAATATGCAAAGATTAAAACTGAAACCCTACAAACCGGTTCAAAATTGCAAAATTATGGCTCTAGAACAGCCAAATCTGTCAGTTATCATCAATAATATTTTTAGAACTTCAGATTATGAAATGCCTTAGAAACTTCTCATGCAAATCAGAAAACAAACTTAAATAATAAACCCAGGATCAAAACTAGTTGGGCTCTGCAAGAAAATGCTTGCGGGAGTTGGCTGGTTCAGCCGAGAACTTCCCCAAACGCCCACTGATCTTCTTCAATAAGGGTTTCCTGCACAGCTCACTTTAACCATCAATAAAGAGAGAAAATACAATACTAGATCTCCAAAGCAGTGAAGATACCTGCCATTACTTCAGAAAATCTAATACCATTCAAACCCTAGCAAGTGAACAAGATACCTGTGCTCAACAATACTCTTCAATAAGCTGTTACTAATGGCTAAAAATTAAAATATGCAGAAAATAAAATAGCTCACAGCACTTCCAGAGAGTAACACCAGCAGGATTTTAACCCCAAAGTCTTTCTTTATTAGCACCAGAAAAAGTTTACAAGAGAGCTTCTTCAGCACAAGACTCACAGATCGAATGATCTCAAATGACCCCTAGGACCCTATTTAAAGGAAAAATCCCCAACAGCTAGTTCGAGTGATCCATGTCAAAATGATCTCGACCGTCGATGAGGATCAAGATATCTCTTAATCTCATCCGTCGAATTTTTAATGCATTAAAAAATTGAAATTCTGCATTTATTTACTCAAAATATTATTATTTTATTAATTACTTTTTTATTCTTCATTTTTTATTTATTTTTTATTTATTATTATTATTATTATTATTTTTTTTTAAATTTTTAATTTTATTTATTTAGTTATTTTTAATTTTTTTTAATTTTTTTAATTTTTTGATTTATTTTTTAAATGGATCCTCGAACTTAGCCTTTGGAAAAATCACCTAGGACCTAGGACTTAGGACTAATGAGGGGATTAAAACATTTTTTAACCCTCAAGACACTTCACATCATGACTTTTACAACTTTACATCTCAAGGGGGAAAACCCATTTGACATAGACCCTCATAAACCACCCAGTTCTGTGACACAACTATAATCTAGCAGATTAACACACTAGGATTCTCCTAAGATTCTAATGACAAAATCCATTCCGGCTTTGGGGTTAGGCTGAAGGAAAACTCTGCCGATCATGGATCGGTGAGACGAAAAACCTTCCGGAACGTAGATTATCACTTAGAAAATTAGGTCCACCTAGGCAATTTACATACATGACTCATATCTGCTAAGATTATTTACAATTTATACATGCAGATTGGGTTTACAACATAATATGATCAAGTCGATGATGACTGTCGAATGGCACGGACATGTCGATCAAGCACTATCCCTTTTTTGCGAAGAAAAGGGGGGGTACTGCTATGGGTAGTTGACCCGTAGTGGTCAACAGAGCCTTATTGCTCCCCACTGCACCATATCCCGAATATAGTGGTACCTGATATCGATATGCTTGGAGCGATCATGAAATACAGGATTCTTTGATAAACGAATCCCGCTCTAGTTGTCACACAGGATCACGATGGTATCCAATGTAAATCCAAACAGCTCATTGAAGAGCTTTCGCAACCAGACTGCCGCACAGGAGGCCATACTAGCAGCAATGTACTCTGCCTCGGCGGTGCTCAAAGCCACTGACTTCTGCTTCTTGCTCATCCAGGATATCGAGGCAGATCCCAAAGAGAAACAACACTCAAAAGTGCTCTTTCGGTCCATCACATTGCGTGCCCAGTCAGCATTGGTATATCTGAGTAGTCTCACATCTCCGACAGTGTATCTCAAACCACGAGTGATTGTGCCACGAAGATATCTCAACAGATTCTTGGCACCAATCCAATGTGTGTGGTGAGGCTCAGCCATATGTTGACTCAATGTGTTGACTGTAAAGGATATATCTGGACGGGAGTTCACCAAGAACATCAATGCTCCGACGAGTTGACGATACTCTGTAGCATTTTGTAAAACAGGTCCAACAACACTACCACTTAACTTCTTGAAGTCAAGCTCCATCGGGGTAGTCACGGGCTTGCAGTCCACCATACTGAATCTCTCCAATATTTTCACCACGTATTTTCCCTAAGATAGGAAAATCTCCCCTGGTTTTTGCCAGACTTCCAGTCCTAGGAAATAGTGCTTCAGTCCTAGGTCTTTCATCTCGAACTCGGAAGCCAACTCCCTCTTACATTTCAAAATGAGAGGGTCTACACCTATTAGAAAGAGGTCGTCAACGTACAACACTAGTATGAGAGGTTTGTCATCTTCAACCTTAAAGTAAAGGTTAGGGTCGGCTTCACTCCTAGTGAATCCCAGCTTCATCAGGTAGCTACCGATCCTCTCATACCGCGCTCGGGGTGCCTGCTTTAGCCCATAGAGGGCTTTCTTCAATCTTCACACTTGAGATTCTCGATCATGAATCTCAAATCCTTCGGGTTGCTCCACATAGACCTCCTCTTTGATCAAACCATGCAAGAACGCGGTCTTGACATCCATCTGATGTAGGTTCCATCATTGCGAAGCAATAAGGGCTATGATCGAGCCGATGGTGGTATATCGGGCAACATGTGCAAATATCTCGTCATAGTCTTACCTTCCTTCTGAGAGAAGCCACGAGCGACAAACCAAGCCTTATACTTTTCCGCACTTCCATCAACTGCATGCTTTATCTTTTAAAGCCATTTCGAAGTGACAACTGCTTTGTCCTGGGGTCTGGGGACCACATCCCAGACATCGTTTTTCATGATGGACTCGTATTCCTCAATCATAGCATCCTTCCATACTTGATGCTTGACAGCTTTTGCGAATGACTAAGGCTCATTTTAGATGATTGTGCTTATGATGGTCAAGTATCGTTGATACCTGGCCAGCTTCTTACTTTCCTGAAAGGTTCCCCTGGGTGCAATGTGCCCTTCAACATCATCAAGTGTCCCCACTTAGCCATGAAGACCTCTTCCTAGAAGAGGAAGGCTCTTGCGGAGGGGGATCAATAGGATCCATAGGTTCTTCCACATCGGGCATTGTCTCATCTTTCTTTTCCTTTGGTTCCCTGGTGTCAGCTTCTTTAGATCCCCTTTGAGTAGGAAGATTGTCAACTTTGCTAAGAGCCATATCTTCGTCAAAGGTGACATCATGGCTAATCTCGATTTCCCTTTGACCAGCCACATAGATTCTATAGCCCTTAGTGTTTTCGCTATAGCCCATGAAAATTCCTTTCTTTCCAGATGCACCCAATTTATTCGTCTTCTCCTTCGGCACATGAAAATATACCAGACTTCCAAAAATTCTAAAATGAGATTTGTTAGGTTTCTTACCAGTGAACATCTCTTCGGGAGTCTTGGAACCCAATGCTTGATGAGGGCATCGATTTTGCACATATACGATGGTATTCGCAGCTTCGGCCCATAGAAACTTTGGAAGTCTTTGATCGTGAAGCATAGCACGGACAACTTCCACAATCGTACGATTCTTCCTTTCCGCGACACCATTATGCTCAGGAGTATATGGTGTTGTAGTCTCCCTCTTAATGCTAGCTTCTTTGCAAAAGTCATGGAACTCATTGGATTCATACTTAGTTCCATTATCAGTCCTTAAGATCTTGATTTTCTTTTCGGTTTGATTCTCGATCAAGGCTTTGAAGTGACAAAGCCAAGTGAACACTTCATCCTTCTTTTTCAAGAAGTATATCCAAGTCTTGCAAGAATACTCATCTGTAAAAGTGAGGTAATATAAATATCCTCCTAGGGAGTTCACAGGCATCATACTAGATATGTCTGAGTGAACCAACTGCAATATATCAGAGGTTTTACTTAGGCTTGAGGGGAATGGTCCCCTTTTGAGCTTTCCTTCGGCACATCCCGGACATACAATTTCTTGCTCTACTTGGAACTCAGGCATCCCTGCCACCATTTGTCTTGCGTTGGGTAGAGATTTATAATGAAGGTGAGCAAACCTCCGATGCCATAGTTCGGACCGAAGTGATGTGTAACAAGACATGACACCCAGTGGACTTCCTCTGACTTGATATAATGAATTGACTCGAAACCCAAGAGTGAAAGCTTCTTTAATATTCTTTTTCCATACATGTACCTTGTCATCGATGAAGGTTACCTTGTAGCCTTTGTCTTCCATTGCTGAAACGGACACCAAGTTCTTTTTGAGATCAGGTACATATAGGACTTCTTGCAAATGGATTATATTACCCTGATTCAATTTAAGAGTGACATTCCCTACGCCTTTCATGGGACATTTTGCATTGTCCCCAAGAACAATTTCTAGGTTGATCTCCTTCTTTATCAGATTAGAGAGAGCTTCTTTGAAACTAGTGAAGTGCCTTGAGGCACCACTATCAATAAGCCAATTTCCCAGCGTCTCTGGGGGAGCAGTAGTAGAGAGGGCCACTGGTAGACAATATTCATCTTGCTTATTGTTAACAACGTTAGATTCATACCTGGAGTTTCTTGCCTTCTTGAAGGGTTGTCCTCTTCCTTGATTTCCGGAATTTTTTTTACCTCTGCCATTAGATCTGCCATTCCTTTAATTGCCTTGAGAGTGATTTTGGTCATCATCATGGTGTGAGTCCCTTTTATCAGGGCACTCCCTTGCATAGTGGCCCATTTTATTGCAATTCTAACATTGTCCTTTTCTTCCACCCTTTGGTCCAGCCTTCTCTTTGGATTTAGCCCCATAATTGTTTCTTATTTTAGCATGAGAAGAAAAGGCAGAGGGATGGCCTTTAAGTGTGGGCATTTCTTGCTCTTCCATCCTTATCTCTTCTTGAATACATATAGCCATCAATTCCTCAAATCCTGGGATGACATTATTGTTGAGAAGAGTAATCCTGAATATATACCATTCACATGGCAGTCCTCCACGAGTTGTGATAGTCATTTCCCTGTCAGGAACTACTTCCCCAATTGATAGGAGATCATTCTTGATCTCGGTGATTCTTAAGAAATATGCTTGCATACTCTCATCTTTGCCCTCTTAATTTCCTTCAACGTATTTCTAAGGAACAAAACTTGATTTGCATAATTAACTTTAAATAAACCCACCCGTCTATCGTAGATTTCCTTGGAGGTTGTCAGCTCAGAAACATAGGCCACCAGGCGCTTGTCGATAGAGTCCTGAATGATCTTCCTTGTTTTGA
Source organism: Pinus tabuliformis (assembly GCA_031772625.1). NCBI lineage: Eukaryota > Viridiplantae > Streptophyta > Pinopsida > Pinales > Pinaceae > Pinus > Pinus tabuliformis. Next base: position 852,127,958 of record CM062808.1, on the reverse strand, counting down.
CTTCTCCCTTGGACCACTTGCTTTTGGTAGCAGCGGATGCATTTGATGGAGGCGCAACAACATTGCCTCTCACATGGTCCAACACTTCCTGATCTTCTAAAGTCAGATCGAGAGACATCTTCCATCCGTGATAGTCAGACTTCTCACAGAGCTTGTCTTCGGCGGGGAAGAGTGTTGAGGACCCCATGAAGTTTTTAGGATAGCCTTGCCAACCTTCTCTTCGGTGATTGCTCTTGCTCTTGCTCTTGCTTGGGCTTTGTCTTCACCTCAGCTTTGATACCATGTTAAATTATGGTATGTTCTATGCTTAGAGTAGTTTACTTATTTTCTTCTTATTAGCCACAGATTAGCAATCACATATACATTAAGTAAAGTGCAGATAGAACATTAAACGATCAACAGAAAACAAGCCAAGACAAGAGACACAAGATGTGGCGGCTAGCCAGGGACAAACCCCAATGTAGGGAAACCCTTTGATCAAATCTTCTTTTGTCTTCAATAGTTCAGCAGAGAGAAATAGTACAAAATCAGAATTTTGTAATTTTATATCAGTAGCAGCAAATCCTAGATCAGCAAAGTCAAACTTGGTCAGACGAGTTGAAATTGACCTCCAATATGCATGGTCAATTTCCGGTCAACTAGCCCTCGAACAGCCTGAAGAAACAGCTCTTGAACAGCCCCAAAAACACAGTCAAACTGCTGTTGACTGAAGTCAACATGTTGCCCAAAACTAGGGCAGTCAATGCTGGTCAAACCTGTAGACTGATTGCCTCGATTTTTGTTCCAAAATCTGCGGCCTGCCTAGGAGAGGCAGTCACACCAAAACCGCACCCTTGATGAGTCAACGCAGGTCAAAGAGACCTTCAGCAGCTTTTGCGTCCTCCTTCTCACGTGTGAGCTGCTCCTTGTATAACCCAAAGCTAAGGGGAGAGAGAGACAATTTGTCAAGTAAATACATATAAATTCATATATCCATAAATACTTGTCGGAATCGGATGATCTTTAGATCAATCCTACACCTCTCGACAAGAGGAATCTAGGAAAAATATCAGTTGCCATAAATGAGGTGACCCACATGGAGTTTGGCCCTAGTTGCCAATTTTAACAAACACACAATACACCTGGGTGTTAATTCAAAATATACATTAATCTACCATTCATATGATGAGTTGTTTTGAGTTAGTGAACCTGTTTTTTCATTCCTTCATAGATAACATTGATCTAGTTTGCTCTATAAGCCTAGAAGTTGGAAAGAAGGATCACATACACCAAAGTATGAGATCCATAATGGGAAGAATGCTGGCCTGTACTGATCAAATAACTTTTCTGTTAAGTCAGTTTACTTTGCTGCTAGTAATAAATGCATGAACATCAATGCTTGTTAAAGTAGCAGTTTTATATGAATCCAATTGTTGTGGTCAACTGGTAATATTTATTTTATGCAGGTTGTAGTATGTCTTCGAATGTTGATCCGGAGGTGTGTTCATGCGAACACCAGTGAAGAGGAAATTCCCAAACTGTTTACCCCCGACTTTCATCCTGAGTTGCAAAATATACTTGTGCTATTATTACAGAAGCTTCAGAGAGAGTGGAGGGAGGATATGGCTAAAGATCAAGTAAGTTTCTTTTGTTTTCTTAGATATTCTTTTCTTTTGATATCCTTTGAATTTTTGAAAAAATGTGCCATATCAAGCAAATGCTCTTTTGGTTTATTCCTTCGATAGATATTGTGAGGAATATTGAGACAAAATTGATGGCAGTCTCATGTACCTTATTTGTTTTCAATACATATTTCCGTGTATGTGACTTTGTGTTGCACATTGTCCTCATTTCTGAAATTAAAATTGCATATCAATCTGCAATTGCTCTTATTTTTCAAACTCTAGATAATCTCTGATTGAAGTTTGAATTATTTTGGATGACCTCTGTTCAGCCTGAATGGCCACGAACAAGTGTAGTTTATCAGGTTAAAGTTGGCCCAACAATGCCTCCGTCCCCACTTTCTCAGATATCACCAGTACCTCCGATATGGCCTCGCCTGGAAGAAAACAGACGCCGCTCTAACCACTGTGAACTTGGGATTCCTGTGGGAATGCCCTTGGGGAATTTGAATCCATCACGACTGGTTCCGCAACAACCACTGCAAGATGACAGTCATGTGGATAATTCTCTGGTATGCATTCTGTTATTTCTTAAATTGTTACTACATGCAGATTCATGCTGTCTCTTTACTTGATGCATTGCTTATAAGGGGTTATTTGCAAAAATTGTAGAAAACATGTTTTTTTGCTATGATGGCTTATAAAACTTGATTGCTAGCTTTTTCCAAACTTTGAATCACAATCTTGAAATTGTCAGGTGAAATATAGATTCTTAAATAGTTGCACTCAGAAGTGAAGTACCAATGGTCTCTAGATCAGTGACAAATTTTAACAAGAAGCTTGTTTTCTTGGATTTAACTTTATGTATTTTGCAATGTGTTGCTGCAAAATCTAGCAGACCTTGTAAAGGTGTACCTTACAAGGCAATCAGTAGACCAAGTGACAACAATAACGTAGTAGCCCACTGTCACCACGACTACTTGTCAGAATTCCAGTGACAAGTGAATTCATTAACATGATAATTACTTGTGAGCATTAAAATAATTCTTATTTCTTAGTTTGTTAATCTTCTCCATCAAGCAATTACCATTAGATACAAGATATTAGGATCAGAGTGCACAAGAGACAAAAAACACGAGATTAGGCCAGGGCAAAACCCCACCAACGGGGAAAACCCATCAATCCTTCCCTTATAGAGTTGAGAGAAATCCAAGTCAAATACATACAATCTGTCGGAAATATTGAGAGTGGGGTGAATCAATATTTCTTTTACAATTGTTACTTTTATGCCAGTTAAGATCACTTAATAAATCAGAACACAAAAATGTACAACAAAAGAATAATTTTATTAACTAGAATGGCAAGGACTCCAATCCTCTTTTTACAACAATCCAATGACTTTAGGGCTCCAACCCTAGATGAAGACTCCAGTCTTCAATCAAACCAGGGTCCAACCTGTACTATACCACCAAGCTCTAACTTGGTCTACTTGAGGACTCCAATCCTGTAGGGCTCCAACCCTCTTATCTGACTTAAGCTCCAGCCTGGTCTTCTTGAGGATTCCGATCCTCTAGGGATCCAACCCTTTGCTTCTGTTCTTCAAGGTAGGTTTAACAGTTCTTCAAGGCTTGCAATATCTTCTGCAACAAGCCTTGATAATATCTTCAAGAGCACTTTGAACAATGCCCTCAAATAATAAAAAAACTTTGTTCATCAATGGCAACTTTAGTAGCCGCAAAATGTGTCTCCAAGACTCTTCATGATACCCAAACAATTATCTCCAAGATTACTCCATGAAGGCTTCAAACATGCATCATGTCTCCAAGATTGTCTCCAGGATCTGCTTACGCAAGTCCTCAAGTCAATACATGGGTTATCTTCAAGAGCTGGTCCAAAGGATGTCTTCAATAGTTCTGCATGCCAGATCTTGTACAAACTCCTTCAACAAGTCTGCAAGGAATGCTTCAAAGGTCTGCAACAAGTCTACCAAAAGTCTGCAGCAGAGGTCTGCACAATAAGTCTTTCAAGGGCTCTTCAATGGACCTCAATACTGTTGCTTCAAGAATGCTTCTCCAACAATACTGCAATTTTCTCTAACAATGATAAAGGCTGTCAACAAGTTAGCTCACAGGATCAGGATACAGGTCACACATTGAGTCTTAAATCCTCAGGTCCAAGTCTCATCAATCTGCAAGCTCCTTCTAACCAAAAAACTGTGCTTCCAAGATGACTGGTCCAAAAATAGTTTTCAAACTAGGTCTGCAGAACATTGATAATACTATACTTCCAATTCTTCAAACAAGGTCCAATACTGTGCCTTCAACAAGGGTCTGAAACAAACCAATACTGTGACTCCAACAAAGATCTGTAACAAATCCAATACTGTGTTTTCACCCTTCCAACCAAAGTCTGTTAAACAATGCTAATACTGTGCTTCCAATATCAATCCTGTGCGTATAGGTCTGCAATATACTTCCAATACTTGTGTCTTCAAAAATAATGTTTAGAAGTCTCCACATATCCGCAAGAAAGAATAACTGTAGGTCAGTGATAAATGGTCACAAGTTCAAAGAAAGCCTTCTCCACAGGTCCCCAAGAGTTCAAAGATAATGCTTAGAAGTCTCCACATATCTGCAAGAAAGAATAACTGTAGGTCAGCTATAAATGGTCACAAGTTCAAAGAAAGCCTTCTCCACAGGTCCCCAAGAGTTGTCCTCAACGAGGTCTGCAACAAGCCGTTACAGTCCTAAAAACTTCTTCACAGGTTCAAAAAAAATTTCTCCATAGGTCCACAAGATGTGTTTTCTGTTGATTTTGGGTAGCTTCGGATGCACTCTAGCTCTGAAATTTGTGGAGGGGCTAGAACACATGAGATTTCCAGAACCAAGAAATCGTTTGGAGAAATTCCACCCGGATGAGGAGTTATTAAAATAATTAATATTGTTAATGAGTTCCTAAGTCTAAACTTAGGAAAATAAAAATATTAGTGTGTATTAATAAAAATATGGGTGAGAAGGTTCTAAGTGACAAGGATCAAGCATGCTTTAATCTTAGCCGTTGATTAGAGAGTAGATCATGACCGTTCATTCATCAACAGGAAAAGTATAAGAGGAGGCTTGAGGGTCAGTTGGAGACACACCGAATTGATCAAAGAGTTCGAATTTTCGGGGGCGAGGTTTGTTAAGAAAATCGAGCTAGTGATCTGAGTTGCTGTGAGGGGCAGTTTAGTAGAGGGACTTCAGTGCAAGGCCGAAGAATACATAGCAGAGAGGCAGAGCAACACCCGGAGAGACATTGCAACTCCAGAGAGGGTGACACAGAGGCCAGAGAGGCTGACGCAAAAGCTGGAGGAGCTGACGCAGGCCCTTAGAGGCAGAGCTGGGGTTTTTCTGTGGGGCAGAGAGAGAGAGAGAGCAGTTCAACATATCGACTTTCTGAGATAGGGAAGCTCATTGAGAGGGTGACGCGACTCCTAGAGGAGGTGACGCAGTTCCAGCGCAGAGCTTGGAGCAGGCATCACTGCCCAGCACTGGGGACAACATTTTTCATCTATGGGGTTTGATAATCCAGTTGCTAGATTTGTCGAAATATCTCTCTCCAGATAGAGGTACTTCTGCCAAGGTTATTCTCTGTTGGGTGCACCGCATTTGGCACCCTAGTTGTATTTGAGAATTTTCTTGATAATACAAACCCTCTATATGCTGCACTGGTTTTCCCGAATTGGGTTTTTCCGGGGACGATTGTCCACAAATAACTTTGTCCCTTGTGTGATTGTCTCAGTTTATTTCAGTTCATGATCTGTCTGTATGTGTAGGCTGCAATAGTGTTTTTCATCGGTGTTTATGAAATTAAATAACTTGCTAATGCAAAGAACAAGTAGGAGATGTTAAACCAGTAATTGCAGTAGGGGTTTCTGATGTGTAGATTTAGATTTTTTCTCGTGGTATCAGAGGATTGCAGATCATATAAGACTGAAGACATCCGCTGAGAAGATATAGAGAATTTGCTGCAGAGAAGCAGCTGTCTCGAGTGACAACATTGTTTCAGTGGCAGAGGAGTAGATGTAGGAGTGATGCAGAGCTAGAGGAGTGAAGCAGAGGCTCATGTAGTGCCTATGTCAGCATTTCAAGCTTGCAGAGGGTGACGTAGAGCTAGAGAAGAGCCCACGTAGTCACTGCATAAGTTCTCTGGGCTAGCACAAAGCCTAGGAGGCTCAATTCATGCAATGTCCGGGGTTGGAGAAGCAGTGAAGTTTCGATCAGTGGAGCTGGTGGGACGCTGTTTTTGTTGGTACAAAACAGTGTCTGTGGAGATAGAGCTGAGGTAGAGGGAGTCACTGCCTTGACATATTTCTAGCCAAATAAGTCTAGATCCAGGTTGCAACAACAAAGGAGGATTAGAGAGGAAGTGATTTGATGGTAGGTAGGAGAATTTCCATGAAGGAACTCAGGACTCAGAGGGAGTCTAGAGGAGCTTGTTTCTTAGAGGATTTCTAGCGCCAAAGAAATCCATATCCAAGTCTTGCTAATTTGACAGCAGGAGAGGGAGAAGAGAACCAATCCTATTTTTGAGCAGAGATGGCAATGAATGGGTTGAGGGATCATGACAAATTGGATGGAGCATCCAATTTTGTCATCTGGGAGGCCAGGATCTTGGAAATCCTAGACAAACATCACATCAAGGACTATGCCTTGAAGGTAGTTGCTAAGCTGGTTGATGATGATCCGTTGAAGAAGTACAAGGAGGCCCAGGCCAAGGCCAAGTGTATGATCCTATACAGAGTCAAAGATCATGTAGTACCACACATTGCTAAGATGTGGGAGGTGCTGACCACCTTGTATCAGGGATCTTCCGTCCAACAGAAGATGCTATTAGAAAATCAGCTAAGACAGTACCAGATGTAAAAGGGAGAAGACATCGATCCCTTCCTTCTCAGGTTGCAAGGGATTCATGACCAATTGACTTTCGTGGGGCCTACACCTGATCCTGAGTTCATGGTCAACACTGCCCTAAATGCAGTCACCGAGGATTGGGAGACTTTTGTCCAAAGTATCTTGGGAGGAGATGTGGGAAGCTCTTCGACAAGAAGAGCTCATGAGAATGACAAAGATAGGGAGTACTGGCAAGGGAGCCCGGGTCAAGAAGGAGGAGGAGGAGGATGCAACTCTCGCATCGTCGGGACAACAAGGGCAACAAAAGAGAAAGAAGGACATAACCAAGGTCAAATTCTTCAACTATGGGGAACTAGGACATTATGCCACTCAGTGACCCTGGAAGAAGGGCAAGGGGGAGGCGTCTGATTCAAAGGTTGCTCTAGCGAAAGTTGACAAGGAGGACGATGATGAGGATTGCGCCATGAGTGCTCATGCACCTCTAGAGAAGAGGCGAGGAGACATTGAGCTGTAGTTGGGAGGACTACACAGGGGCAGGATCCTTGAGGTGCCCAAACTCTTGGATCACATACGGTTACGGGAGCCCTTAACGACAATAGCAAAATGACGGGTGTCCGTTGGAGCGAGGTGTGATGGAGTGACAGTGGCAGAGCTAAAGTGCCAAAGTTTGAGGCAACGCAGTGGATGTTGTAGCAGTGCGAGAGGCACATAGCAATTTGCAGCGATGCAGTAGCAGCAGAGGGTTAGCATAGATTAGTAGCAGAAGTAGCTTCAACATCATGAGGCATCCATATTGACCAACATGTCAGTGTTTGGGTGAAGTTTCAGTTGCTTACTTCTCAGCAACTGAGTTGCAGTGCAACAGTTAGCAGTGGCAGTGCTATGGGCAACATGTGCAACATTTTGAGAGGGAGCTGCAGTACAGATGTAGCACTAGCAGTGGCAGTGTCATGGGCAGAAATACAGGAAGCAACAGTGTAGTGGATGAAGGGAAGCATGCCAAGCATCAACAACACAGAGGACAAATGAAGTGGATCAGTGTAATACTTTTGTTGAGAAGTGTTACTAGAGCACGTTCCTCGCTAAGAGGCAATGTTGATATTGGGTAGCATCAAATGTGCTCTAGCTTTGAAATTTTGTGGAGGGGCTAGAACACATGAGATCTCCAGAACCTAGAAATTGTTTGGAGAAATTCCACTCTGATGAGGAGTCCGAGTTATTAAAATAATTAATATTTTTAATGAGTTCCTAAGTCTAAACTTAGGAAAATAAAAATATTAATGCGTATTAATAAAAATATGGGTGAGAAGGTTCTAAGTGACGAGGATCAAGCCCGTTTTAATCTTAGCTGTTGATTAGAGATTAGATCACGGTCGTTGATTCATCAACAGGAAAAGTATAAGAGGAGGCTTGAGGGTTAGTTGGAGACACATCGAATTGATCAAAGAGTTTGATTTTTCTGGGGCGAGGTTTGCTGAGAAAATCGAGCTAGTGATCTGAGTTGTAGTGAGGGGCAGTTTGGCAGAGGGACTTCAGTCCAAGGCCGAAGAATACATAACAGAGAGGCAGAGAAACACCAGGAGAGACAACGCAGCTCCAGAGAGGGTGATACAAAGGCCAGAGAGGCTGACGCAGAAGCTGGAGGAGCTGACGCAGGCCCTTAGAGGTAGTGCTGGGGTTTTTCTGTGGGGCAAAAAGAGAGCAGTGCAACATATCGACTTTCTGAGAGAGGGAGGCTCACTAAGAGGCTGACGCAACTCCCAGAGGAGGTGATGTAGTTCCAGCGCAGAGCTTGGAGCAGTCATCACTACCCAGCACTGGGGACAACATTTGTCATCTGTGGGGTTTGATCATCCAGTTGTTGGATTTGCCGAAATATCTGTCTCCAGATAGAGGTACTTTTGCCAAGGTTATTCTCTGTTGGGTGAGCCGCATTTGGCACCCTAGTTGTATTCAAGAATCTGCTTAATAATATAAACCCTCTATATGCTGCACCGATTTTCCTGAATTGGGTTTTTCCGGTATGTTTTCCAAAAATAACGATGTCCCTTGTGTGATTGTCTCAGTTTATTTCAGTTCATGATTGTATGTATGTGTAGGCTACAATAGTGTTTTTCGTCAATGTTTATGAAATTAAATAACTTGTTAATGCAAAGAACAAGTAGGAGATGTTAAACCAGTAATTGCAGTAGGGATTTGTGATGTGTAGATTCATAAATTTTCACATCTTCAACAAACTTGCTACAGGGTGAAAGGAGGTATTTGTAGACCAAGTTTTGCAATAAAGGAACAGGTTTGAGCTCCTAAAAAGGCTGAAGTTACAGGGCTATAAGAGGCCAAATTGCAGGTTTGTACTAGCCCGGAATTGCAGGTTTGAACATAGGCGAAATTATAGGTCTTTGCGATAGGTCCAAGGGTCTAGAACCACAGGAGCCACAGGTCTAGAATCTGTTTCAGGCTCTGATTTTTTGCTTCCCAACGAACCTCAAAAATCACAATGAGAAAATACCTTAGAATTTTTACTTGCTTCTAACTTATCTTCACTCTTCTTCTTCAGATCCAAATATACTTGATTGAATTGATGATTGATTGAAGGCGTTTAACCTGGTATTTATACTTGTTTCAACCTGTTGTGAAAGACATGTTTGTTGGTTAAAGAAGGCCGACTTATGTATGCTTAGGTCGACTAGTAAACTTTTTAACATATTTCAATTTCAAAAATTAATAACTTCACAATTACAAGGAATTAGGAGGTGTATGTGTACTCATTGGAAAGAAGTGAAAGTAGTCTACAAGCTAATATAAGAACCATTTCAAGATAATATGTCTAATGTCAAAAAATAAAATTTCTTTTATAACAGTCCCTAGAATTTGTGACAACCCACGGTCCCTAGAATTTGTGATAGCCCATTAGAACTTATGGTATGATCTTTGACATGATTAGGACATGAGGATTAGGGCATTTGAATTAGGTGCATAGGCTTAGGGTATGTAAGGGCTTCTAGATTATGATTCCTTTATTTATTAGGGTGAGGGTTGCATTAAGAGTAAGGGTTTCATTAATGCTTCTTCATCAACCCACTTGTCATTCTTCTGTCACTTTAGAAACCCGCTCCTAAGGCTACCAAAACTACTCTAACTCTATGACAAATCAGTGCTCTTGTCACTCTACTTAAAGTTTTCGCCAAAAGTCAATCTTTAGGGCATCAACCTACAACCCACTTGTTGTGACAAGTTTGCCACTTGACCACAACACTTAGGGCTTCTCAAACAACCACTAATAGTCCTCTAACCACTGTACATAGGCTGTTTCTCTAACTGTCCAAAACCAGGTCTTTCATCCTTCACTATGCTAGCCCTTCCTTGTTGCCCATCTGTTCTCATTACTGTACATTCTCTGAGGCTGAATATGGTCCACTTGAAGATCATGATACCCTCAAAACAATGTGGTAATACCTCTCTTCATTTAGGGTCTCGAACTCCCATTTTTATGCATTTTTCTTGAGTGATTTAACACAAATTTTAGGACAACCCTTTAAGGGCAACACACTATTAAAGGAGCCCTAAACTAGGGCACATTAGCATAGTCACTTAATAGTCCTTCTAGGGCATTATTCTTAGACTTGTACTAGCTCCACAAACTTAGCACCTCGTCTCCATGAATCTTGGCCCAAAACACAGTCCTTAAACCTTGTTACACAAATTTCATTTTTCTACCCATATCTCATTCACACTACAAGTCCGACAGTCTAAACATGGTCTGTAGCAGACCTATTTTTGGGTGAACAAAGCCTTCAAACCATCCTACTTACCTCATTGTCCACAAGTTTGTACTCGACTCTGCAATTCACATATATTCCAAGTGATCAAGCCCTGAAATATCCCTCTTACATGCCTCGATCTTGCACCTAGAATAACCCTAGACAACAACCCTATATACTTCACAAAACAAAGGTAAATGTGGCATGTTATCAACCCTGTAACACCCTCATCACGGCCTAACGGACCCTCTTACCCTTCGCTGTTCTTTGAGGCTTCTCGGGCCTTCAATCTACAATGAGAATTGCCTCTCCTCCCTCTTGTATTATTCAACTAGGACTGTTGGTCCTTCTATTACAACTGGAATATCTCGAATATTATGATTGCTCAAAACAATGATAATTTAGGCCTATTATTGGCCTCTTCTCAAATGAGAACTCGGTTGTTGACCATTAAGACGTCTTCTTTCAAACTTGGCTGCTTCTTGCATTATATCTCATAATACAAACCCAACTTACTCCTTGAGAACTCAATCTTTCTTGGCTAAAGTCTACTAAAAAAGTGGCATTAGAATGGATCAAATCATGGTCTCCTTAGCCTTCACATGGACAACATCTCAACTTCTCTCTTACATCTTCTCAGTCTCCTTGAGAGTGTCAAAAAGAACTTGTATTGCTAACAAACCTTGGAGGAGATGACACACATCATTGGTGTATGCATATCATTGTTATGTCAAGGAAGGTAATCCACAAATCAAGGTTACATATGTCAAGCTTCATTGTCATATATTGTGGTTATATTTCTTGCATTATATCAGAGAAGTTTGGTTCGTACTATTGGCATCTAAGTAACTGGATTTGTTATATAGGGTCCACGAATCCGAATCCGGCGTGTCGGACACGATTCGCCCGAAAATCGTGTCCAAAAAACATGACACGTCGAATCCCAAGCGCGTCACGAAATTCACTAGCGTGTCACGATTTTTGACATCGTGTTCGGCGAAATTGGGCGGCGGCTGTGTCACCGAACCTACCGTCATTGCAATGATGAAGGAAAGTCGTGCAAATTAGAAATCAAGTTTTTGCGCACACTGAAGCCGGTTGTGGAAAAAACGGTTGCGAGAGGCCACATGGCCGAATTTGTTGACGGCGAGTATATCGTTGAGTTTCATTTGGTCAGCGCACACTATCATGAGACAAAATTTACACCAATCGACTTAACCACAAAGGGATTCGATTGGAAATGCATGTGGGGAAAGGCGCAGGCCAATTTGAGCTTCTGTCAAAAGAAAAAATAAAAAAATAAACCCAAAATTTGCCTACAGCGACACTGAATTCATTGTTCAAAAGCATTGCTATGTGCATTGGTGTGAGCAATAAGGTTAGCTGGGGCATTTGCCAAGTCTGCGGGATCATATTAGTGGTTGGACAAGATTAAAATTGTCATGAATGTGAAGTATTTACTATCAACCATAAAAGAACGGTGAAGGGGTCGACTATTATTTGCAGAGGACCACATTAACAATTTGAAGTGCCCAAATTAAAGATTGCAAGGAACATGAAATTTGTCTCTTGTGACAGATTGCCATACGACTCGTTGCGGGCCAAATCTGAGACTGGTGCTAAGCGTATTCACTGTCAAGTCAAAGAACAAACACATCACACACAAATCCAACAAAGATTCAAGCTTGAGGTTATTATTCCTGGAAGGCATCATGATTTGAGTGTATTAATGTTGTAGCAAGACTCTTTTGATCAAAGTACACAATGCGCTGAAGCGGGTCGATCCTTGCCACCTTTTGGCTGAGTTCAAAGTGCTGAAGAAGGACGGGTTTTCACATCATAACGATAGAAACTGATATATATTTCATGCCACAAATCAGGTTCCACTGTTCCTTCATTTATAAACCCAACTGAAATGTAATTCTTACAATTGTGAAAGTTCCAGAATTCTAGTTATTACTGTTCTTGCTTAATCGTGCTTATATCATTCTACAAACTTTAACACAAACCCAGAAATTGTTGAAATTTATGAAAACTGAAGGAAAGGGAATTTTACAGTCAACAATATATATATATATATATATATATAATTTATATATAATTTTTAATATATAATTTTTTAATTTATAATTTTTAATATATATATTTTTAATAAAATAATTATAACGAATCCTACGTGTTCTGTTCCGGGGGGTCAATGTGTCTGAATCCGACACCACAAATCTCGAATCTTACGAATCCCGAATCCCCGTGTCAGGTGACTTAGATTGTCATGTTATGCCTTCGGAAGAAACAACATATATCACTGTTATAACTTCATATCATACCCCAAGAATTAATTTGTATCACTGAACCTTAGAGAAACATGGGTCACAAACTCGCATTGTAGTTTTATGACAAATGACCCTCAAATCGTATGGTAACTCGGATCATGGTACATGTGTAGCATAGTCAAGGTGTGACATCTTAACTCAGATCATGATTGAAGGAGAAGGCTCGGATTATAGTTGAATCAATTTGCATCAGAAGAGAACTCATATACTTGTCATCCATGGAAACTTATCTTCATTTTAGATTACTTGTTATGCCCAAAACTCAAGAACAAAAACTTTTATATGTGCTAAAATTGGGGAGGGATGACTTCAGAGGAAACTCGAATCTTCTAGCTTCAAGATCTTGCTTGTATCCTATTTGTTACTTCATGCAGATTTTTGATCCTTCTTCTAGTAGTGACTAAAAGAGAGTTGTAGCCTTTCTTCCCTTCCAAAATTCCAAGAATTTGTGATCTTCTGGTCTCCTTCTACCACCCTTTGCTCTAATACCATGTTGGAAAATCAAGGAAGTTGTAGATTAAGGTTGATTTTCCTTTCTTGATATTTACTTGTGAGATTTGATGGCCTTTTATTACTTTGTTATTTATTCTTCATCAAGCAATTATCAAAACATAAAATGCATGAAGATCATGTTGAGAAATCTAGGGCATCAAGGTTAAGTGATTTCTCTTCTATTAGTAACTGCTTGTGAATGCTTTTTACTTCTTAGATTAGGATCTTCTTTTACTTATGTTAGTATAGTATTATTCTTCATCAAACAACTACCAATGCATGAACCATAAAGAGACAAGAGACACAGAATATAGGCTATAAGCCAGGGCCAAAACCTCTCCTACTTGAGAGGAAAACCTGAACAAATTCTTCTTCTTATAGAGATTCCAATTGACGAATACCAAGACCAAGACCCTTGACCTATTTGCCACTCCAAGACCAAGACACAAGTTCCCTTTCACTGCTTCTCTTTCGTGCCCAAGTCAACACTTGATCCAACTGCTTGTCTTCTTTGTACTTCGACTATACTTCAGATTTTCAGTCCTTGGTTCAACATTGCACTCCTTGTCTCTATTTCAGAAACCCTAGCACATGTGTTTGACCAACTTTGACCCTTTATCTTCCTCGCTCTAGAAGGAGACTTTCTTCCTTCAACTCGGCTACCCTTTGGCTTGACTTCTTCCTGAATTCGGTTGTCTTAGAGGTCTGCAATAACTTCAGCTTTTTCTGCACTGGAAACAGTCCCTTTACTTCGCATGTGTGGAGGTTATTTGACCCAAAAATAGTCCAAAACAAAGCTAAAAGACTTTGCTGCTCCTTCCTTCCTTCTCGCTGGTTATAGGACTCCTTGATGATGACCTTCACACTTCTTATTAGCTTCAGACCTTGACTAAAATTTTTCTGCTCTGAAATGTGGACGTGCTGCCCTATTTATAGTTGTTGTAGCCTCATAATAAGACAACTTGAGATGAAGATGAGCTGATGTGTCCTTTGGAGAGATATTATTATTCCTTTTGAAGCCGACTTGAAGGGAGATGCTTGTACTTGTCTTGGAGGGCTATTTATACTTATCTAATGACTCATACAAAATGTAACATGCCCAAGAAGGGTCCTTCATACATGACATAGACTCAAATTGACTTTTATGACTAGATGACAAATCCTAAAGGCCCACAATGGGAGCCATCACTAAAATAAAATTCCTTGCTCATGAAACACATGAGACAAGCATTACAATAATAATTTTATTTTTCTTCTTTTCATCAGTTACATAAAATCACAATTACACATGTCATTATGAAGACCAAACCTAGTTACATTTTTCAACAGATCAGAAGAACACAAAGAAGACAAGATAGAGGCTCCAAGCCAAGGCAAAACCCCACAATTGGGGAAAACTTGAACAATCCTCTTCTTATAGAATTAGATCAAAGCGAGACCTCCAAAACCCAAAGACCAAGACCTCCTCCAAGCACCAAGTTAGCCCTCCAAAAGCCTTCCTCAATCAAGTCAAAGTTCACCAAGTCAAAGATGGTCAAACTTCACAAAACATTCTCCAAGCCAATTTTTCTGCCCTATATCTCAGGTTTGCAATTCGGACCTATAATTCTCGGCTCTACAACTCGCACAGAAACCCTATATCCTTCACTTTTATGAATAGATGACAAATCCTAAAGGCTCACAACGGGAGCCATCACTAAAATAAAATTCCTTGCTCATGAAACCCATAAGACAAGCATTACAATAATAATTTTATTTTTCTTCTTTTCATCAATTACATAAAATCACAATTACATGTCATTATGAAGACCGAACCTAGTTACACTTTTCAACAGATCACAAGAACATAAAGAAGACAAGATATAGGCTCCAAGCCAAGGTAAAACTCCACAATTGGGGAAAACCCGAACAAACCTCTTCTTATAGAATTAGATCAAAGTGAGACTTCTAGTACCCAAAGACCAAGACCTCCTCCAAGCACCAAGTCAGCCCTCCAAAAGCCTTCCTCAATCAAGTCAAAATTCACCAAGTCAAATATGGTCAAACTTCATAAAATATTCTCCAAGCCAAATTTTCTGCCCTCTATCTCAGGTTTGCAATTCAGACCTATAATCCTCGGCGCTACAACTCGCACATAAACCCTATATCCTTTGCACATGTGAGCAAACAAGTCAAAAATTCACATCTTCTTCTTCTTCTTCCTTGAGTTTCTCTTCTTTCGTTGGCCTTCACTCTTCTTTCCTTCTTGTCTTGTATAGAGGTCGAACTTATTTTTTGTATGTTCAAATGAGGACGAAGTCTCCTCCACACATAGTCATCCAGGGGAGCGAAAAGGTGCCCCAATAGGGCTGACTTATCATGGCAGGAAGGACTTGGTCTTGGAGGACAGAATGACCTTACATGACTCAAAATAATAATTTTCTTTTGTTACAACAAGTCCAAATGGGACTTTAATATATGACAAATGTTCTTCTTGACTCAACAATCCCTAGAAGCATGAAGAGCATTCTTAACCTAGAATTGAGCATGAAACCCATGCTTGAACAATTTTTTTTTGCTTTTGATACGAGTACAAAGATAATTAGAAGACCGAACCTAGTTACTTTTCCAACAACGATTACGATATTGAAGCTTGCTGATTGGTTCATTCCAGATTGATGATTAAAAGCTGAAGAGCATGAAGCAGAACTCTGTTACAATATGAGATAGATCATGCAAAGGAATGTTGACTTGAAAGGGAGAAAGTAGTAGAATTTGACACCTTCACTTGAGGCCATTGTGATTTGGTAACTTCGATATTGATGATTTGTATATTGCAGAATTATATGCATATGCTGGAAGGATAGCAATTGAGATAATTTGTTGGTTGATATTGATGTACCTAGAACTGCATGGTTTGATCATGGAACACATGGATTGTGTGGATAGTGTTAAATTCACATGGATTGTAAACAATCATAAATGATAGAACATTGAGTTGCATATATTATTGACATGATATACATTTATAGTACATTGTACATGACTGTTGGATTCATCTTCCAACGTCTCTTGGACTCTGGTGGCTGTTCAGATTCCACACCAACCCATAGAGGATTAGGTGTCCAACATTCCCCCCGTTAATCTGAAGGGGTATGTATGAGTCCCTAGAAGAGAGCTGTAATACAAAATGTGCAAAAATGCATGGCAGCACTAGGCTGAATGTGCTCTTTGAAATGTTGGTACAAGGGGGGTGGTTTAAGGATGACCACCAACACTGGAACGCTTAATGTAGTTCCCAGAACTCTTCCAAATCTGGCATGAAGCCGAGGTCTTCTGTTAGAGGAAGTGCTCCTCATGTTTTGAAGAGGAAACCTTCAACCTTGAAAGGGAGGCCTCACCCTGCATAAAAAAGGACAACCTCAACCTGATAAGGGAGGTCTCAACTTGTGATGGTTTAAGGATGACCACCAACTCTGGAATGCTTAATGCAATTCCTGGAACTCTTCCGAAACTAGCAAGACGCTGAAGTCTTCTGCTAGAGGAAGTGTTCCCAATTATTTGACAGGATGTATCAACTCCGCATAGATGGTTTAAGGCTGATCACCAACCGAAGGCATGCTTAGGGGCATCTTTGTCTCTTGCTACAACTCTGAATCTGGTATGGTAGGTTGTGGCTCAGGCTCGCTTGATGTGGATTTGAAGCTTGTAGATGACCATCACTTCCCCCCTGTCAGATACAAGGTGAGACAATGGAGAAAACTCAACTGCAAGATTGTTAAATACTCTAGAACAAGTTCTGACATATGACTGAAATATCTTCTTGACTGTTGAAGCCCATTGCCAAGAAGCGATACATCCAAGGTGAATCTTTGTTCTTGAAGGAGGCTTGTTTTTGAAGCATCTATTTGAAGAATGTCTGGTTTTATGACAGTGCTTACATGGATGAAGATCAAAACAATGATCTTTCATATGGCCAACTCGGTCACAATGTTTGCATATAACATTTTGTTGTTGTTGTTATGGAAAAGGAGTAGAATCTGGAACAACTGAAGGTGAACTGTCATGAAGGAATCCAGCAATTTGAAACTGGATGGGCTTTGAGGAATATCGAATACGTAAGGACACATCCTTATCATATCCAAGACCAGTTCTATGCTTGTTATGGTCAAAATCTTCCCAAGATTTGATGATTGGCTTGGGAAATGCAGTCTGAATTTCTGCTTTTGCATGCAAATCTGCTCCTAAAATGGGTACTACATTTGCCATTTCTTGTTTCTGATGGGTGTCATGATGCTTATGTTGCTGTAATTCATCTTGCTAAAGCTGGGATTCAAGCTGCAAAAAATCAATCTTTTCCTTTGCATTCTACAGACATATTTTAATATCACAGAGAGTGTTTTTGTTGATTTTCACCAAGATCCACTTTAGAAAAGAAGTATTAGTTGACAATCACAATGATTACAAAGATTTTCCAATCTCCACTGCGATCAGAACTTTATTCTCTCTGTAGCATAAAATATATCTTTATGATACTTGTATAATAGGCAACAAACTAATCCAATTAAATCTCAATACACATACCAATACAACACCGTGTATGCCAGTGTCGACAACTTCACAATTCAGAGAAGGTATATTTAACCATAGTGTGCAAGAGATTTAAGATTGTTCAATGCTCTAACTTACCAATTCAAAGCAAACTGTTTACTTCGAGATCCAGTTGCTGCTGTTTCTTCTTCAGTATTTGCTGCTATGGCATGCCCTGTACCAAGCATTACTCCAGGAATGAAGTTGGTATTGTTCACTAACATTTTGATATTTTTTTTCACAAACATAGCGACTGCTTCACTTGGGGCGCCCTATTACAATGCTTCTGCCTTTACCACAATTTTGTCCAACTAAACAAAAAATCTTTTGGTGCTACTATAATGAATTCAGCAGAAAGACATACAACCAACAACAAATCAAAACAATATAGCTACAACCTTCTGACAATTATACAGGAGCTAACCCATCCATCAAGAATTAGATACACTGTTTTCATTTTCCATAAGCATCCATTGCTACACGAATTATTAAATTTCAAAGCATTGAGAAAAACCAGAGACCGAGCTAAAAGAACTGCCTAGCTATATTGGGGACCTGAGCCCGATTTGATGGGCCCACAGAAGGAGGAGTGGAAAGAGTTCCTCAAGTTTACATAAAGACCTTGCAAGACTGAGTTATGAAATCAAAGCAGCAGGAGGCAATAATCAAGCGTTGGCCTCCAAATAGCGTGCTCTGTTTGGATATCGACCACAGTGCTTTCTTTTCTGCATCCGATGCGTTATATTGAATGTTACTCAATGCCACTTCCAACTACCGTAAAACCAATTACCTCGAAGGGGTTCCCACACCCATTATTTTTCTGCATTCTCAAGAGACCTGCTAGATATATGGACATGGTTAAATGTCACAATAAAAAATGTAAAAATTACTTAGAAATACACCCCTGAGCAAATTGGAAGTCTTGGAAATAGGTAACAATTGCTTGGAAGTGCTGCCACCGTCGCTCAGATACCTTCAGAACTTAAAGCTTTTCTCAGTCAATGATTCGCCCAAATTGAAATGTGTGCCTGATTCTTTGGAGAGTGGAATCAATTGACGCAGTTGAAGTTCGAGATATGTGGTATAGAATTCTTATCACAAGATCTTGGGCAGTCGAACAGTCTCGACATGTTAAAAGTATGGGCCAACACATTCATATTTAAAAATCCAACGCACCAAATAAGAAAACATTCAAAGCATACACGGCCTCAGTGTTACATACGGTCTTCAAATTACTGTTTTGAGTGGTCAGCATATAGCACAACGCATATAATAAACAACGACCATGCTAGCAGCATATAACACAATGCATATAATGAAGAACCCATGGTCTTCAAAGAATTTCAACGCAGAGCCAATATACCATCCTCCATACCATTAATGCAACATTCATCATAAACTGTCTTCAAAATGCTATACACTGCACAACAAAGATACTTCATGGTATTCACGACATCGAACTTACCGTAGAGAACTTAGTAATCGCACATGGATTTCAAAAAGAGGCACACTATCTTTGCACAACACGCAACATACCATCCATTAATGCACACATGAACTTATACAACATATCACGGTGTTCACAGTCTCATGGTCAACTTCAAAATGTTGTATGTAGAGAAATGACCAACACATTCACAGTCTAGAAAGGACAGATTTCAACGTATTCACACAATATTCAAGTTATCACATTACCATTTTGGCTGCCACTGGACTTGACTTCAATAAATGGTGCCAACATTTAATATATAAAAGGCTTCGATGTCATCCCAAAATTCAATGCAAATATGAATTGTTCATTTGAGATAGCCTTATGTGATAAATCCAATTTCCGCAGATGGAAAGGACACATGAAAGGACACATGAAAGGACAGGAGGAGGAGCGTTTTTGCATGTAGAAGAATATTAAACGCATATGTGAGAAACGAGCATCATTTATTAAAAGGAACGTCCCTCTCAATGCACAGAGAATAGGCCGTTGGAAAAATTTCAGGGAATTAAATGCAGATTACGAAATTTCTATAAGTAGATTTGGTGAGCAGAGTAAACGCTTTCGACAGGGAACAGAAATGGCAGAACTGACATGCATAGAGAGCGTTAAAACCTCTATTTTAACAAACGCTCATAATGGAATAAAATCCACAAGGATGAGAGCATTGGTTTACAAAGGCCACACATCATGGCTCTGATACCATGTTTAAACTCACATGTAATCAATGAATGGATTGAATTGATTTACAATGAGCAATGAAGCTCAATAAATAATACAAATGTATTTACAGAAATAGAAACAACAAGTTTCTTCTAGAAACTGCTAATAAGATCACAGACGATCTTATCCAAATGAGCATTAAACACTAAAATAGCATTATTCTAATACCCTCCCTTAATGCTCAATCTATTTACAACACCTATAGACCTTCTGAATTTTACAAACTTATCAGGACCAAGGGGCTTGGTGAAGACTGAAGATGTCTGCTGGCTGCTCTGTTGTGGGAACATACAGCAACTGAACGGATCCATCTTCAACAAGCTGTCGAATGTAGTGACAATGTGTTTTCGCATGCTTTGTTCGTTCATGGAAGACTGGATTCTTGGCAAGTTTGAGCACTCCCTGATTATCACAGAACAAGGGAGTAGGATCTGCCTGGGAAACATGCATATCTGCAAGCATACGTTGAAGCCAAACTGCCTCACAAGATGCCTTAATTGCTCCCCGATACTCTGCTTCTGTCGAGGAGAGAGCCATTACCTACTGCTTCTTACTAGTCCAGGTGCCAGCACCAGATCCCAGTCTAAACACATACCCCGCTGTAGATTTGCGGTCATCAACCGAACTGGCCCAGTGGGATCGGAACTCCGAGTGTACAGAAGTCCATAATCAAGAGTGCCACACACATAACGTAGCACACGCTTCGCTCCTATCCAATGATCAGCCTTAGGAGCTGACATGAAGTGTGAAATATAGCTCACTGCAAAACTGATGTTAGGTCTAGTGGCAGTAAGGTAGCTGAGGTTGCCCACTAATTGCCTGAATAAAGTTTCATCCACAAGTGGTGAGGATGACTGAGCTGAAAGTTTGAGCCCTGGTTCCATAGGAGTCGTGGCAGGTTTGCAATCTTGCATTTTGAACCTGTCCACAAGATTTCTGGCATACTTGGACGGAGAGAGAAAGATGTTGTTCTTAGTCTGCCAGACTTCAAACCCCAAACAATAATGAAGAAGTCCCAAATCCGTCATATCAAAAGTGCTGCACAAATTTTGTTTGATCCCATGGATCAAATGTGCTGAGCTGCCAATAATGATAAGGTCATCCACATAGACAACCACAAACAGAATATCATCACCAGTATGCTTGATATATAGGTTTGCATCAGATGGACTCCGCTGAAAGCCATGAACTGTTAGGTACTGATCAATTTTCATGTACCAAGCCTGAGGAGCTTGTTTCAGGCCATAGAGTGCTTTGACTAATCTACAGACTTTTTGTTCTTGACCGGCAACCTTGAATCCTGGAGGCTGCGTCATGTAGACTTCTTCCTGTAAGTCACCATTCAGAAAAGCACTCTTTACATCCATCTGATGGACTTTCCAATTGCACTGAGCTGCTAAGGCAAGGACAAGCCATATGGTACTCATCTTGGTTGTAGGAGCAAAGGTCTCCTCATAGTCAATGCCTTCCTTTTGTGAGAACCCTCGAAAAACAAGGCGAGCTTTATACTTGTCTAGGGTTCTGTTAGCTTTGTATTTCACTTTATACACCCATTTGCAGCTAATGGGCTTTTTCCTTGCAGGAAGATCAGAAAGGGTCCAAGTGTGATTCTTCTGAAGACTTTGGAATTTAGCTTCCATAGCTTGTGCCCACTCAGGTGTACCCTTAGCCTCTTAATAGGTTTGAGGCTCAAAAATACTATGTAGGTTAGCCATAAGAGCAAAATTTACTATAAATTGTTGTTTGCTCTTATTTCTGGAAGTTTTACCTTCAAGGAGTTCATTATCCCAGAGATCACCAATAGTTTTAGCCCACCATTTAGGCTGGAGAGTAGAGGAACCAATATCAGGTGGAGGTGGAGGAGGCTGAGGAACAATAGGAGCAGCAAGAGGAGGGTTATTTTCCGGAGGAAGCTCAAGTAGTGCATCATCAAATACTGATGCTGCATCATCCCTCCCATCAGGTGGACCTACCGGAAGAAGAACACTGTGAGGCTGATCCTCAGAACACTGCTCAGAAGGAGGAGACTGAAAGAATCCTCTGTCTTCATCAAATACTACATCCCGACTGAAGTTAAGACGACCAATGGCTATATCTATGAGCCTATAGGCCTTGTGGTGATCACTGTACCCTGTCATCATGAGTTTCTGGCTTTTGGAATCCAATTTAGAGCGCTTAGCAGCATGAATCCAAACATATGCAACCGAGCCAAATACTTTGAGGTGACTGATCTTAGGCTTACGGCCAGACCAAGCCTCTTTGGGAGTCTTCCCCTTAACAGCCTAAGTAGGTGATCGGTTAAGAAGATAGACAACAGTAAACACTACTTTAGCCCAGAATTTGTTTGGAACACTCCTGTGTTGTAACATGGAACAAGCCATTTCAACAACCGTATGGTTGTGACGTTCGACAACACTGTTCTGCTGAGGAGTGTAGGGTGTAGTTAACTGGTGTTTGATGCCATGAGTATCACAGAAGTTGGAGAAAGCAGAAGAACAAAATTCCCCTCCGTTATCTGTCCTAAGAGTTATGATATTATAGCTAGATTCTTTTTCAACTAAGGATTTAAACTTTTGAAAGATACTAAATACATCATATTTATGTTTTAAAAAATACACCCACATCTTTCTACTGAAATCATCTACAATAAGAAAAAAATATTTGCAACCAGTGATAGAAGATGTATTCATAGGACCACATCAACATGAATTAACTGGAGTACCTTAGATGCACGCCAAGATTCTTCATCCTTGAATGAAGACCGATGTTGCTTGCCAGCTTGATAGGCGCTACATACTCCCAACTGCTGAGTCTGAATATCAGGTAACCCTGACACAAGTCCTTCCCGAGATAGCTGAGAGAGATACTGAATGTTTAGATGCCCATATCTCTGATGCCACAAAGTGCTGATGGGAGAAACATGAGCTGCTAGAGCCACTTCTGGAGAATCACTAGTGTCATGAAGCCTGTATAGGCCATGATCTTCTAGGCCAACAGCAACCGTAAGATGAGTTTCCCTGTCAATAATGGAGCACTTGTGTGCATTAAACACCACATTGAGCTGAGGAGAGTTCCTCATAATCTGGTTGACAGATAGCAGATTAATTTCCATACCAGGAACATAGTACACATTCAGGGAGATGAGTGTGCACCCACTAGACTGGATCTGAACTGTACCTCCGCCAACCACTGTGTACTCTTCACCTCCACCGAATACCACGGAATCACTGAAAGATGAGAAGTCAATAAACCAGTCACGCCTGTGAGAGAAATGACGTGATGCACCAGAGTCAATGTACTAGGCAGAAGACGGGGCATGATCTGAGGACCTCTTAGCCATAAAGGCGTAAAAGGCAGATTCTGTCTGCTCAGAATGTTCTGCAACATTCGCTCTCTAATGAGATCCTCCCTGTTTCTGTTCAGAAGCAATCCTCTGTCGATAATCTTTCTTCATGTGGCCGAACTTGTGATAGTAATTACACTGCACATTTTTCTTTTTAGCTAGATCCAAAGGCTAGGAAGAATCTTTTTGCTGAAAGGACTGATATTTGGCAGCAAAAGCATTTTCTGATGAGGCTGATGAAGCACCACTACCAAACTGCTGTTTCCAATGATCCTACTGCAGGAGTTTGG
Source organism: Pinus tabuliformis (assembly GCA_031772625.1). Classification (NCBI taxonomy): domain Eukaryota; kingdom Viridiplantae; phylum Streptophyta; class Pinopsida; order Pinales; family Pinaceae; genus Pinus; species Pinus tabuliformis. The sequence continues at coordinate 852,104,465 of CM062808.1, read as the reverse complement.
TGCATAACTCTGGAAACTTCAGATCAACATTAGTGGTGGTAATGTTGAGTGTTTCTATGAAGTGTTCATAAGGTTTCGGTAGACTTTTCAGAGTGATGACTACCATGTCTTCTTCTTCCATGCTCCGACCAATGGTTTCGAGCTGATCTTGAACGTCTTTAATCTTGTTAAGATGTTCCTGTAAAGACATGTTCATCCATCATGATGGAGAACAACTGATTCTTTAGAAAGAAAGCTCTGCTCTTGTCGGATGTCTCATGCAGTTCCTTCAAATGTTGCTAGATTTCGGTAGTTGTTTTGCCGGAAGGTATCTGTGGTAACTGATCATCAGTCACAGATAGTTTGAGAAGCATAACAACCTCTCGATTTCAATCATCAAACTTATCTTGATCGGCAACAATTGTACCAGGACGGAGCTCTTTGCCCAAAACGAGCTGGTCAAGATGCCTATATTCAAAAATGGTCAACATTCTCTGTTTCTAGATGTTGTAATTGGTGCCATTAAAGCCTTGATTGCTTTCCAACATCAGATTGGTTGGCGAGGCCATCTGCACGTTTCCCAAGTCACGGAAAACAACAAAGGAGTCTGGGACGGATTTCAATGCAGATGTCGGTTGATCCGGACAAAATCTAACAGGTGCTGGAAACAAAATTCAAATCCGCTGACTTGAAAATCGAGGCATGAAAAATGATGCACCCAGAAAATTCCAACGACTACCCAGTAGAGATATCACAAAACCCACATCAAATCTGTAATCGGAATTTTTTTCGATAAATGAAACAAATAAAATATTGTGGTGGAAAAGAATCGAGCCATGAGAAAAAATCACCGCACTAATGAACGAATTCTCGAGCTGGAGCCATTGGAATTAGAATTTTGGTTTCGTTTTGACAGAATGTGACACCAGCGAATTGATCCTCCGCAGACTGAAGCTCCCGCATGGCAATTTCAGAAGGTGGCGATATAACAAATAGTGGATAGCACGGAACTGCAGTTAATCGACGGTGAAGTATTTCGTTTTCCCTTGTACAATAAATCCGGCTAGATTATTACTGTTAAATAGCAAATGGATTACGACGATGTTGTAACCGACGCCTTGGTTACGAGTGTCGACTATGCAAACTGTATCACTCCAAATAGAAACGCCCATGGCTCCTCGGTTGAAAAATAAATGTCCAGCGTAACCAACAGATGTTTAGCGGCTGTATCACACCAAACAAAACACGGCTCCGGGCGTGCGGCCCCTCCTTGGGTTGCTCGACAATTACACACTGACCCGCGAATTAATTTGCCGCCACAAATGCTTCAAATTCGCTGAGGTCCTTGGTTTTTAGATCGCCAGAGCGGCAATGGTAACGCAACCACACGTTGGTGTTCAGATCGCCATAGCGGCAATGATAACGCAACAACAGTTTCGTGCTTTGACAGCAACAACCCCTGCGAGTCGACTGAGAGCTCCGAGGGATTCCTCTGATCCGAAGCTTTAGAGAAGAGAAACCACACAGTATAAGCGGAGTATAAAAAAAACGAAGGGGGTGGCAAGTATTCTGGAACACGTGTAAATGCCTCTGGCTCTACGAGGTAAAACCCGAGGGGCTCTGTGACAGCATGGGGCAGTGCTATGAACTGCAGGATTGATGGATCGTGGGATCGAAACGGAGTCGCCAACAGCAGTCAGAACGAAGTCTTGTCTTCCTCTATAAAGAACACCCAGTCACACTCGTCTTCGATCTGAAATGTTTAATTAACCCACGTTGATCGGAAATTGACAAGCAAGTTCACTGTTTCATTTTTTTTTTTTACGGAAACAGCCACTTAAAAACGACGTGGAAGGGTTTCCATATGATCTGGGAACTGAGAATTCGCAAAAGTCTCAGATCAAAACCCTTATATAACTAAATCCAAAGATCATAGAGATCATCACTGGGAAAAAATAAAACCAAAAAAACTGCGGCTCATAAATTTTGACGCCTAGTAAAAAAAAATTCTAGACTCTTAAAGAGCAATTTCGAAATGAAGCACAAAATTTTTCAGCTAATGAAAAATTATTTCGAAAGAATACCAAAGCTCTAATACCATAATCAATGAATGGATTGAATTGATTTACAATGAGCAATGAAGCTCAATAAATAATGCAAATGTATTTAGAGAAATAGAAACAAGAAGTTTCTTCTAAGAAACTGCTAATAAGATCACAGATGATCTTATCTGAATGAGCATTAAACACTAAAATAGCATTATTCTAATAACATGGATAGTAAACAATCATGAATGATAGAACATTGAGTTGCATATATTATTGATATGATATACATTTATAGTACAGTGTACATAACTGTTGGATTCATCTTCCAATGTCTCTTGGATTCTAGTGGTTGTTCACATTCCACACCAACTCATAGAGGATTAGGTGTCCAACAGATAACACTATTATTGGCTTGAAAGAGCATTATGGCTGAATTGATATTTGGAAAGCTGATATGACTTATTGAAGAATATGAGGCAAAATTCTGTTATGAAGAAAGAAAGCACGTGCTAGTAGCTCTAAGGAAGTTTGGCTCCTTGAAGATGACAAATGAAACCATTTGATGACAATGTTGTTTGATGATTGACAAGATCTAGGAAGCTCGTAGGTTGATGTGACATGATGTTTTTAGGAGTCAAGAAGCCCTGTCATGATGATGGAATGTAAAATAATTTAGCTCCATAAAATTGTTTGACATCCAGGAAGGTTGAAGCACAGGTATGATATAATGCGAGAAAGGAGCCTTGTAGCTATAACTATATCTGCACGGTAAAACAAGTTGCTGATGTATTGATGAATTATGAGACTAGCTAAGGATTGTGGTTATGTCTCCTCCCTGGTTGAGAGGGAGAGATGGTGGACATCTTATTCTCCATGTGTCATGCACTAGGCTGGGACTAACAACCGCACATATAGTGAAGGAACTAGGAGGGAGAATGGAGGATTGGACAGGGTATCCAAGATAAGAGTGGTCGAAGACGACTGATATTCTTTGAGGGTTGGGAATCCAAGATAAGAATAGTCCTTTAAGGACATACCTAGTGAACATCTGGATGGGGTATTTGCCTTGAGAGGCTGTGGTGATGGTGTCCAAATGTATGCCTCCTAGCTCTTGTGGAGTGTTAGAGCTTGTTAGTCAAGGCCTTGCTATATTGCAATTTGACAATGTTGGTTATGATGTTGATGCTTGAAGATGACTTATCATTCCGACTCTTCTTATGAGAATATTTCAATTTGAGAGTATCCTTGTACTGATTGTGGAATTATGAATACCTCCAGAGTTAAGGAATGCTGGAAAATGTAACTAGGTTCAGTCTTCATAATTATCATTGTACTTGTATTATTATATATTTTATGTAAAAAGCAAAAACAAGAAAAAGAGGAAAATAATTTTTTATTTCATTAGTTAAGCATGTTCTTCATGCTTTTAGGATTTGTTGAGTCAAAGAGTCAAAGTCATATTTGGGCTTCTTGTAAAGAAAAAAGGAAAAAGAATTTTGAAAATGCTATTGGGTAAACTCACCTCAAGAAGCCAAGTCGGCCCTCCTGGATGAACAAGTTGGCTCACCTAATGGATGTGTCTCTTCCCATATGAAAACTACTATATATTGGCATGGACGTGAAAAGGGATGAGGGGGTGCGAAATGGTTTCCTTGCCGTTGATTTGGCGAGGAAGATCTTAACTGTGCAAAAACGCTCGGACTTTTGTGAAAGCGACAAGATGTCTTGTCAATCTTCAATCATAGGTAAAAATCTGATTTAAACTTTATTACATCATTTAATCATGTTTAAATGCATGATTAACTAAATCAACCAGCTAATGAAACTTAAATTTACATTTTTGAGGGTGCATTTACTCTTGCAGACACATTTATTATTTCTAAACTACTAAAACCTATTATATCAACAAATTTAAATTATCAAAACTAATCATGTTACAACATTGGTTCCAATGGGAACTGCCTTACCCTGTGGGATGCAGAGAACTAGTAGACTAACTACCTTTAGTGTTGGGCATGGAGATACCATAAAACCACCAACCACTAATCTTCCATCTTATGTAAAAACATAACCAATCGACATGGATTAATGCTGTCATTTGAATACTCTGCCACTGCACACTGCAACTATGAAATGCAACCATATGCTTGCACTAATTCGGATACTCTTTCATATTGAAATCTGAAAACTAAAAATTTCTAAAGACTGAAAATATAAGCTGATCTATCATATTCTCTTCAAATCACACCACTCAAACAACGAACATGTTGATCTACTGCACACTGAAACTCAGAATATCTATTCAATCTCCACACCTCTATCTAACTCAACCAAAAAACTTTAGATGTTAGGTGTAATCTGCTTTCCAATGTAACCAAGTGCAGAGTGGATTTATTGACAAACCACATCGCCAACAACTAAAAATATGAAGAATATATATGATATGAACATGAAATCTCATGGGAAACTTATATTCACAAGTGTACTTTAAAAGCTGCATCCTCTGTAGACATTTTAGATTTCTGACCATGGCTGAGAGGGAGAGACATATACTGTTGATTGCAAGTATCAATGAACCTTGCATAGTAGTAAAGGTAGCTAAAATTTTGAAACAGTGGAATTATCATATGACAAAGTGGAGTCGCCAGGTGAAAGGAATGCAGCCAATAATAAATGCTTACTCCTTGTTCACCAGCAAGGAATAGATCTAATCTTTATCGTTCTTCAGGGAAAAATACCTCTTCGTTACTTCGCTCCTCGACAATGGCGCCAAATGTTGTACTTCTTTCTCGTAGGTAGTCCTTGGTTGCAAAAACTATGCCAGGAAACCAACTCAACTAGCCTTTAGGTTCAAGTTGGCCCTTGAACCAGAGGGGGCTCCCTCAGTTGTTACGAGGCTTTGTTTAACGTTGTTCACCTGTCACTGAACAACAACCTTTGAAGCACAATGGCCAGATTTATAGTTTTAATTGGGGGTGGTTGGCGATCAATGACAATCCCTATTCACGATTAAAGGCCTCTCTCACAGGGTCCCTTCTCAAAGTGTCAGCTTTCAGCATGACAGAATGACTTAGCTTTTTAAGGATTATGATAGAAGAATGTAAGGAGGTTCCTAATAATTAAGTAGTCAGACTGACTTCTTAACAACTAGGGAAATTTGGATGCATGTAGAAGATTTCTACAACCCAAAAAAATATATTCAAAGGCATAAGAAGCCCAAACTGAAACCAATTCTAAGAGGAGCTATTTCGGATAGATAGTCTAATAAGCTAATCTCTTTTAATGGCTATCAAAAGGCATAAAGCAAAAACCAATCAAAGAGGAGTTGTCTTGGACAAATAGTCCAATAAGCTAATCTATTTCTAAAGGTTATGATTTTGCAGGGGATTTCAGAGAGATTAAGACTTAATCTACACTTACCCAAACCTTCCTATAAATGCTTTGAACATGTGCAGAAAGAGAGCATGAAAGTACTAGAAAACACAAAATTTTGTCAAACTGAAGCCGAAAGGCTTTCATTAGAAATCCTATAATAGAAGCTATTACAAAGAGAAGAGCCTTGGCTTCAAAATCCCACACCTATCATCTCAATTGATGAAGTATTTATACAATTTATTACAAAATATCTTTGTTTTAAAATATCAAGATTTGTTACAAATACCTCAAAATGTGTTACACAAATAGAACTGAAATATAGGACATTCAAAGCTAATGAATCTACTTGGCACTATCTTTGTGGATTGCTGGTGACAAAGAAGAGCAATTCGAATTTGATAGCAACTCTTATTTGATGAGGTGGCCTCCAAGTCATTAATTGTCTTTGAGCTTTTTCCTCCCGAATTTATGAAAAATAGGGTCCTGTAATCCCTTTGTATATACCAAACCATTATCGCTTTTAGAAAACTGAGAGAGTTTTTTGTACATGAGGATGTTGGCAACAAAAACCTCTTTCAGTTTTTGAAAATTCATTTCCACCTGCTCGGAAACCGCATTTGAAAACGTTGGCTAAAAATAGGAAAATTCGGGAAACTATGGCTGCAAAGCTTCATCCGAATCTCCCAAACCATAATAGTTGTTAGAAATCCGAGAGAGGTTCAACAAAAACCTCTCTCCGTTTTTGAAAATTAGTTCTCAGCTGTTTGTAAACGATGTTTGAATTTACTGTGCTATATAAATGACAAAACATTGTTTTAACTGATCATGAAACAAACATATGACATGGAGGTAGGATGAGACATGGAAGTTGGAGATAATATGGAAACACATGGTTGGTGGAAAATGATGTGACTAGGGGTAAATAGATGTTGGCGGGAAGGAGAGGTTTAGGAAGTTGTCGGGGGTGGGGGGGCGAATTGATAAGAGGATGCCACGTCGCATGGGGCCCATGAAAAGCGATATCGCTTTTCGGACCTGTGCCCACCGTTAACGTGAAAAGGGATGAGGGGGTGCGAAATGGTTTCCTCGCCATTGATTTGGCAGGGAAGATCTTAACCGTGCAAAAACGCTTAAACTTTTGTGAAAGCGACAAGATGTCTTGTCAATCCTCGATCATAGGTAAAAATCTGATTTAAACTTTATTACGTCATGTTGTAACATTCTTGTTTTTGATAAGTTAGCTATTAGATAAAAAAATAAAAACGCTATACAAAAAAATGATAAGTTAGGATATGGACCAAAAACAAGATGGAAAATAAAAATGTTAGAAGTGATTATTATTGCAAGTCCATATCAAATAAAATGATAGGGTAGTTTCTCTAAAAAAGGAAGGCAAAATGAAAATGATAGATAAGCAATAAAAGAAAAATATTTGCTGTAGAAAATAAATTAACGTTGTTAGCTCAAATGCACCTTTGAAAAATGTCCTTTTGATTAATCACCCTTAAGTTCTTTAATTACGATTTAATTATTGTAATAAAGTTTGATGACATTATAAAATAAGTGACAAATGACACTTTTGTCGTATTGGCGGAAACGACAAAACAACACATCGAGCGCCGATAACCAACGCGCTCTTTTCAACGAAGATCCTTCACTCTGCCCAGATCAACGGTGGAGGAAGCCTTTCGGCCCCCTTGGCCATTTCCTGTTAACGCGAGGGGGGGGGGGTCTGAAATGCAGTTTTCATGGCTGCCGCTTTGTGCAACATGGCACCTTGAAAATGTTTTGGACCCCCAAGGCCCGAAACCACAAACCATTGTGACCCCCCTGAAATCTGCTTCAGGTTTTCTTCCATCCAACCGTTGACTTCTCCTGCGCCTTGTGCATCTGTTATCCTCCGTCCAATAACGAACCTCCACGTCATCCATCCGTTTTCACTTACCCATTCACTGCCCGCCACATTATAATACCATTGCCCATACGCTCCAAAGCTGTTGCTGTGCCTGATTATCCGTTTAAACAACTGTTAAGCATTAATTCGCATTTCCCTTGCAAATTGAATGCCTACGGCTAGATCCAAATAGTTAATTGAGCCCAATTGAACCTATAAATCCTCCATGGCTCTAATTTTTGCCACTGTTCGCTTCTATCCATAAACCAAAAGCACCATTTTGTCGCTCTGTGTATTTTCTCCACTATTATCAATTTCAGGTTAAAAACAACTTCTGAATTTCCCTTGCAGTAGTGATGGCTCCTAAAGCATAGATACAAAACACTGCCAAAGAAGGGAATCCATTGACAGTCGCCCTTGATCTGGATCATATGCCACTTGCAGACACCCTTTTCAAGATCAATGACTGTGAATGTGGATTTGATTTCTATGAATTACATTGATGGTTAAAATTGAAATATACCGATCAGGAGGATTCCATTCGCTTCTGCGAGACTCTTCTGCCATTGTTTTATTTTCCTAAGATCCATCAATTCATTGACCTAATCTCTTGGTGTCAAGTGAGGTATGACTGTCTGCAAAGAACAATAATGACTTAGGATGGAAAAATCTTGATTACCATCACTGCTTAGAGCATAAACCAGATGCTAATGATACCTCCATCTGATTCCCTTAGCCATTTCTCACCTACAGCTCTCATGGACCTCTACAATAAACTCACCTTCCCACAGAGAGCTCTTATCTTTGAACTTTTCCTACCAGAAGATGCTGAATTACCTAAGAGAAATCCTCCATATTCATCATCCATGTTCCCTGAAGCTACTAGACACATTATCTCTTTGTTATCATACCTCCTAGGTTATGAAAATGACCAAGCTGTTGATGAATCCATCCTTGGGTTCTTTTCTATCTTTAGCAAAGAATATCAACCTGCCTTCATGTATAATTATAGCCACTTTCTGGCTGATAATATACATGAACAATTTATGAATTTGACCACACAAGGAGTATTCAGGTACAATTCAGTTATCATTCATCTAATTTTGTTTCAATAGGGAGATCTATTGCCTATTCAGCTCAACAGACAAGATGAGCAGGGAGTGAATCAATCAGTGATTCACTGGACAGAGCTAGTAAGAGCAGGATCATTAAATTTTACATTCTCCTAGTTCATTGATTCCTTCATACATCCAGTTCTCCAATTACTCAACAGCCAGGCAGAGCCCAGAATTGGAGAAGAAATTAAAAAGACACTGCACCTATCAGAGCAAACCAAGATTGGTGACTGGTACCTATACCAGAATTACACTGAGATTAGGATCTATGGCAGTGATTTGGCTCCATACAAACTACCTAAGTATGTGCCAATGATAATATTCTCATTGGAATACATCAGGCAAATGATAAATATGGATGAAGTCCATTTTGTCTCAGGCAAGAAGAAATCACAGTTTAAACTCAAAGCCAAAGTAGGGAGTTTCATCTGTAACACTAGGTCTGTAGGTACAAAAGCAGACAGATTGCTAAAGAACATGAACCTCCAGCCAAGCTTCACTTGGTCTTATGATCCTTTTGGGATTATTTTAGCTCTCAGAGTGCAGTTGAAGGCAACACCTTACAACCATACTCCCAGGCCAGAATTGGAAAATTTCATGAACCAGGAGCAATGGTTTGAAGGTACTCTCACAGAAGCTGATGAACAGGTTATATCAACTCCTCAGACAAAGACTCCAGCTACACAGAGCACTCAGCATAAAAGAGGCAGAGAAGAAACTTAGTCAACTACAGAACCAGGTAAAGAGTACTATATCTTGCAAAAGAAGTTGAAAACTGGGCTGTCAATGTCATCAGGAAGCAAGCCACTAGAGATAATTGATCTTGGAGAATTGGAAGATGTTTCATCAACAGGGACCACTGATCCCAAGCCTCCCTCTACTTCTTCAACTCCTTCTTCAACTGAACCTATGGAGATTATCCAATCAACTGAGACCAGCTCAGCAGGGGATACTAATATCTTCTCAACATTTTTGGAAATCAAGCAAAAGAATGAAAGTCTTAAATCTCAAGTTTATAGTCAGTTTTGGAAACAAACATCCACTTCTCAACATAGGCTTCTCTCTGCCTTTGACAGTGAAAGAGGAAGGATGCAAATGGCATTTTTGCAGGCTCAGATTCCATTTCCTAAATCCACAACAGACTACAAGAAGACCATCTTCTCATTTGATGTAAACCAGATACATCCCATTGATCAAATGGATTTGCATAGGAAATCAGGTGAGATGCTATTTTCAACAATGACCACAACTGCCATGTCTCTTTCCAAGCTTAGAACTGCTTTGTCCAATGTACAATCATGATGCAGGAGCATCGGAATTAGCCAGCAATGTGGAGGATTGTCCACATGTTGTGGCTAATCACAGTAAAATTCATTGACGGGTTTGCCAAATTCAGGATTACTAGGAAGAATAAACTTCTCAATTAGTTTGTTATTGTAATAAGTGTGAGATTGCCTTATTTTAGAACAGAGATAAGGTTGTTAAACAAATGTGATCGAGAGTGATAAGATAAGAACTTTGTTGTTATGATCTTTCAGCAACGCAGGAGATCCCGTGCGCTATTATTAGAAAATGAGCTCATCATAAAAATGTGGTGAGGCGAGAGCCTAGGGTTTTTTTTAAGAGAGAAGGGGAGATAGTTAGGGGGATTTTGTGTGGAGCGGAAGCTCAAATTAGTAGCAAGGTGTGTGTGTAAAAAAAAAAAATAGTGATCAGTGTCTGTGTAATTGGGCAAAAGCCGATACTCTGTTCCATTCATTTAATGCAATTGTGGTTTGTATGCTGACAGAGGTCAATTCTTGTGAACGAGACCTGAGACGGAGACCCTGTATTGCTATTTTCTATGAATAGAATTTGTGCTGTGTGTGTATCATTTTCTGATGAACGTGAACTTGAGTATCAGTCTTTTTATTGTAAAAAAATGAAATGATAGCGGCCTGTGTGTGTTCTTATTTTAAATTGTAAAGAATCTCATTATTAAGTCAAACTTAGCATAGTGGGAATTGGCGAGTTGCAAAAGTCATTTAATATATGATTTGGTGTAATCATCTGTTGGAACCTTTAAACGAAATTAAATTTTATGTCAATCGATTTATCGGGTCTGTGAAATTGGATCCGGAGTAATATCGGAGCATATACAGGAAGAGGGGTTGTTTACCATTAAGATTTGGCAATTTCCGATTAGTAGCGTATCGGTGGATCGCCGATTAGATCGGATCAGAAGGTGTTTCATATTTGCATTGGAGCGGAACTGTAGTAATGGTCTATAATTGCGGCATTCAAAAGAATTGTGATTAGGTGTCTTTGGATAGTTATCACATAAGGAGCGATGTAAATGCCAAATTCCCGTGTCATATTAAGATTGCAAGTTGAGTTAGATCAGCCAAACAGATCTAGGTGGAAATCGACAATGTGTAGTTGCAAATAGCGATTTGCACTTATTGATCAATATTCACACCTCCGCAGACACAACCAATGACTTACCCGTCTCAAACCTGTGGATCTCCAAGCTATGAAAATGAAGCAGTGAGGCATTCCTGGCATCTGATCTTCCTGGTCTTAGCTTGACGGATACTCAGAATGCTCGTGATATTATTGATGTGTTAGTGTAGATGCTAAATGCTTTGGATCCTCACAGTAAGGAGGCGTAAAGCAGGAAGTGAAAATAGATCTTGTAGAACAATGTTGTTCTTACAAGCAGCGGAATTCTGTTTCTGTGCAGAGTCCAGGGTATGACATTGAATGAAGACCATTCCCATTCAAAATGGGGTTTTGCGTGGCCACAAAAGACCTCCTTACAATTTGATAAAGCCTTTTGGGTTAAAAGACAAGCGCATCGAGGTTGCTTTGCGAGTTCCAGAACCTTTGGTTCATTTTCCCTTAGTGTCTGGTTCACGATCAAGCCCTGCCATCAGATGCTGTTCACCAGGAAGTATTGATGAAGAATTAAGGCTAGCTGGAAGGATATTTTTTGATGATGGTGATTTTTGATCGATGGGGAGAACAAGCTTGCTTCAGTTAGCAAGATTTTGAATTGGTACAGTGTGGACTTTGGAAAAAAACGAAACAGAAGTCTTGAAATTTGTGGCAAACTATCTGGAGCCCTCCAAGTCAGAACAGCTATTGGAATTATTGAATAGTAATCAGCTGAAGATCACATACCAGAATTATGATTGGGCTTTGAATTGCTAAGTCTAATGTTATCTGTCATGCTCTCAATCAATTCAGTTCATAGTCATCTATCAAATGGGAGCTGTATCCTAAGTTTAATGGGTTAGAAACTAAATTAGTATGAAAATTTTAATTTTGCTGATGGTAAGTTTTAGATTCTGGGTTTGGCGGGGTTACCCTGCATCATTTTGGTATCAGAGCCAGGTTAACGCTCTGAAAAGGTTGTCTTTGGAAATTGAATTTTAATTTTGCCAGATGTATAATTTCCTGAAGTGCGTTGATGAATATGAGGATCAGGCTATAAATGATGTTGAGATTAGAATGGAGAAGCAGAGAATACCCAGGAAGGTCTGGTAAGAATGTTTACGTTGATTGCATGACTGATTTGATTGAAGATTGTTTAAAAAATTGTTGAATGCAATGGTATTGATGATCGGAAGAGCAGAGATTGGGTAGGCAAAACAGCATTTGCTTACAAACAGGTTGTCGGAAGGAATTGATAGCAGTTGAGAGATACTTTGATGTGAAAAGATTGTGCAGGTCAGTAGAAGCAGTGGATTTGCCAAAAGATGGAATGAGATGTACCAGCATCATAGCATATGAGCTATGTAAAGAAGATAGAGCAAGAAGAAATCCCAGATGTGTAAACGTGACAATACCCGGAAATAAACAAATTCACTGAATGAAGAAGGTAGTGAGCAAGAAGAATTCAAGAGGAGATGAGAACAACTTCCAACTGAGGTTGGTTAGAAGTTGATGAGGTAGCTCCACAATTGTGATTGTGGATAGGAGATAACAATTCCAGCAAGAAGAGTGCTGGTGGAATTGTTAGTCAGTGAAAGGTTCAAGGAAAGAACCAATAGGTGCCAAAAGACTAAACTCAGGAAAGTTTGGTGAGGCATGAAGGAGACTTGTTACAGGCGAAATGGAAAAAGTTAGTTGCAGCTCACTAGTGAACAAGGAAAGTTCACCAGAGGAAGGAAAGGAATTGAATATTGATGGTCATGACAGGGGTACAAAGGAAAGTCACAGACATAGGGAAAAGAGCGCTGAAGCAGTTGGACTCAAAGGAATGAGTAAAGAAGAAAGGGACATAGAGTTGGCTGAGATGAAGGTAGAACTCAGTCATTTGGAGAAGCTGGTATTGAAAGGAATTAGAGAAAAATGGAAACAAGGATTTTATGTGGGAAGAAGAGTTAAATGGCCTGTCAGAGAATTGTTTGCTGAGAAATTATTACTTCGAACAACTGAGAATGAAGAAATAGGATACATCTGCGAACCAGAGAAAGGATCTCTCCTTGGGGAAGAAGACATTGATGACAGTAGAGAAGAACTGATCTATGCAGATCAGAATGAGAGGAATGTGTTGACATCATCCGCACAGACAAGAGGATCTCATATTTTTGGGATTAATTATTTCTGTGAATGTAAAATTGCAGGTATGCAGCTTAAAGAATTTGAACCTGTGTATGAAAAAGTGAAAGGAGCAAAGACAAGACAAGCAAGAAAGGAGGTGCATAAGGACTTACAAGACTTCAATTGGTGGAGAAAATTAAAAGGTATGGCTGAATGGTTATGTATTCTTTTAGTGGAAACTTATTTGATTATATTTGAAGGAATTTTAGCATGGAAAGAAGACCTATGGGGAACGGAAACAGGAAGGAAACAAATGCAATGCAGATTTATGAAGTGAAGAGAAGGAAAGCTGACACCGAGAACTTAGCTGAAGAAGGTAAGCCAAGGAAATCTTTGAAAGATCAAAGTCTTATCAGAGAAGAGGAAGAGGCACTATTGTCTTATTTGGACAAACTGAGTATTGGAAGAAGTTGTGTAGAACAGGAAGGTATTCTACAAACTTATGATGAAGTTGCCAAGTATAGTCAAGAAATTGCAGTCCCAGAAGTTTTCTTTGATGAAGAAGAAATCATAAATGTTGAGGAAAAATTTCTCAATAATTTAGTGAACTATCAGAATAGTTCAGAGGAGCATGAGGAGCTGATCATTGAGGCCTCGAATGAAGAGCCTTGCATTTTTGAAACTGACATGTTGTGTATGTTTTCAGGTTTGACAGGTGAGGAACAACGATTGGACAATGTGCTTATGCATGTTGATGAAGAACTGAGATTACTGGAAGAAATGGCTGAAACAGAAAGATATTTTGAACATGTATTTAATAATTTTGAGAATGATGGTATTGACAAGGGAATTTTCATGATTAAAGGAGCTGAAGATAAACAAATGAAGGAGGAGTTATATGCAAATGACATGTTTATTGAATATGAAGAAATTGACATTTTGCTGAAAAAGTTATTAGACAAATCTGAAGACATAGAAGGAAGAATTATCTTTGATGATAATGAAAAAGAGGCTGTAGAGTACCAACAACAGATTGTAAATGGCAAAGGCAAGGAAGATTTGGACAAAATTTTTATAATTTGTATGGAAAAGGAGAATGTACAACAGACAGATGTCAGTGGAGTTCAGTTAAAGACAAATGGTAAGAAGGAATTTGAGAAATTGTGGAAGATGAAATTAGATGAGAACAGGGACAACAAGAAGGAGAAATTGACCACAGGAATTTGTATCAGCAAGAACAGGGGACAACAGCAAATGAAGATTTGGAAATCTGGAGGAACAGAAGTGACAGTGGTAGAAAAATTAAATCAACAGCATAATGAAAGTGATGACCAGTTACAAAATAAAGTTTGGGATACTGGATGGACAACAGAAGAAACACATGACCAGGAGGTCATGGAAACTTTCAACTTCGGGAGTCTGATGCAGGAGCATCGGAATTAGCCAGCAATGTGGAGGATTGTCCACATGTTGTGGCTAATCACAGTAAAATTCATTGACGGGTTTGCCAAATTCGGGATTACTAGGAAGAATAAACTTCTCAATTAGTTTGTTATTGTAATAAGTGTGAGATTGCCTTATTTTAGAACAGAGATAAGGTTGTTAAACAAATGTGATCGAGAGTGATAAGATAAGAACTTTGTTGTTATGATCTTTCAGCAACGCAGGAGATCCCGTGCGCTATTATTAGAAAATGAGCTCATCATAAAAATGTGGTGAGGCGAGAGCCTAGGGTTTTTTTTAAGAGAGAAGGGGAGATAGTTAGGGGGATTTTGTGTGGAGCGGAAGCTCAAATTAGTAGCGAGGTGTGTGTGTAAAAAAAAAATAGTGATCAGTCTCTGTGTAATTGGGCAAAAGCCGATACTCTGTTCCATTCATTTAATGCAATTGTGGTTTGTATGCTGACAGAGGTCAATTCTTGTGAACGAGACCTGAGACGGAGACCCTGTATTGCTATTTTCTATGAATAGAATTTGTGCTGTGTGTATCATTTTCTGATGAATGTGAACTTGAGTATCAGTCTTTTTATTGTAAAAAAATGAAATGATAGCGGCCTGTGTGTGTTCTTATTTTAAATTGTAAAGAATCTCATTATTAAGTCAAACTTAGCATAGTGGGAATTGGCGAGTTGCAAAAGTCATTTAATATATGATTTGGTGTAATCATCTGTTGGAACCTTTAAACGAAATTAAATTTTATGTCAATCGATTTATCGGGTCTGTGAAATTGGATCCGGAGTAATATCGGAGCATATACAGGAAGAGGGGTTGTTTACCATTAAGATTTGGCAATTTCCGATTAGTAGCGTATCGGTGGATCGCCGATTAGATCGGATCAGAAGGTGTTTCATATTTGCATTGGAGCGGAACTGTAGTAATGGTCTATAATTGCGGCATTCAAAAGAATTGTGATTAGGTGTCTTTGGATAGTTATCACATCAGGAGCGATGTAAATGCCAAATTCCTGTGTCATATTAAGATTGCAAGTTGAGTCAGATCAACCAAACAGATCTAGGTGGAAATCGACAATGTGTAGTTGCAAATAGCGATTTGCACTTATTGATCAATATTCACACCTCCGCAGACACAACCAATGACTTACCCGTCTCAAACCTGTGGATCTCCAAGCTATGAAAATGAAGCAGTGAGGCATTCCTGGCATCTGATCTTCCTGGTCTTAGCTTGACGGATACTCAGAATGCTCGTGATATTATTGATGTGTTAGTGTAGATGCTAAATGCTTTGGATCCTCACAGTAAGGAGGCGTAAAGCAGGAAGTGAAAATAGATCTTGTAGAACAATGTTGTTCTTACAAGCAGCGGAATTCTGTTTCTGTGCAGAGTCCAGGGTATGACATTGAATGAAGACCATTCCCATTCAAAATGGGGTTTTGCGTGGCCACAAAAGACCTCCTTACAATTTGATAAAGCCTTTTGGGTTAAAAGACAAGCGCATCGAGGTTGCTTTGCGAGTTCCAGAACCTTTGGTTCATTTTCCCTTAGTGTCTGGTTCACGATCAAGCCCTGCCATCAGATGCTGTTCACCAGGAAGTATTGATGAAGAATTAAGGCTAGCTGGAAGGATATTTTTTGATGATGGTGATTTTTGATCGATGGGGAGAACAAGCTTGCTTCAGTTAGCAAGATTTTGAATTGGTACAGTGTGGACTTTGGAAAAAAACGAAACAGAAGTCTTGAAATTTGTGGCAAACTATCTGGAGCCCTCCAAGTCAGAACAGCTATTGGAATTATTGAATAGTAATCAGCTGAAGATCACATACCAGAATTATGATTGGGCTTTGAATTGCTAAGTCTAATGTTATCTGTCATGCTCTCAATCAATTCAGTTCATAGTCATCTATCAAATGGGAGTTGTATCCTAAGTTTAATGGGTTAGAAACTAAATTAGTATGAAAATTTTAATTTTGCTGATGGTAAGTTTTAGATTCTGGGTTTGGCGGGGTTACCCTGCATCAAATCACAACTTAAGATTGAAAAGATGTCATCCTTGTCTAAGGATAACAAATTAAAATCTTTAGAAGATATCATTATCAAGATTGGATATGATCCATAAGAAATACTGCGAAAGAAGAATGTTGAGATTACAACCTTGAAGAAACAGTTGATGCTGCCTTCAACTGAGGATCCACAGACTAAAGAAATGGCAGAAAATGAATAGCGAAGGAGGAGATGTTAAAGCTCATTATTGAGCAAAACATACAGATCAAGAAAATGGAGGAGCAAATAGAACAACTGTCTCAAGGAAAAAGAGACAACACAGCTTGCTGTGACCTCAGTGACAACAATTCCAATGATAGGTGCAGATTTAAGTTCATCTCCTACTAACATTGCCTCGTCTTCAGCAACAGGTGAAACAACAAGGTTATCATAGGAGCTACAAGCACAAAAACAACAAAATGAGAAATTACTCCAGAAGTTCCAAGCCTTGGAGTCACAAAAGGTAAAAAATGATACCTTGTATGTAGAAGAAATGCGGAAGTCACAGGTTAGAGCTCAAGGTCAAATAGTTAGAAAGAAAGACTCTAATGGCAGACACTTTGGTCCAAGCCAAAGAAGATATGTGGTTAGATATTAGCCACTCTATCACAGAAGTATGGCCATCCATACAAATCATTTTTGAGTAGCAAGAACTAATTGTTAAATGCAGAGCAGAGATAGAGACCCAGAAGGCAACATTGGGCACAAAACCCAAAGAAGCATCAGGAATGATCAGGGTACTGAATTCTAAGACTAGGCAACAGTTACAAGAGATGAACATTCCAGATAGGACAACTACTATTTTGGAAATTAAGAAAGTCCTAGTGAAGAAGAATCTCTTAACTCAGCTAAAAACAAAGTGTGATGCTTTGAACACTACAGTCAGGAGGTTTCACTCTAAATTCAGTATATTACATAAGAAAGGTTTACCAGAGATAGTATCATCAAATGATCAACTAGTAAAATTGGAGGATTATTGTGAAAGGATTTATACCATTGCAATAGACAACAATCAATTTGCAGGGATAAAAAGGCAGATTACTGGCAAGGAGTTTATGGAAGCTTTAAGCTTAGACCTCTCCATTAAATATGAAATTGGTCATCTTTTTCTCACCAAACCCAATTTTGAGAGATATACCGAAGTTGATGAGATACTTAGAAGGATGGTAAATCTCGAGATACCTAGTGAGAAAAGGTGGGATCAATTGTGTGAAACAATTGATTAACTTTTCATTCTAAGAAGAAGACAACAACAATAGATTTTGAAGGAATAGTCATCAACAACTTCCTATCTAATAGGGACACATCATGCAACAGTTTTTCTTTTCCTATCTTCTTTCAAGCTATCTTGTAATCAGTTTAGGATATTTTGTTTAGAACTTGTATAAATAACTCTCTTCTATGAGTTATTAAAGGTGGTACCTTTCATGAGCAATTTTGTAAAAGCATTGATGTACAAGTTGTTTCTAGATCACTAATAATAAAGCAAAGGATTCTAAATTTGGTCTCATACAATTTCGTTTTCTTTTGTAAGTTTTTCATGTGTTTCATTCATTATGTTTATTCTGCATATGTTTAGGTTTTACAGAGATATCAGGTGAGAATAAATGTGTTACAATTATTCTTAAAATTCCTTTATGAAGTTATTATCATAAAGAGACTGAGATATTGGACTGTCTGTCTAAAAAGCTCCCTCTAAATCATAAAATTGTCAGCATCTTATGTAATCTTAAGCATAGTTTGTTTAACTTTTGAACATTGGACAAAGGTTTTCTCACTTACGATAATTTATCTTTTTGTCTGAAATCTAAATTAATCATACCTCCTTATTGTTATTTCTAAACACCTTATAAATTCAAATCACTGTGTGAAGTCAAATAGCAGCCCTTTGATTATCTATTAGTACAATCTAAAAGAGTTAATACATCATTCTTACAATTTGTTCTATGTATTGGTCCTCCATAAAAACCAAAACCAAAACCCCTAAAACAAATATCTTAGATGCTCTGGCATGATCAATTGACCATTATCATCTCAGAGGAACAACACATCATTTAATCATGTTTAAATGCATGATTAACTAAATCAACTTGCTAATGAAACTTAACTTTACATTTTTGAGGGCGCATTTACTCTTGCAGACCCATTTATTATTTCTAAACTACTAAAACCTATTATATCAACAAATTTAAATTATCAAAACTAAGCATGTTACAACACGTCCTCCACCAAATGACAAGCAATTTAGTGCTTCTATGTGATAAGGTCAGAGGCAGAAAGGGATGCGAATTTCAGTAGTTGCTCTCTTGTGAAGGAATGTGAGTCTCTTGAAATCATATGTCTGCAATATAATGCGAGCTTCTTTGTTTACATACATGAGATAATGTTGGTTTCTTGTGGAAGACAATCTGAGACAATACAAGTGCTATAATCTGAATTTTGAGGGCTTGACTTGGTTTCTTGGAGGTTGGATTTGGGTCTTGGATTTCTCACTTTGATTTGATTCTATAATAAGAGGAAATTTTCTGGGTTTTTCCCTTATGGGGTTTTCCCCTTGGCTTGGAGCCTATATCTTGTGCCTCTTGTTCTCTGTGATCTTCATATTTTTGCATTTCTGGTAATTGTTTGATGAAAAGAAGAACACTAAATGATAATAGTAAGACAATAAGAATTTCACAAGTAATTATCAAGTAAGAGAAACCGTCATATTTATCTGCCTATTGATTTCTCAACAAGACCATCCTCATTTTGGCTTTGAATCAAATGCCATCCCTCATAAGGTGCTAACATAGGCTTGGGGGCATGTTGGGTCTAGGTGTGTCATCCTGAAGAATCATCAAATCCAGTGCATTGTGGCAGAATGTCTTGGGTGTAGTAGGTGTTGAGGTCATGTGTGATATGGTGCTTCTACTAGGAGGCCCAAGGCTCTCAACACTTCACTTGTTAGTGCCAATATACTCCTTTGCTGGTTTGGGTACCTGTGGGTAAGGTGCTTAGGACATGGGACGCTAAACCACCTGACAATCACAACATATATTCTATTGAAAGCAACCAATCATTAGGGACAATGGTCATTATTGCATCTAAGTGAGCCAAGTTTGAATGTAATGGGCTATTTAATAATTCAAATAAGGACCCCCTTCCAAAATCAAGGCCTTGAGCTCGCAATGGTGTTTCCTCCCTATGTAGGAGTGGCTAAAGGACAACCCTATTAGGTGTTTCCAACCCCCAAGGGGAAGTGACATTTGCTCAGTCCACCCTTCAATTAATAGGTGTTAGTGAATAATAATAGTGGTAAAGGGGGGAGAAGACTTCATGGCCAAGTGCCATGGTCATCAGACTAGATGATGGGGATCCACATCCTAAGTGTATAGATGTGAGGAGTAATCGTGGATGCATGAGTTACCAACCCAGCCTTTGTTTTTCCACCCCTCTTGTGCACCTTTTACTTTTGCTTTATTTTTCTTTGTATCACTGTTCATAGCTGAAGGGTTACAGCTTGCTTTGAATGATATAACAATTTTATTACCCCTTAAGGATGAGTCATTTCATTGCTCATTCGGTTTGGGACATGCAAGGGTTCGTTTTGATAATTTAATGGAGCAATATGTGCTCAGGAACCAGGTGAGGGCCATAAGGAGTGAAGTAGAGCTCATACTAGGATTTTGTTCACGTGCTAATGTGTATGTCTCGGCCATCTTTTGCATTTTGATATTCTTCCCTTTGATTTGTTTTGTGGCAATGATATGTTTTTTTCAGTTTCTTTTAGGTACATCAACCTCCTAGGGCAAAGTTTCAGGCCCTACCCAGGTATGAGGTGTATGGGTGCCAAATCTAAAAGAACCAATGGTCAGTTGATCCTGAATAATGAATGTGAGATAAGAGCTTGTAATCTATGGTGGAAAGTGGTAGGTATGGCATAGGGATAGATGGAAAGCTTCCCAAGTAGTGCCCTTCCTATAGCCATTGGGCCATTAGGGGAGGTCTCACTAGACTAGGATTGAAGATTATGCCTCCATTTAAGGTGAGAGAACAAGATCACGGTCAAAATACTTGCTTCTTCCAGGTCACCCAATAATCCATATTAAATGCCCAAATGTAAACAAGCATAAGCACCTGATTGCAAAATGATTAAAGTACCTTTTGATCGGAAGCCCACCTCCGTCCATGTGCTCTTGCCGAATGGGTGAGAAGCATGTGGCTGATGCAAGTGGTGGTGATATAATGGCATGTCATCAGCTAGTGGTCGTTGTTAGGGGCTGCTGGCTACATGACTGACCAGCTGGTTGTGAACAGTAGGAGAGAGTTTTTGGGTAACACAATAGATAAAATAGTCTCGTTGAAAGCATAGAAGGATTGGGATGCATAATCTCCTATCTCAGTAGATGAAGTTCTTGAAAATTTGTATTGCTAAGAGTTTTTTTTTGTGTTTTGTTTTCTCTGAAATGCATGTGACTTAATACTAATTACCAAGCTTTTTAATGGGTATTTGAATTTGTAGGTTTATCATGGAGTTCAAGGATTTGGTGAACCTGGGAAAATTACCGGTGCTTTCAAGGTTATTCCTAAAATTTTCTTCCTAAATGCATGTGACTTAATACTAACTACCAAGCATTATATTTAATCCTAACAGTTAGTTTCTAAGCAAATATATAATATTTTAATTATTTTATATTTATTTTTAATAATTTATATTTATTTTATTCCTAACAACTGGTTTTAACCAAATATATTTTATTTTTTAGTTACCTTTTAAACTAATTTAACTAATTTACCAATGACTAGTTTTCAACAGCGAATTTTGGGCAATGATGCATCCATACTATTTATTCCTTAAGATCGATTGGTTCGTCACCTTGTCCTGAGGATGGATCACATTAGTTGGTTCAAAACGTCGACCAAATCTTGATTATTTGATTAATCCAAAAGACATGTATCTACATTATGGATCACAAAAGTCTTAGAGCTAATAGATAATTGCATTTGTAGGTTTATCATGGAGTTCAAGGATCCAATGAACCTGAGAGAATTGGTCTTGCTTTACAAGGTTGTCTATGTATTAGTTTCAGAATATTTGATGATTTTCTTGACATTTAGTCTTCGACTCTTTATTTGGCCTAGTTGAATCACAAGTTGGCAATTAGATTCTGGTTGTTTGACAGTGAATTCATTGATTTAAAGGTTGGGATGGATTATAAAATGATGGGTAGGTTAAGGGTTGCAATCAGTGAACTTTTGATTTTAATTATTGGTCTTTAGGGAAGAGTTCAATGTCTTGGTCAACTAGTGGAATTGAATAATACATCCCCCTGACCTATGGCAAATTGTTTTCTCCATTAGTTTTATAATATTCATTAGGCTTAGCTTTACACAGCCAAAGATTTCGTATATTTTCTCAATGTCACCATAGTTTTGTGTTATGCTTTAAGTTTCTTTTTTTGTAAAAATTGTTGACACCTAATCATGGGGATTGGGTGAACACTTGTAAATAATATAAATAGTAAATAATAGAAAATGAAGAGTCATCGGGAGGTGAAACCCAAGAGTCACTCCCTTGTGTATATAACAATTAGGAATCCTAATGAATAAACACAGTTGATTTGAGGAGTTACCTCCTGGCTTGGCATGGTATCAGAGCTAGCACTCATTTTTAGTTTCCCTTTGTCTTGTAACTCCTATTTTTCTATCATTATCCTCTGTCCTACCTGCTCTGCCCGCTCTCCCTCTGCATCAATGATTGTTCTCTGTGTTAATTCACTATGGATTGAATTTTGATTGTTGCCTGTGTTGTCACTGGTTATGAAACTGGAAGCTTGAAACAATAGTCTGCTATGCGTTGGAATGAAGTGCTGAAACCTGCTATAGCTTCTTGTTAATGCACCAATCCATGTGTTCACACTGGGGCCGATTCATATTTTGAAGACTGATATGAAATCTGTGCATTGAACTTCGTTGAACTGGTATGAATTTGGTGACTTGAACAATTTGTGAAAACTGTGAATGCTGTGTTTAATATTGGTAATGACGATATATGCCATGAAGGGTGTTGTTTGTTATGGTGCATTATTTGTTTTGGTGTGTGCTGTATAGTGTTATTTGCGGCTGGTCGTAAATGACATGGTATATACAATGGTGTATTGTGGTGTATTAAACTGTGTTGAGCTCCTTTGAAGATTGATTTTATGCATCTTGTATCACTGTTTGTGTCACTGTTAAGAGCGACTGTATGATGTTTTGCATAGAGAACAAGAGGATTAATTATCTTTATCCTTCGGGTGCTCCTCAAGGAATAAGGCGGTATTGCATTCGATTCTCCCTCCTGCACATTCGGCTCTTCGTTCGCTGCTAATACCTCAACATATCCCAGAACCTTTGTCTCCTTACACACCTCCGCCTGTACACCACTTTGCTCGCAGCACCGTTGGGTCCCGAACCCACTATCGCTCACTCCATACAGTCGACCCTCTCCATACAATATTAAACATTGCCGTTGCATTGTTTCCAAATACTACACTGTCCTCTATCCCTAGACCGTGGGCTCGTTACCAAACCACTCCAGCGAAGCATTCCCACCTCCACACTGTCCTCCTACATATACGCCCTCCCCCACATACTCCCTTACCCATAAACCAACTCCCCAAATAATACCTCTGTTTTAATATATCATAGTGCATTTTTACACAAATTACTAACATAGGTGCAATTTCATACAGTCTATTGGGAGTAGAAATATTTTTTTTACAGTGTACAAATTTTAAAATGCATTCATTAATATCTATTGTGGGAGTGATTCTCAACGGGAAGGAGAACTATCCCAAGTGGTTGCGAAAGATCAAACATACTCTCATTTTTAATGAGCTGTGGAAAGGACTTTGTGTTGGAGAATGAGACAATGAACTAGCAAAGCCTACCTCAGATAAGGAATTTGCCATTTGGGAAAACATGAACAACAAGGCCTATGCATTGATTGCAGCGTCTGTAAATGAAGAGGTGAGTCACCATATTTCACCATTTTCTAATGCTTTTGAAGCCTCACAAATATTGAAGGAACTCTATGACTCACACTCTGTGCTTGAAGTTGTTCAACTAATGATTAAGTTGTTTAGCCTTGAATTAAAAAATGATGATCCTCTTGCTCTTGCATCAGAAGTAAAATCTATTATGCATGATATCAAAGTCACTAATGTTGAACTAGACATTCCTCTGATAGATTTTGTCAAGGCACTTTATACCACTTATTCAAATTATCTTGAGTTATTGCAAGCAAATGGAAACCTCAAAGAAATTACCTTTGACTTCCTTGTGAATAAATTTGCTGAGAGAGAGAAAGCTTTTGGGAAGAAGACAACTCCTTAGCCTTTTGAAGAAGCTGTATGTATTGCACATAGAGAGAAGAATCATGCTTAAGATTCTTCTAGAGGAAGAGGTGGTCAAAGAGGAAGAGGAAGAAGAAATTTCAGAGGTAGGGGGTTAGACTCTCTCAAGGAGAAAAGTCTGATTTGCATTGCATACGTTGCAATAGAGATGGATCACATGATGCATCCACAAGCAAGTTGCCTTGGGACAGAACTGAGCAGGAAAGAAATCAACCCAAAGGTAAAACCAATGACAAAGAGAAAGGTAAAGCACCTGAATCCGCTCACTATGTTGTGGCACACTGTAATATTGGACTAAATGAAGACTTGTTTAACGATTCACTTGCTTCTTGGAAAAATGATTGGTTGCTTGATTCAGGAGCAACTTGCCACATGACTTTTAGAAGAGATTTTTTTGAAGAATTTACTAACAATGTTGATAGAGCAGTTTACTTTGCAGACAAATCAAAACTCAAGCCATCAGGGCTTGGCACAATCAGGCTCAAATTGCCTAGTCTTCTAGACATTCTTCTACGTGATGTTTTATATCTCCCACAACTGAGGAGAAACTTGCTATCCTTGGTCCACATCCGCCACCAAGGACACTCCATTCATATGTTTAACGACAAGGTTGAGGTGAGAAAAGCATCAGATCACTCACTTTTCATGACGAGGATAGAAGAAGAAAGGCTTCTCAAGCTGCAAGGTACCTTTTCTCGTGCACAAAATTTCTCATACAATTCTCATTGTGATGAAGGTACATTTCCATCAAGTCTATTATGGCATGTTAGATTTGGACAGTTGAACTATGACAACCTTCGCTTGTTGAAGAAAAATGGTGTTACTGGTTTGCCTACAATTCCTAGGAAACTTAAGCAATATGATGCTTACATTCTAGGAAAGCATAGCAAACAGCGTTTTCATGATTCACATTCCAGAGCACATAGAAAAATAGAACTCATTCATTCAGATTTATGCGGTCCAATGCCTGTTCCTTCTGCAAATGGAAATAAATATATGATGACATTAATTGATGACTACACCAGAATGTGTTGGGTTTATTTATTGAAGAATAAATCTGATGCTTTTCATAAAAGAATGTTCAATGAATTAATTCACATGGAGCAAACAGCTCAATGATAATACAAAGATATTTACAAGAATAGAAACATCAGGTTTCTATGTAGAATATCGAACAAACAGTTTCATCTAAGAAACTGCTAAAAGAATAAGAATAGAAACATCTAAAAGACTGAGCATTACTAAATAGAGATATAGAGATATATTCTAATACCCTCCCTTAATGCTCAATCTATTTACAACACCAATAGACCCGCGAAATTTTACAAATTTATCAGGACCAAGAGGCTTGGTAAAAATATCGGCGGGCTGCTCTGTGGTGGGAACATAGTGCAACTGAACTGAGCCGTCTTCAACCAGCTGTCGAATGTAGTGGCAGTGAGTTTCCACATGCTTTGTTCGTTCATGAAAGACAGGATTCTTGGCAAGTTTGAGCACTCCCTGATTATCACAAAACAAAGAAGTAGGCCCTGTCTGAAAAACATGCATATCTGCAAGCATACGACGAAGCCAAACTGCCTCACAGGCGGCCTTAACTGCTCCCCGATACTCTGCTTCTGTTGAGGAGAGAGCCACTACCTGTTGCTTCTTACTAGTCCAAGTAACAGCTCCAGATCCTAGACTAAACACATACCCAGCTGTAGATTTACGGTCATCAACCGAACCGGCCCAGTCAGAGTCAGTGTAGCCACTGAGAATAGGAGTGGAGCTGTGAGTATATAAGAGGCCATAATCAGAAGTACCACGCACATATCGTAGCACCCGCTTTGCTGCTATCCAATGATCAGCTTTAGGAGCTGACATAAAGCGAGAAATGTAGCTTACTGCAAAACTGATGTCAGGTCTGGTAGCAGTAAGATAGATGAGACTGCCCACTAATTGCCTGAATAAAGTTTCATCCACAAGAGGAGAGGATGACTGTGCTGAAAGTTTGAGCCCTGGTTCCATAGGAGTCGTGGCCGGTTTGCAATCCTTCATTCTGAACCTTTCCACAAGATTTTTGGCATACTTGGACTGAGAAAGAAAGATCTGATTTTCAGTCTGCCACACTTCAACCCCCAGACAATAATGAAGAAGTCCCAAGTCTGTCATCTCAAAAGTTTTGCATAGATCTTGTTTGATCCCATGGATCAAATGTGCAGAGCTGCCAGTAATGATAAGATCATCCACATAGACAACTACAAACAAGATATCATCATCAGTATGCTTGATATACAGGTTTGAATCAGATGGACTCCGCTGAAAACCCTGATCTGTCAGATACTGATCAATTTTTATGTACCAAGCCCGAGGAGCTTGTTTCAATCCATAGATGGCTTTAACTAACCGACACACTTTCTGTTCTTGACCAGCAACCTTGAATCCTGGAGGCTGCGTCATGTAGACTTCTTCTTGGAGATCACCATTTAGGAAAGCACTTTTGACATCCATCTGATGAACTTTCCAATTGAACTGAGCTGCTAGGGCAAGCACAAGCATGATAGTACTCATCTTGGCTGTAGGAGCAAAAGTCTCCTCATAGTCGATGCCTTCCTGCTGTGAAAATCCTCGAGCCACAAGCCGAGCTTTATACTTGTCTAAGGTTCCATCAGCTTTGTATTTGACTTTATACACCCATTTGCAGCCTATGGGTTTTTTGTCTGCAGGAAGATCAGAAAGAGTCCATGTGTGATTCTTCTGAAGACTCTGAAATTCTGCTTTCATAGCCTGTTCCCATTCAGATATACCCTTAGCTTCTGAGTATGTTTGAGGCTCAAAAGTACTGTGAAGGTTAGCCATAAGAGCAAAATTGACTGTAGACTGTTGTCTGTTCTTATGCCTAGAAGTTCTACCTTCAAGGAGCTCATCATCCCGGAGATCACCTATGGTTTTAGCCCACCATTTTGGCCGAAGAGAAGAAGAACTAATATCAGGATTAGAGGGACCAATATCAGGAGGAAGAGAGGCAGGCTCAAGAGCAATAGGGACAGCAAGAGGGGGATTAGCTTCTGGAGGAAGCTCAGATAGAGTAGTATCAAATCTTGATGCTACATCATCCCTCCCATCAGATGGACTGATTGGAAGAAGAACACTGTGAGGCGGATCCTCAGAACGCTGCTCAGAAGAAGAAGACTGAAAGAATCCTCTGTCTTCATCAAATACTACATCTCGACTGAAGCTAAGTCGACCAGTGGCTATATCTATCAGCCTATAAGCCTTGTGATGATCACTGTAACCTGTCATCATGAGTTTCTGACTTTTGGAATCCAACTTAGATCGCTTAGCAGATGGAACCCAAACATATGCAACTGAGCCAAAAAC
The DNA here is from genome assembly GCA_031772625.1 of Pinus tabuliformis. NCBI lineage: Eukaryota > Viridiplantae > Streptophyta > Pinopsida > Pinales > Pinaceae > Pinus > Pinus tabuliformis. The sequence goes on along the minus strand of CM062808.1, from coordinate 852,077,295 downwards.
TTTGAGATGACTGATCTTAGGCTGTCGACCAGACCACACTTCTTCAGGAGTCTTCCCTTTAACAGCTTGAGTAGGGGATCGGTTAAGAAGGTAAACAGCAGTAAATACTGCTTCAGCCCAGAATTTGTTTGGAACACTCCGGTGTTGTAACATGGAACGAGCCATTTCAACAACCGTGCGATTGCGACGCTCGACAACACTGTTCTGCTGGGGAGTGTAAGGTGTGGTGAATTGACGTTTGATGCCATGAATATCACAGAAGTTGGCAAAAGCTGAGGAACAAAATTCCCCCCCATTGTCGGTCCTAAGGGTCATGATATTACAACCAGATTCTTTTTCAACTAAAGTTTTAAACTTCTGAAAGGTACTAAGAGCATCAGATTTATTTTTTAAAAAATACACCCACATCTTTCGACTGAAGTCATCTACAATAAGTAAAAAGTATTTGCAAGCAGTTATAGACGCTGTATTCATAGGACCACAAATATCAGCATGAAGTAACTGAAGTACCTGGGATGCGCGCCAAGATTCGCCATTTTTGAATGACGACCGATGTTGCTTTCCTGCTTGACAGGCGCTGCATACCCCCAACTGCTGAGTCTGAATATCAGGTAATCCTGACACAAGTCCCTCCCGAGAGAGCTGAGAGAGATACTGCATATTGAGATGCCCATATCGTTGATGCCATAGAGTACTGATGGGAGAGACACGAGCTGCTAGTGCCACTTCTGGAAAGTCACCGGTGTCAAGTAGCCTGTATAGGCCATGGTCCTCGAGGCCAGTAGCAACTGTCAGACTGGTCTCCCTGTCAATGATGGAACACTTGTGTGCACTGAACACAACATCAAGCTGAGGAGAATTCCTCATAATCTGACTGACAGAGAGCAGATTAATCTCCATACCAGGAACATAGTATACATTTAGAAATATGAGCGTGCGTCCACCAGACTGAATTTGAACTGTACCCCTGCCAGCAACAGTGTACTTTTCACCTCCACCAAATACAACTGAATCACTGAAAGGTGAAAAGTCAATAAACCAGTCACGCCTGTGAGAGAAGTGGCGTGATGCACCAGAATCAATGTACCATGCAGAGGAAGGAACATGTTCTGAAGACCTTTTAGCCATAAAGGCGTAAAAGGCCGAATCTGTCTGCTCGGAATGTTCTGCAACATTTGCTGTCTGATGTGACCCTCCCTGTTTCTTTTGTTCAGCAGCAATCCTCTGCCTGCAGTCTTTCTTCATGTGACCGAACTTGTGACAGTAATTACACTGTACACTTTTCTTCCTATTAGAATCAAAAGACTGAGATGATCCTCTCTGCTGAAAAGACTGAGAGGACTGATATTTTGCAGCAAATGCATTCTCCAAGGGCACTGATGCAGTACCACTACCAAACTGTTGTTTCCACCTATCTTGCTGCAGAAGTTTGGTACATAAATCTGAAAACTTCAGATCAACATTTGTGGTTGTAATGTTGAGTGTTTCAATGAAGTGTTCATAAGATTTTGGTAGACTCTTCAGGGTAATGACTACCATATCTTCTTCCTCCATGGTCCGACCAATGGCGTCGAGCTGATCTCGAATGTCTTTAATTTTGTTGAGATGTTCCTGTAAAGACATATGTTCATCCATCATGATGGAGAACAACTGATTTTTGAGAAAAAAAGCTCTGCTTTTATCAGATGTCTCATGCAATTCTTTCAACTGTTGCCAGATTTCAGCAGCTGTCTTGCCAGAAGGGATCTGTGGTAACTGATCATCAGCGACAGAGAGCTTGAGAAGCATAACAGCCTCTCGATTTCGATCATCAAATTTATCTTGATCGGTCCCGGCTGTACCTGGACGAAGCTCTTTGCCCAAAATGAGTTGATCAAGACGCCTGTACTCAAAAATGGTCAGCAGTCTTTGTTTCCAAATGTTATAGTTGCTGCCATTAAACCGTTGATTTCCTTCTAACATCAGATTGGTAAGTGTGGCCATTTTCACAAAGAGAAAAAATAAGACACACAAGAACAATGTAGCTGACTGCTTATGCTGGTGAAGATTTAAAGAACAGACTTTCAGCTGTCTAAAACAATAGTAATACTGCTCATACAGTTCTGAGAATACAGTTTTCCACAAGAAAATGCCGGTCTACCATAAGAGTATACTGATGCAATAAACAGATGTCACAGGTCTGAGTTTGTAATGAAGACTGCCAGGATCACAAGAAAAAAAATTCCGCTGATTGGTAACCCACTGCCGGCAACCAGAACCACAAATACAGCAAATATAAATGATGAAAAATGGACCCACATGTGCTGTCTCAGATTCACACTTCTGCTGAATGGTAACCCACTGTCAGCAAACACCACGGATATATATATATACACGTCTCAGGTTTCAAAATGGCCCACACAAAAACATCTCAGCTACAGGTCATATGTTTTTGAAAAAAGGACCACGTGAGCTATGCACGTTCCGTCTCAGCTCAGCGACTGGTCATATGATTTGAAGTTTGAACCACGTGAGTTATCAAAACTGCACGTTCCGTCTCAGCTATTTTATATACGAAAAAACCCACAGGTGAATATAACCACGCATATGTGTTTTATAAACACGGGTTACGGTGCCGTCTCAGCGATTACAATGAACCACGGATTTTTATAACACGCGGATGACAGGTTACGTATTACGTATTACATCAGGTTACGTATCAGGTTGAAAAACACGGGTTTCAGATCCACGGGTTTGACTGAGACAATATAACGGCGTTTGCACAGGTTACAATGAACCACGGGTTTCAGATCAGAGCCACGGGTTTTCAGATCAGAGCACACGCGTATATCCACGCGAATTACAGGGTTTCAGATCAGAGCACACGCGTATATCCACGCGAATTACAGGGTTTCAAATATCCACGGGTTTTCAGATATATATCTAAGAGTTCTGAAATATATATATATCCACGAGTCTTAACTGTAATACCATCCACGGGTTTCAAATATCCTCGGGTTTCAAAGCGTATATCACAAGTTTGACAGCGTTTGAAAATATCACAAGCGTATATCACTTGTTTGCACAGCGATTGAAAAAAAAAAAATAGACAGTTGCCCGCAGATCAAATTTTCAGACCACGACTCTGATTTTTAAAAAACAAATAAGTTATAAACCGAGAGAAAACACCTGGATCACGATTGCTGACGATTGCTGAGGGATTCCACGATGTGGTCGAAGAAAATAGCTGGATTCAATATTCCAAGCAAACTGGCCAGCCAAAAAAAAATTCCGCTTCCACGAAAACAGTCGCCGCCACAAAGTTATTTCCTTAGTAAACTGATCATGCAAGAGAAGAATCCAATTCTGTATCGAGATGGACGACTGTAAGCTTTTATCACAGCGAGCAAAGCCGAGGCTAAGACTCAGTGAAGGCTGCCTGGCTTACAGAGGGCTCGACCTTAGAAAGGACTCAAGAGATTACAATGCAAAGAGAATTACTGTTTCAAGAAGAATCTCTTAACCTTGCTCTGATACCATAAAAGAATGTTCAATGAATTAATTCACATGGAGCAAACAGCTCAATGATAATACAAAGATATTTACAAGAATAGAAACATCAGGTTTCTATGTAGAATATCGAACAAACAGTTTCATCTAAGAAACTGCTAAAAGAATAAGAATAGAAACATCTAAAAGACTGAGCATTACTAAATAGAGATATAGAGATATATTCTAATATTTCAAACATTCAAGAACTTTCTTACATGGTTTGAAAACGATGCACAATCTCATATTGGCTCTATTTGCATTGATAATGGAAAAGAATACACTTCAAATGGATTTGAAAACTATCTTCGCCAACATGGGATCAAATATCAAACAACTTTGCCTTATAATCCCCAACAAAACAGAGTAGTTGAAAGAATGAATAGGACATTCTTAAATATGGTACGTTCCATGATGTTTTTCAAGAATGTAAAATTGATGTTTTGGCCTGTGATGTAGTTCTATGTGCTGTTTATGTAAAGAATAGATGTCCATCTAATGCTATTAGAAACAAGACTCCTTATGAAATGTGGTATGGCTACATTCCTTCGTTAAATCATCTCAGGGTCTTTGGTTCCACTCGTTATGCCATGATACCAAAAGTAAATAGAAACAAACTTGGTGCAAGGAGTCGTATGTGTATCTTCTTGGGGTATTCAAATACCTCCAAAGCATACCGTCTTTACGTTGAAGTTAATAAAAAGTTTGTTGTATCTAGAGATGTAATCTTCCTTGAATCTTCCAAAGCTGACAATGTTGTTGAGTGGCAACTTGATCGCTTGGATAGATTCGGAAATGCAAAATCATTTCAAGAATTTGATAATCAGATTCCACATCTTGAAGGGGGAGTTCCTATACTGGACCAATTTGTGGAATCTTCTTCTAAAGCACTCTCTCACCCGCATGAAACTCCAACCATTGATGATACTTTGAGTGATGTGATTGATACAATTGGGAGAGTCAATCTTGATTCAGTCCCAACTCAACCAACTGAGCAACCTGGACCATCTTCGAAAGGTCCCCCAAAGTGGCTGACAAAGACACAGAAAGTGTTCATCCCGATGAAGTTGGAAAGACAGGAACAAGAAATTCAACCAGGCAAAATGGAGGTGATATAGATGATTTTGATACACTTGTTGATATTGATGCTTCTTATGATTGTGAACTGAATTTTTCTACAGATTTTGAACCATCTTCCTTCAAAGAAGCCACTTATGATGAATGGAAAGAAGCGATGCAAAAGGAATATGATGCCTTGATAAATGATGGCACTTGGAAGCTGGTTGATCCTCCATTGGGAACCAAACCAATTGGCTGCAAGTGGGTCTATAAGAACAAGTATAAAGTTGATGGCTCACTTGACAAGCACAAAGCCAGGCTTGTGACAAAAGGTTTTGCACAAAAGGAAGGGGTCGATTATGAGGATACTTTTTCCCCCACTACAAAATGGGCTATCATCCAGACACTCTTTGCCCTAGTAGCTCCGAACGGTTGGAAAGTCCATCAAATGGATGTAAAAACTACTTTCTTGAATGGAGATCTGAAAGAGAATTTTTTTTATGTCCCAGCCTGAAGGACGTGTTGTGAAAGGACATGAACATAAAGTATGCAAACTTGTGAAATCCTTGTATAGCCTTAAGCAAGCACCGCGAGCCTGGTATGAAAAGTTAACTGAGCATCTTGTGAAGAAACTCAACTTCAAACATTATGATCTTGATGATGCAACTTTGTATGTCAAGAATGTTGGCAAAACAGTTGTATATATTGTGGTATATGTAGATGATCTTTTGATGACAGGGAACAATGAGAGCTACATTGCATCCATAAAGAAAGAATTAAGGAAAGGTTTTGAAATAAAAAACTTGGACTATTTTCACTACTATCGTGGTATTGAAGTAACCCAACATCTGAAGTCTATATTCCTCTCTAAAAAAGAAGTACATTGGAGATCTATTGATCAGGTTTGTCATGACTGAGTGCAATCCTCTGACTACTCCAATGGAACAAAACTTAAATCTCACATCCATTGAAGGAAAATAATTTGAGGATGCAACAAAGTATAGACAACTTGTAGGAAGTCTCAACTCCTCGACTGCTACTAGACCAAACATTTCGTTTGCTGTTGGAATCCTCTCCAGGTTTATGCAAAAGCCTTGTGAGGAACATTGGTCTGCTGCAAAAAGAGTTCTAAAGTACTTGAAGGGAATTCAAGACTTTGGACTCAAGTATACACAGGTTGGCGAATTCAGCTTGATTGGATACTCTGATTCGGACTTCGATGGAGACAAAGAAACTGGGGTATCTACTTCTAGTTATGTTATGAGTCTTAGTTCAGGAGCTGTCTCCTGGAGATCACGCAAACAATTAGTTCCTACAGATTCCCAAACAGAGGCAGAATATGTGGCAACAACTGAGGCAACAAAAGAAATTGTGTGGCTCAAGAAAATTCTAGAATATTTTTAGGTAAAACAAGTACATTCAACTCCACTCATGATTGACAACACCTCTGCAATAAAGTTGGCCAAGAACCCAAAGTTCCATGATCGAACGAAGCACATCAATACAAAATACCATCTGATTCGACATCAAGTTGAGCCCAAGACAATCCATCTACGCCATTGTTCCACTAATGAGCAGATTGCAGACATCTTCACCAAAGTGCTTGAAAGAGAAAAGCTTGAAAGATTCAGAACGATGCTTGGACTCACCAACATCCCTTCAGATTAAGGGGGGGGGGAATGCTGACACCTAATCACGGTGATTGGGTGAACACTTGTAAATAATGTAAATAGTAAATAATAGAAAATGAAGAGTCACCAAGAGGTGAAACCCAAGAGTCACTCCCTATATAACAATGAGGAATCCTAATGAATAAACACAGTTGATTTGAGGAGTTACCTCCTGGCCTAACAAAAATGCAGCTTACTTATATTACTTCCACGTATGGACTAGAGTTGCAACAGATAGACATAAGAGTTACATGAAGATCCTCTCTCTATGAAAGCTAGGAAAACTAACATGTGAGTCTGTGCCTGAAGGGTGAGGAGTCTACATCCTTCCAAAACACATAAACTCTGGCTTTGGCACAAATTGCTAAACCATTGTTTGGCACTCTAGAGTCTCAAGACTTGTTGCTCTAGATGGGAATTGTCTCCTTGCAATGTTGTTGTATACCTTTTTTAACAAAAGAAATAAGCAGCCTATAGATATATCATATGGCACAACTCTCGGCGATAATCTTTGATTGTTGTCCCTTAAGAGTGGACCTTTGAAAGCTAGGGTCTGTGAACAGGTAACCAAATTTTGCTTTTGGCCATGCCCAAAAGGTCCTCGTAGTTGGATACCCAGAAGACATGCCCCACATATTCTTCTTTTTGACATCAAACACAAAATGCATAAAAAATGTTTGCTTTCCTGAATCTCGTTTTTATTGGTAGACATTGCTGGAGCTGCAAGCACCAACCAACCAAAAATGTTGTATTGAAACAAGCTTGTTATCTTCTAGATAGTCTGTTAAGGCCCTTGGGCCCTCTTACTGCATGGCTCAATGACGTTGGCAAGGTCTGGACAAGGTGCTAATTGGTAAGCACCATAGTTTTAAAATTCGGCTGAATCGAATCCGAAACGGCCGAGTTGATCCGAGTCATTGAAGAATTTTATGACTCGGCAGAAAAACTAGTTCGGGACCGAGTTATTGCATGACTCGGCCGAGTCAATCATGACTTGGTCAACCCGGCCGTTTCCACATCTACTCGGCCAAGTCATTAAATCTAGCCAGTCCCCATAAAAAACAACGATTTTTCTAATTTTTTTTGAACTTTTTAACATTTAGCTGATTGTTGGGGACTCCAAGGTGTTTTCTAAATTGGTTAAGTGCTATTTGGGGTCCATTCACCTCTCCTAGTATTGATATGCTACTCAAATTTCATGGTAATGTTAAATTCTTAAAGTAAAAGTGACATTCTCCTTAATCTTCATTTTCATCCTTTTACTTAAATTTTTAACATTACCATGAAATGACTCAGGATGTTTGAGAGTGGTTCCGGCCTCATTGGATTTCATATGGAGAAAGTAGAATTTTAGGTTTCATTCAAAATTCAGCAGACTTATCAGATTTTCAGGATTTCAGGATTGGAGGATTGCAATGTTTCCATTGAATTTTGTCCTGTATTAGGGTATGGAATTCGTATTTAACCAAGAGCACCAATCCCTCTTTGTACGTTGATGTTAGTGACATTGGTTGTCGAACTTCTCCAGGATTCGCTCCCAAACCAGGAGCTTTTGAAAATGTCGCTCCAGCTCCCGTTTTCGCTCTTGCTCCCCACTTTCGCTCCCGCTCCCAAGTAACACTGAGCCAGATGATGTTGGCAACTCTAGCAGTAGCCAGTAGTACTGGTCACAAAGTTTTGTTGTAGAGGCCATTTATAGCCTCCTTGGTTATTTGTTTTTGTTTTGATCTCTATATCATCATCGTGTATGTATTGGACAATGCACTGGGTGCCATTTTGATATAATGGATATATTCATGAGCCTGCTTTGATAATATGTTGTCTTCTATCTATATTCTAATGCTGTGTGTTTGGAAACATGAATGAAAATCTTTAAAATTATGTGTTTTTATAAAAAATAAATATTTAATATATTTTTTACAATGACCGAGTCATTGAAATCGAGCCGGTCGAGTCGATACCGAGTCGGAGTCGGAGTCAGAGTCGACCCTCGACCGAGTCGGAGTCAGAGTCGGGATGTACGCACTGCCACTTCAACACAATTTCCGCTCACTTTAGGTTGACTTATACAATGCCATGGAGGGTATCCCAATAATGTTGCACGAAGCGGGGACGAAACGGGGACGTTTTTTGGAAGCGGGGATGGGGAAGCATCATTTACCAAAAATCTAGGAAGCAAAGCGTCTGCTATATATATATATATTTTTAAATATTTTTTTGCATTTATACTCAAAACAAACATCCCAAATGCCAAATTAGTTGTAGAAGACATGAAAACATGCATATTTTTGCATAAATCAAGATAGATATGGCATCCATGATTCCATTGTAGTTACTAGTATGTACATCAACCATCTATATTCTAGCAATTACAATCGTACATCAAATTTTTAAGCATATTGTAAAACATAAAACATTTAAGCATATTATAAAACATAAAACATAGAGCATATTATGATTTATCTAGCAAGTGAGCAACTGTCAACATTTGTCATGTCCAAAATTCAAATAATAGTGTTTACAAAATATGTCACTTGGTCACTGCGAAGACCAACAGCAGTGGCACTGAAATTGATGAAGACGAACCCCCTGCTGTTGGTGTTGAACCATGGAACCTAGGAACCAAGGGACCAGATGGGGGTGGCATCTCAACACAATCATCATCATCCTGGAATCGCTCAAAAAATTCATACAAAAAAAAACACTAGTTAACAAAAAAAATTAAAAACATGAATTAGAGAAATGCTTTATAAGGAAAATTCATACCACAATGGACATATGCGGATAAGAGCATCCTCTAATTGCTCTAATTGCAACACTCCATCCTCCAAATTGGGTTCCTCTGGATTCTTGTCCCAAATCTTAAGGTCTTTATTAGTCTTTGCATCATCATAGTAATGGGACAACAATCGCAAGTTGTAATGAACATAAACCAAGCTCTCTGCCTGGTCTAAACTCAACTTGTTCCTTTTAACATTGTGGATGAAAGAATAAGAGCTCCAACACCTCTCTGCAGAAGAAGTGTTTACCACCTGTGATAACACCCATAATGCCAAAGTCTGTAGAAGTGGAGTAGCCCCTCCATGCATGTTCCACCACTCAAGATAAGAAAAGGTCTCTCGATCTCTAATTGCATGCATGCTCCGAAATGGACTAGTGTTAAGCGTATAGTTGCTCCACTGTCTCCGTACCATGGCAACCTCCTCCTCATCAGGGATTGATTTACTCAATGCAATCATATATTTTTTGTGAACCTCTTGATCTTGGTGTGGTTTTCTCCTGCTTCCCCCTCAGGCGCTAGTGTTGAAAGCCATGATGGATGATAGTATTTAGGTGTCAAAGCATATGCTAATGCATGCAATGGAACATTTAGTGTTTCCCATCGGTTTTCCACCTCTGCACGAATATAATTGTACAAGGTGATATCTCTAGGCTCAACAATATCTTTAATCTGCCCCAACATGCTATCCATTTGCTCATACACCTCCCCAATTATTGGTCGATCTGAATCTCTAAACTTGATCATGTAATAAATTGGTTTGGTGAATTGCAAAACATATTTAACCTGTGACCAAAAGTACATGTCAAGCCTAGTGTCCTTGGCTGCACTAGCACCATCTCTATTAGTGTTAATTTCATCCCATGTTTTAGCACACAGCATATTAGTTAAAGCTTGTCTCACCTTCACTAGCCGCCTAAAGGTGAGGTAATAATTGGCAAATCTTTCTTTGCAAGTTTAAGCATCTGCAACTTGGAGTAAGTGCCATAGAAGTAGTTTACCCTTGTATGCCCTGTGATGAATTTAATGAGTTGCTTCCCTCTCCTGTAAAGCTCATTAATCCACCCACATTCTTTATGCTTCACAATATCATGCATCAAAAGGTTCAATGTGTGAACCAGGCACCCAAACCAAAAGATGTGTGGATGAGTACGCTCAATAATTTTTCCTGCTGCCTTACAATTTGCTGCATTATCTGTGATCACTTGAACCACATTATTCGGACCAACATCTTTGATTGATTGCAATAGGAGATCTGCAATGTTTTGTGAAGATGCACTGATGGAGGAGGAGTCATGACATGTAATAAATACTGCACCACTAGCAGAAACACCAAGAACATTTATCAAATGTTGGTTTCTAATATTTGTCCACCCATTTGATACAATGGATACCCCACAATCTACCCACTCATTTGTAAAACGTGTCAAAGCTCTTTGAACCTTTGCTTTTTCTCTTTCTAATAACACTGTTCTAGCTTTCTCATAGTTGGGGGACTTGTATCCTTTTGGGGCTTCATTGATGGCCTTTACCATTTCATGCCAATAGGGAGAGCGAAGCACATTGAATGGTACACCGCAAGCACAAAGAAATCAGACCATCTTGCCATCCACATCATCCCTCCCAGCGACATTAAGGAAATCCCCTATTGTTCTTTTACTTCCAGAGCTTCCAGAAGTACCATGAGGAGATGAGCTACCAAATCTAGAGGTTGCACCTGATTCAGAATGAGTTTTTTGTTTCTTGCTTTTTTGTTGTGCAACCTCCTCTATTTAGATGTATTTTCTTCTTTGTTCAAATGAAATGTTTTGGGCAAATTTGTACCCTCACAACACCATTTTTATCATCAATGTCCATCACCCCACAAAGATGCTTCCTCACACAGGTATATGAACCACTAAATGTTTTTCCTCCATGACAACCATGAGGGCACAAAAATTTGTAGCTTCCACCACCCTTTCCCCCTTCAAGTTTGGTCACATAGTTCCACAAGGGTGTTAATGCAGCTTTCCCCTCTAGTGTTTCAGTTTCCCCTTCAGGTTCAACTTCATCCCCTTCCTCTTCAAGCCCTTCCTCCTCGTCATACATTGGGTCACTCATATTGGGACCACTATCCAATTGTGCTTCTTCCTTTCTATTCCTACTCCCCCTTGCCATCATGAAAACCAAAAGTGGAATGATACATAGAAGCCAAAAGAACACCATTTTGGAATATGGATATAGGTGGCGGACAACCTGTGAGTAAATGAGCAAGTAGAAACAATGGGAAAGAGTAGGAGAGGGAGGAGAAAAATACAAAAAAATGTCAAAAAAATAAGGGAGTTTGGGGTTTGCACTTACCTCTTTAGCACTTGTAGATGAAGTTCTCCAAGCTCCTATTCCAAGCTCCTCCTCCTTCACTCCTCCAAGCTCTCCTCTCTTCTCTTCTCTTCTCTTCTCCTCTCCTCTCCTCTCCTCTCTTCTCTTCTCCAACTCTCATAAACTCAAAGTGAGTAAATGAGGGATGAATGGGGGCTTTAATCCCTTCATTCCTTACCCTAACCGAAGGTGGACCCACCCCCAACAAGCCAACTCACACAAAAATAAAAAAATAAAAAAAGCAGGTTTTTTTTGGCTGTGCGGCGGGAAAAAAGGAAGCGTGTAAGGAATCGTACGATTCGGCCTCTGAAGCACGACACTTCGTACGGCCGAAGCGCCGTACGAAACACGCTTCGGAAAAACCGAAATGCGCTTCAGACGCACGCTTCCGGAATTTCCAGGAAGCGTGTTTATCAGTCCGAAACGCGTTTCGGATGGCGCTTCCCCCACGCATCTGTATAGATCGTGTTTTGGGGTTTAGATCTGGGGGGACGTTTCTTGCAACACTGGTCCCAGTACCTTCATTGCTTCACCAAGAATTTAGTAGACCCGTGCCTAGGAACCTTATGTTAGATAAAGATTAGGAGTTAATTAAACCCAAGTGCTAAATCTGATATGTGAGTGTTGAAATTTGGTACCGGAGGACAGGTGGTTCCCTTAGGCTTTGATCTTTGGCCTAGGGAAAAGTGTCTAAAAGAATTTAATTTTTTCTCCTAAAGTAACTTTATAATTTTTATAAAGTTAAATCTAATTTAAATGTGATTTTAAGTGATAAAGTTACTAAGTCTAATTTTAAAGTGACTTTTATAAAGTCAATGAAAAATTAGAAAGGAAAAGTGACTTTGGAAATAAATGACTAAGTGGGTCTTTATTAAAGTGGGGTGAATTAAAAAATAGAAAGTGAGATTTAAATGAGCATTTAATCTCAGACATTGATCTAAATCTATTTCAGCCATTGGATTTAGGGATCACCCAAAAGTCACTTAGGGTTGGGTTAAGGGAGGAAAAGATCATTCATTCTTTCAGAAGGAGAGCAAGAGAGCAAGGGAGATTTCTGGACAGGGAGGAGAAGGAGGCAGCAGCTTGGCACACATTTCAAGGCAGCACTTCAGCAAATCCGTATAGCTTAAAGAGCAAGCAGTAAAAGGCAGATTTTTTGTGAGCAAACAGGGAAAAAGTGATTTTCAGGCACGAATTTCGAGGAGGTGATTTTCTGCACGGAAACCGAGGTCTGGCCGTACAGTCCGTACGGTCTGTACATCCGTACAGTCCGTACAGTTCGTACAACATTTTCCAGATTGTCTGTTAGGCTGAAAACAGATAAGTTTTGCTTACTGGAAATTTTTGTTTTGCTGAAATTTATTTGCTGAAAAATTTCTCACTGTAAAAGGCATTTTCCAGAAATAAAGAAGAGCTCTCAAATTGGTTTTCCCCAAGAGTTGTAGGGGGTTTTTCCAGGATCAAGTTGACCAAAAATCTCAGTGTTTAAATGTGTTTTAATGGCTGTTTATTACAACTGATTTTTATTTCTGCAATTTCCAGCATTCTGTAAAATTTCCAGAATTTGTGTTTTCAGCAATATTTATTTTTTCAGCTTGTTAAATGTATGGTTATGGGAAAGGGCATTTAACTACATGGGAGAAATAAGGTGAAACTGAAAACCGGGGTGGGAAAACAGAAATTTCTACATGGTATCAGAGGTTGAGTGCTGAAGGGCAGTTTGGGACAGCAAAAGAAAAAATTACAGCTGTTGATTTTTCACTCAGAAAATTCCAGCACGCTGATTTTTTCATAAACAACAGTTTTATCTTTACTACAGCAGTGCTATTTTTCAGTTTTAGGACAGTAGGATGTCATTGGGATTGAGGGTGGAGGATAGGCTGGATGGGCATACAAATTACAACGTTTGGAAGGAGAGAATGCAGAGTAACTTTGAGGAGGCAGAAGTCTGGGATATCATGGTGCATACCATACAAAACCCTGTTGTTGTGCCTACTGATGCTACTCAGTTGATAACTTATAATAAAAAGAACAACAAGGGTAAGAGGCAGATTCTAGACGGAATCAAAGACCATTGCATTCCTCATGTGAGAGGAAAGAGCAATGCCCATGAGATGTGGACAGCATTGTCCAATCTCTACCAGAGTACCAATGAGAACCGGAAGATGGTCCTGAAGGAGAAGTTGAAGAACATTAAGATGCGTAATGATAGTGCAGCTCGATATCTCACAAAGATTACTAATGTGAGAGATGAGTTGGCAACGATTGGAGAGGCCATTCCACCCACTGAGTTGGTGCGGATTGCAGTGAATGGCCTCCCCCGTTCATGGTTGAACTTTGCTGATGGGGTTTGTGCACGTGAGACCCTTCCCACATGGGAGAGGTTTTGGGATGATTACATTCAGACAGAGATCAGGAAAGGTCAGCTTGGGGCAGCCAAGCCAGTTGAGCAGGACGAGGATGTAGCACTGGTGGCAGGAGGCAAGAAAGGCAAAGGGAAGAAGCAGGTTTCCACAAGCAGTGGTGGGGGCAAAGGCAAAGGTAAAGGTAAACAGGGGAACACACAGAAGGACTATTCCAAGGTGAAGTGTTGGAATTGTGTGTCCGGAGAAGAAGAAGAAGAAGAAGGGGAAGAACCAGGACGTGGCAGCTTCAGCAGAGATTGAGGACTTTGCAGGTCGTTTTGACCGAGAGTTTGCGTTCACTACGTGTGAGTCCTCTAGTGCAGGATCACCTGCCACACAGGTTCAGAGGGAGCATGCTTTTCCCTCGATTAGCGGAGCATCTTCAGGTATATGGTATGTGGATAGTGGGGCTTCACGTCATATGACAGGAGGCCGTGAGTACTCCTCAGAGCTTTCAGAGAGTGGCACTGATATTGAGGTAGTACTCGATGATGACAGAGTTGTTAGAGCAGTCGGGGTGGGGACACTGACATTTCAGAGGGAGTCCAAACCTCCCTTGAAAGTGTCAGATGTTCTTTATGTGCCAGGGATGAGGAAGAACCTCATATCCATCTCAGCTTTGGAGGACAGAGGATATGAGGTACTGTTCAGGGGAGGACAGGTGTTGTTGTATCCCAGGGGCACTCCAGCTGATTCAGCTAGAGTGATAGGTGTACGCCATGCAAAGGTGTACAAGTTTGCATTCCAGCCCCTTTTGGCATTGAGCAGTAGTACCGACAGCAGAGCTAGCAGTTATGAGCTGTGTGAGATTTGGCACCGCAGGATGGGACATATGTATCATGGAGCCTTGAGGACATTGCGGGAGATCACTACAGGTGTGCCAGATTTCAGTACTGATCACTTTGATACTTGCAGAGGTTGTGCGATGGGCAAGTTTGCCAAATCCCCTTTTCCTAGCAGTGACAGCAGAGTGACTGGGATACTTGATTTGATTCATTCTGATGTGAGCAGTCGGATGTCTCATGTTTCCTTGAGTGGATATGAGTACTATGTTTTATTCATTGATGATCACTCCAGGAGGACCTGGATTTATTTCTTGAAGACCAAGAGTGAGGTCTTCAAGCGGTTTCAGGAGTTCAGAGCTCTTGTGGAGACACAGATAGGTCGGAAGATCAAGTTCCTGAGGTCGGACAATGGAGGAGAGTACACCCTTGGAGAGTTTGTTGATTATTGTGCGGAGGCAGGCATTAGGAGGGAGTTCACTGTTCCTTACAACCCCCAGCAGAACGGGGTTGCGGAGAGGAAGAACAGATCCATCATAGGGGCTGCCAAAGCCATGTTACATGATCAGGGGTTGCCATTGTTCTTGTGGGCAGAGGCCTGCAAAACAGCTGTTTACTTGTAGAACAGGAGTCCGCATTGTGCCTTGGGGCACATGACTCCGGAGGAGGCTTTCTCTGGGAAGAAGCCTGATATTGGTCATCTTCATATCTTTGGATGCATTACATACTCCTATATACCCAAGGAGAAGAGGACCAAACTAGAGCCCACCGTAGAGAAGGGTATCTTTGTGGGCTACAGTGAGACCTCAAAGGCCTTTCGGATTTACATTCCTGCACAGAGGAGAGTTGTTGTCAGACGGGATGTGAAGTTCGAGGAGGATAGTGCCTTTAGGAGGTCACGGGAGTTAGAGTATCTGGATCAGCCAGACCCTCAGCAACAGTTGAGTCAGTCGCAGGGATTCAGTGGGCAGGGATCAGGAGGATCCGGAGGTACATCTATGAGGATGTCAGGTCCGTCAGTGAGTAGTGGCTCGCCGAGCTAGAGGGGGTGGTGCTCCGGGCAGCATGCAGAGCAGTTCACAGAGCAGTTCAATAGGGAGTCCACTGATGGACAGTTCACATGGTACCTCAGCTTCTACAGGTTCAAGTGCAGGTAGGAGGACAGCAGACAGACAGTCAGGAGTTCAGGCTACTGATGGTGATGAGGAGGAGGAGTTTCATTCTCCTATGGGAGAAGCATGCTCAGGGAAGAGAAAGCCCAAGTGGCTTCAAGACACCTTGAGAGATACCGCATCTGTTGCTGAGCCGAAGAGGCCGGTCAGAGAGAGTAGACCACTTGAGAGGTTTTGTAGCTATATGGCGATGGTTACCAACATCCTTGACTCTGAGCCTTCTAGCTATGAGGGGGCAGCTAGCCAGCAGGTCTGGAGAGAGGCCATGCAGGAGGAGTATTCTTCTATCATGAAGAATGATGTTTGGGAGGTGGTGCCGAGGCCTGAGGGAAAATCCGTGGTTACTTCCAGATGGCTTTACAAGGTAAAGCATGCTGCAGATGGTAGCATTGAGAAATTCAAAGCGAGGTTTGTGGCTAGAGGGTTCTCCCAGGTAGAGGGAGTTGATTATGAGGAGACCTTCACTCCCGTGGCTCGATATACTTCGATCCGCTCCATTATATCGATAGCAGCAGAGATGGGTTGGAAGATCCACCAGATGGATGTGAAGACCGCATTTCTCAATGGCTTCATATAGGAGGAGGTGTACATTGAGCAGCCACAGGGCTTTGAGGTGCATGGGAAGGAGTCCCATGTGTGCAGACTGAAGAAGGCCCTTTATGGCCTGAAGCAAGCTCCCAGAGCTTGGTACTCCAGGATAGATATATACTTGCAGGGGATGGGTTTCACAAAGAGTGAGGTAGATTCAAACCTTTACTTTATTGTGATAGGTGAGGAGCCTCTCATTCTGGTGCTGTATGTGGATGACTTGGTCATTACAGGTGCAGAGAGACTCATAGAGCACTGCAAGAGAGATCTTGCGACGGAGTTTGAGATGGACATCGGCTTGATGCATTAATTTTTGGGCTTGGAGGTGTGGCAGGAGGAGGGGCATTTATTCCTGGGGCAGGGGAAGTATATTGTGGACATCCTTAGTAGATTCCACATGGAGGATTGTAGACCCATGTCGACACCGATGATCACCAACTAGAAGAAGCTTCATGCTTCGGATTCCGAGTTGGTGGATCCCACATTGTACGGGCAGCTGATTGGTTCCTTGATGTATTTGGTCAACACTAGACCATATATCTGTTTTGCAGTCAACACGATGAGTCAGTTTATGTGTGAGCCTAGGAAGGTTCACTGGGTGGCTGCAAAACACATTTTGCGGTACTTGCAGGGGACAGTGGATTATGGTCTGGACTACAGGCAAGGAGATGGAGTGAGATTGGCAGGATACACTGATTCTGATTGGGCAGGTTGTGCTTCTGATAGGAAGAGCACTTCAGGGTGTTGTTTTGGGTTGGGTTCAGCAGTAGTGTCATGGTTCAGCCGGAAGCAGCAGTCAGTAGCACTGAGTTCAGCGGAAGCAAAGTATATGGCAACGAGTCTAGCTAGTTGTGAGGTTATCTGGCTTCGCAAGATGTTGTTTGGCTTATTTGGTCAGCCGTTGAGACCTTCAGTGATTTACTGTGATAATCAGAGTTGCATTAAACTCACGGAGAATCCAGTATTTCATGACAGGTCAAAGCATATCGGGATCAGATATCATTTCATCAGAGACTATGTTCAGAAGGGAGCTGTGAAGCTTGAGTATATTTCCACTAATGAGCAGGTTGCAGATATTCTTACCAAAGCCTTACCACGGGGCAAGCATGTCTACTTCAGAGACAAGATGGGTGTGGTGAGGAACACCTTCCTCGGTAAGAGGGAGTGTTGAAATTTGGTACCGGAGGACAGGTGGTTCCCTTAGGCTTTGATCTTTGGCTTAGGGAAAAGTGTCCAAAAGAATTTAATTTTTTCTCCTAAAGTAACTTTATAATTTTTATAAAGTTAAATCTATAATTTAGAAGTGACTTTAAGTGATAAAGTTACTAAGTCTAATTTTAAAGTGACTTTTATAAAGTCAATGAAAAATTAGAAAGGAAAAGTGACTTTGGAAATAAATGACTAAGTGGGTCTTTATTAAAGTGGGGTGAATTAAAAAATAGAAAGTGAGATTTAAATGAGCATTTAATCTCAGCTATTGATCTAAATCTATTTCAGCCATTGTATTTAGGGATCACCCAAAAGTCACTTAGGGTTGGGTTAAGGGAGGAAAATGAGGAAAAGATCATTCATTCTTTCATGAGCAGATTGGGAGAAGGAGAGCAAGAGAGCAAGGGAGATTTCTGGACAGGAAGGAGAAGGAGGCAGCAGCTTGGCACACATTCCAAGGCAGCACTTCAGCAAATCCGTACAGCTTAAAGAGCAAGCAGTAAAAGATAGATTTTTGTGAGAAAACAGGGAAAAACTGATTTTCAGGCATGAATTTTGAGGAGGTGATTTTCTGCATGGAAACCGAGGTCTGTCCGTACAGTCCGTATGGTTCGTACATCCGTACGGTCCGTACAGTTCGTACAACATTTTCCAGATTGTCTGTTAGGCTGAAAACATATAAGTTTTGCTTGCTGGAAATTTCTGTTTTGCTGAAATTTATTTGCTGAAAATTTTCTCACTGTAAAAGGCATTTTCCAGAAATAAAGAAGAGCTCTCAAGCTGGTTTTCCCCAAGAGTTGTAGGGGGTTTTTCCAGGGTCAAGTTGACCAAAAATCTCAGTGTTTAAATGTGTTTTAATGACTGTTTATTACTGCTGATTTTTATTTCTGCAATTTCCAACATTTTGTAAAATTTCCAGAATTTGTGTTTTTAGCAATATTTATTTTTTCAGCTTGTTAAATGTATGGTTATGGGAAAGGGCATTTAACTACATGGGAGAAATAAGGTGAAACTGAAAACTGGGGTGGGAAAACATAAATTTCTACAGTGAGTAAATAATGCAGAGAATACAAACCAGCACCCGGTAAAGAGTGAAATACCTCAAATAAGTACTAGTTTTGATGTCTCGAGTTGAGGTAAGAGTACATAGATGAAGTGGTCTATGATAGGACAAACTTCCTGCTGTCCTGCACTTCAAACACCTGTAAATGATCAAAATCTACAGAAAAAACAAGTTTGGTGTGCTCATTAAGCCACTTGAGAGTGTGGAAACACACTAGGATCAAGTGTTCATGGGTGTTAATGACAGGGCTATGAAATATTAGCGAAATAACAATCCAGAAATAGAGTTATGAAATAAATTGTAAAGGTAAAGCAATCTGAAATAGCAATTGCATAAATTGGAGGGCTAATTCCTCTAGGGTTAAGCTCAAATCCCCCCCAAGCAAATTATAACATTTTCCAACATTTTGAGAGGTTGAAAATAAAATGAGTGCAATTAAAACCAATCAGAGGTAAAACAAAGTTTACTTTGTTAGATCTCACCTTATTTGCTTCAAATCCTAGGCTAGGTCTCCATATATCCTTGTAGAAGATGGCTGTAATTTTATTCCAGATTTGAGAATACCTTGAAAACCCTCAAAAAATGATGAGAGAGCACGATTTTATCTTTGGCCATTAGATGTTGCTAGAGAGGCCCCAAAACCCAAGATGTCCACCTTGAAATGAGACTATTTTTGGTATTTTTATCTTTCAATTTTTTTTTTGTATTTTATATATATATATATATTTTTATGGATTTTCGAATAATATAAATAAATAAATGACAATAACTTGAATTTTGTAAAATGGTGGTCGGTTGGTTGGATTTAGAGCTAATGCCTTATATTCACTAGAGCTTAATGGGGTCAAGATGAATGTCGTGCTTGTCGTTTATGACAAGAGGGTAGAATCCTAGAAGTTAAATTACCGTCTTAGCTAATCAAGACAAGTTATGAAACTAAGCACTTCTTGAAGGGTTCCTTCCCAGGGGAAAGCCAACCATAAGATCAACTATGGAATGAAATAAAAGGAAAATCGTTAATGATGAATCTCTAAGGTATTGTCACGACACTAGAGACCTCTCCCAGTTAGGCACACTCGCACTCTCTAGTCATGCGGCCCTGACATGTTTATCACTGAAGGCGAGACCTACTCTGTTTTACTTAACATAGATTGCGTCTCACAATTCAACACAGAGAATATTCTTGTCTTAGTTAAGCCAGTTAGTGGAAACAACACTTAACCAAAGCCCCAGGCATATCATTGTCCATACAAGATGTGGCATGCCTAGGTTCATTAAACTTAAACCAAATACATGTAAAAATCCATCCATACTTACCACTTTTCGTCTTTCCCTGTTATTCATCTTCATTCTTCGGGATGGTAGTCATTTTTTATTTGGATTGGTCCCCTCCATCCTCATCCTTGAGTTTAGCCCTGGAAACTTATCCCTCGAGGTTGATGTAGCTAAAAGAAAGATAAAAGCTTAGAAAATCACAACAAAAGAAAAATACAAAATACAAAAGATGGCTACAAAATTTATTTAGTGCATGAGCTCTAGCCCCCTCATTAGCCATCACCCAGTTCCTCATTCATTCAATGCTTCATCTAAAGAAAGGAACTCTTTTATTTCCCAACCTTGACAAGCAATAAACTGTATCATCTTAAAGGGGAAATGAAAAAATTCAAAAGCAAGCTTGGGCTCCTAAGCTATGCACCTAATAAAGATAAATCATAAAGAAGTAAAAGGTGGACAAGAGCGGTGTAAAAAACAGGTCGAGGAAAGGGGTAACTCATACCACCATGATCGCTCCCTCCTTACATCTATACAATTAGGATGTTGGACCCCCATTAGCTGGTCACATGGCTGTGACACTTGCGCTGAAGTCTTTCCCACTCTGCGACCATCATTATCACAAACATCTATTGATTGATTAGCTAACTTGGGACATGGAAATCTCCTTGGGAGTTGGAAACACCTAATAAGGTTGTTGACCTAATTGTCCCTAATATGAGGTAACTTGTTTACATGTCCTGATCTAGTTAGACGTTTGAAGGTAAGTTTTGTATGAAGTATTCTTGTGTCCCTAACATTAGGTGTGGTCCACCATGATGCATTCATGGTAATTGTCCCTAACGATTGTTGATTTCACTTGATCTTTAGAGGGTTTTTCTAGGTGTTGTTGTCACAATAGTAGAGACCCCTGAGAGTTTATCTTCATCACATTCAACAACACTTCAAAGGTTGTTGTTCTTAGTCCAGAGAGTATTTCTGACCTTGATGATGCAATAGTGCCCCTCCAGAGATGAGTGTTGGGCTATGAGATGATTTCACATTGTACTTAGCTCTCATTAGTACCCCTAGATGCTACAACAATGAGCCATTGATGGCATGGTGTTGAATTTATTGATTATGTGCCCAGATGGACCTACGCTGCCGCTTAGCCTGGCCTTGACATTGTTTGATGGGCATTACTTGTTCTAGAGCCCAAAAGATTATTGATTATCCTTGAGACAACATAGGAGGGCTTTTACATCACTGTTAGACCCCAATGCTTGAGCCTGATGATGCCACGTCAACCCTTTTACCCCTAGAAGGGTGATGTAGGGCACATTGGTGAGGACATCATGGTTTTGGAGGCGTACCCAAGTACTTTGAGCTTTTCCTGGAGTATGGAGAACTCATGATCCACTGGTCGCTTGTGGCAGATTGAGCATTTATGGAGGTTAATGTTATAAAGAGGACTTTATTTTCCACACGTGTGGGCTACTTTGGCATTTATTGCTATGCTTTTGAACTAGATTGAGTTTGGCTTGTAACCTCACACTTGTTGAACACTCAAACAAACTTGTTTAGGGATTTGCTTATAATTTTTTTTGAAATAAGGCTAGCCACTTTTTCATCACCACACGTTCATTCATTGTTTTCTTCCAAAGAGTGCGTTATGAATATAATTTATATAAAAATAATAAAATTAATGTAAACAATAATAATTGTAATTAATGATTAATTAGCTTGTAATTAGTTAATGAAAAGGCATGTTCCAAGGACATGACCATTTAGTGAAAGGGTACCTACATAGGTTTATAAGCGGGCCCCTCATTTGTAACAATCATCTCATATCTTTTGTATATTTCAATATAAATATATTTATCCTATCATTGATATTTTCATATTTCATATCTTCTGAGTATTCCACTGCATATACGAACTTTGTTTGTTACATGGGTATCAGAGTTGTTCGATCCTTTGGCTGCCTGATCACTATAGAGAACCAGTCGGATCCGGCCTTTGGCCATCAATATTTTGTCAACCTTGTTGCTGTCACAATTGAAGCATTTCGCTACACAAAAATTGAAGTTTCTCTGTTTCGCTAGGCGCTTGGCTATTTAAAATAATAATAAAATAAAAGAAAGAAAGAAAGAAAGAAAGAAAGAAGTTGTCTTAAAAGAAATAAAAAGGGGGTCTAATATATTAAAATTTAAAAAAGGTTAAAAAAATCAGAAGTTAATTTTTTTTATTATATAAAAGGTAATTGAAAAAACGCAAATAAAAAAACAGTTGTAAAAATATATATATATATATATATATATATATATATATATATATATATAAAAAGGGCAGTCGACCACCACCAAATGGTCGTCGACCATAAAGGTTAGCTTTCAGTTCCTTCCGGCATACGCCCCTGGACCGATTCCGCTACCAAACACTACTACCAACAACCCTGCCTACCAGCCCCATCGCTCTTTCTGTTGTCAGTACTGTCACCATCATAGAAATATAAATCATTACATACATTAATAGAACTAAGCAGTGACAAATTAGACAACCGTACACTCAACAATTTGTACAACCAATTTACAAATTCTGTGTGGCTTCGGACATACAAATTTGGGTGCAAATTTCTGCATTCAACAGTAGCAGACACCATCATTCAGTGCATACACTGCCATTTAGTCCCAGCCCGTATAATCACTGTTAAATCATACAACAAAAATTGTTTACAACAATTTGTTTGAAATATTAAAAAAAAACAACCAACACGATCCATCCGTTGTGGAAATTTAACCGTTGAACTACCAAACCCCAATCAATCCATACAACCACATCAATTTAAATTTATGCAAATCTGTCCCTGACGTACTTTCTGTATAGTCAACCACAAAATAATAAAATTACTTTTTGTGAAGCCGTTGTGCCATTCAAGAAGGTCGGGGTTAGGAATAATCAAAAGATTTCAAAGCCATACAATGCACCTCTTGGTTGTTGATTAATTAAAAGAGAAAGGTAAGCTGTAAATTAAATTCAAATAAAAGTTGAAAATCCAAGACATATTGAAAGGGTTAAGTGTCCAAACATGCTTTAGTTATATAAAATGAAAATTTTAGTTGTTCAAAATATACTTTAGTTATATAAAATGAAAAGGTATTTCACATTCTTTTAAAAGAAAAATAGAGTATTCAATTAAATTGAAAAAAAAGAAAAAAGAGACTTATTATATATTGAAGAAATGGGTCTCTTATTAAAATCCTAAGCCTTGATCAAAGTATTGTTGATAAATTATTGACAAACACGCAATGGAGTTGATGGTCGCAGGAGAAATAATGGACTATAATCCACAAATGAAGAAAATATGAGTCTCGTAAACGAGTCTACATTTTGGACTAGATGTCCATTTTGTAAAACAGAGTTTGGGTATTCGTTGGATTTTAAAAATCGCACGACATTCTGTCCAAAATGTCGGAAATTGTTTACTTTTGAAGAATATCATGGTAATACACAGAGGCAAATTAAAAAATTAAAGGAAGAACTTGTAGAACTTCAACGAACGGATGAAGCATCGGAAAAGAACGAAGATCGATTTTATGAAGAACCAATAGAAAGTAATAGAGAAATTTGGTGTCTAAGGGACCCTAATAAAAAATGACTTGAGAAGGTCTAGAAGTCCAAAGATACAAGGAAAAAATTAGAAGAAGAAAATGAATGTATCGAGAAGAAATTGAACAAGAATCTATTAGAAAAGGAAGAAGAAAATCTGCGTTTAAAAACCCTTAATCAAAGGTTATTACAACAAATAAAAAATTTAAAAGATGAGAACAACACTAAGAATAAAGTCAACAATCTAGAAACGAAGAACTTTCATGTTTAAAAATCATAACCAAAATCTACTTAATCAGATTAAGAAACTTAACGAAGATAAGAAATAATTGAAGAATAAATTCTAAAAACTTGTTGCAAAAGAAGCATGAAAATCTTCAAGCATAGCAGTCCAAGTTGAAGAAAAGGGAACAAACACAGACTCCATTAATTTCACAGTTCAGACAAATCCAAATCCAATGGAATTGAAGACATATTCAGATGTTGCAGTTCATATAAGGGAAATTCCAGGTGAAGATTCTGTAACCAACTCAACATCATCAGTACGTGAAGTAAGTTAAGAAATTGCCACACACACGATAAGGGAAAATCAAACCAAAAGAACTCCTTATCTACATCTGAATCACAAGAGCAACAAACTCAATCAATCTATATCATTCAGATTAGAAACAACAAACTTATGTTCCGAAGAATACTACAGTTTGCACAATTCAGTTCAGTGATAACAATTCATTACAAATTTCCAGTAATTGAAGTATACAGAGGATTGATTTAGGATGGTCAGATCACGTCTTTGTGCGACAATTTTATGTATGACTCCAAGGATCTTATCACCTTGTATCATTGAAGTAGACAATTCAAAGAACTTCGAAAGATACAGATAGATTACAAGACAAAGAAACAGGTGATACTGTTCGGATATTCCGACACAGGAAATAGTTAAGTATAACTTGGTCTAGTGTAGAGTTAGGTGAAGTGTGTTTTTTTACTATATACATTTGTAATTTACAATCCGACGGTCACGATATGTTCTAGACATGAAGTGATCCGACAATTCATTCTCTCCTGGGTATCACTGACACTTGATCCGTGGCTTAACACACGATTGGTCCATGATCTATATTTAAAGAACTTGGAGGGTAATTTGTAGGGTGACCGTTCATGAGAGAAGCTTATGTGAATTTCCTTTCTTTCTCTAATAAATTGCCTGAAGTGGCCGCGTTGGCTTAGGCCATGAACTGTTTCTCTCTTTTAGGGTTTTAACCACGTCAAGAATACTGGTGTATTGATCTGTGATCTGTTTGTGAGCGGTGTCCTTTGGTGTTCTATCTGAGGAACTTAGCTTGTAAATTCTTACATGGTATCAAAGCTATTTAAGGGCCGCATTTGTTGGTGATCCAAATCAGAAGCCGATACAATTGCATTCGACTGTTGTTTCTTAGATCTACAGTTTCTGACTGCTTTCGGGCTGAGATGACTGCTCTATCGTGTTAGGAGCATTTGTTCCAGTGAGGAACCTCTTTCGTTTCATGCGAAAAGGTTTCTAGTAGCCCTAGCTACGTCATTTTTAATATCTGGAGGTATACAGTGTTTATTTGTACTTCTAGCTATTTATCTCTCTGATTTTTATTACCAGATCGATTCCTTTCATTTCTGTGTATGCTCTTTGCCCCGCGACTCTGTGCGATCTGGGCAAATTAGAAACAGAAAGGAAGGAGTTTTCTCATACATATGCTCTTTTCTGCTGTGCCTTAGTGTGATTTCGGAAAATCAGAAACATTGACGAAAATATTTAGTTTCCAGCGAAAGCTAACTTCAAGCCATAAGGTTTGTTTTTTTTTACATGTCTATGTTGGGTTGTGCTGTTTTTTGTTTTTTAGGCAAAAAGAGTTTTTTCAAGTAAGCGTGCACCCCAAAGCTTTAGTGACTAAAAAAGAAAAAATCCCTTCCTCTTTTCCAAAAATTACTAACCTTTTAAACTAGCTCACTTGGTCCAAAGTTACTTTATGAGAATAGAGGTTTTGGGTTCAAGTCTTTATTTTTGTTGAGTTATTTTTTCAAAAAAAACATGTAACTTATGTTTTAAAGTTACTTTATGTAAAAGTGTTCTCATCCATTATAAAAAGTGAGTCACTTATAATTCTAAAGTCTCTTTATCTTTTATTTAAGTTACAATTTAGTGGGTAGCTCATAAAGTACCATTGTAAAAGTGACTTTCACTTATTTATAAAAGTGAGTCACATATTTGTTTTTAAAGTGAGCTTAATTAGATTAAGTTTGGAAAGGAGGGAGATTTTTTTAAAATATAACATTATCATTCATTTCCTTACATTCACACACTTCGTGGGCGCCTTCACCAATTTTTCTTCAAAAAGCCATAACTTCTTCATTCAGAAGCTGTTTTTAGAGTCATTTTTTTTAATCAGCCTAATTTTTCGAGATATTTCCATTGGAACACTTAGTTTCAGCATCTACAACTTCAATTTCTGTTAAAATGGAAAGTCCATGCCAAGTTATTCTTGACAATATTAACTACTTCCAATGGTGGTTCTACATTATGGATTTACTTAGAAATAAAGGTCTTTACAGAATAGCCTTAGGCCAAGAAAGTAAACCTAAAGATGAAGATAAGACAGCCAAATGGGAAAATAGACAAGATCAAGCACGTGGGTTGATAGGGATGTCTATTTATCCAGACCTTAGATTCCATATCACAAAACTTGATACCCCTAATGAAGCAATGAAATAGTTCACTAAAGTTTTTGGAATTAAAAATGAAATTAGAGCTCATCAACTTGAAAATGAGTTGCTTACGTTGGACCTTAATAATTTTTCTTCGATTGAAGATTTTTTGTCCAAGTTCAAGACCCTTAGAACTTCTCTTGGAAGGTGTTAAGGTTAAGAAAAAAGATGGTAGCCTTATCTATTCCATTCTTGCTTAAGTTGGGACTAGCCTACTCTGTGTTTGTTTCCACCTTCCATTCTACTAGAGAAGCATTTATTTTTCAAGGACAAGACTACAAGTCCCCCCTCTTTTGATGCTTTTTGTGATTCTTTAATAAGAGAACAAAAAAAACTCTTTCATCTTGGTTTTCTTAATCTTGGAAACTCTACTAAGAAAGCCTTAGCCGCCCAACAACAACCAAATTCAAAGAATCCTAAGAAGCAGTATCCTAAAAAGAATGGTCCTAAACCAAACAAGGGTCTTAAGCAATTTTAGTCTCAAAATGAAGATTCATTTCAACAAAATGATAAGGCAAATAAAAACAAAGGGAAGAAGACTGATAGACATTGCCACTTTTGTAATCGAGATGGCCACTTAGAATCCAAATGCTTTAAGAAGATGGAAGCCTTGGAAGTGACAATGAAGAAACATTACATCCATTTGGAGCACTCTTCAACTTCAACTTCATCTTCAGGAATAACACTTTCTGAATGTGGTTGTAAAGCATCTCGGACTGATTATGCACTAAATATGTCTTCTTCTTCTCATTCTCATGAGTGGCTCATTGATTCTGGAGCTTCTTATCACATGGCCAAAAACAAAGCCATCTTTTCTTCTTTAAATGATTGTAATACCAAAAATATATATGTTGGTGATGATGTATCTCTTAGTGTTGTAGGGACTGGAATTGTTCATCTAGAAAATGGTCAATTTAATGGTGTACTATGTGTTCCAACCTTATCCTGCAACCTTCTATCTGTATATCAGATAACTCATTCAGGTGAAGGTAAAACCGTTGAATTTTGACCTCACGATGTTGTAATTAAGGACCTAAGAGATCCTAAACAGAGTTTAGCTACTAGCATTAATGATGATTCTACAAGGTTGTATAAGTTTAACAACCTTGGGTCATCAACTCTTCCCTCGGTGTTTGTTGCTCATAATGATGAAGTGAGCAAACTTTGGCATAAGCGATTTGGTCACTTAAACTATCGCCCCCTTCAAAATCTATGTAAAGAAAATATGGTGACAGGTCTTCCTATGGTATCTTGCAGAGGTGGTGTTTGTTCTGGATGTGTACTTGGGAAACACATCGGGATAGTTTTGAAAAGCATGGCTCTTGGCATGCCTCAACCCCTTTATAGCTTATGCATAGTGATTTATGTGGTCCACTTCCAGTTGTTTCATTCTCTGGCTACAAGTATTTCTTAACTTTCATTGATGATTTCTCAATAGACTTCCTTCTTCTCCTTGCGGCTTGACCATACAAACCTATAGCTTTTCCATCTTATGCTCTTTAAAACAGCTTTGGTTATCCAAGACAAGGATGCCCACTAAATTGGAACTGCTTCTAAAACAAACTTTACTAATACAAGTACCCCCAACTGTATATAACCAACGACGACAGCAGATTGATATCCTCTTTTCCAACTTTGATATTAATCAATTCCATTTTTTTTCAAATAATCATTGGGATTTAAAACAAATCGTAGATATTTTAGTCCCTCCACCAACTCAATCTGATGATAAGGAAACGATTGAGCAAAAATAGTCCTATCATCTCTGAAATTCCCATGAAATAAACATTAGATTTCCTGATTTTGGTATTCATAGTTGTAGTTGTACAGTATAAATCCATAATCTCTTTGAGCTTGACCACATCCCTTTTGATCCATCACAGAAAATCAGAATATCATCAATAAATAAAAGGTGGAAGAGATAAAAGGAACCCTCAATCTTCATGACTGCAAAGCCCTCAATCTTTATGGAGGCAAGCTGCTTGTTTGCCTCCATGGGCTTGATTGCCTTCGGATGTGGACTCCCAAACACTTGGAGCAGTCTTTTCCTCATTCTGCACATTAACTCTTGAGATTGCTGAATCATGTACTAAACTACCTCCACATAAAGCTTCAAAATCTAGAGTCTTTCTAATAAATCCTGAATCCAACTCTATACCATCATTAGTTGACAAAACTCTCGGCACATTGAGTATACCTTCCAGCATGATGGGAATGGGGAAGATTACGTAAATGAGGCATTAGCATCCTGAGAGCCACTACTTTGATTACAACCCACCCTGATTTGACAGCATCTGACTCATCATTACGATTTCGATCTCCCCCTTGACTCAAAACCAAAGCTAGATCATTGTCCACCAATCCAATAGGACTAGGGTTTTACTTTTCATCACAATGGGATCATAAGATCCCTGTCAGACCCCCCTGCCTCACCTGCAAGAACATTTTTACCAACTTTTGTCTAGTGTTCTATAGTCTCCAGCATAAACTGTGTTATTGGTTTTGTTATATTTTAAACATTGTTTTCTAAATGCAAAAATGTGGTTTTCCATTTAATGGATTCATTTCCAACTGCATCAAAGCATACCAATATTTTTATAATGGTGCAAAATTACTATTTAGTATTTTTGTATGGTAGGATTTTCTCTTTTACCTTTTTCTTCCCTCACTTTTGTATTAACATTGCGAATGGTTTTGGTGTAATGCTTCGTCAACTTTCTTTGGCTTCTTGTTATCTATGTGATGTTGCAAACTATCTTATTGCAGTGGCATATCCCAATGGTTGGATTACTTTGTGGTCTAATAGTCCTCTACTCCTATTTACATGATGTTTTTCCCCCAATTTTCTTGTATGTACACCAATCTGCAAATTCAGAGCCATGACCTTCAAAGTTTGTTTCTCTTCAAATATGCTTTCCTGCTTTAAATACTGGAAATCTGGCCAATACTAATGATTTTGAGCTTGTCCTCTTACTATGCAGTCATTTTTCTAATGGGTATGCAGTCATTTTTCTATTTTTTTTATAGGTCTCTCTTCCTCGTCTTAAGGCGATGACATGGAGTATGGAGAATCAAAATTCTACTCCTGCAAATCGAGTTGCTGTGATTAATCTGAAGGTATTTATAATTCTGAAACTGTTCTTTGAGATTTTATATATATATTTATATTTTGTTTATTTGGATTATCTTGCTTCACCATGTGGCATGTAAATTGTTGACTAGCTGAACTTCAACTAGTTTTAAAATCTTTGAGTTAGAAATTTATTGGAAAGGAAAAGACTAACATTGTTCTTCAAAGAGGTTCTAAGCTAGTTTACTTGGGACTGCATTAGTGTTGGAGAATCTAATTCCAACAACCTGCTAGGTGTCACATCTGTCCATCCAAGTGTCCTAGTTCAGTTTCAGTTAGTCCAGTTTAGTTCAGTGTCACTGCAATTATTTCTTGTTGATGTTTCCAATGTAATCTTATTTAACTGATTCGTAATATTGAGAAGAGCAATATCTGCTGCATTTTTTCTTTTCATATTCATTGTCATGGTATCAGAGCCCCAGGTTGCATAAGACTCCAGAGAGAGCAGCAGAGACCAAAAAAACGAGGAGGAGAGGAAGCATCCGTTGTTTGAAGAAGCTAGTTGTGTGAAGCCGGTTCTGTGAATAAGGCAAGTCAGAATTTTAAAAGGCCAATAGGACGAAGCAGATTGTTTCCTCTGCTGAAAGAGAATACCGGAAGAAGTTTGTTTATTTAAAATAAAATAAAATTGAGTGAACAGCTTACCCATGCTCAGAAAGCAAGTGTGCTGATCAACTAAAACTTAAGAAACAGTGAAATCAGCGGCTCAGCGCATACAGAGAGAGTATTGGGAAGTGCACTGACAGGTTTATTCAAAAAAAGGAGAGCGATCTAAGTGCACTGACAGCAGATTTCTGGTGGTTGATTTTAATTGGAGCACACAACACGATTTTTTGAAGGAATCCCACAGCCTCCGAGTCACCGGATTTCTTTTCAAAGGTTGTTTGAAGCCCTTGTTTCTAATCTTGGAGCACGGAGTTCAAACTCCTGTCATTGTAAAGTCAAACGACTCATCCAAAAGGCAAACACGAGCCACAAACTAGATAAGTCAAAAGTCCATGAGTCTTTTTCAAAATATTCGCAAGGCCTCTTTAAACAAGATTTACAAAAGGAAAGGTGATTCATTTTTTATTTAAAACAAGGATATTATGAGAGCTTTTTTCAAAGGGAGTTTAAAAAGTTGCTCATGTATGTAATTCCTTTTCGAAAAAGGCCTCCAAAGGTATTAAAAGGTGCTAATGTAATTCTTAAAGGGCTTCATTGTTTGTAGGTGCTCTGGCTACATGATCTGGAAGAAGAGAACAAGAAAAGTAAATGTAGTTGAAGTCAATTTTTTAAATTGTTCGCCTAGTTGAGACGTAGACCAGCAGGCATCTTAATTGAATTTTTATGTGGTTGTAATTAAGGGGGAGTGTTCGAGAATCTAATTCCAATCACTTGCTAGGTGTCACATCTGTCCCTCCAAGTGTCCTAGTTCAGTTTGAGTTAGTCCTATTTGGTTTAGTCTCATTGCAGTTATTTATTGTTGATGTCTCCAATGTAATCTTATTTAACTGATTCGTAATATGGAGAAGAGCAATCACTGCTCCACGTTTTCTCTTCATATTCTTTTTCAATTAGATGTTCTTCTATCACAAAATAAAGAATCAATAATATTGTAGATAATGAATGTTCCCTTCCTGATCCTCACAAAAGTGTAGAAAACTAACACCTTTTTTTTTGGTTGGGAACACCTCCTTTTGGACTGGAGATGTTCCTAAACTCCTGTTGAAATTTGGCAGCTCAGGGAGAAATTCACTCCATTGGGAAGCCTTCCTCATCCAGAGAAAACCCTTCTAGCCCTTGGAAGAACTTAATTTGGTCAAGGAAAAATATTATTTTTGATGTGAAACCCACATGTGAACAAAAGTACAAGTTGGCTTGGGCAAGGAAATTCGACCTCCTTGGACACATATAAATAGACCTCATGTCACATCACTTGGAGATCATCATCGTACATCACATTCTTCTCTTGTATGGTTCGTATAGCTCTGAAATTGTAGGCCTGTGCTCACACGTGCAAAAGGAAGGAGGAGATTTTTGATTGGTGCGTTGACTTTCAGATTTGACAACGTTGACCAACCTTTGACTACCTTTGACTTGGTTTTGTTTGAATTGAAATTATTCATGTTTTGGAAGGTGAATTATTTTGGGTTGTTTGACCAAGGTTGACCATAGACTTTGACTGAGTTTGATTGCAGATTTGTGGAGGTTTGACCACAGGCTTGATCTCTCCTTTGACAGAGTTTTTGATGACTGTTTTGATTGGGTTTGACCAAGCTTGGAAGGCCGAGTTGATTGCTGCTTTGACCGAGCTCTTTGGAGGCAGATTTGACCATTGACTGGTTAGAGCTTCTTTTGCTGCTGTTGACTTTGACTAGAATTTCAAATTTGACTTCTTGACCAAATTTGATTTTTGGGCTCATCATTGATAAGATATTGGTTAGTTGATTTTAGATGGTGAAAGGTTTGAATTTGACTCGTTGATGATCTTGAACATTGTATCTCTCTGCTGAACATTTGATGACAATCTAATGGAAGAAGAATTTTGAAAGGGTTTCCCCCTTGTGGGGTTTTCCCTAGTCTTTGACCAGATACCGTGTCTATATTGTTCTTGGCTGTCTTCTATTGTGCATTGGCTTACTGTTCTATCTACAACTGCTTATTGTTGCTAGAAGATTGAATTATATTGGATAAATTGATTGCTAATTGAAGAAGAATTAATATAAGTGATTGTGTTAAGCATAGAACACTGGAAACTTAACAATTCCATGATTGGAACATGGAGCATGTACCATGTTGCCCAACAGGTATCAAGGGTACTTTGTTGCTATGAGTGAAACACCAAGTATGGAAGGATGCGATGATGAAGAGTATGAATCCATCATAAAGAATGATGTCTCGGATGTGGTTCTTAGACCCAAGGACAAGTTTGTTGTCACTTCTAAATGGCTTTACAAAATCAAACATGGAGCTGATGGGAGCGCTGAAAAATACAAGGCCAGATTCATTGCTCGAGGCTTCTCTCAAAAGGAAGGAGTGGTCTATGATGATATATTTGCAGCAGTTGTCCGATATACCACTATCCATTCGATTATTGCTCTTGCTGCCTCTTAAAGATGGAGCTTACACCAAATGGATGTGAAGACTGCTTTTTTGCATGGATCGCTTAAGAAGGAAGCCTACTTGGAACAACTTGAGGGGTTTGAAGTACAGGATCGAAGGACACACATATGCAGATTGAAGAAAACCCTCTATGGGTTGAAGCAAGCTCTAGAGCTTGGTATGAGAGGATTGATAGCTATCTTATGAAGCTGGGATTTACAAGGAGCGACGCTGACCCTAACCTATATTTCAAGGTTGAAAATGACATGCCTCTCATTCTGGTCCTTTATGTGGATGATCTCTTTCTGACAGGTGCAGACCCTCTCATTTATCAATGCAAGAGGGAGTTGGCTTCCGAGTTCGAGATGAAGGACCTAGGACTAATGCACTACTTCCTAGGCCTGGAAGTTTGGAAAAAGGTAGGTGAGATTTTCGTTTCTCAAGGAAAATATATTGTGAAGCTGCTTGAGAGATGTGGGATGGTGGATTGCAAGTCTATGTCTACTCCAATGGAACTCAACTTCAAGAAGCTATGTCGAAGTGTTGTTGGACCTAAATTGGCAAATCCTTCTGAATATAGACAACTTGTGGGGGCCTTGATGTTCTTGATAAACTTGTGTTCTAACATATGCTTCGCTCTGAATGCATTAAGTCAATTTATGGTCGAGCCTCATCACATACATTGGATTGCTGCTAAGAATCTCTTGAGATATCTTCGGAACACAAGCTATTATGGACTGAGATACACTGCGGGGAATTTGAGGCTGCATGGATATACAGATGCTGACTGGGTTGGCAGTGTGGTGGATCGTAAGAGCACATCTAGATGTTGCTTCTCATTAGGGTCTGCTTCAATTTCTTGGATGAGCAGGAAGCAGAAATCGGTTGCACTAAGCACCACCGAGGTTGAATACATTGCAACTAGTATGGCTTGTTGTGAAGCTGTTTGGTTGAGGAAGCTCTTCAATGAGCTATTTGAGCACATGCTGGATACCACTGTGATCTTTTGCGACAACTAGAGTGGGATTCACCTTTCAGAGAATCCTGTGTTCCACGACTCCTCCAAGAACATTGATATCAGGTACCACTTTATCTGGGATATGGTACAATGGGGAGCAATAAGGTTCCAACACATCAGGACTTATGAGCAGGTCGTAGATATTCTCACGAAGCATTTGGGGAAGATCAAATTCTTAGCCTTCCGAGAGAGACTTGGAGTCGTTGAAAGACCCTCCTGTGAGGGTCTCGTTGGAGTTGGACACTGAGCTCTAGGAGCTCTTCGGGGCTTGGGGTACTTCTTGGAGCTATGAGTGACCATAGGGTGAGTGGTTCACCTTCCCATATGTGGTGCGCTATGTACAGGGTGAGTGGTTCACCTTCCCATATGTGGTGCACTATGTACAGGGTGAGTGGTTCACCTTCCCATATGTGGTGCGCTATGTACAGGGTGAGTGGTTCACCTTCCCCTGTGATACCCCATGGTGACATGTGTGGAGGGTGAGTTCTTGACCTTCCCCTACTAGACACATGTGTGTAGGGTGAGTGGTTGACCGTCCCCTACGATTGACATATGCATAGGATGAGTGGCTCACCTTCTCCTACGGCATATAGGTAGGATGAATGGTTCACGTTCTCCCCTTGATGCCCCAACATACATCTTACCCATGTAGTTTGAGATTCATGGGAATTACCTCTCATCTGGCTATTGAGTTGGGAAACATGGATAGGGACCATAACACTATCGATGGACACATCATGTATTGCCGTACTCTCTATGTCTAGGATGCATGGTGTTCAACAACCTGATCTGGGATCATTTGAGGTTCTACCTTTGGATTGATTTTTGTCACTGGAGAGTGGTAAGGTCTTGTGACTCACTATTGATCGATTCTTCTTCATTATTACTTCATGGTTCAGCAAAGTAGAGATGAGATGACAGAGATGATACATGACGACAGTTGGATTGGCAGGTGTAATTCTCCCTAGTTGAGAGGGAGTGTTAAAATTGGCAACTAGGGCCAAATTCCACCTTAGGACAACTCATTTGATGGAGATGATGATTGCATTAGATTCCTCTTTTCGAGAGGTCCAAGATTGATATAAAGATCATCTCATTCGGACAAGCAGAAGTGTGATTTTGAATTTATGCCCACATATGTGCAAATTGTTCAGGTCAGCCTCATCATCATGTAGGCTCAAGAAGCCCAATGGATGTGTCTCATCACCCACAACGAATTGTATAAATACAAGAGACCTCACACCTCATTTGACACATTCATCACTCACACATTCTTATGTCTTTTCATCTGATTGGTTCATACAACTATTGGGCATCTTCTCTCTCTCACACATGTGGCAAGGAGGACAAGTTTTATGGGTAGAAGTGCAGGCTGAAATTTTAGAGTTCTGTGACAGGTTTGACCAATGTTGATCAAGGACTCGCTGACTGAGTTTGGTTGCGATTTTGGCCTCAAAAGTTCGATTTTTCTAGGTTGCATCTCTGGGCACAAAAACCGATAAATTCCGGTTTGTTTGACTTGCGTTGACTTCAGGGTTGGCTGCAATTTGACCGCAGAACATTACAACAATTTTCTCTCTCCTTTGATAGAGTTTGACTGAGCTGTTTTGTGTTGAATTTGTCCTCCTGATCAGGGCGAGTTTGACTGAGGAAGACCGAGTTGCTTTGAGGATGATTTGCTGATGTTTTGACCAACATTGTCTTTCTGGTTAGGGTTGAAGTTTGACTATAGAAATTTACAGGGTTGTTTTGACTTTGTATTGGGCAAGTCAATTTGACTTTTGTCCTTTCTCTCTCTACTAAACTTTTTAAAATATTATAAGAAGAATTAATCAAAGGGTTTTCCCCACATTGGGGCTTTTCCCTGGCATCTGTCAAATCTGGTGTCCTCTTGTCTTGGCTTGTCTTCTGCATTTTGTTTCATGTTCTATCTGCTTTTATTGTTAATGTGATTATTGTGATTGCTATTGGAAATTGGAAATTGTTATTGGTCTACTAAGGAACATTGGAGTAAACTGTGCTAAGCATAGAACATACCATTGTTAACTAAAGTTGACAAAGGGGAAGCAAGGAAGACAAATGCAAATCGACCAACAAGAACGAAGGATAGATCTGTACAAGGGTTTGATCAGTAGGGATAACTCGAAGTTTCTTGTTGTAAGTAATTTACTCAATGGGTCATTATGCTATGAAGGGAGCGCTTGTAAGTTTTGAAGTTATTTGAATGAAGAACTGATTTGGAGGGCATAAATCCTTGTGTGATGTGTGAGATTGGTGTATCTTTATTTTTGTTTCTTTTGCAATAATTTGTTAAGATCCCAATTGTCTTTTATTAAGTAGATTTGGATAATAATTAAATATTGCTACAAGGAAACTAATAGGTAGTAATTGACTAGATTGTTGGGGTTAAGGAAAATTAACAAGGTATTAGAGCTAGAAAATCAATCTCTGAAATTGTACACAACTGAGATCCACACGTGGTAAAGAGACAACCACAAAGCAAGATTGTGTCGGTAGCTAGATCCAGCTAGAGCTAACAAAGACAAAATAAATAAATTTAAAGGTGGGGTTGTGAGTGGTTGATAGTATTGCGAGTTTTCAACAAAAAGAGACTATAGCCATCAGGGGGACAACGATTGTCAGCGTTTAGCATGGGGAGACTTTGCTACCGAGTGGAGACAATGATGGGTTGCAATGCAAGGAGCCTTTACTGTTGGGTCAAACCACACGAAGCCGAAAAAAACTATTGTAGAGTGTAGTGTTGAAAAGTGTAACTAGGTTCTGTCTTCATAATGACGTGTAATTGTGATTTTATGTAATTGATGTAAAGAAAAAAATGAAATTATTTTTGTAATACTTGAATCATGGGTTTCATGATCAAGGAATTTTATTTTTAGTTGAAGCTCCCATTGTGGGCTATTAGGTTTGGTCATAAAGTCATAAAGTCTAGTAAAGTCATTGTCAAGGATTAAAGACCCATTTGGGCATGTAATTCATTGTAAAAGAAATTTTGTTAACCCTCCAAGACCTTGTCACAAGCTCCCCTTGAAGTTGGCCTAAGGATAAATCTAAAAGGGCATGTCGGCCTTGCCACCAAGAGAAGTCGACTTATTTGGATGCACAAACCACTATATATAGGTCAACTCGACCTTCATTTGAGGAAATTTTTTTCGGTCAAGAATAAAAGACAAGAAAGAAGTGCAAAGTTCACAAGGAATGAAGCCTATAGCCAAGCGAAGGAAGGAGGACCATAACCAAGGTTATTTCATATATGTTTTGGGTTAATTCACTCCACACAAGTGAAGTATAGGTGCTGTCTACTACAGAAGGAGCTGAAGTATTGCAGTCATACTTTAAGGTCAAGCCAAGGAAAAAGTTAGGTTGGGGATCAAGCCGAATTACCAAAGAAGAAGCCTACACTTAGAGCGAAGGAAATCACGTTACCAAAATTAATCAAGTACTGCAACTGGGGTTCTTGAAGTAAAGCTGAGGGATATAGGTCTAATCTAAGGGACCGAATTTGAAGGATAGTCGAGCTAGTGGGAGAAGTAAGAAGTTTGACCATCATTGACTCAAGGAAGAAGTTGAATCAAGAAGGCTTGTGACTTGGTCTTGGAGAGGTTGTTGTGTCAAGGGTCTTGGTCATGGTCTTGGTATTTGCCAATTGAAGTCTCTATAAGAAGAAGAATTCATTTTAGGTTTTCCTCTCAAGTTGGAGAGGTTTTGGTTGTGACTGATCTCCTACATTCTGTGTCTCTTATCTCTTTATTGTTTATGCTTTGGTAATTGTTTGATGAAGAATAAAACTATAATAATCTAAATAAAGAAAAGAACCTAATCTATGGAAGTCAAAAGCATTCACAAGTAGTTATCATTGATAGAGAAATCTTCTACTTCTAATGCCCTAGATTTCTCAACGTGTAGCTGCCATGGAACACGTGCTGCGGGCATAAAAGGAAAGAGTTGCCACCAAGATTTTGTGAGTCCACATAGGGTAGGTTGGCCGAGCGATCAACAAGAGCTGTAGGCATATAATAATCACGAGAACCGTACGGATTATGGACTACAGGAGAAACTAAGGAGTAGTTGGTGTAGGTGACATAATAATTCGCAAGGTATAACACAATGTTGTTAAAAGCGCGAGCGGGATTAAATCGGCGCCGGGAATAAAGCGGAAAAAATCGGCAAAAGCGGGAAAAAAGCGGAAAAAAGCGGGAAAAAAGCGTTTGGCACAAAAATATTCATTTTTTTTCAATTTTTTTAATATCTAAACCATCTACAACATAAAATAAATACATTGACACATAAATATGATAAAAAAACTAATATATAAGATGTTTAATATCATTTCTAGCGCTAAAATCACACATAACATTGAATCATGTCCTGAATAGTAAGTCCTGAGTCCCAACTCAGCCTCAAAATATCAACAAAAAATATGATAATGTATCTCATCATGTCATAATGTCATATACAATAAAATGAAAGTCTAATCCTATTGATTTCCTCTGCCCCTCTTGCGAGAAAATGGCACAGCTTTCTCTTTCCCTCTAGATGTAGAAGCTGGTGCCTGTGCTGGTGGAAATGGCAGTGGAGTCTGACGTGCTCTAGAAGCTGAAGAACTAGTAGTAGCAGCTACAGGAGGTAGACGGAGACCACGTCCTCTACTGGTGGTAGTGGTAGCCCGGGTAGGCGGTGTCACCTCCTCCTCCTGCTCCTCCTCCTCCTCCTCCCCCTCCTCCTCCCCCTCATCCTGCACTAACCAATCATCAGTGGGATCCATGAGAGGCCTCTCGGTCTCAACCCTTCATTCAGCAGTGGTGTCAATCCCATCCAATGAGATGGCATCCATATCAGGTGTCCTCTCTAGTTGCCTCACCCACAATCGAAGATTGTAGTAGACATAGACCATGTCATTAAGTCTATGGGACTCCAACTTGTACAAAGTTCATGAAATAATAATTAATATTATAAAAAAATATTGTTTAATGAATTCAAAAATTTATTTGGAAATTTGCGATATTTTAAATGTTTAAGTGTTAACCTATTGCGCTTCTTGTTGTGTATTTTTTCAAATACACTCCAATTGCGCTCACATCCTGAGGAGCTGCATGTTTGGCTGAGGATGTGTACGGCAAGCTTTTGCAAAAGGGGTACTCTGCCACCATACATCTTCCACCATGCGTCTACAACAAAATTACAAATAAAATTTTAAATAAACATAAGAAAAAAATGGAATTTGAAGAGACAATGAAATTTGAAACAAAGTTACAAAGTACAAACTAAAAAATACCTGGCATTTTAATCGTCCTATCAGTGACAGCCATCTCAAAGCCAAATGTGCCACCTGACATCTTATATGTCTCAATTTGTTTAGAGATCTCTATACGTTGTTCTGGAGATCTCACCATCTTCTGGACACAGGATAATAATCCATCCATGACCTCAGCATCAAAATCAAACCCACATGCATAAGAAAATGCAGGGTTCAGGAAAAGCCCAGCAGCGTGAATGGGACGATGGAGTGTGTTGTTCCATCGCTCATCAATCACTTCCCATAGAAGGAGTTGTTTCTGAAACCCATCATCTCCCTTATCATCATAGTAGGACCGAATGGCTTCTTTGGCCCTGTCCATGGCTTCATACAAATAGCCCATTGCGGGCTTCTCACCATCAACCAACCGAAGAACCTTTACCAAAGGTTCAGTAACGACGCACACCTCCTGCACTCCCGCCCAGAAGTCTTCCTGGTATGAAACTAGTCTGCATACCGCCTCTCCTTCTGATTTTCGGCTCATTGACGAAGCACGCCACTCCTCTGAAAGAAACATTCTCTTCAAATCCCACATAGAATTCAAGAGGGATTGAAGAGATATGAAACTCGTCGCAAACTGTGTAATGGCGGGGCGCACCAACTCTTTGTTGTTGGTGCATTTTCTCATCAAGCTAAGCACAGATGTATGATTGTAAATAAATTTTGTGATGCTTTTTGATGAGTCAACAATATCTTTGACAAAGGGAATTTTCCCTATGTCCTCTAACATCAAATCAATACAATGGGCAGCACAAGGTGTCCAAAATAAAGTAGGATGCCTGTCCATAAGCATTCTACCAGCAACAACATAATTTGCAGCATTGTCCGTTATGACTTGGACAACATTTTCTGCACCCACCTCCAAAATAAACACATCCAGCAAATCACATAAAGTTCTTGCATCTTTGATTTGATGAGTTGCATCAATAGATTTGATAAACATAGTCCCCTTGGGACAACTAACCAAGAAGTTTATAAGGGTTCTCCCCTTTTGGTTAGTCCAACCATCTGACATAACAGTGCATCCTGTTTGTGCCCATGATGCCCTAAAATCCTCCAATCTTTGGGTGCAGTCACGCTTTTCCTCTTGAAGAATCCGGCCTCTGAAATCATGATAAGAAGGGATTTTGTACCCCGGGCCAACACTGGCAATAGCATCAACAACAGGTTGGAAAAATGGATTATTCCTTACAATGCTGAAAGGAATATCACTCCAGAGGAGAAATTTTGCCATCAACCTATCAGCTTGTTCTTTTTCAGTTCTTTTTAGCATTGAACCGATAGTTGGTTGTGAACCAGGTGTGGTTCGAGGAACAAAAAATGATGATGCAGCTACCGGATTGACTGACGCTGCAGTAGAACCAGTGCCACTTGGTCCACTTCCTTCAGCTGACCTTCTTAGTTGCCTTTTGAGTTCTTCTTTGGCCTCTCTAGTGTGCTCTAATTCTCCCAATGCTCTCATGGCTCTTTGGATAAGTTCAGGATTTGTATTTATACAGGGCCCCACATCATGTCCAGGGATTTGTGCAAGGTGGTACTTCAACCTGTACACCCCCCCGCGTATCTCCTTTCCACACAACTTGCAATTCAAGTTTTGTCTATCATTCGGAGCTTTAGGTTCACCATATTCCCATAAAGGATCCAATTTCCTTGGCATGTTTGTTTTTGAATTTTGAATTTGCAAACCTATGGAAAAATAAGGATTAGGAAATAGGAATTTAGGATTACAAATTACAATTTAGCATTTACAAAATTACAAGTTAATTATTTCCAAAATCCCAAGTTACCCAACCAAATGGCAAATGCCAAAAAACAATGAAAAATTGAAAATCAAAAAACATAAACAATGTTTAAAAAAAATGAAAAAAAAAAAAAAAAATTGGTTCCCATAGTCATACCAAGTTACCCATCCCAAATCAATGAAAAATTACAAAAAATTCTTTAAAAACAATTAAAACAAAAGGAAAATGGTGCCCATATGAAATTTCTCAACCAAAAACAATGAAAAACAAAGTTTATAACAAGGAAAACAAAAAAAAATTAATCTACATACCGTTTTTATGGACAAATTGGTGATCTTGTCTTGGATTTCTTCTAAAAACACTTGGATTCGCTCCCAAACCCTTCAGCTCTTCTCCACAAGGCGTCTCCTCCTCCTCCGCGCGGCGACAGTCAGAAATGAAAAAACAAAAATCGATTTTCATAGTTTATAACCCGCTGCCCGCGCCCTCGGTGCTTTTTTCAAATTAAATCGCGCTTTTTCCGAAAAAAGCACGCTTTTTTGAAAAAAGCGCGCTTTTTTCGAAAAAAAGCGCTATAAAAAAATTGCTGCTTTTTTCGTATAAAACGCGCGTTTTATGCGGCAAAGGGAAAAACGCGCGCGTTTTTGAAAAAAGCGCGATTAAATCGCGCTTTTAACAACACTGGTATAACATAGTGTACAACATGCAAACATTTATGTGCAACAGGTATGGAGGTTGTTTACAATGTAACTCACAGATTTGATAGAGGCCAACCTTTAGAGGGAGAGAGGGAGACTGTACTGTAACTAATTGTGTGTATTTTGAAAGACTGAGTAATAGATCCATGAGGAGATCCTATCGGATCTATAAACCAACATTTTTTCCTCGTGGGTGCTAGGACTTAGCACAAGACAAAATTATTGAATCTGAAAATAGAAACATCTAGTCTTAGGTTTGAAGATCAGTTGGATGGAGCATCAAATTTCTTGCCTTTGAAGTCAAGGATTACGTTGATGTTGAAGGAGAATCATGTTTGGGAGATTATGGATAAGGAGATCTAATTGCCAACAGATCTAGCACAGTTGGTGTTGGAAAAAGTAGTAGGGCAACTATTAATTCAATTTTCCTTTATCTTAATAATTGCTTGTGAACTTTATTTATCTTCTTGTGTTTCTTTATTAGATCTTCTTCATCAAACTTTTATCAAGTGCAAAAAGAAAAAATACAATGGACATAGAAATTAGGCTCCAAGCCATGGCAAAACCCCTCCAAGGGGAAAACCCAAAAAATGTCTTCTCTTCTTATAGAATCCACTTCAAATGAGAAAAACCAAAACCCAAACCCTAGACCAAGTTATCCTTCAAGCACCAAGTCAGCCCTCCAAGAAGCCCTCCCAATTAGTTCAGAGATCAACCTAGGCAACAATAATCCTGCTTCAACTAGCTTCCTTCCTCAACTTTGGCCGTCAGCTTCGACCTACAGCTGCGACCCTATAGCTGCTGCAAAAACTCTAATTTTGGCACGTGTCACTTCTTCAAGAAGATTTCCTTCAGACAAGACAAGGTCTCCAAAGTCAAACCAGAGTATTTGGTCTTCCGGTAGCTTGGATTTGCAATTCGGCCACCTGTAGGCTGTAATTCAAACTTGCAATTTTCGGCCTTCCTTGTGTTGAGAAATCTAGGGGCAGCTAGATTAGGTGATTTATCTTACTTTGATAACTGCTTGTGATATATTTTTACTTATCTTGATTAACTTCTACTTCAACTTGATTATTATTGTGTCTTCGACCCTATAGCTGCTGCAAAAACTCTAATTTTGGCACGTGTCACTTCTTCAAGAATATTTCCTTCAGATAAGACAAGGTATCCAAAGTCAAACCAGAGTATTTGGTCTTTCGGTAGCTTGGATTTGCAATTTAGCCTCCTGTAATTCAAACCTGCAATTTTCGGCCTTCCTTGTGTTGAGAAATCTAGGGGCAGCTAGATTAGGTGATTTCTCTTACTTTGATAACTGCTTGTGATATCTTTTTACTTATCTTGATTAACTTCTTCTTCAACTTGATTATTGTTGTGTTCTTATCATCAAACAACTACCAAACAATAAAGAACAATGAGACAAGAGGACACAAGATATAGGCTATCAGCCAGGGCCAAAACCTCTCCTCTTGAGAGGAAAACTTGCAAGAACTTTTCTCTTCTTATAGAACTTCAATTGACAAATTCCAAGACCTATGACCCTTGACCAAGACTTCTCCAAGACCAAGTCAACCTTCCTTCTTGATTTGCACAACTTACAACAACAAACTTTGACCTTCCAACAACTTCTTCAACAACTTTGACCCCCAACAACAGATTGTTTAATTTCGACTCAGTAGATTTATAGCTTCAACCGTGATGCAACTTTCACAACTTCATCCTTGCAACTTCACAACTTTGACCTAGAAGCAACTTCATAGCTTCGACCTTGCAGCTTCACAACTTCGACCTAGAAGCAACTTCACAGCTTTGATGCAGCTTCAAAATTTCGTCTTACCCAGTAACTGTAGAAACCCTAACAAAAGAGAGAGAGAGGCCCAAAACTTCAATCTTGTTCTTGTTCTTGTTCTTCATCCTTTCCAACTTATATCTTGAGGAGATCAAACTTGCTTGAGAGTGTGTCCAATTGAGGTCAAGTTCCTTCTTATTTATAGGCTTCTAAGGGGAACAAATTGCTATCTTTAGAGCGACTTAATATTTTCACCATGATGAGGTCTTGGAGGGTCTTTTGAATTTTTTTTGACTTAAATAAATTTTCTTTATAATATGTAGCATGCTCAAAAGGGTCTTTCATATATTGAGAAATCTAGGGCATGAAGATTTGATTTCTATTGTAATGATAACTGCTTGAAATGCGTTTTACTTCTTTAGATTTGGATCTTCCCTTAAGTTAGATTATTATAATATTCTTCTTCATCAAAGAGCTACAAAAGCATAAACAATAAAGAGTGACACGGAATATAGGCGATAAGCTAGGGCCAAAACCTCTCTAACTTGAGAGGAAAGGCCAAACGAATTCTTCTTATAGAGACTTCAATTGACAAATACGAAGACCATGACCATGACCCTTGACCTATTAACCTCTCCAAGGCCAAGTCACAAGACCTCTTGTTTAACTTTTTCTTCCTTGAGTCAAAGATAGTCAAACTTCTTCCTCCTCCCACTTCTCGAGGCTAACCTTCAGATTTCGGTCCTTGGCTTAGATTTGCAATTTTCGACCCTTCGGTACTTGAGAGATTTTGGTCCTCACCTTCCTTCGCTTGAGATGGAGGAGATTCTTCCTGAACTCAGCTTGAGGATCCACTTGATTTCTGCCTTAGTTTGTCTTCTCAAGATGACTGTCATATCTCGACCCTTACTGTAGAAGATAGCTTTGAAATCCCGCACGTGTGGAAGTGTTTAACCCAAAAACAGATCAGAAATGGCTCAGTTGTCTTCCCTTCTCCTTTGCTTGGTGATGATGCTTCTCTCTTGAGTTTTTCGCACTTCTTCTGCTTCTAATTGCCCTTGAACGAAATTTTATCTTCAATTGGAGGCCAGCTCTTCCTGAACTCGGCTTGAGGATCCACTTGATTTCTTCCTTAGTTTGTCTTCTCAAGATGACTGTCATATCTCGACCCTTACTGTAGAAGATAGCTTTGAAATCCTGCACGTGTGGAAGTGTTTAACCCAAAAACAGATCAGAAATGGCTCAGTTGTCTTCCCTTCTCCTTCGCTTGGTGATGATGCTTCTCTCTTGAGTTTTTTGCACTTCTTCTGCTTCAGATTTCCCTTGACCGAAATTTTATCTTCAATTGGAGGCCGAGTTGCCCTATTATAGTGATCTTCCCATCAAATAAGTCGACTTCTCCAAGCGACAAGGCCAACATGCCTTTCTAGAGATGTCTTTAGGTCGACGTTGAAGGAGGTGCTTGAGCTTGGTCTTGGAGGGTCTTTTAATGGCTCATGCCCAATAATGGTCTTCCATACATGACATTGACTCAATTGACTTTTATTACATGATGACTAATCCTAAAGGCTCACAATGGGAGCCTTAACTATAAGATAAAATTCCTTGATTATGAAATCCATGATTCAAGCATTACAAAAATAATTTTATATTCTTGTTTTCATCAATTACATAAAATCATAATTACACATGTCATTATGAAGACCGAATCTAGTTACACTTTTCAACACGCCCTCTTAACGAGGGAGGTATTCATAATCCATACAAGGTACTTGGACATTCTCGATTTGAAGAATTCTCATAAGAAGAGTCA
The DNA here is from genome assembly GCA_031772625.1 of Pinus tabuliformis. NCBI lineage: Eukaryota > Viridiplantae > Streptophyta > Pinopsida > Pinales > Pinaceae > Pinus > Pinus tabuliformis. The sequence continues at coordinate 852,032,495 of CM062808.1, read as the reverse complement.
GATTGGTAACCCATTTGTATAGCATCATATTAATTAACATTGTCACATAGCAAGGCCTTGACTAACAACTTCATCCCTCTACAAGATTAGAGCTTAATGCTGGCAAGACCAACCTAGGATCTCTCAGAGTATGTTCCACTAGGACTATTCTTATCTTGGATTCCCAGTCCTCAAAGAATATCAGTCCTCTACGACTACTCTTATTTTGGATGCCCTAACTCATCCTCAAAGAGTATCGGATGCCGATGTTTACCCAATCCTTCACTCTGTGTTCCCAAGTGAAGACAAGAATGATGTGTCTATCTCTCCCTCTCAATTTAGGGAGGACATACCCATTCCATTGAAGGAATGTACCCATTTTTATAAAAGGAATGTACCCAAGCTCCCTCTTGACCAGGGACTTGCTTCTAGCAGCTCTTTGGGTGGAGATCATGGGACAACCAACTGCTTGTAGAACTCGTTCCTTTGATGTCATGAAATTCTTCTTTTGTCATAGAGTCTACATCTTTTGACACTTCTTTGTAGGGCATAGACCATCCATCACTTTCATCCATGATTCAATCATGTCATCATTCCTTTCATTGGAAAGTGATCCATTAGTCCATATCTGGTCCTCTTTCATGCTTTGTTGCTGCCTTCATGCCATGTTTCCTTAAGGATATTTCATCCAGCTACATGGTCATCAGTGGTGGAAGACATCCACAACTCTTTCCTTGGCAACTTTGCATAATCCCATCCAGATATCATCAAAAATAAGAAATGAACATTAAATCAATAATTACCTTTGTGATGGTCTTTCATCATGACATCTCCTAATTTGCATCAGCATCCTACATACACATTGACACATCTCCAAATGATATATGCTGTTAAGGGTCTCTTTCTTTTTCAGATTTCATCAAAGCCTTCATATCTTTCATGGAGATATCCTAGTCAAATCTTCCAGTTCTAGGATGTTGATTGCCTTCTTCATGGTTGCATATTCCACGATCTCTTTCCTTCTTTCTTCACACATTTTCTTCCCAGGAACTTTTAATTTGAGTTCCACCAATCACTATCAACCACCTCATATTTCATATGAGGAAATATTATGTTGATATCATCTAGTTAATGTGTGACCCATGCATTACTGCATCTTTTAAGGAGGATATCCTTTCTTTTGATCACGCTTTCGAGATAGAGCGTTTATCCATGTTACCTACAACCATATGACATTACTATAAAATATCGAATACAAGCATACATACCTAATTTTCCTTTAGGTCATCTAGACTTCCTTTAGCAACTTCCTTGATTGAAAGAACTTCAATCCCTTGATTTGCTTCACCTCTTTGTCATCATACCATCATCCCATGAATTTCCACAAGATGGAATTCTTGATGAAACCCTTGCTTTCTTTTGATTGGTGAACCTTCCGATGGAGATTCCAATAGAGGATCTTGAGTATCCTCATCCAACAAATGTTCCCTTTTGTCTGATGTATAATGAGCTTTGTGCTAGATGATTTTTTTTTTTTTTTTTTTTCAATTTTAATTTTTTTTTTCCCATAAGTGCCACTTATGCTTCTAATGAGGTTACCAAGAGCTATATCCTTCCATAGGTGACTGCCGTAGACTTCTATTTCAGCTACTTTTCTCTACGAGCTCTTCCTTTTAATGCTTCTATGATGCCATGATGCATGCTATCATTTTCCTTAGTGATTCATGATAACCATATCTGATAACACAAAACTTGAAAACATGAACTTGAAAAGAACTAGGTGAGGAAGACTATCTCAATCATAGTAGAGATATTTTACTTCCTCTTTCTTGAACTTCTTCTTTTCAACTTCCGCCTCTTATTCGGTGATATGGGCCTCTTCTCTACCTCTTTTTTTATTGTCCTTCTTGAGCTTAGGGCAATCTCTTTTGTAATGCCCATATTCTTGACATCCATAACATTGAATCATAGCCATGTTCTTCTTCTTTTTCTGAGGACCAAATTTCCCATACTTTCCTCTTCTCTTTGCAATATCAACATATGCTTGATTTTGCTCACTTGATCCCCCACATCAGTCTTTGTCGTCAACCTGGTTTCTTCAATCTTGCATAGTGACCATAGATCCTGGAATGGAGTAACTTCTTTCTTCCCATAAATGCTTGAAGTAAAGTTACCCCACTCCTCTGGTAGTACATTTAGTATTACAATGGTCATCTCCTTGTCAGACATTATTTCACCCGGATTTTGAAGTTGTTCCCTTATTTCAGATATCCTCATAAAATATGAGACTATCCCTTCTTCTTTTGATATCCTTAGCTTGTAGAGTTCTTGCCTTAGAGAGATAACTTCTCCTACAGTGCTTACAGAAAATCACTCTACCAATTTGTCATATATTTCTTTTGAGGTGTCGAGTTTAGATGCATATGGAATGAGGGGATCCTTTGTTGAAGAAAGTGTAACTAGGTTCGGTATTTACAAATGTAATTTTGATTTTTGTACTTTCAAGAAAAAGAAATACTATTTTTGTTTATAAGAATGAGTTTCATGCTCATTCCATAGGTCTAGGAAAGTCAAAGAGTTAAAGATGTGTAAAGATATCTTCTTGAGCATATATGTAATGTATATGAGTCAACCTAGTGTCCAAAACAACCCTCCAAGACAAGCACAATCCTCTTGAAGAAGTCTGCCTGCAAAATGATGAAGAGAACAATCAAGTTGGCCTCAAAATATATATATAAATGTCATGTCGGCTCATATAAGAGACACAACGATTCACTTGGTCAAGTCAGCTTAATATGGAAACATAACCACTATATATACCCAGTTAGGGTCAGCGCAAAAGTGCAGGACAAAAACTCAGATTTCTCTTTGAATTTTGGATGGGTACAGGAATTGCAGAAGCATAGTTTCAGATGACATTTTCGGAGGTCTGTTCACAAGCCTCTACAACTTCGATGGCACAACAAGGATAGAAAAACTTGGACAAGTCTCTGTTATCTCGGATGGGTGTAGGAAGAATCTTGGACAAGGTACAATGGTACAGGATAAAGGCAACAATTCAATATTTCGTATGGAGGAGGATATCTGTGGTTTTTGGATGAGCATCTTGGGTGAAATCTCAGCCTTCTTGAAGTCTTGAAGACCTCTGTCTCAGCATATCTAACGCAGTCATAGTCTTGGCTCAAGTATGATGTGAAGGATCTCATCAAGGCGCTGTCATATCATAGTCATGATCTCATTCCTAATGAAGACAAAGTCAAGATAGTGATGAAGGTGGTGTAGTCATGGTGCAACAGTGATCTAGCTGAGAAGCATTCATGGTACGACAATGATGATGATGATCTCCGCAGTTAGAAGAGGATTAATGTCTTGGTCTTGGTCTTGGAGTGGCATAGTAAGTCAAGGGTCATGGTCTTGGTGTTCGTTAATTGGAATATCTATAAGAAGAATTATGTGCGAGTTTTCCTCTCCAAGAGGGAGAGGTTTTGGCCTTGGCAGAATGCCAACATCTTGTGTTCTTGTCTCTTTGTTTTGGTGGCTATTTGATGAAATAAGAAACACACACTCTAATAATGTCAAAGAGAAAATTTTGCTAATGAGAAAATTAAAAAATGCCTCACAAATAGTTATCAAGTCAAGAAGAATCTCATTAACTACATGTTCCCTAGAGTCTTCAACATGGTATCAGAGCTATGGTTGCAGTCTAAGGAAGGGCAGAAAATAAACATACAAGAATCAATCTTCAAGGGCATCAAAGCATGTTGAAGGGTTTTGTCAAGATTGAAGGGGCAAGTCTAGAACAAGAAAGTCTACAATAGTATATGAAGTATCAACTTCGGTAATTACAGTCATGCACTCAACTTCAGTTATCATCTCATGTTCAGTTCGACGGAGTATATCAATGTCATTCCTGGGATCCTCACTTCTTGATCACTGAACCTTCTCTATGCAATAAAAGACAGTGTCGGCGTAAATTATAGTCTCGGCATAAATTATAGTCTCAGGTATATATATATATATATATATTGTAGAAGTGATCCGATGAGTACCTCTCATACCACTGTCTCAATCTAGTTACTGCAACAAGGCAGTTTTGGTGATAAGACAATCTCTCTATATAGTGCTACCCATAGTTTAGTTATCTATGTTATTCAGTGACAAGTTTGGGCTCTCAATACAATGCCTCTCTACACAACTCGTATGTACAATGCGCATAGACATCACTATCTCGGTACAGTTCCATATCAATATACTTGTCACAATCTCGGATTTTGTCTATGAACATGATCTCAATAGCATGGTGCTTGGATCAAAACATAGGTCTCTCTATATCACTATCGTAGTTTGGATAATGTTCGGTGTAGGTGCTCACTAATGCACTTCGAGGAATACTACGTGTGATAAAGTCCACTTGTGGAATATCAGTGTCACTAGCATGTGAACAATGTGTTCAAATGTAGAAGTCAAAAGTACCTTAAAGATGAATTGGGAGTCAAGATGATCTCAAGGTCATGAAGTAGTTTCAGTAATGTCAATATCACAAATGTCATGGTGCTAGAAGGTCTCCAAGGAAGTCTTGATAAAAGAATACTAGTGATGGGTAGCTCAAACAAAGGAAGCATCAAGGTGAAGATCTCCTCTTCACATGCCAAGTAAGTTTCTTTCATGTTCAATCAATTTTTGGTTTAATGACTTTGTTTTGCAAGGAAATAGAAATATTGGAGGCTAGTCATTGCCCTCATGAAAAAGGTCCTTGCATAGAATAAGGAGGATTGTTATAATCCTCATAGAAAAGAGAAGTCACATCACTTAGACCTACACAAAAGTGAAGGTATCAAAGAACGAAGGAATACCTTCATGAGATCTCAATTGGGAGATCTAGGAAAGATGATAAGAAGAAGGATACCTCATTCAACAATTTGTGGTCTCTATGCTAGATAGAGAAAGACAATTTGAGGGTAAAAATGTTGAAGGCAAAAAGAACTCAGACATTTGTGGAAAAGAAAGGGAAAAGGAAAGTTTGGTCCTCAAACAAGGCAGAATAGTATAAGATTCAATGCTATGGAAAGAATATGGATAGAAGCTCTTATCGTTGGAAAGATGAAGGAAGGGGGCCAAAGAAAGAGGGAGCAACAAATCTCAACTATGATTAAGATGACCTCCCTCACAAAAGGGGTCCTACCATAAGATCCTAAATCTTTAGATATGACCATGATATTAAGATGCATTGTGGCATCATGAAAGCATTAGAAGCAAGAGCTCATGGCATCACCATGGGAATCATGAAGAACAAAATCCATGGAAGCCAAACATGAATGACATAACTCTTGGGAACCTCATTGGTCATTGAAGGAAAGGAAGAAGTCATCTAGGACAGGTCTTATCATACATCAAGTCAAAAAGGAAACATTTGCTAGTTGGGGATATACAAGATCCTCAAAATCCTCTAATGGAATCCTCATCGTAGAGTTCACTAATCTAGAGTGGAAGCAAGTGTTTCAACAGGAACTCCAACTTATGGAATCCATGAGATGATGATGTGATGACATGAAGCAGATCAAGGGATTGAAGATCTCTTCAATCAAGGACGCTGTTGGAAGAAGCCTAGATGGCCTAAAGGTAAAATAATGAGTGTATGCCTATGTTTAATATTATAATGTCATGTCACATGGTTGTAGGTAACATGGATCATTAGTTTTATCTTGAAAAGCATGATCAAGAGAAAAAGGATCAACTCCTCTAAAAGGATGCAAGAAGGCATAAGACACACTAGATGAAATCGACATAATATGTCCTCATATGAAGTATGAGGTGGTTGATCACAACTAAGAAACTCTGATTAAAAGCACCTCGTAATGGAATGTGTGGAGAAGGAAGAGATCGTGAGATATGCAACCATGATGAAGGCAATCAACATCCAAAAGATCAAGAAGACTTGACTAGGAAATCTCCGAGAAAGATATGAAGGCTCTGATGGAAAAGATGTAGACCCTTGACAATGGATATCTTTGAGAGATGTGTCAACATGAATGCAAGATGCTGATACCTACAGAAAAATGTCTTGATGAAGAGCCACTTAGTAAGGTATGATTTGATTTAATGATATATTTGTTTTTTTTGAATAATATCTGGATAAGATCATGCAGGGCTACTTACAAGTACAACTAACATTCATGTGATGAATGGAAGAAGCATGATGAGAAAGAAGTAGTCATATGACGAAGGTTTCAGATATGAGGAAGGCCACTTTCCATGAAGAAAGGGATGACATGACGAACTGAGGAAAGTGATTGATGATTGTTGCCCTACAAGAAAGAAGTTCAACTAACTTTCATGACATCAAGGAGAGAAGTTAATCGAGCAACTGAAGGACCCACAAAGAAGAAGTTGCTGATGTATAGAAGAGTCCCTAGCTAAGATGGAGCTCTTACAGGTCCCTGATTAAGAGGGAGCTTGGATTAGATCACCCTTGATTAAAAAGGAGTGGGAGTTGTGTTTTTCTATCTCTTGTGTCATGCGCTAGACTAGAACTAACAACCATAAGTCTAGGTGAATGCCATGAATGGAAATGTAGGCACATGATAGACACAACATTCTTGCGTTCACTTTGGAAGAAAGAATGTAGGATTGGGTAATCATCTGACATCCGATGCTCTTTGAGGATGTGTAGGGCGTCCAAGATAAGAGTAGGCAAGAGGACTGATATTCTTTGAGGTCTGGGAACCCAAGATAAGAATAGTTCTAGAAGGTCATACTCAGGGAACACTCGGGTGGGTATGTCCATTGAGAGACAATGATGACGGAGTCTATAGTCATTGGTCTCGCCAACATTGTGCTCTGATCTGATGAGAGATAGAGCTGTCAGTGAAGGCCTTGTTGTGAAAACAATGTTGGTTACTATGATGATATACAGATGGGTTACCAATCTGATTCTTCTTATGAGAAATTCTTCAGATTAAGAATGACCGAGTACCATTATAAATAACTCCCTAATTAAGAGGGAGTGTTGACGAAAGTGTAACTAGGTTCGGTATTTACAAGTGTAATTTTGATCTTTGTACTTGTCAAGAAAAATAAATATTATTTTTGTAAATTATAAGAATGAGTTTCTTGCTCATTCCATAGGTCTAGGAAAGTCAAAGATTCAAATACATGTGTAAAGAGCTCTTCTTGAGCATATATGTAATGTATATGAGTCAACATAGTGTCCAAAACAACCTTCCAAGACAAGCACAATCCTCTTGAAGAAGTCTGCTTGCAAAACAATGAAGAGAACAACCAAGTCGACCTCAAAATATATATATAAATGTCATGTCGGCTCATATAACAGACACAACAATTCACTTGGTCAAGTCAGTTTAATATGGAAACATAACCACTATATATACCCAGTTAGGGTCAGCACAAAAGTGCCGAACATAAACTCAAATTTCTCTCTGAATTTCGGATGGGTACAGGAATTGCAGAAGCACAGTTTCAGATGACATTTTCGGAGGTCTGTTCACAAGCCTCTGCAACTTTAGATGGCACAGCAAGGACAGAAAAACTTGGACAAGTCTCTGTTATCTCAGATGGGTGCAAGAAGAATCTCAGACAAGGTACAGTGGTACAGGATAAAGGCAATAGTTCAGTATTTCGTATGGAGGAGGATATTTGTGGTTTTCAGATGAGTATCTTAGATGAAATCTCGGCCTTCTTGAAGTCTTGAAGACCTCTGTCTCAGCATATCTAACACAATCATAGTCTTGGCTCAAGTATGATGTGAAGGATCTGTTAATTTTAGGTATGTTCTATGCTGAGAGCAATTTACTTCAATTTTCCATATTAGCTCAATACTATGAAATTGGTTTCGTTCAAAAGGGTCGACGTGTCACGGATCCGTCGAATCCGACAAGATTTGTGCCAATTCATGTTCGGAAATCAGGACACGTCGTGTTCGATTGGGACACAATCGAATCCGGATTGTGTCCCAATTTCCGGACACGAATCTGGAAAAAAGTCACACATGCGGCGTTAAAAGGCGAATTTGCTGTTGTTTTTTTTCACTTTCACTTCTCTATTTTGCTGTGGGTTTGCTTTTGGAGCAAGGAGCAAAGGTTGTGGGTGCGCTTTCAAGGAGATTCAAGCAACAAGTGCATTTCCTCTCTATTTTTTGCATTTTTATTATAGTAGTTTGCATATGCATTTCTTCTACAAATTTGTGCATTTTCAGTTTATTTTTTTTTATAGTATTCATGGCTCAATCAAGGGCAGCAGGGAAGGGGCAAAGGAAGGGGAAAAATGTCCCCATTGGAGATGCCCCTCCTCTCCCAATTTCATCAGAGTCTGCTGCAAGTATTCCCTCTATTGCAAGTAATGTTGAGGGAAGACTTCCTCCTCAATGTAACATTGAGAAATATCCCTTGTGGAAATATGTCACAAGAGAGCAAGGGCCAAGCAACAAGGTGAAGGGAGGAGGCAATGTGAATTGGAGATGCAACTTTTGCCACAATACTTTCACGAGCACATATTTCCGTGTGAAAGGCCATTTGTTGGCTTTACCAGGTTGTGGAGTTGGAGCTTGTACAAAAGTGGCTTTACAAAAGAGGAAAGAAATGGAAAGAGAGTCCAATGTTGGTATGGCAAATGTGGTTGCAAAATTAAAAAAACCAAGAATGATGACCCCCTTCCATTTTTGAGGAAAGGCAACAACAAATTCCCATTTGAGAGTTCTAGTGGGGGACAAGCAACAAAAAGAAAGGCAATTTCACTTGGTCCAATGGAAAAGATTTTTCAAAAGGAGAAACGAGAAGAGCTTGATCTCACCATTGCCTTTTTTTCTAGCAAAACTTCATATCCTTTAATGTTGCACGCTCACCTCAATTTATTGAGATGTGTCGAGCTCTAACACAGGGGCTCCATCAAGGTATGTGCCTTTTGGTTCAGAGAAGCTTAGAATCACATTATTGACGAAGATAAAAAAAGAGGTGCAAAAAATGCTTGAGCCTATTAAAGCATCATGGCCAACATCTGGGGTCAGCATTGTTTCTGATGGATGGACAGATCCAGCACGACACCCACTCATCAACTTCATGGTGTCTTCCTTGCATGGTTCAGTTTTCTTGAAAGCAGTGGATGCACTTGGAGAATACAAGGATGCACAATATATGGGTGAGTTGTTTATTAAAGTTATTAAAGATGTAGGTGTTGAGTCTTGTGTGCAAATCATTATAGATAATGCACCTGTTTGTAAGGATTCTGGCATGATTGTGGAAGCTAAATATCCACAAGTGTTTTGGACACTTTGCATTGTCCATTCATTGAACTTAGCACTTAAATTCATTGCTTCTGATGTGCTTTAGGTTGGTAACATTATTGAGGATGCACGACATATCGATAACTTTGTACAAAATCATACAAATGCCCTCACTATCTACAAGGAGTACAACAATCTATCATTGTTGAAGACTACAGATATATGGTTTGCCTCTTCATTCATCATGTTGAAGAGGTTGAGGGAGCTCAAGACCACTCTTGGGGCCATGGTTATTTCAGAGTTTTGGTCTTTTTGGAGAAACGCAGATCAAGTAGCCTCTAAAAGAGTGAAGGACACGGGGCTAGATGATGCTTGGTGGGAGAGGGTAGATCTACTTATTTAGATCATGGACCCTATCATTTCTTTTCTTCGATTTGTAGATACAGACCAACCCATCCTAGGAGAGGTTTATGAGGGATGGGATTCCATGATTGAGTCTATGAGGAGCATTTTTTACAGAGTGAGTGCCTTGAGTATGAGACATCACCAGAGGCCTTCTTCACCACTATACATGATATTCTTGTTAGAAGATAGGACAAGAATTCCACACATTTACATTGTTTGACTCACTCATTGAACCCAAAATACTACAACCATGAGTGGCTTAATGGTGGACCTTCCCGTAGATTCCCTCCACACATGGATGGTGAAATCTCACAAGGGAGGAAAGATGCATTCAGGCGGGTTTATCAAGATAGAGCATTGCTTGATGAGGTGGAGGATGCCTTTGCAGATTTTTCCATTGGCACTGGTCGATTTGCAAGATATGATCTGATTAGAGATAGGGGCTAAGAAGATCTATTCTTGGTGGGAAAATCATGGGGCAACAAGCCCTCTACAACAGTTAGCCACGAGGCTCCTCTCTCAGGTGACTTCATCCTCTTGTTGTGAGAGGAATTGGAGCACATATGGGAATTTGTATAGTGTTAAGAAGAGCAGGCTTGAGCAGTCCAGGGCAAAGACAATGGTGTATGTGCACACCAACCTTCGTCTTATTTACAGGCAAAGGGATGAGTGGTTGAAGGGAAAGACAAAGATGTGGGATGTCTTTCCTGATGATATGGGTCTGGACAACGGTGTTGAGTTGGCATTGGCCAACATGGATCTCAATGATCCAGTGCTAGAGCCTCTCAGATTTGATGATGGTGATACTGTAGAGGGGTCATAGTCTACACCAACAGATGTAGGGATGACCTTGGATGTAGGGGAGGAGGATGCAGCAGAGGAGAGCATTGGTGACCATGATGATCAAGACAGTTATGCTGAATTTGATGATGGCTATAAGGATTCATGACTCATGAGTCATGAGCCACCTACTGCCTTGAGGCTTGTATACTTGTAGTTATTTTGTATATTGTATTTCTATTTGCCATTGGCATTGCACTACCAATGTAATACATTTTGATTTTGATGGCTTCATGAGAAAACTACAGTTTTCAGTATCTTTATCTTACTATCTTGTCTTTCTCCTATTGGATCATTGATGAATTGAATATGTATTATGAATTTATCATTTATCATTTATGTGACATGTCACAAATTGCAATTGTATTTGAATTTGTATGTACTATGCATAATGTTACTTTGTAAACAATAAAACTTACATCTAGATGAATATATATGTTTGAAATCAATGAATTTGTATCATGAATTAGAATTTGTGTAAGAAATATCTAATTTTTATATATATATATATATATATATATATATATATATATATTTATTTATTTATATATATAACGTATCTGAACGTGTCCTGTTCCAGGGGGTCAACGTGTCCGTATCTGACACTTGAATCCTCGTATCCGTCGAACCCTGAATCCACGTGTTAGGTGACTTAGGCTCAATAGCAATTCCAGATTAGCAATCACATTTAGCATGATAGTAAAATTGCAGATAGAACATAAACATAAACATCAGAAAACAAGCCAAGACAAGAGGACACAAGATGTGGCGCCAGCCAAGGACAAACCCCAATGTGGGGAAACCCTTGATCAATTCTTCTTATATTCTTCAGTAGTTCAGCACAGAGAGAGATAGTACATATACATCAGAAGTAAACACATTGACTTGACGAGATAAGAGAAAAGATCTTCACCATGAAGATGACATAATAATTCTGATGACAAGGATTGCAGATCTAAACTCAAGTGAAGGCACACTGATTAGATCTCATTCTTCAACTGATTCTCCAAGGTGATTCCATCACCATGCTACATCCATCATCACTATGCTGCACTCATCATCACTATGTCGCACTTCATTGTGCTGTAGTCATCATTGTGCTGCACTCATCATCACTATGTCGCACTTCACTGTGCTACACTCATCATGACTATGCTACACTTCATGCTGCGCTTCATCACGGTGTCACCAACATATTGCAATACTGTTTCCTCTCATTGCAATGAGATTGATGGACAATGAGATAAGGATAGTGACTTTACAAACCATAAAGGAGCACAAATATACACACACACACATATATATATACCGAGACCTATTGTGATATTACTGATATACATATTAATATTTCAAGGAGGTAGATCCATACACTGTGAGTTAAGGCTTTATGCACAGAAATGTTGAGATTGATATCTCAGAAATTGTGACTATGTCAAGAATGAATCTAACCTAGCATTCATATTAATACAATGCCTCTTTTCTGCTCCATCCATCTGAGGACTATCTTGACTACGACTTTAATTTATAGGTATGTCGAGAATGATACAAGCACAGAACTCCTTGCATCCTTCTGTCATGCGTTCCTTAGATCTGAGATCACCATGAGACTAACTTGGGTACCCATCCGAGGTAGCAGTCAAACCCTAAATAGAAACCTCTCTGTGGTGTGGATCTGGGTCTTCCTTTTGCTACATTTGAGGGTCTCTTGAGACAGCGAGAATGGATCCTCCTCTCGCTGTATAGAACCCTCATTTGGCTTGTGGAAGAGACCTCTTCTTTCCAGCGAAGAGTGGAATAAGGCCAGCAATTAGGGCCTACGTTAAACCTTCTTCCATGGCTGTGTTAGGTTCACTTCCATGGCAATGTTAGGTTCTTTATTAGGGCTGCATTAGGGCTCCTCCATACTAGAGTTGAAGGCTTTCCTTGCTTTGATATAAGAGCCTCCTTTTGGGTAGCGAAGATTCCTCTAATGTAACAATCATCCTCCATGAATGTAGATGAGGGCAACATATAGATCTCTTTAGACAAACTTCTAGGGCCAGGGCAAACCTTCTAGGGCTACCTATTCTCTTAGGGACTATTCCTTCGACTAAAACCCAAATAAGTGGAAGAGATCACAAGAGGTGTGTGCCAAATGACTTGCAAGCCACCTCCTTTTATAGTAACACGTTGAGGATAGATGGGGGCAATTTGGTTGCTGACCGACCTTGACGAATTGCACCATAACACAAATAAATTCATATCTCCTTGAATACATGTCGGAATTGGATGATTCAATCCTACACCTCTCGACAAGAGGAATCCAAGAAAAATATCAGCTTCCATGAATAAGTAGACCCACATGGAGTTTGTCCCTAGTTCCCAATTTTAACACTCCCTCTCAACTAGGGAGAACTTCATCTGCTAATCCATCTACCAGACTGTATTATCTCTGCCATCAGTGCCCTGCACTGCTCTACTGAACTATGAAGAAGAAGAAGTGATCGAGAATGTATCATACCATCCTCTATTGATCCGAAGTCAGTCCCATATAAAGGAGAGTGTCTCATACCACTCTTACTAATCCGAAATTAGTTCCAAATAAAGAAAGTGTCTCATATCACTCTTACTGACCCGAAGTCAGTTTGAATTGATCCTAGATCAATATTATCCTAGCATTGGGAGTGCGGTAGTTACACGATGCATCCATTGATACTACTATGGTCCGTATCCTCATTTCCCTACTCATTTGCCAGATGAGAGGTACTTCCCATGAGTCCCAGACTGCATGGGTAGAATGTCTCGGCAGGAGAAGGATGAACCACTCATCTTGCCTACATGTCGCCATGGGGTATCCCAGGGGAAGGCTGAGCCACTCACCCTATACACAACAAATCACTAGGGGAAGGCTGAACCACTCACCCTATGATTGTGTCTTGGTAGGAGAAGGATGAACCACTCATCCTGCCTACATAGCAAACCATTAGGGGAAGGTTGAACCACTCACCCTATGGTTGCTCATCGCTCCAAGAAGTACCCCCAAGCACCCCGGAGCTCCCAGAGCTCAATATCCATATTATACTGGACCTTCAGGAGAGTCTCTCCACGACTCCTAGTCATTCTCGGAAAGTCAAGAATTTGACCTTTCCCATGGGCTTCATCTGAATATTGACGACCTGCACATTAGTCCCAGAGAGTTGGAGCCTTCTTGCTCCCCATTGTACCATATCCCAGATAAAGTGGCACTTGATGTCTATATGCTTGAAGCGATCATAGAACACGAGATTCCTCAACAATCGAATCCCACACTGGTTGTCACAGAAGATCACGGTGGTATCCAACACATGTCCAAACAACTCATTGAAGAGCGTCCTCAACTAGTTAGCTTCACACGAGGTCATACTCGTAGCTATGTATTCGGCCTCAGCAGTGCTCAAAGCAACCGACTTCTGCTTCATGCTCATCCATGATATCAAAGAAGAACCCAAAGAGAACCAACACCTAGAAGTGCTCTTGCGATCCTCCACATTGCTTGCCTAATCAGCATCAGAATAATCATGCAACTTCATATTTCTTGGCAGTGTATCTCAATCCATGAGAGATTGTGCCCCAAAGATATCTCAAAAGATTCTCGGCTCCAATCCAGTGAGGCTCAACCATATATGAGCTCAACATGCTAACTGCAAAACATATATCTGGACGGGAGTTCACCAAGAACATCAATTCTAGTATGAGTTTATGAAACTCAGAGGCATTTCCCAAATCAGGTCCAACATCACTACCGCATAACTTCTTAAAGTTAGGCTTCATCGAGGTAGTCATGGGCTTGCAGTTCACCATTCCAAATCCGAAATCCAACTCCCTCTTACTTTTGCAAATGAGAGGGTCTACACCTGTTAGAAAGAGGTCGTCCTCATAAGGTGCCAGTATGAGAGGTCTATCATCCATAACCTTCAAGCAATGGTTTGGATCGGCTTCACTCCTAGTGAATCTCAACTTCATCAGGTAGCTGTTTATCCTTTCATATCAAGCCCGAGGTGCTCACTTCAAGCCATAGAGGGCTTTCTTCTACCTGCATACATGAGATTCCCGATCATGAATCTCAAACCCCTCGGGCTGTTTCGTATCAGAGGTCTTGCCATTACATGAGGGGAATGGTCCCCTTGTAAGATTTCCTTCAGTAAATCTCGAACATGTACCTTCATGCTCTTCCTTGAATTCAGGCATCCTTGTCACGATTTGTCTCACATTGGGTAGGGTCCCATAATGAGCATACCTCTAGTGCTATTGAAGAGATGTGTCAACTAACATGGTCCCCAATGGACTTCCTACAACTTGATACAAATTGCCAACCTTGAACTCAAAAGCATCTTTAAAAATTCCTTATCCACACACGTATCTTTCCATTGATGAATGCCACTTTTGTCTTCCATTGCTGAAATGGACCCCAGGTTCTTCTTGGGATTAGGTACACTACCTTGATCCAATTGAAGAGTAATATTCCCTATACCTTTATGGGATGGGTGGCATCGTTTCCAAGAATAATCTCCAAGTTTGTTTCCTTCTCTCTTAGATTAGAGAGAGTTTCCTTGTGTCCGGCGAAGTGCCTTGAAGCACTACAATCAATAGACCAGATTCCCAAAGAGTCTGGAGGAGAAGTAGTGGAGAGGGCCAATATAAGATAATACTTCTTTAGCTTATCAAAATTCTTCATACTAGGAGTTCCTTGCTTTCTTGAAGAGTCGGCCATTTCCCTGATGACCTGCATTCCCTTTTGCCATTGTACCTGTCATTCCTTCAATCATTGAAGATGCCCATGGAATGATTGTTATTATCATCAAGTGATGTGTCCCTTCTATTCAAACACTCCTTCGCATAATGGCCAAACTTATTGCAAGCAAAGGCATTTGCCTTTCCTTCCATCCTTAGATCCAGACTTCTTATTGAAGTGACCTGTACGTAGGCCACCAGATGCTTCTGCTGCGCCATTTTGATAATCTTCTTTGCTTCGACTTCACCCTTGTTGAATTTGAGGTGGGATGAGGAACCCATTGATCCTTTTGACTTTGTCCAGCGATCTTTGGTGATTGCTCTTTCACTCTTGCTTGGGTTTTGTCTTCGCCTCAATGCTGATACCATGTTAATTTTAGGTATGTTCTGTGCTGAGAGAAATTTATTTCAATTTTCCATATTAGCTGAATATCAATTCCAGATTAACAATCATATTTAGCATGATAGTAAAATGTAGATAGAACATATACATAAACATCAAAAAACAAGCCAAGACAAGAGGACACAAGATGTGGCGCCATCCAGGGACAAACCCCAATGTGGGGAACCCTTGATTAATTCTTATATTCTTCAATAGTTCAACAGAGAGAGATAGTACATATGCATCAGAAGTCAACACTTGGACTTGACAAGATAAGAGCAAAGATCTTCGCCATGAAGATGACACAATAGTTCTGATGACAAGTACTAAAATCTGAACTCAAGTGAAGGCACACTTATCAAATCTCATTCTTCAACTGATTCTCCAAGGTGATTCCATCACCATGCTACATCCATCATCACTATGCTGCACTTCACTGTGCTGCACTCATCATCACTATGCTGCACTTCACTGTGTTGCACTCATCATCACTATGTTGCACTTCATGCTGCATACTGCAATACTGTTTCCTCTCATTGCACTGAGATTAATGGACAATGAGATAAGGACAATGACTTTACAAACCATGAAGGAGCACAGATACACACACACACACACACACATATATACCGAGACTTGTTGTGATATCACTGATATACATATTAATATTGCAAGGAGGCAGATCCATATACAGTGAGATAAGGCTTGATACATAAAAATGTTGAGATTGATATCTCAGAAATTGCGACTATGTCAAGAATGAATCTAATTCAAAATATATATTAATACAGTGCCTCTTTTTTGCTCCATCCATCCGAGGACTATCTTGACTACGACTTTAATTTACAGGTATGCCGAGAATGATAAAAGCACAAAACTCCTTGCGTCCTTCTGTCACGCGTTCTTTAGATCTGAGATCACCATGAGACTAACCTGGGTACCCATCCGAGGTAGCATAAACCCTGAATAAAAACCTCTTTGTGGTGCGGATTTGGGTCTTTCTTTTGCTACGTTTGAGTGTCTCTTGAGACAGCGAGGAGGGATCCTCCTCTAGCTGTATAGAACCCTCATTTGGCTTGTGGAAGAGACTTCTTCTTTCCAGCGAAGAGTGGAATAAGGCCAACAGTTAGGGCCTACGTTAAACCTTCTTCCATGACTGTGTTAGGTTCACTTCCATGACAATGTTAGGTTCTTTATTAGGGCAGCATTAGGGCTCCTCCATACCAGCGTTGAAGCCTTTCCTTGCTGTGATATAAGAGCCTCCTTTTGGGCAGTGAAGATTCCTCTAATGTAACAATCATCCTCCATGAATGTAGATGAGGGCTTTAGACAGTGTCTAGGGCTAGGGCAAACCTTCTAGGGCTGCGTATTCTCTTAGGGACTCTTCCTTCCACTAAAACCCAAACAAGTGGAGAGGAAGAGATCACAAGAGGTGTGTGCCAAATGACTTGCAAGCCACCTCCTTTTATAGTAACACGTTGACAGTGTCTAGGGCTAGGGCAAACCTTCTAGGGTGATCTCTTTAGACAGTGTCTAGGGCTAGGGAAAACCTTCTAGGGCTGCGTATTCTCTTAGGGACTCTTCCTTCCACTAAAACCCAAACAAGTGGAGAGGAAGAGATCACAAGAGGTGTGTGCCAAATGAATTGCAAGCCACCTCCTTTTATAGTAACACGTTGAGGATAGATGGGGGCAATTTGGTTGCTGGCCGACCTTGACGAATTGTCCCATAACACAAATAAATTCATATCTCCATGAATACATGTCGGAATCAGATAATCTTTAGGTCAATCCTACACCTCTCAACCAGAGGAATCCAAGAAAAATATCAGCTGCCATGAATAAGTAGACCCACATGGAGTTTGTCCCTAGTTGCCAATTTTAGCATGATCTCATCAAGGTGCTGTCATATCATAGTCATGATCTCGTTCCTAATGAAGACAAAGTCAAGACAGTGATGAAGAATGTGCAATGATGGTGCAACAGTGATCTAGCTGAAGGAGCAGTCATGGTTCAACAATGATGATGATGATCTCAACAGTTAGAAGAGGATTAATGTCTTGGTCTTGGAGTGGCCTAGTAAGTCAAAGGTCATGGTCTTGGTGTTCATCAATTGGAATCTCTATAAGAAGAATTATGTGTAGGTTTTCCTCTCCAAGAGGGAGAGGTTCTGGCCCTGGTAGAATGCTAACATCTTGTGTTCTTGTCTCTTTGTTTTGGTAGCTATTTGATGAAATAAGAAACACACTCTAATAATGTCAAAGAGATGATTGTGCTAATAAGAAAATTAAAAAGTGCCTCACAAATAGTTATCAAGTCAAGAAGAATATCATTAACTACATGTGCCCTAGATTCTTCAACATCCTTGATGGATTCTATGAGAATCCTTTGAGTCCTCACTTCCTCTTTCATAAACTTTGCAAGTGCTTGAGCATCTTCTTTCGATGGTTTGGTGATAGAGCCTTTGACATCATCCATCATGTCATTTTCAATGAGATTCAGATTTGTCCTTTTCTTCCATGCAAGATAGTTTGAAGCCCCAACCAATTTGTTGCTTTCTTTTCAAAAAGATATTTTGACAGATTCAAACATAAATATACGTACTTTTGAAGATTCTTCTTCCACTTGTTGCCTCCTTGAATTTGATGATGATATAGTTAATAGAAAGATTCTCCTTGATGAAGATAGTTCTCTTCAAGAATGATCCTTGGCCCCACAAAGAGGGAGATCACTTTAGATTCTTTGATAGTGATGTCCTTGTTGATGATGGTCAATGATGACTTTTTGATGCTTCTTGGATGACTTTTTGATGCTTCTTGGATGATCTTCTTCAATGGTAAGGACCTTGCTTCAACGAAAAAGGGAGATTGCCTTAGAAATTTTGAAGATGATGACAACGTCCTTGATCTTGCTTCTCTTGGATGAATAGTCTTCAAGATTTGTAGGTCTCTATAACTTGAGTAGGTCTTTGTGGTCTTTTGAGGATCCCAAGACTTCTTCTTCGATCTAGGGTCTTGGCTCTTCTTTGTAGATATTGACTTTTGCTTTGATATCCTTCGAGATTTGATCCTTGAGCGCTTGTGTGTCCCTCGATGAGATGCCCTTTACTTGATTTGTCACCTTAGCTCTGATGCCATGTTGAGAAATCTAGGGCATGAAGATTAGTTGATTTCTCTTGTAATCATAGCTGCTTGTGAATTATTTTTGCTTCTTTAGATTAGAATCTTCTTTTAGGTTAGATTATTATAATATTCTTCTTCATTAAACAACTACCAAAGCATAAACAATAAAGAGACAAGAGACAGAAAATATAGGCGATCAACGAAGGCCAAAACCTCTCCAAATTGAGAGGAAAACCCAAACGAATTCTTCTTCTTATAGAGACTTCAATTGACAAATACCAAGACCATGACCATGACCATGACCCTTGACCTATTAACCTCTCCTAGACCAAGTCACAAGACCTCTTGTTTAACTTCTTCTTCCTTGAGTCAAAGATAGTCAAACATCTTCCTCCTCCCAATTCCCTTGGCTAACCTTCAGATTTCGGTCCTTGGCTCAGATCTGCGCTTTTTTGGCCCTTCTTTAGAAACCCTAGTTTCAGTACTTGAGAGATTTTGGTCCTCACCTTCCTTTGCTTGAGACGGAGGCTATTCTTCCTGAACTCAGCTTGAGGATCCACTTGATTTTTTCCTAAGCTTGTCTTCTCAAGATGGTTGTCATATCTCAGCCCTTACTACAAGAGACAACTTTGAAATCTCGCACGTGTGGAAGTGTTTAACCCAAAAACATATCATAAATGGCTCGATTGTCTTCCCTTCTCCTTCGTTTGGTGATGGTGCTTCTCTCTTGAGTTTTTTGCACTTCTTCTGCTTCAAATTGCCCTTGACGGAAATTCAAACTTCAATTGGAGGCCGAGCTGCCCTGTTTATTGTGATTTGCCCATCAAATACGCTGACTTTTCCTAGTGACAAGGCTGAAATGCCTTTCTAGAGATATCCTTAGGCTGACTTGAAGGACGCGCTTGAGCTTGGTCTTGGGGGGTCTTTTAATGACTCATATACATATGTAACATGCCCAATAAGGGTCTTCCATACGTGACATTGACTCAATTGAATTTTATGACATGATGACTAATCCTAAAGGCTCACAATGGGAGCCTTAACTATAAAATAAAATTCCTTGATCATGAAACGCATGATTCAAGCATTATAAAAATAATTTTATTTTCTTTTCATCAATTACATAAAATCATAATTACACTTGTCATTATGAAGACCAAATATAGTTACAATTTTCTAAAATTGACTCATTTGACTTGTAGACTCAATGACAAGCTCTAGAAGCAGTCAATGCGTGCTTGACCTAAAAATAAATCTCCCTTGAGCATGAAACCCATGCCTCAAGAATGACAATAATAATTTTTTGTTTTTTTTTGTTTTCATTAAATACATAAAATCATGATTACATATGTCATTATGAAGACCAAACCTAGTTACATATATCAACGCCCCCTCTTAACTAGGAAGGTATTCATAATCCATACAAGGTACTTGGACATTCTCAATTTGAAGAATTCTCATAAGAAGAGTTAGATTGGTAACAATCAATTTAGCATCGTATCATCCAACATTGTCACATAGCAAGGCCTTGACTAACAACTCTATCTCTTCACAAGATCAAAGCACAATGTTGGCGAGATCAATGACTTATAGACACCATCATCATTGTCTCTCAAGGTACATACCCCACTCGGGTGTTCACAGAGTATGTCCTTCCAGGACTATTCTTATCTTGGATTTTCAATCGTCAAGGAATATCAATTCTCTTTGACTACTCTTATCTTGGATGCCCTACCTCATCCTCAAAGTGTATTGGATGCTAGATGCTTACCCAATCCTCCATTCTTTCTTCCCAAAGTGAAGACAAGAATGATGTGTCTATCTCTGCCTCTCAACTAGGGAGGATATACCCATTCCTATAAAGGAATGTACCCATTCCTATAAAAGGAATGTACCCAAGCTCCCTTTTATTCAGACACTTGACCAAGCTTTCTCTTAACTAGGGACTTGCTTCCAACAACTTTCTGCTCTATATGGAGATCATGGGATTATCAATTGCTTGTGGGACTCCTTTTGATGTCATGAATTTCATCTTTAGCATCATGGAGCCTTCATCTTTTGGGACTTCTTCTTAGGGCATTGACCATCCATCACTTTCCTTCACGAGCCACATTAGTCATGTCATCCTTTTCTTTATCGGAAAGTGATCCTCTAGTCCCCATCTGGATTTTTCCTCATACAACTACCTCTTTCAAGTCATGTTTCTTCTAGGATCTTTCATCCAACCACGTGAGTGCTAGTTGTAGGTGACATCTATAACTCTCTTTTCGACATGCCTATATCAACCCATCCAGATATTGTTCAAAAATAAAAAATGAACATCAAATCAGAGTTACCTTTTGTGATGGCTTTTCATCATGACATCTTGCTTGCCTCCAACATCTTGCACATTCATAAACACATCTCCAACGCTTCATATGCCAAGGGTCTCCTTTCCGTACAAACCTTATCACAGTCTTCTTCTCTATGGAGATGTCATGATCATTTCTTCTAGTCGTCGGATGTTCACTTCTTGTGACCGTAGTTGCATCTTTCACGATCTCTTCTTTCTTTCTTCACATATTGCTTCCCAAGAACTTTCCATACATAGTTCTTTCATCTTTGTCAACTACCTCATATTCCATATGAGGACATATTATGTTGATTTCATCTTATCAATATGTGAACCATGCCTTCATGCATCTTTTCAAAAGAAGAGATCCTTGATCATGCTCACGAGGTAGAGCATTTACCCATGCTATCTGCAACTATATGATGACATGACTTAATCTATCAAATATATACATACCTCTTTTCTCCTTTTGGTCATCTAGACTTCCTTCAACAACTTCCTTTCCTTGATTGAGAGTACTTCAATCATCTTGACCTGCTGCACTCCTTTGTCACCATACCATCATCCTTCTAAACAATGTATCCCACACAAGGTGGAATGATCAGCGAGACACTTGCTTCTTCCAAGTAGAGGTGAACCTTCTAGTGAAGATTCCAACGGAGGATCTTGATTATCCTCATCCGACAAATGCTCCTTTCTCATGATGATGATGTATGATGAATTCCTTCTATCATGCTAGATGACTTTCTTTCAATCATATGTACTATATATGATTTCAATGAGGTTGCCAAGAGCTACTTCCTTTATATGATAACTGCTACATCTTTGTAGACTTCTACTTCAACTATTCTTTCAAGCTTCTCTAATGATGTCATGAGCTCTTGCTTTAACAATATGCTTCTAGTATGATGCCATCTTCTACTAAGATGCATCTCGTCATAATACTTCTCATCTTGACTACCATGGTGGAGATCTTTTCACCTCCTACTTCTCCTTGCTATGCATTGGAGAAACCCTAATAGTGAAGATCTATCCCTTTGGATTTCTTCTCATCAGGTTCTTCCACTTCTTCGGTGATATGAGCTTCATTTCTTTCTTTCCTCTTGTTGTCCTTCTTGAACTTCGGACAATCTCTCTTGTAGTGCCCATATTCCTAACAACCATAACATTGGACTTTTGACATATTCTTCTTCTTTTTATGAGAACCAGATTTCCCAAACTTTCCTTTTCTCTTAGCCATGGCAACAAATGCTTGAACTTGTTCACCTAGTCCCACATCGCTCTTTGCTTTCAACCTGGTTTCTTCAATTTTACACAATGACCAAAGTTCATTGAATGGGGTGGCTTCCTTCTTTCCAAAGATGCTAGATGTGAAGTTGCCCCATTCCTCTGGAAGTGCATTGAGCACTATGGTGGTCATTTCTTTATCAGACATTATTTCTCCCAAATCTTGTAGTTGGTCTCTTATTTCTGACACCTTCATAAAATATGGGGCTATTCCATCTTCCTTTGAGATCTTCATTTTGTACAACTCATTCCTCAAAGGTATCACTTCTCCTACAGTACTTACAAAGAATAATTCTATTAACTTGTCATATATTTTATTTGACGTCTCCAACTTTGATACATAAGGTATGAGGGGATCCTTGATGGATTCATGAGAATCAATTGAGCCCTTACTTCCCCTTACAAATACTTTGCTATAACTTTAACTTCTTCCTTTGGAGGTTTAGTAATTGATCCCTTAACATGTTCAACAACTTCATTTTCTATGACGATCAAATCTGTCCTCTTCTTCCATGTTCTTCCTTTGGAGGCTTAGTAATTGATCCCTTAACATGTTCAACAACTTCATTTTCTATGAGGATCAAATCTGTCCTCTTCTTCCATGCAAGAAAGTTTGATGACCCAACCAATTTGTTGCTTTCCTTGCAAAATGAAGTCATTTTGATAGCAGATTCAATCATAAATATAAAGGTACTTACTTGTCAAGTGAAGATGCTCCTTGATGACAATATCTTCAACTTGATGCCTTCTTGATTTTGATGATGATGTTGATAATAGAAGATGTCTTCCTTCAAAAGTGATCCTTCAAAGAGAGGGAGATCACCTTGATTCCTTGATGATGATGACAATGCCTCTTCTTGCTTCCCTTGAATGTAGAGACTTCAAGATGCTTCAATGTGTAGTCCTTCTAGGTAGGGTCCTTGAGATCTTCTTTGATGATGATGTGTGAGCTTCCCAACAATGCTTCAAGTGAGAAACCCTTCTTTTGATAAGCTAGGGTTTTGAGGTCTTCTTTGCTTGTACTCGGTCCTTGTGAATGTCTTCTTGATGGTACGATGTCAATGTTTTGATCTTTCTTGATACTCCTTTTGATAGTCCTTCTAGTGCTTCGGCCTTTGAGTGTCCTTCTTTTAGCTGTCTTTCCTTGTCTTGTCACCTTAGCTCTGATACCATGTTGAGAAATCTAGGGGCAACTAGATTAGGTGATTTCTATTACTTTGATAATTGGTTGTGATATCTTTTTACTTATCTTGATTAACTTCTTTTTTAAACAACTACCAAACAATAAAGAACAATGAGACAAGAGGACACAAGATATAGGCTATCAGCGAGGGCCAAAACCTCTCCTCTTGGGAGGAAAACCCCCAAGAACTCTTATCTTCTTACAGAACTTCAATTGATGAATTCCAAGACCTATGACCCTTGACTATGACTTCTTTGAGACCAAGTCAACCTTCCTTGATTTGCACAACTTACAACAACAAACTTCAACCTTCCAACAACTTATTCAACAACTTTGACCCCCAACAACAAATTCTGCAACTTTGACCCATTAGAATTACAACTTCGACCTTGATGCAACTTTCACAGTTTTTTCCTCTTCACAACTTCGACCTAGAAGCAGCTTCACAGCTTCAACCTTGCAACTTCACAAGTTCGACCTAGACGCAGCTTCACAACTTTGATGCAACTTCAAATTTTTGTCTTGCCCAGTGACTGTAGAAACCCTAACAAAAGAAAGAGAGAGAGAGAGGCCCAAAACTTCGATCTTGTTCTTGTTCTTCGTCCTTTTCCAGCTTCTATCTTGAGGAGATCGAACTTGCTTGAGAGTGTGTCCAAATGAGGTAGATTTCCTTCTTATTAATAGGCTTTTGAGGGGTACAAATTGCTATCTTTAGGTCGACTTGTCCCTTCATGTAGGCGGACTTAATATTTGCACCATGACGAGGTCTTGGAGGGTCTTTTGACTGAAATAATTTTTCTTTACAATATGTAAATTGTAATGTGCCCAAAAGGGTCTTTCATACATGACAATGACTCATTTGACTTGTAGACTCAATGACAAGCCCTAGAAGCACTCAATGGGTGCTTGAGCTAAAAATAAATCTCCCTTGAGCATGAAACGCATGCCTCAAGAATAACAATAATAAATTTATTTTTCTCTTTTCATTAAATACATAAAATCATGATTACATAGTTACAAAGATGTCATTATGAAGACCAAACCTAGTTACATATCTCAGCACCTTGAAGTTGCTGAAACCCTAATCTTTGTATGTGTGATAGAGAAAGACCCAAAAACAATTTTTTTCTTCTTTCTTCTTGAGTTCTTCTTACCTTCTAAACCTTCACACTTGCTTCCTTGACACTGCTAGCTTCAGATCGAACTTCTTGATGAGAGAGATCTAATAAATGGTGAAATGGGGTCGAAGTTGCTTGTATTTATAGCCTTTCCATGAGGTAAAATTCCCTTCTTTAGGCCAACATGTAGTTGCCAGGGTCGACTTGTACTTGGAGGTTTCTAAGACTTCCTAGATTCAAAATCAACATCTTTTACATGTTACAACTTGCTCGAAAGGGTTTTATATAAATGATAAAGACTCTTTCGACTCAAGAAAATTATTCTTTTGACATGACAAACCTTAGAAGCATGAAGAACATGCTTTACCTAGATGGCCATCAAAATAGAGCATGAAACACATGCTCAATAATATTTTTCTTTCTTATTTTTCTTGTAACATAAAACATGCATAATGATTTGAGTACATTTACAATTATGAAGACCGAAACTAGTTACATTTTCCAACAGTTGGCAGCGCATGAAAGGGAGGATATTAGAGCTTAGCAAGTCATCATGGATGTTTTGAAGGATCACCTAATCCCTCACTTGGCAGAGAAGAAGATAGCCAAGGAGATGTTCAAAGCTCTAGCAGACTTGTTCCAGAGTGATAACATGAACATGAAGATGATCTTGAAAAACATGCTCAGATCCATTCGGATGTCAAGGTAACATTACTGGTTATTTCATGAGGATAACCTGGACATGGTATCGACTTGCAGCCATTGGGTAGAAAGTGGAGGATGCAGAGCTCGTAAATGTGGCATTGAATGCTTTTTCGAAATCATGGGAACCATTTGTGAAAGGAATTTGTTCTCAAGAGAAACCTTCCAATTGGGAGAGACTTTGGGATGATTGAATCCAAGAAGAGACTCAGGAGGATTCTAAGGCCAATAGGTAGGGAGATGGAGAAGAGAATTTGGCCTTGGTCAGTATTCCCAAGAAGGGAAAAGGGAAGGGTTCCAAGGGTTACAGTGAGGGGGCAACTTCTCAACGAGGGAAGGACTTGAGCAAGTTGAAGTGCGTCATTTGTTACAAAAGTGGGCACCATGCATCACAATGTCTAGTGAAGAAGGGGAAGGTGAATTGAAGTACACAACAATATCAACAAAGGTTCAACTTGATGAGTTTGTTATGAAAATTGAGGACTTCTCATTTGTCTACTGTCTATCTACTAGCACCTTTGCAAGGAGTGCTTGGTACTTGTATAGTGGTGCATCGCAAGACATAGGCGTGAGAGCTATATAGAAATCTAATGGAGAAAGACTCAAATTTACATGTTCAACTTGGTAATGATGCGAAGTATGCAGTGAAGGGGGTTGGAACTATTAAGTTTCAGCGAAAGTTCGGAGGGATGTTGGAAGCCAAGGATGTGTTATTTGTACTAAGACTAAAGAAGAACTTGCTTTCAGTCTCAGTGATCATGGACAAAGGATATGAGGCTATGCTTAGGAATGGGTAGTGATTGTGGACAAAGAATATGAGGTTATCTTCAGGAATGGGCAGGTGCTCATTTGTTGAGAGGAGTTTAGCCCAGATACAACAGTGGCCATCAAGGTTAGAGAGAGCAACATATACGGGTTGAGGGGAAATCTTGTTTAGGTGTTGGTACATGGTAGTGGCAACCTATATAAGGACTTGTTCTTATATAGCAAAGAATCTTGGTGTGAGACAATGATCTATATGACAGTGATAGATGGATGAGTTGCTATTGGATTATATGATGGATGACAAACATTGTGATTGGGATGTGACATTGATGAATGGCTGCATTCTAATATCAACGATATGACAATTTATGGTTATGATTCTTGTCCTTGTTTATGGTAGTGATGTGACTGTTGTGACACAGTACCTCTATGGCATATGTGACATTATATATGACAGTGAAGCGAAGTCCATGATGCATATGATAGTAATGCTTATGACAATATTGATTGAAGTTCTTGTGACAAGGATAGGAGGGTTGTGAATACCTCCTTGAGAGGTATGTTTGTTGCTATCTTATGAGGATTTAGTATGATCCAAGATTGGTCCTAAGTGGCCTAATGTGATTAATGATGAAATACTTATGTCTCATGATATTTGTACATTGTATCTTAGCTAAACATTTGATGCGTATATAAGAAGAAGAATCTGGTTGGGTTTTTGTTCTCTAACCTAAATCTTGCTGTCTCTATTGTGTATGCTTTTCTTCTGTTGTTCCTTATTGTTCCGTTGCATTGTTGCTGTTATTATTCTCTCTACATAATTGCTAATGATGATATAATGTTGTGGGGTGAATGTAATGTGAAAAATGTTGAAAAAGTTTAGAAATGCAATTATCTATAACAAAGAACAAACTAGCCCTAAAAATTAACGTAGACCAAAAGCTCAAAAAGTGTGAAGTAATCCATGAATGGCCTCGAAAGATGTGCCACAAAAATCTTCTCAAATAGTGTGAAGATTTTCCTCAGAATGGGCTACCAAAATTCTCCAATAGGAGGCCTCAGAATAGGCTTAGAAAATCCGCAATGAGATTAAGATCAATCACAGAATTGGCCCTTGTTTAGCGAGAAGATTATCATATAAGATAAGACATTAAGCTCACACTATCTCAGAAAAATTTGGCCTTATACTCTAGAGCAATGTGACTATGCATGACCTCAGAAGATTGGACAATACTTGTTTGGGAGAGATCCGAGTCTCAATTTATTGAAGAAGAATGGTTTTCTAGAGAGGAGCCGACATGGCCTTAAGCCCTGAGCTGACCAAATTTGAAATTGAATGTTTAAATTCATAATTTTTGGAGTCGACCTTAACCACCCTTTGAGGCATATTTAATGACGATTTTATTTACTTAAAGAGGATCAACTATGGTAGCTTAAGGCCCATCAAATTTATCCAGGGCCGACATGGCCTTAAGCCTTGAGCTGACCAAATTTGAAATTGAATGTTTAAATTCATAATTTTTGGAGTCGACCTTAACCACCCTTTGAGGCATATTTAATGACGATTTTATTTACTTAAAGAGGATCGACTATGGTAGCTTAAGGCCTATAAAATTTATCCAAAATGCCATCTTTAAGTAGTCAACAAGCCCAAATTTGACCAATCATCAAGTTGTCATTAGCATCTCAATTTGGGGACCATAACCACACATTCGGGACCTGAATTTTGATGAAGCATATCTCCTCAACCACGAGGACTTATGGGGTGTGCCACCTACCATTGGAATTGACACGACGAGGACAATCTAATGCTGATGGTATTACTTGCAAAGTCATTGATCTTCCCTGTCATTTTCTTCATCTAAAGTGGGGCTTCTTCTGGTTTCTGCTTGGGTTGATTTCAATGATTGAACATTTCTTGGAGATATTAAAATACACAGATGAATCGTTCTGTCTATTTTAGCTTTTCTTGGTCCAAATCCTAATACAACTTTCAGTGGGGAAAACATCCACTCATGGCAAGCAGCCAGGTTTATATCAACACCAACTTGATTGGTTGTTGTAACCATCACCTGTTCAATAGCTTCGCATCTTTCATCTGGATTTATATATCTATATTAAAATACACAGAAGGTATTTAGAAATAATAATTTATTATTATATAAAAATATATAAGATGATTTGAATGTACAATGAGGCTCTGCTTCTATATCTCAGCAGGTGACCTTTCGTGAATGGGCATGTCTTTTAGACATGCCTTTTCACTTAATTCACTGACTAATTAACCTAAATAATATTTAATTATTTAATATTTATATTTATTTTATTTAGCTAATTGTTATGAATTGTATTCATAACATAACCTCTCCCTTCGGAAGCTTTGTCCTCAAAGCTTTAACACCGGGGTTTTCTTCACTCAGTCACTGTCGATGTATACAACTTGGTCATTGATTTGTCAGGCAGCTTATCAGTACTATTTTCTTGGATATATATATATATATATATATATTTTTTTTTTTTAATAATAATTTTTTTTAACTCTTTTTTTTTAATTAATAGCTCTAACAATTTTTTTTTGTAACTCTATTAATTTTTTCTTTAATTTTTTTTTTTTAAATTTTTATTTTATAACTCTAATTATTATTATTATATATTTTTTTTAACTTATAATAATTTTTTTTTTTTTTTTTTTTTGTGGAATCTTACTTTTTACCATCTTACCATAGAGGTCGAGGATGTTTTCGGAAATAGTGTCAATCCCCGCGGTAAATTGCTGTTTAAGAGAGCATTTCGTTTGATTCAAGGACGAATAAGGATCTCGAGTCATATATTGCTGCGTGGATAAGTGACAGAGGTGAAATGTACGACTCTCGTAATTGTAATCGAGGGCTTTCAATTACGCGGCTCCTTAATAGATTTTATCATAAACAGGTGCAAAGCCTTCCGGTGTAAATAATTCGTTGAAAATGCCTTATATAATCCTTTTTTCCATATCCTTAATTTACTATATACACAGTATATTAACTGAACGTCTTTATTGAGCGGTATACTTGATGTCGTGTCTTTCGACCTGGGGATGTGGCGTTTGATGGGAGACGACAATAGCATTTTAAACTGAATGTATGGGTGGACGGCTCATCGGCTATCCGTTTCGGTGTTAGTCTCGTTATCCAAGTCGTCTACATGTTGCCAGGGAGATTGATTTTCCAAAGCACAAGTGAGATGAAGATCCATCTCCCAACCATCGCAACAACAAGGATAGCACCATCCAAATCCATCTTGGTAGCGATGATCACGGCTAAATTCAGGAGTCTGTGTCAATTTAACGGGACACTCATGCATGGTGTAACTTATCTTCTTGGGTGATTCCTCAGCCAGCTCTTCCACCATCCTTTGAAGATGAGCATCAGTGAAGGGATAGGCCGGGGCTTCATAGGTACCGATTGTATGATGGGCGTCATCTCTCACAGTTCTTCCTTTCATAATCCAATCCTTTGTTGCTGCGACTGAGACCACGACGAATGTAGCCTTGTAAGCCATGTCTGGACCGGTCTCCCTATAAAAATGATCAAATTTGTGTGGTGGTCTTGCAGGTCCGGAATTGGGCCGACCATTTATAGACATAATCTTTCTGTCTATTTTAGCTTTTCTTGGTCCAAATCCTGATACAACTTTCAACGGGGAAAGCATCCACTCATGGCAAGTCGCCAGGTTTATATCAACACCAACTTGATTGGTTATTGTAACCATCACCTGTTCAATAGCTTCACATCTTTCATCTGGATTAAGGAAATGTTCTAACAAATGAAGCTTTAATGATAATATCTTTCTGCCAGGACCACATAACATTGCAACCATAGCCAATGAATTCTGAAGATACCCGCCAAGAGCAATGGCACGCCGGACAAGACTTTTTTTTTGTGTCGGTAACTGGTCCTGGGAAATGCGGGATTGCTCATAAAGGCTAGGCAGAACCATATCGCCATCACCCACAGTTAAATTTTCTAGGCCATCAAGTAATTCACATGGACGCTCCTCCAACATCTTAAATATCGTCTCAAAGATGCATTCCTTCAAGTGTCTACAATAAATGTTGGAAACTCCCATAGCAAGTACATGAGGCCGATGATCCATCATAAATTTCAAGAGCCGTTGTTGATCAATTTCCTTTCTCTTTTTCTGAGTAGGGTTCTTTGAACGAATGGTGAAATTAGATATAAAAAAAGTATCCACTACTTCACCTGGGTGTTCTGCTCCAACTCCAAGATTATTCAATTTCACATTACCTGCCTGAATAGGATCTGCACGACCTGTCTTCCCACCTCCAAGTCCCTCTCCTTCCTTCCAACCCATCTTATAAGTTATGCCCAACATTATCTGACTGAATTTTTGCCTTCTCTGCTACTTTCCTGTAAGCTTTTTGGGCAGCAACATCATTGCAAGATGCTAGAATTTTTCTAGCTCGTCAGGAGGAATGTAGTCACCCATGTGGTGACCTTTCTTTGGTGGACCTGATAGGGAAGCTGGAGGGGGCATTTCATCTTTGGTCAGCTTAGGTGGTTTCCTTACCTCTTCTGCTGTAGCTTTCTTCACATAGTATTCCATCATGGCTACTGAATCTGCTGTTGTGGGTGGTGGCTCAGTGGTGTGGACACCAAAGGAATAAACTACATGAGTTGATTGATTTGACCATCTTGAATCTACACCACTAGCATTATAGAGTGCAGATGCTAGAGTTTGATAATTTGTTCGTTGTTGAGGAGCACCTTTTTGCAAATTGCTGCCTTGTCGTGATGCTGTATTGCTTGTACTTGCAATCCCAGCATTCTGAGAATCCCTCGTCTGTGCAAGTGCTCTTTCTTCTTCAGAAACACGATATTCATAATATTTGTAGTCAGGACAATGTACATCAAATGAAGAACCTGAAAGGTGTATCGCCAAGATTTTTTGCCTAGTAATATTTTCAAACTGTCTCCCATTCTTTGCCACAAAACATGCTAACTTGTCAGCAACTTTCTTTACTTTTGGATCATTGGGTGGATATGGTGCATTTTAGGGGGCATCTTGCGAATCCTCAGCAGTAATTGATGCCTCCAACTTTAATCTCTTTGACTGTCTGTCCAAGCCCTTTTTTCCATCTTCACTTTCATCTTCCTTATTATTGGTTTCCTTTATACATACTTTAACTTCTGCACATGATTTTTCTAAATGCGGAAATGCTTCTTGAATACTGAGTTGTTCAACATAATCAAGATGTGAATGTAATGGCAGATTGTGCTGCAAACAACGTTCGAAGACTCGCATGATTATATCGTGTGCCATGGCTCTGATACCACTGTAGCATAAAAACTATGCTGAAGCACGAAGGATTGATAACTTGAAGATTTAATTGTTAAAATACACATTAGGTATTTAAAAATAATAATTTATTATTATATAAAAATGTATAAGATGATTTGAATGTACAATGAGGCTTTGCCTTTATACCTCAGCAGGTGACCTTTCATGAATGGGCATGTCTTTTAGACATGCCTTTTCACTTAATTTAATGACTAATTAACCTAAATAATATTTAATTATTTAATATTTATATTTATATTATTTAGCTAATTGTTATGAATTATATTCATAACAATTACACTATGCTGCACTTGGCTAGCTGACTAATCTTCGATGCAATGATACCAATCCATGACAATAGATCTGTCCATATCATATTGTAGCAGCATCATACAGCCTTCTATTGGTCAGCAGTATGACAGCTCCATGATTTGAACCTACAAAATACCCATACAAAATATTGACTGTGGTGTTATGGCCTGCGGCCTAACACAAAGTTTTCCTGTAGCAACTTATACTCTGTTGCTCACAAGGAAGCCTGCACCTTCATACATGATTAGCTCATCAGTCTGGTTTCTAACAATGATGGAGCTCCAACAAGGTCACTGAACATAGACCCAACAAACATCAAATGCTGCTCCAAAAAGCCTATATCAGTTCACTATTTAAGGGGTCTCTATTTGCTGCATTGCTGGACTGGTTAGGGCACTCTAACAACAGTCCCGATAGCCTTCAAAATGTGGCCAAAATAGCCTTCCTCAACTGCGGCTGCCTTTCTAAGAGGGGAGGAAAGCCTAGGCTGCAATGCTGGGTTGTTCCAACCCCATTCCACCCTTTGGCCTCCTCTTATCCACTGCGGCTTTCTATAGCAAGCTTTCCCTTAACTACGCTAGCCCTTCTAAGGGCTATTCCTTCACCCAACCACCCCAAAACAACCCCCCTGCCTCTCAGCCTCCAAGATATGGGCTGCGGCCCTCTTCAACAGGTCCTCGGCCTCCTGAAATAGCCTCCTAACTCTTCGCTGTTCTCTTCTTGGCTTGCTGCGGCTAGGCAGAGAAGTCTGAACTCTTTCCTTGTATTTGTTGCCCCAAAATGGATCCTAACTTGCTTAGAAAATACCTTAAGAAACTCAGCCTTCCTGCAAGGTTTACTTGGCATCCAAATAGTCACAAAGAGAACCAAATGCAGCCTCTTCTCCTTCGCTGGAATCAGCCCTAACCTGCGGCCCTAAAACATAAGTGGTCTCCTCCTCCTTGTGCCTCCATGACAGCGTTAGGAGTCTTCTTCATTAGGGCTTCTTTATTGACTGCATTTGGAGGCTTCTTCATTACTGTTAGGGCAGCGTAGAGGATTCTTCATTAGGGCAACATTAGAGCTTCATTAGGACAATGTTAAGGAGCTAGGGCATCTCCTCTAGAACAGTGTATACTCTTGGTGACTTCTCCTTCCACCAAAACCCAAACGAGTGGAGAGGAAGAGATCACAAGAGTGTATGTGTATGTCGAATGACTTGCAAACCTCTTCTATTTATAGTGCAATAATGAGGATAAGTGGGGGTAATTTGGTTGTTGGCCGACCTTGACGAATTGTCAGATAACACAATTAAATTCATATCTCCATGAATATATGTTGGAATCGGATGATCTTTAGATCAATCCTATACCTCTCAACGAGAGGAATCCAAGAAAAATATCAGCTGTCATGAATAAGTAGACCCACATGGAGTTTGGCCCTAGTTGCCAATTTTAACAGTTAAACACTTCCTCAAAGTGTTTGAGGAATAGATATATGTCTTTCTTTCCCTTAGTCATCCTTAAAAAGTGAGAACCTAGATTTCAAACCCTAGGGTAAGTTAGTTTATTTTCCATGCCTTTGTTTGGATTTAGAATCATTCTAAAGAAATCCAATGGTTTGTATCCCAGACTCTATATGCGCTAGATTGACAACTCTATCTCGCTTGTGGCACTCTTCTAAACTAAAAAAATCGTTTTTATTTTTGTCTTCTAGTAAATTAGGGTTAAATTGCGGTAAAATCTTATATTTTCAACATTTAATGATTTGTTGATGTATGCCCTATGGTTAGGTATTGTTTAAAAGTGCATTAGAGAAGCTAGATTGAAGTTTTTTATGTATTTCCAGCCATTTTTTAGGGTTGATGTCAAGTTTCATTTTTTGTTACTTGCCTTACTGACCATCAAAATTTGTTGTAATTGTCTTTAGTTTACTCTCAAATTTAGCTTTCATTTCACATGGATTTTATACAATTTTAATGGCTAAATTTGCTGTTGTTATAAACCATTGTTTTGCTGCAATTTGCTGGCCTAATACCTTAGTTTAGAGCAGCTTTGAGTTTTTCTTGATTTGTTGTGTTCGGGTAACCTATTTGAGACTCCTTAGGCTAACCTTAGCCTTTAGATTGACCCATAGATCCTTTGAACCCACTTCTTGATTTTACTCCATCATTCACTACAAACCCTAGTTTGTCATACCTTTATCTAGAGGATTTTTGTTGTAGGGTACTTTAAGTGGCACTTAACTTAAGATCCTTGGGTTACTTGATCCGCAAGCCCTGCTAGGGAAGCCTCCTTTGTGTTGGATTGTATCCTTTACTGGAAAGAGGGGAGTAGTCGTTGAGGTGACTATGGTAACATTCCTGTGTGTTGCACATTATATAGGTCACCTTGTGAGGCTTTGCATTAGGTTGCTAGATTTTGTTGTAACAAGTTGAACTTGAAGTGCATCTATAAACATCCCTTGGTTGCAATTTAGACAACTACATTAGATCAATCTATAAAATCTTCTTTTGAGTTGAATCTTGGAATATTTTCCAGATGGGAAGTTGTGCAACAATGCATTATTTATCACCTGATGCAGTGTTCGAACATCTCCACCTCTAATGAGCAAAGTGTTGAAAAATGTAACTAGTATCAGTCATGATGTAATGTATTTGTCAAAAGAAAGAAAAATAAATTTTATTATAAAGTTAATTTACTTATTAAAGGATGGGTTTCATGCTTGGGTAAATGATTAGTAGGTCAAAGCCTCCATTGTAGGCTTCTAGGGTTTGTACCAAGAGTCCTTGTCATTATGTAAAAGACCCTTCTTGGGCTTTATCCATCAAAGAAGAAATCTATTTTGATGTAATTTATGTCTTTTTAGCCTCCTCCACCAAGTTGGCCTCAACCTGGACAAGTCGGCCTAATTGAGAGACAAAATCTACTATATAAAGGCAGCAACTTGACCTCATTTGGAGTGCACACACAAGTTCGAACTGCAGTTATTGGAGAAGAAAAAGGGTGTGAAATTCAAGGAAGGAGGAGGAAAACCTAGCAAAGGAGAAGGAAGTCTTTGTCAAGCAAAAGAAGGCAATTTTTTCTCTCTCTACTACCACATGTGCGAAATTTCTGGGTTGTTGGGAGGGCCAAAACTGCAGACCTAAAGCTGGGCCAAAGTTTTGAAGTAGTAGGGTTGAAATTCTGTCTTTGATGCAGTATTGATGTAGTATTGTTGTAGTTGATATTTGAAGTTTGGAAGGATAGTTTGAGGGCTCACTTGGTAGAGTGAGGAAGGTCTTTTGGTCAGGTCTAAGGTCTTGGTTTGTCTTAACTTGATTTGAATCTATTAGTGGAAGAGTTTGACTGGGTTTTCCCCTATAGAGGGGTTTTAGCCCTGGTTGAGTGCCTACATCTGGTGTTGTTGATCTTCATGTTTTGATTTGATGATTGCTTGATGAAAAGAAGATAAAAGAAGAACATAAAGAAAGTAATTATCACGAGTAATATCACAAGTATATCACGAGTAATTATCTACAAGAATATCGTGAGTAATTATCAACATAAGAAATTTTTTCTACCTTTCTGGTTTTCTAACAGGGTATCAGAGTTAAGGTAAAGGAGGGAAGAAAAAGGCAGCTTGAAGGTATATCATTGAAAGGAGGGTTAAGAAGGAAGGAACAAAAGAAGTAATTAAGGAAAGGAACATCTATATCAAGTGGAGGAGATATTATAAAGTATATGGAAACCTCAATGAAGACAAAAAATAAGTTAGAAGGAGCCTCCAACTACAGGGCATGGAAGAAGAGGATAAATCTTATTCTTGCTAAGCATAAAGTTTTGGATTTTGTTCGAGGAAAAGTCAAGGAGCCAACAAATGATGCAGGTAAAGAAAAATACAGGGAAACTATCATTGTGGCCATGAATTTGATTATAGATGGAGTGAAGGACAATGTAATCGGATATATATCTAATATAGAATCTACAAAAGAGATGTATGAAGCCCTCTCCAAGTTGTTCACCATCAAGAACTTTGGTCAAATAGCCAGTCTCAAGAATGAACTAAGAACAATAACGATGACGAAAGATGACACTCTATCATCATATTTTGTAAGGATCTCTCGAATATGAGATGAACTCCAAGTTATTGATGAAGTTGTACTAGAGAAAGAACTTGTGATTGTTGCCCTACTAGGTGTTTAGTCAATTTAGTGTTCCTAAATTGATGTCATTAATTGTCAACCCGGGGTTCGTAAGCTGATGAAGTGAAGGTGTACTATATGTACTTAAGCAACCTCTTAGAGCTTTTTGTCGTTTGGGGTGTTGTTTGTGGTTAATTTATCTTCCTAAGATGGAGTGGTGATTTATAAACAGATGAGTGATAGTGTGTGTAAGGTGAGTTCTAGATGAGTGAGAGTGTGTGATTAGTGGTTTCTAACTACTTGCTGAAAAGGAAAAGCTTGAAAGAAATAAATAACTTGAAATGACTTGAAAGCAAAGAACCACTTTCTAATGGCACTAGACACCATTCATGCTGCTGCAAATAAAAGGTAAGAAAATCACTTTAAAAACCAATGATAATGTTTATCTCTTCCTAACTCCCTGCTTCTAACACATAGTACTGTGTAAAACACGATTAGGAAGTAGCTAAAGATGAGTTAGAAAAGTGATCAAAAATGAGAAAAATCTACTTTAAAGACTAGTTATAATGTTTTGCTCTTTCTAACTCTCTGCTTCTATCATATGGTACTATGTAAAGCACGATTAGAAAGTAGTTAAAGATTAGTCTAAAAAGTACTCAAAGCCAGCTGTAAGATATTAGTATTCTGATCTCTAACAGATAAACAATTTGTGATAAAGAGACCATTCATATGTTAGCAGACAACTTTGAGAAATTAAACTAAAAAATCAGCTATGAAAGTAAAGGCAGCAACTTTGAATCTGTCAACTGAAAATACCATCAGTTATAAAGCAAATACATAAACACAAAAACAATCCCGGGTTAAAAACCTGCAAAAGAACAATACTGATCAGCTGAAAATAAAGGCTGGAAATGAAATAACATGAAAGGGAATCAAGCTGTACATGTTTCAAAGAAAAGAAATGCTGAATGGAAAATAAAGAAATAGCAAGAATATAAACATGAAATACTATACAAGGGCAGTCATGAACAGGGGCCCTCCATTCATAATACCCAAAGAAGACTCAAGGAATTGAAAACATCAGAATAGCACTGCTTCTATTACTCCATGTGCAGAAAATTACAGTCAAGAGTGCTAGAACAACACTATTAAAACAGAGTCTCGAAATGCACTAAAATGATAACAAGTTCATAAAACACAACAACTAAAAAGTAACCATAAGCGTACGCAGACGCAAGTTTTTATAGGCATCTGAAAGATGGCCTAATGCGTACAGCTAAAACTTGAAAAATAAACTAACTGTCATGCGTAATTAAGGTTCAATAACACGTCATAAGCCTCGTGGATGAGCTGGAGGTTCTGGTCGTTATGGGCATTGAATCCAGAGTTGGATTATGTCCCCCACAGCCTGCGTAAGACGGACAAATCACCGTTTGAACTGACGTGACCCAACAGCTTACGTATCACCGTTAAGCTGCCTTTGTTGACCGTAACTTGACCCTCGTTGACCGGAGGTACATATGACGTGGCTGGCTGAACCAATAGCAGAGGAACCTCGAGCACCTTGATTCCTAAGTGCCCATGTGGCTCGTTTGGCAAAATGACACGTGGAACCTTGAGATTAACAAAAAGGCTGCGGAATCATCAGATGGCTGCGGAATTCCTGTAAATATGTCAAAATCTAAACAAAACAGTCACACATTAGCAAAATTCCTTAATCATGCTTAAAGCCATCACATGTAATG
Source organism: Pinus tabuliformis (assembly GCA_031772625.1). Lineage (NCBI taxonomy): Eukaryota > Viridiplantae > Streptophyta > Pinopsida > Pinales > Pinaceae > Pinus > Pinus tabuliformis. Next base: position 851,994,898 of record CM062808.1, on the reverse strand, counting down.
ATCTGGGTGAGTTTATGCAGAAAATAGAGCAAAAGAGAGAGATGAGTGAGGGAAAACTGTAGGTAATGATGGAGAATCAAGTGCAAAGTAGAGGCTCTACATACCCCCACTACGAGGGCATTGCATGTCCTCGTGCAATCAAAAACATTGTTCAGTCCACCTGTTGAGATGCCTCTGCTAAGACATCCAGCCTTCTCTTCTTTCTCTGTGTGGCCACATTGACTCTTGGTCTTTTCATCAAACACCTGAATTTCAGATTGATCAAAGCTCTGTTTAATTTCCTGCATCTCTTCTTGAGCTTTTTGTTTTCCTTTTGCCACAGGCCCATATGAAGCATGGTGTTATCTTGGACCATCTTGTCCACATTGCTCTGTATCTTCAGTTTTTCATTTTCTTGTTTGATGTGGCGATTTAGTACCTCCAGCTCAAATATTTCCTGCTTCAGTGATTGAACTTGCTGCTCCAAAGGTTGAACAGTGCTTGGACCAGCAGCTGCTTGTTCTAACGTCTCCAGGTAATTATAAACTTTCTGCTGATCTGGGTCAACCTCAGGTGACTTCTTTGGACTGGGTTCATACTGAAATTCGGATCCATGTTCATATTCAGGTTCATGCTCAAAAGGACTTTCCTCACGTGGAGGACTGGTCTCAACATACTCAGCGTGTGGAGGGCTTTTCTCAAAGTCAGGACTTGTAGCAACCTTTTCAGGTGTGCTCAAGTCAATGATGAGTGACTTTTTATTCTCGGTGGCCCCCACTTTTCTTTGTAACCTGCTGCTTCTTCTCACGGTGGTGATGTTCTGTTTTTCTTTTTGTGCCTTTTGCTTTTGTTTTTCCACCTTCTTGGAAAGGGCAGTTTCATGGAGTTTGGCCATTCTTTGTGCTAAGGGTTGAGTATCTTCTTCACTAGAGTTCTCAGGAGTAGCGTAAGTTTCTTGGGCTACAGCTTTGCCTTTATCTTTCTTTTGTTTCTTCCTACTCTCTTTTCTCTTTTGAGCAACTTCTTGGGCAAGTTCTGAAAGGGTTTCTGTGATGACTCTTTGAGCTGTTTGATCAGTGTCCACAGCAGGCTCAGGATCAATTTCATGTTCAGAATGATGTACATCAGTTTCTTCTTCAATCTGTTCTTGGACAGTTTCCTCTTGGACAACAGTTTCAGGGGTAGCCTCTTTTCTTTTTCTTCTACTCTTTCTAGGCACAGAGGTTTCTCCTGCTTCTTCGAAATGGTTTCTCACAAGAAATCTTTCCCAGGTATCTCTTTTTGCTTTCAACTGTTCCTCAACTAGCATCTTAACAAGACCATGATGATACAGATGTGATTCAATGTTTCTTGGGTTCCTTTGGACAATTGAACACATTTTTCTAAGACTTGAGAGTAGAAAATATGGAAGGTTAATATCATCTCCTAAGAAATGCATCATGACTTTGGCATGGTAAACATATAAAACTCCAAACCTTCCCTCACAAGTAAATAATTTTTGCACTAATAAAAGTAAAGTTGTCCATTCTTCCTTGACATAAGTAACAGAATCCCTTTTGTAAAAATGCTGGTATCCATACCTGGATTCTTTAAGATTTGCTTCCACTGTTGGTCTTGTACTGATCTATTTTTAAACCATCTTTCTCCAGTTTGTGGAAGTGAAGTGGCCTGTGCTATACTGCTCTCAGTGACTGTAAACTTTAGGTCCCCTATCTCCACTTGATTGTCTGTCTCTGAAGGAACGTGCAAAGGCCTTCGTAACCTCTTTGTGGTAACCTCTGAATTTTTGGATGCATTGGAGCCAGTTTGCTTTCTGCAAAGCCTCTTTAACTTGAGGATATCCCTCCAGAAATTTTGAACCCTCGGGTTCTGCTCTCAAGAGTTTACCCATTGGCTCTACGGCTCTGTTCTAAAACTTTTTGAAAAAAAGGTTACACGGCTTCAACAGTGGCCTTAACACAGTAAATTTACGACTCTAATGTAACAGCCGTAACATACGGTCACTGATAATCAGAATTAGCAGAGAGGAAAAAGAAAAACTGAGTATGGCTAAGGTAGCAGCGTAGTGAGCACAGCGGAATAAGGGAACTGTGGAAATGAAACAGCGTGAATGGAATGATACGAGCGTAGGAGGGTTATGAAATGATGGGTAGAAACGGTTAGATCCTTAGGCTTCGGTCATGGGTTTACACTTGGCTGCGGTAATTATGACGTAGAGAGACGTAGTACAGTAGTCTACGTCACTTAGGTACGAAAACCTTAATGGAAGAGCAGCCGCAATTGAGTTTCAAAATCGTGATGAACATGACCGATAAGTGTGGGGGATACGTGGATTTTTGGTCGCATGATGGGAAAGACTGGTAATCATTACATTAAATGGCAAGAAACATAACCCTGAAACTTTGCAAAATGAGATAACCGTAAGTTTAGGATTTAGATCATACCTCAGATTCGCACTTGGATTGCCTTTGATCATTTTCCACTAACCCTTCATTGTTTTATTGTTGTTGCATGACTCTTCTCCACTTATTGTTGATGACTTCTGAACTGTAAATTTCTTTTCAAACAGACTGTTTTTTTTTATGCAGGTGCAGAGAGCTGCGGAATGGCTGAATGGCTGCAGAATTGCCAGACAGCTGCGGAAACTGCAGTGGTACCCTCCGGCTGCACAAAATAACTTCAGTTATCTAAAAAAACTTTATTGATGGAATGAAATGTAATGAATGGATGGATGGATGGAAAGAAATGAGGTGAAGTGAGAGTGATTAAATGAATGAGATGGTGAATGAGGTGGATGAAATGGCGAAATGAGATGGAAGAGAGAGAGATTTTTTTTTTGGAAAACATGAGGTGTCAGGTGACCCTGATTTTCACCTCAGGTTTTCTGCATGAGACTGCCAATCAGAGATTGGTTTTCAGGCTCATACATTTATTTTTTTTTTCTTTTTTTTTTTTCATTTTTTTTTCTTTTCTCTTTTTTTTTTTTTTTTTCAAAAACCAAAGATTAGGCTGATGGAGGAGAAGAATCCTTCTCCACCAACCTGATTGCAGAATCTTCTTTAAACAACTTGACAAACTCTTATTTTGAGAATGGCTTTTGGTAGATTTTCAAGCGATGGCCATTCACAATAAGAGGAGTATGAAATTCATCAATAGTTTTCACTCGAACTGCTCCATTGCTAAAGACTTCATCAATCTCATATGGCCCAAGCCAATGAGTTTGAAACTTTCCTTTGAAGTCTTTGAACTTTGAATCAAACAATAGAGCCCAATCTCCTTTCTGAAACTTTCTTTCTTTGATATGACGATCATGCCACTTAGATCTTTGGTGCTGAACTAGATCGGTCCTTAGAATTGCATCTTGTCTTATTTCATCTAGCTCATTTAGCTGGTCCATTCTGTGTCTTTGAGCTTCCGAGAGGCTCATTCCCAATTGGACTGCCATCTTGAAGGTCTTGATTTGGAACTCAATGGGGAGCAGGACTTCCTTCCCATAAACAAGTTCATAGGGAGAATGTCCTGTTGTGTTCTTCCATGTAGTCCTATAGGCCCATAAGGCTTCAGGGAGCCTTTCCGCCCAATCTCTTCTATGAAGATGAACAGTCTTGGTGATAATGCCCTCAAGAACTTTATTGGTAGATTCCACTTGGCCATTTGACTGTGGATGGTATGGAGTAGATGTTCTGTGCTTGATCTTATATTCCTCCATCAGCTTCTCCATCAATTTAGATGTAAATTGGCTGCCCTGATCTGTTACAATTTCCCTTGGGACACCAAAACGAGTGAAAATATCCTCAAAAAGAAATTGAACAACTGAATTTTCAGTGGCAGAAGGCAATGCCTTGGCTTCTACCCACTTAGTAACATAATCAGTACAAACCAGTATATACTTCTTTTGCTTTGATGGTGGATTAATTGGTCCAACGAAATCTAGAGCCCATTTCTCAAAGGGTTCGATGCATACCTGAGGCTGTAGAGGCATTTCATTTGAAGGAGTTGGTTTCCCAACTCTTTGGCAGCTGTCACACCTTCTAACATACTGCTTTGCATCTTTAAAGAGAGAAGGCCAATAATATCCTAGAGAAAGGATTTTATAGGCTGTCCTCTTGTCAGCAAAGTGCCCGCCGCATGGTTCATCATGACATGCCTTAAGGATGTCAGGCATTTCATCTTCCCGAACGCACCTTCTGATTATACAATCTGGCCCTGTTTTGAACAATTCATTAGAAATCCAAGAATAATGTGCACTCTCCTGAATGATTTTCCTTTTCTCATTAGGAAATAAGTGTAGAGGAAGCTTCCCTGTAACAAGATAATTAGCCATATCTGCATACCAAGGAGTCTTGGTAGTCACTGCAAACAAGTATTCATCTGGAAACTTATCTTCTACTGGAGAATCTTCATTAGTGTTTTGGATTCTAGACAAGAAATCAGCTACTGTGTTTTGTTTTCCAGGTCTATCTAACACAGTAATGTTGAATTCTTGTAAAAGTAAAAGCCATCTTGTAACTCTACCATTAGTGACAGGTTTGTTCATTAAATATCTTATGGCAGAGTGATCAGTATGGACAAAGGTTTCATAGCCGGTTATGTAGTGTCTAAACTTGTTGATTGCATGTATCACAGCTAAGAACTCTTTTTCTGTAACAGTGTAATTTAACTCAGTGGGAGTCAAATTCTTACTTGTGTAATAAATGGCATAAGAGATCAAATCCTTTTGTCCCAAAACAGCTCCTAGAGCTGTATCTGAAGCATCAGTAGAAATGTGGAAAGGGAGTTTCCAATTTGGCCCCCTTAAGATGGGTGCTTCAGATATTCTAGTCTTTAAAGCTTCAAAGGCAGATTGACACTCAGGATCCCATTTGAACTCACAGTCCTTGGTAAGCAATTTGAAAAGAGGGGATGCTATCTTAGTGAAGTTTTCAATAAATCTTCTGTAATACCCAGTAAACCCAAGAAAACTCCTAACATCCTTCTGGCAATTTGGAACAGGTAACTTAAAGATGACTTCAACTTTGGATCTATCAACCTTAATCCCATCTCCTGAAATATGATGTCCTAAAACAATCCCTTCAGTAAACATCATAAAACACTTTTCATGACTTAAAGAAAGATTTGTTTCCTTACATCTTACCAGTACTTTTTCCAAATTTTCTAAAGCTTCTTCAAATGTATTACCATAAACTGTGAAATCGTCCATGTATACCTCTACACAATCATGAATCAGATCTGAAAAGATTCCTAGTACAGCCCTTTGAAATGTAGCGGGTGCATTGCACAATCCAAAAGGGAGTACTCGGTAGGCAAAAGTTCCCCAAGGACAAGTGAATGTGGTTTTGTCTTGATCTTCAGGTGCTACCTGAATTTGATTATACCCACTAAAACCATCCAAGAATGAGAAATACTTTTTACCTGCTAAAGTGTCTAGTACCTGATCAATAAAAGGTAGAGGGAAATGATCCTTTAAGGTTGCCTTGTTCAATTCTCGATAATCAATGCAAACTCTCCATTTACCATTCTTTTTGGGCACTATAACCAAGGGAGAAACCCATTGGCTATCTGAAATGGGGTAAATGAAGTTTACCTTGAGCAATTTCTGGAGTTCTTCTTTCACGATTTCCCTAAGGTTTGGATTCATCCTTCTTTGTGGTTGCCTAATAGGTCTGGTGTTTTCTTCAATATAAATGTGATGAATACAAGTCTTAGGATCGATTCCTTTCATGTCAGTGTATTCCCATGCAAAGGCAGTGGAATGTTTTCGCAACAGTTTAGTTAATTCTTCTTGTTGTGGTCTTCCCAAGTTTTTGTTAATGTTCAATGTTTTTCCTGGAAGGATTTCAACTGTAGAACTACCAAACTCTTCCATTGAGAAGAGAGACATCTGTCTAGAGGAGAGATATTCAATGTCTGCATCTAACTGAAACTGTGTAGAGTCATATTCTAAAGGTATTTCAAAATTTTCTAATGTATTTAGAATTTGACTATCCTCACTGATTTCAGAGATGGTTAGAACAAGTTGAATAGTATCCTCATCATCAACCCACTCATCTCCTCCTATTTCTGTTATTGCCTTTGCTGGAGGATACAAGTTGAATTTCTTGGTGGAATTACCATCTGATATATACATGTCCCCAGACCTACAACTTATGAAAGCATCAGCTGTGGCCAGCCAAGGTCTTCCTAAAATAAGAGGATGTCCTCCTAGATTGTTCTTGGGAGTTAAAATCATAAAATCAACTGGATATTCCCAAGAATCTAGAGAGATTGGAATATCTTCCAATACACCATCAGGTTTAATGATTGATCTATCTACAAGCTGCAGCAAAGTAGGTGTAAAGAGAAGGTTAGGAAGCTTTAACTGATCCATGGTCTGTCTACTCATGATGTTGATCGCGGCTCCTAAGTCAATCAAAGTATTTGGGATTTCAACCCCATTAATATGAGTTTTGACAATAGGGCTACCGGGATCCACATATTTTTGCATGGTAATCTTACCCATCATTATGTCTGCAATTTTTCCAACTAGATGTATCCTTTTAGTATCTCTGGTTCTTTTTCCTGTTTTCTTCAAACTCAACTCCTTTATTGTCTTCGCTAGAATGGGAATTTCCTTAATGGCTTGTAACAAGGGAATCTTGATACAGACATTCTTCAATTCATCTAGGAAATTATAGTCAGGCACCCATATCTGCTTTTCCACTCCTTTGTCAATTTGCAATCTTTCAGGAAAAGGAGGTGTAGCTAAAGGTGTAGGTTGCTCAACTATGGGAGTTGTAGAGGTTGATTCTTTTTCTTTTTCTTTTTGGATATTTTGGTTTTGAAGTGATACTTCAGAACCTTTATTGACTTTGAGAGATTCTTCCTCAGAAATGCTTGGTTGTTGAATACTTGTAGAAGGTTGATCTAAGATTCTACCTGATCTGAGTTGTACTTCATTGAGAGGAACAACCATATAGGTAGGGAATGGTTGACCTTCCATCATGTAAGCATTTTGAGGGTTCCTATTATTTGGATTTGGTAATGGCTGAGAGGGAAGTTGATTTGATTTCTGCTGGGATTGAAGTGATAGTTGAGAATTTTGATTTTGTGGAGGAGGTTGTTGTTGTTGAGGGTATGGTAGTGATAGTTGTTGACCTTGGTTTGGAAGTTGTGGAGCTTGCTGATTCTGAAATGATGGAGGATATTGATAGAATTGAGCAAATCTCCCATAAGGATTTTGCATGCTTTGCATCCATGCTTGAAAAGCATTTTGAGGTTGAGGCCAAGGTTGTTGCCAAGGATTCCAATTTGGTTGGGATTGAGAATTCATAGAGTTGTTAAACCCTTGATTCTGTTGTCCTTGCCAAGGTCTCCTTGCAATAAAACAGAGAGATTCAAGTGTATCTGGATCCTCTTGAAAGACTGCTTTGAGGCCAGGAATTGAAGGACAATCCTTGGTCTCATGAGTTTCTGAGCAAATTACACATGTTTCTACAACGTGTGCATCTAAGGGACATTCCCTTAAAGCATGTTTCTTTCTACACTTCGGGCAAAAGATAGCCAAAGCCTCAGCTTCTGCTTTTTGTTTATTGTGAATCTTAAGGGTATCTAGTTGTTCACTAAGACTCCCTAGGATGTCAGTTTTAAATTCATCAAGCATACTGCCGATTTCAGCCCTACTCACTGATCCTGTTGCAGATTTATTTGCCCTAAGGAGAGAAGGATCTCTAGGCCCTTTTTGAGTTTTTGATTTGCCCCTTGAGAGATGGATACAAAGTTCTGCTATATCATTGAGTGAAAGTTGAGAAATATCCCCTTTCCCCATCATGTTTAAGATGTCTATCCATTCATCCCTAATGGCTTTTAATAAGAGGGCTTTTAAGGTCTCTTCATCCAAGGTACTCATTTTTGCTCTTTTCAAGTTATATTGAAATCTCTCAAGTAAATCTTCTAAGCTCTCATCTTCTTTTTGTATCATTTTAAAAACCTCGTCCTTGTGATTAGTAGGCATACAATAGTCTAAATACCTATCCAAAAATGTCTGTTTCATTTCATCCCAAGTCCTAATGGATTGAGTGAGTAACCCCATGAACCATTTCAAGGCTTGATCCTTCAGTGTTGAAGGAAATAATTTGAGTTTCTGGGAGTCATCCAGGTAGTCATAAGTTTGACACACCACTTCAAACTCAAATAAGAATGTTTCAGGGTCCTCAGTCCTTAACCCATGGAAGTTAGGGAGGACAGATGGTGATATGTTTTTCATAGTGGCTCGGGAATCCTCATTAACAATGGGAAATCCAAATGAATTATCCCCATCTCTATTTCCTCCTCCAAGGGGACCTCTTCCTCCATTATTGTTATTATTGTTTCCTCCTCCTCCTCTACCTCTACCTCTACCCCTACCACCTCCTTCTTCCTCTGCCATGATGATTCTCCTAGGGATTTCAAAATCTTCTGGTTCCTCTACAAAAGGTGAATGAGAAGAGATTTCTCCTTCTTCTTCAGATGATTCCAATTCCTCAATTACAATTGGTCTTTCTGTAGGAGAAAGAGAAGAGTCTCTTCCTGGTTCAAATTCAATAGAAGGTGTAGGAGAGTCAACTCTTGGCTCTTGAATTCCAGGAATTCTAGGACTAGGAGTTTCGGTTGGAGATAAGGGGGGTGTCTCTTGTCTATCCCTTGAAGCAGATGGACTTGTAAAAATTGAACTTCGAGCTCTAGCTAAAAACCTTCCTCTAGAATCTCTAGCTCTATGCATGTCATTTTTTATTATTTTCTTCAAGTCAAGTTAATAGTTCTTTTTCTGATCTTCCAGTTCACTCTAGGTGCAAGAAGAGAGCATACTCAAGAAACTACCAAATCAATAACTTTCTCTTTTTTGATCCTCCAGATCACCTTGCAGTGCAAGAGGAGAGCATACTTTGATAGGTTATCAACTTCTTTCCTTGAAATTTTTATGTTTTTTTTTTTTTTTTTAAGAATATGGCTACTTAATTTCACTTCCCCGGCAACGACGCCAAAATGTTTAGTCAATTTAGTGTTCCTAAATTGATGTCATTAATTGTCAACCCAGGGCTCGTAAGCTGATGAAGTGAAGGTGTACTATATGTACTTAAGCAACCTCTTAGAGCTTTTTGTCGTTTGGGGTGTTGTTTGTGGTTAATTTATCTTCCTAAGATGGAGTGGTGATTTATAAACAGATGAGTGATAGTGTGTGTAAGGTGAGTTCTAGATGAGTGAGAGTGTGTGATTAGTGGTTTCTAACTACTTGCTGAAAAGGAAAAGCTTGAAAGAAAGAAATAACTTGAAATGACTTGAAAGCAAAGAACCACTTTCTAATGGCACTAGACACCATTCATGCTGCTGCAAATAAAAGGTAAGAAAATCACTTTAAAAACCAATGATAATGTTTATCTCTTCCTAACTACCTGCTTCTAACACATAGTACTGTGTAAAACACGATTAGGAAGTAGCTAAAGATGAGTTAGAAAAGTGATCAAAAATGAGAAAAATCTACTTTAAAGACTAGTTATAATGTTTTGCTCTTTCTAACTCTCTGCTTCTATCATATGGTACTATGTAAAGCACGATTAGAAAGTAGTTAAAGATTAGTCTAAAAAGTACTCAAAGCCAGCTGTAAGTTATTAGTATTTTGATCTCTAACAGATAAACAATTTGTGATAAAGAGACCATTCATATGTTAGCAGACAACTTTGAGAAATTAAACTAAAAAATCAGCTATGAAAGTAAAGGCAGCAACTTTGAATCTGTCAACTGAAAATACCATCAGTTATAAAGCAAATACATAAACACAAAAACAATCCCGGGTTAAAAACCTGCAAAAGAACAATACTGATCAGCTGAAAATAAAGGCTGGAAATGAAATAACATAAAAGGGAATCAAGCTGTACATGTTTCAAAGAAAAGAAATGCTGAATGGAAAATAAAGAAATAGCAAGAATATAAACATGAAATACTATACAAGGGCAGTCATGAACAGGGACCCTCCATTCATAATACCCAAAGAAGACTCAAGGAATTGAAAACTTCAGAACAACACTGCTTCTATTACTCCATGTGCAGAAAATTACAGTCAAGAGTGCTAGAACAACACTATTAAAACAGAGTCTTGAAATGCACTAAAATGATAACAAGTTCATAAAACACAGCAACTAAAAAGTAACCATAAGCGTACGCAGACGCAAGTTTTTATAGGCATCTGAAAGATGGCCTAATGCGTACAGCTAAAACTTGAAAAATAAACTAACTGTCATGCGTAATTAAGGTTCAATAACACGTCATAAGCCTCGTGGATGAGCTGGAGGTTCTGGTCGTTATGGGCATTGAATCCAGAGTTGGATTATGACCCCCACAGCCTGCGTAAGACGGACAAATCACCGTTTGAACTGACGTGACCCAACAGCTTACGTATCACCGTTAAGCTGCCTTTGTTGACCGTAACTTGACCCTCGTTGACCGGAGGTACAGATGACGTGGCTGGCTGAACCAATAGCAGAGGAACCTCGAGCACCTTGATTCCTAAGTGCCCATGTGGCTCGTTTGGCAAAATGACACGTGGAACCTTGAGATTAACAAAAAGGCTGCGGAATCATCAGATGGCTGCGGAATTCCTGTAAATATGTCAAAATCTAAACAAAACAGTCACACATTAGCAAAATTCCTTAATCATGCTTAAAGCCATCACATGTAATGATCTGGGTGAGTTTATGCAGAAAATAGAGCAAAAGAGAGAGATGAGTGAGGGAAAACTATAGGTAATGATGGAGAATCAAGTGCAAAGTAGAGGCTCTACACTAGGTCTACCAAAATCATGGAGCTCTTTTGCATTAGGAATTAGAAGTTGGAAAGATACGCCAACCTTTGAACAAATGTGGAATGCATGCAGTCAAGAAGAAGCCCACATCTCATTAGTAAGTGACAAGAAGGATGAAGAAAACAACACTTCAAATGTCTACTCTGCTTATCACAAGAAGAAAGGGAGTATACAAGAAGTTCAAAGGACCAAAGAAGAAGTTTGATCTATCAAATATTGAATGCTACAATTTTCATAAGATGGGACATTACAAGAGTTAATGTTCGAAAAATCCAAGTAATAAAAAGAGAGAGAGAACATGCAAATGTTGCTGATGGAGCTCTACCAAAGAAGAACAAGACTACAGAATCCAAAATCAAAGACTTATTTGCTAAAGTCTCTTAGGGATACTATCCCTTGCATATCCTTCTACTTTAAGTTTTGCAATGTTTTCTTTTATGTTTTGATTTCTACAGCTTATAGATCTAATATGTCTTGTTAGGAATTTTTTGAATTATTTTTGAAAGGTTGTAGGTACCCCTCAGAAAGACTATATTAAGAGGGAGACTTCACCATTTTACCAATAGATAAGTATATTGTTCTTTGTTTCATCTTTTATGTTCGGTTTCCTCCTCACATCTAGATTTATTTGTATTGTATACTCATAACCTTTTCTTTATATTTCCCTTGGTAGGAAAGCTTGCAGAATACATAAAGGCTATGGAGGATACTTCATAGGAAAGATTTGAGTTACGAAAGAAGCTTTGCTACAAAGGAAGCCCTTCAGAATGATACTCTACGAGGTTTGTTAAAGAACATCTCAAGGTATGTCTTAGACTACAAGTTTTGTTGCAAAAGGTATGATCATTCTCACTTTAAATTTGTTTTATATTACCGACATCTTTATTTCTAGGGTTTTGAATCATAAAGATTCTTATTAGGGTGATTAATCATTAGATTGAATCTACCCTTGTTATACTATCTCTTGTCATTTGATTATTTTTGATGAAACCCTAATCTTTAGGGTTCACTGTAAAACCCTAGCCTCTTGATGCTAAGGGTATGTCAATGTCGATTGTAAAACCCTAGTCCTTTAGGGTTTGCTATTAATGTCTAGGTTATATAATGAAACCCTAGATTTTTAGGGTTTGGTGAATTAAGGTTATGAACAAAACCCTTGTAATTGCTAAAGTAAGGTCTTAGGAGTGAAACCCTAGGTGTATATTCTTCTATATAATCAAAACCCTAGCATAGTCAAAATTGTTGTATATCTAACTTCGATGTATAGATGTTTGTATCTTGGGTTTACCTAGTAGATATTGATATGAGATGCTAGTGCATGATAATGAAATCTTAGATACATATAAGCGAGTATGCTGAATTGATTAATGAAATCTAGGGTCTATAAGAAAACTCTAGTAGAGATTGATGTTCTAGGGCATAATAATGAACCTAGAAGTATATTGTTTTCGATTATTGATATGGTTTAATTTTGGGTTTGCAACAAACCCTAGTAGAGTTTGACATAAAAGCATATTGTTGGAAACCTTAGATGTATAATTGAATTGATATCTTGATTGAGCTGTTAATATCTAAGGTTTTATGTCTCGAAGATGGAGTCTAGGGTTTGTGACAAAACCCTAGCAAGATGTTGAAGTCTAGTGTATAAAAATATGACCCTTGTTGATTATGGACCTAACTAGGTTTAGGTATTTGATGTCTAAAACTGATTATTTTGATGCTTCCATTGTAATGACATGATTTTGATATAGTTGACTTCATGCTTCTGTATATTTGTATTTGGTTGTACTTGCTATTAAAGTTTTGCAGGTATGTAATCTTCAAGATGTTCATAATTAAAGATGATAATAATGATGAACATGATGAAGGAAGCTACAAGAATGATGTTGATCAAGATGACCTTGATGCCATGAGAAAGAATGAAGCCTTGAAAGGTTGAAGTCTCTCAAATGTTAATAAAAGAAGGAAGCTATTGAGTTCAGAGGGAGATTGGATAGAAGAAGGGGTATATCTCCCCAATTAAGAGGGAGGGCATATTATGACAGCCATATTGAATACCTTGAAGAAAGAATGAAATCGAAGAATGAGTGAAAGTACCACAGATGGATTTGCAAGCAAAAGATTTGGGAAGCACTAATGCTATATTTGGTGCTATTGATGAAAGAAGAAATCTTCCGACAAGTTGTGTTTGGATAACTTGATGATGATATAAGTAGCATCAAAATGATTAAGGACCCTGAAGGTTTGTGTTTACTTGTATATATATTTGAAAGTTTATCATTGATCGAGGTTGTGATTATGTAGGATCTCTTCGTAAAAAGGTTGAATGTTTGAAGCATGCTTGGATTGGTGGATATATATATCTGATTTAGTTGATTTAGAGAGATGAAGCATCTTGTGGCAACAAGATGCTTTGGAGGACATCTGGCCGATATATGTGCTGATGTCAAGATTCTGAAGTAGGGAGGGTGGCGTTGGTCTTGGAGTGTTGACTTGGGATACAGACGTAGATCCCTGGGTTGGTGTTAGAGCTTAAAACATTGATGGTACCTAGAGTGGCTAAAGCTTGAGTACACCTTAGTCCTACCCGATTAGGATATGTTGGTTAGGTATCTAATCTATAGCACTGCGTGTGTTGTGACTCTTCATAGAGAAAATCATTTTGAGATCTTCCATGTACCTCTGTATATATTTATTTATGAATACCTCCCTAGTTAAGAGGGTCAGTGTTCATAATTGTATTTGAGTCATGATGTAATGTATTTGTCAAAAGAAAGAAAAATAAATTTTATTATAAAAGTAATTGACTTATTAAAGCATGGGTTTCATGCTTGGGTCAATAATTTATAGGTCAAAGCTTCCATTCTAGGCTTCTAGGGTTTGTATCAGGAGTCCTTGTCCTTGTCATTATGTAAAAGACCCTTCTTGGGCTTTATCTATCAAAGAAGAAATTTATTTTGATGTAATTTAGGTCTCTTAGGCTTCCTCCACCAAGTCGGTTCCAACTTGGACAAGTCAGCCTAATTGAGAGACAAATTCTATTATAGAAAGGCAACAACTCGGACTCATTTGGAGTGCACACACAAGTTCGATTTGCAATTATTGGAGAAGAAAAAGGGTGTGAAATTCAAGGAAGGAGGAGGAAAACCTAGCGAAGGAGAAGGAAGTCTCTATCAATCAAAAGAAGGTATTTTTTTCTCTCTCTACTACCACACGTGCAAAGTTTCTGGGTTGCTGGGAGGGCCAAATTTGCAAACTTGAAGCTAGGCCGAAATTTTGTCTTTGATGCAATATTGATGTAGTATTGTTGCAGTTGATCTTTGAAGTTTGGAAGGACAATTTGAGGTCTGACTTGGTGAAGTGAGGAAGGTCTTTTGGTTAGGTCTAAGGTCTTGGTTTGTCTCAACTTAAGTTGAATCTATTAGTGGAAAAGTTTGATCAGGTTTCCCCTATAGAGGGGTTTTAGCCCTGGTTGAGTGCCTACAACCGGTGTCATTGATCTTCATGTTTTGATTTGATGATTGCTTGATGAAAAGAAGATAAAAGAAGAACATAAAGAAAGTTAATAAGACTACAAGAATATCACGAGTAATTATCAACATAAGAAAAATTTTTCTGCCTCTTTGGTTTTCTAACAAAAAGTTGCATATTTGTTGTTTTTGATGAATATGTTGTCCTATCTCAACTTCAAGTTGGTGATACATTTTTAGATTGCCAGGGGTACATTCTATTTGGGTGTACTTTAAAAGTTGGCTACATGTTGGAGATCCTTTTAATTGGGCTCTTAACTAGTTATATGTTGTAATTTGAGCATTGTACCCTGTGAATATGAAATTTGGCTAAGAGAATCCCTCTTGGGTGTAATTCTTAAGGGACTGGGTAATTATAATGGGTAGGCATATTCTAATCACAGTCATGCAACTCTCTTTGGTAACAACCACATTTATTTCACATTAATTAGGGGCAAAGCTAAAATCCATTAAAAGGATCATACTTAAAAATGATTGCTTTACATTTTCAATTAAAATCTGTCTAGAAGAAATCAAAAGTGTCCACTAGTGACGAAGGAAAATGCCATTGGTACTAGAAAGTACAATCATTCATGTATGGACCATGAGAGTGCTAGGAACACTCGTGAAAACTAAAGGGAAACCAACATAGTACAATAGATACAAATGCTAATAAATGACAATCCCTTTGTTATCTGGGAAAGCAAGGAAGGGGCTAGGCAATTAGAGAAAACATTCTCTATCTCAAGATAGACTTTTGATGAAAAGAATAAAATAATACTAATGCTATTTACACTTTCTACTTTTGGGTTAATAGACTATTGTTAGAGATTGGTGAAAGCTCTTTTTGCTAATGCCTCTCGTTGTGCCATTATCAGTGGCATCACACCAACTCCTTTTTGGCATCTCCATATCGATAATGTAGGTCTTCTGATTAGCATCGACCCTACTGATGCTTTAGGTTACTAGGACGATGTGGTTGCAGGAAAGATGAGTGGCATTTTCCTGCCTCCAAGCAACACCAAGCAATGGGTAATTGGCATTTTATTAAAACTCATTTTGATTGTGCAAGCCCCAAAAGAGGGAGTCACTTTCGGCCCCAATTTATTGGCCTTGATATATTTTCTCTAGTAGTCTAAATCGTCTTTGTTGACTTATACATGTGGTCTTTGAAATTATTGCATTGTCATATGTTGATGTACTTTATGAGTAGGTCATCAGTTTTGTCATGAAAGTTCATATGAAGACATCACGAGGAAGTCCTTGTTGAATTTCCTTGGTTGGGTAATAGTTATGTTTACCAATAATTATGTATGTGGATTTTGAACCTCGATGTATATAAAGAGAACCCCATTTTTAATTATCATCACAAGTGGAAGCAACTTTATTGTATATTGTGCATCATACCTCTTCCTTCGTTGATCAGACGGTACATATCTATGTAAATCAATGTTACCAGACTCAGAATCGACAATAAGTCGGTGAGGCAAAAGAGCGAAGAGTTTTAATCGGATCGGGAAAAATTCGGAAAAAATTGGTGGATACAAAAAATAATGATATACACTATATTGAAAAAAATAAAATAAGTAAATTCATTGATATTTAATAAAGCCATGTCCAAACAATGCATAATATCAATAGATGTACAAAAACTCATGAGGGCAATGTGCATACTTGAAGTATAAAATATATTTAGTATTGGAAACATTTAAAAACAGGTACAAAGATTCAAATGATATGAGGAACTTCCAAGTTTTTGTCAACCAACACTGCGGACCTGCTAAAATCTTACTTGGGGTTACAGTGGCATGACTTCTAAATTGGGTTAAGTTTTGATTGTGCATTATACCCATTGGTAGATCACTTATACACTCGACGACAACAAATGAATTTAAGGAATTGTTTCATTATTATAAGTCCTTGTAAAGTTCCAACATTCTGCAACGATTTGCTTTTATTCAAAAGATATAGAACTTTAATATACTACAACTGGTTTCTTTTATTCAAAATGATATTTTTAAAGGAAAAGAACGTTGCTCGACCATTGGGGAGTAGCCACAAATATGTATGTATACCAGCCAAGTCAATAGCTATTGGCATGAGCATCGGGGCAAGTAGTTCGTGTTTGGTAAGCATACCCATAGTTCACTTAGGTGACTCTTTGGGCGGGGGAAGGCGGCGTGGTTGGACTGATGGCATAGAAAACCTGGAAAACAGCGTAGTCTGGTAAGACGAGTGATCTAACCAGTGTTAAAGTTGTTGTCTAATACATGAAGCCAACTGTCTAATATTGTATACATGAAGTCGACCAGCAAAACCCATTGCACTTGACAAATGAGTGAAAGGGTTCATGTTTATTGAAGCCAAAGTGCACGCAGTGAGGGAAGAACGTGACAATGGCGTTGTTTAATCCATGACATCTCTGGATAGGCAGGCGGAAAGAAGAAATGAAAGCAAACTCCAAGCGCGGCGAGCGGCAAGAAGAAGTGAAAGCGAAACCACAAAGTAAAACCGTACGGACTTTTAACCAATGAATCTGAGTGGCTTGCCGAGTCGTCTATAAATTGCCAAAATCGCAAGTCAAACTCGTGTTAACCACAAGTCAAACTCGGTCAACATGAGTTTGACTCACCGAGATTCAAATCGGCTCATTTGGTTGAAGATCAGAGTTGGAATTGTGAGTACTCGCCAGTGATCAGAGACTCTTGTAACACTGACGTAAATAGGCTATGAGTTGAATAAGAGATCTGATGGCTAGTTCTGTGTTTTTTCTGAATGATATTATGATTTTCTCTTTATCTCTTGTTTATAGTATATACAGGTCATGCCCACATATTGTTTCTTAATTTACCCTGCCTTATTGTCATTTCAAACTTGTACCTTTGGGTGGATTCACTTCTCAACAGTCACAAACAGCCTAGATAGCATTCAGACACTGAGCTTATTAATGCATAATTTGCTGACTCTTATATCAAATACCATGTAAGCATTCTGAGAGATGTGTATTATTCAAGAAATAAAGAGAAAGCCAGTCAATGATTTTGATTACATCATTGGATCTGTTGTATGGTTGATTACTCTTTCAAATTTTGAGTAAAAAGCTTTTTGATTAATGTGTGTTACCAGTTTGGCAATTAGAAATGGGCAAACTCTTGTTGGATAATTTTGGAAGGAAATTCTACAGGTTAGGCATATAGTTAGATGAACATGTCTTTTTTACACTTAGCATAGAAAGATACCTATATTTGCACGAGTACTTACTACTGAGCTTTCGAATTGATCTGCTATTACATTCTACATGCAGCTGCAGGATTACACAAAGCCTTCATCCGGGGAAATAGAGATCAAGTTCCAGTTATCAAGAGATACATTGGAGGCAATGTTGAGGTCTATGTACTACATAAAAGACCAGTTGTCAAATGCTGTGAGTGTGTTTTTACTGTTGTTTCTATTTTCCCATTTATATATCGAGAAGTGAAGAAATTCAACTTGTCATTGTTAGAATTGTGATCTGCAGACTTGGTATGCAATGTTAATGTTATCTGTTGGTATTTTACATCTTAAAGTAGCTATAAATCATTGTAGCATTATTGAATGCTATTTCAGAAGATATAGCCTAATTAAAGTTGTATGCAATCTTTCAGGCTGCAGTACAGAGTGGGCCAATACTCAAGAAGCCTCG
The DNA here is from genome assembly GCA_031772625.1 of Pinus tabuliformis. Taxonomy (NCBI): domain Eukaryota; kingdom Viridiplantae; phylum Streptophyta; class Pinopsida; order Pinales; family Pinaceae; genus Pinus; species Pinus tabuliformis. The sequence continues at coordinate 851,976,915 of CM062808.1, read as the reverse complement.
TCAGTAGTTCTTTTATCTTTAAGATTTTCATTGAAATAGTAGCAAGGTTACGTGAATTTGTTTCAAGACTAGCTAAATCCTGTTCTTGTAAAAATGAAAATCAGTGTGAGAAGCATCGTACAAGAGGAGATCGGGGAACATACTAGAAGAAAGCAAGCACAAATGTATAATAATGCTCTTATTGGGACCTGCTATTTGATAAGATGTCTGGATGTACATCTGGAGTTTCATGAGAAGCTTTGGTCTTGTGTATCTAAAGATCCCAGTGAGATAAGGTGTGTTGGATGAAAACATTATTTTGGATTTGGTGATAAACATGCAATTGGATAGGACGTTATTGTGGTGGTGGATTTATTCAAGAATTCGTTATATTGATGTCTCTACGTTGATCGGTAATTCTTGATCGTCCAAGTGAGCAGTTTCCTAGGTTGTGGAATGCATTTTTGTTGGATCATTCCAAGTTATTGATGAAATGAATTTCTGTTTCTCCTATGCTTAGTTTATAAATGAAGAATTAGTCGTTTGGAAAGTTTGGAATTAAAGTCATATATTTTTTATCATGCTGAAGTAGAGATGGGGTCTCTCTTGGCTTGTAAAAGTTTGTGGAGCAAATTTGTATCTTTGAAACATGATAATGGCCATTGTAAAAAGGAAATTTTAAAATAATATTTTGTGTAAATTTATCTCTTTCGCATGCTTGGTTTATAAAGCAAAAATATATTTGTTACTCTGTCAAAATTCTACTCCTATGCAATAATACAAGGCTAAATTTGTCATGCAAAAAGAACATGATTCATGATTTACCTTAATAATTGGCCTCTACCCCTATGATGATGATGTTATCTTTAGATATCACCAATATTACATCACCATCCTCAATTTTGACGTAGAGATTGGAATCAAATTTTTTTTGTTCTTAATCCATTATCATACAAATTTGTCAATTTTGATGTATCGTGCGTGTAATTTCTGTTTGAGTCTATGAAGAGCGTTGAACAATATGCATGCGATATGTTCCTTTACAGGAACTTGAAAACCTTGAGGTTGATACATATAAACTATTCCTCCAAATGACCATTTCAACATGCATTTGATAAATAGCCCCACCAAAACGAGTAATAAGAATTAGCATTAACCTAATCGTAACTATTCCTTCCAAGTGAACAAAACCCTTCACGACCAACTCTCTTTGTGCTTGTAGTTTACCATTTACCTTGTAGTTGACTTCATATTTTCATGTGCATCAAATGGGTTTTTTTATTATCGAGAATATTCTCTACACCAAGATTGATTTTTCATCAAGGCATCATATTCAACTTGCATATCTCTCTCATTCCATTCATCCTTTGGATTTTTAATAATGACGAGATTCAAAATAATGTTGAATGTTAGCAAGAACAATAATTTTTATCTTGTTGGGGAACAATCATCCTTCCTCCCTTAGTTTAGGGATATCTCCCAATTGACCATCATTAAATGTCAAGTGGTTACTTTGTTCGGCAACAATCATCCTTCCTCCCTCAGTTTAGGGATATCATCCAAGTGACCATCATTAAATGTCTAGAACCACTTAGGCCATTTCTTAACTTATTTGGCTTATAAGTCAATGCTCACATCATGTTGATTTGTATTGAATTTAACATTGATATAACATTGATTTGCACTGATTTCAACGACCATATTACTCTTGGAGGTTTGTCACGCCTCATGCCTTACCGAGCTATTGAAAAGGGAAATTTTCAGTAATATCACAACCATTTGCAAGAAATTTCAAACTTGGTTTATGGTTTGAATTACCCGAAAACAAGCTAGCTTGTTCATTGATTACAACTTCTCAAACATTTGTTGGTTTCAATATCAACAACTGTATAGAGCTAGGCCCACAGGGGTGCTGAAAAAAGTAACTAGGTTCGGTCTTCATAATTGCTTTTGAGTCATAATAAAATGTACTTATGAAAATAAATTATTATTATTATTATTATTATTATTATTATTATTATGACTTATTAAAGCATGAATTTTATGTGTTCAGAAATCTAGGTCATAGAGATTAAGATATTTCTCTTCTATTACTAACTGTTGTGAGTGCTTTTTACTTCTTTAGATTAGGATCTTCTTTTATCTTAGGTTATTAGTGTTCTTCTTCATCAAACAACCACCAATGCATAAACCATAAAGAGACAATGGACACAGAATATAGGCTATCATCCAGAGTCAAAACCTCTGACCCCTTGAGAAGAAAACCCAAACAAATTCTTCTTATAGAGATTCCGATTGACGAATACCAAAACCAAGACCCTTGACCTAGTTGCCACTCCAAGACCAAGACATGAGTTCTCTTGATGAGATCCTTTGACGTCAGTCAACCTTTTGCTCTTTTTCCTTTTCTCGGCTCCTCTTCTTCTCCAACCTTCTTCAGCTTCAAACCTTCAACCTCCCTTCTAGACTTGACCTTCTTATCTTGACCTTCTTTCTACACTGTACCTTCTTGTTTCAACATTCCTTTTGCTGCAAGTAAACTCTGTAAGTAGGCTTAGTGGAGATTAATATAAACCCATAAACAAATTAGAAAGGAGCTTGGATTATACTCCCCTTTCCTCTGTTGTACTTCACTATACTTGTTGCACATTTTGCTTCAGACCTGATCACTTTCGAATTACTTGCAGACATCAAACTTCCTACTATGCTTTGCACTTCAGATTTCCTACTGTACCTCACATTTCAGACTGTAATCTTCAAAATTCTGTTATGGAATTTCTGTGTTGAAATGGAATTCGAAATGGCTATTTATAGTTGTATGCTCATGTATATAAGCTGACATGACAGTAAGTGAGCCAACATGTCCTTTGAGAAGATATTTTTATTTCTTTGAAGCTTGTAGGAGGATGCTAGTGCTTGTCTTGGAGGGCTGTTTGACACTTCTATTGACTTATATACAAATGTATCATGCCCAAGAAGGGTCCTTCATGACATTGACTCTCTTTGAGTTTATGACCAGTCTTAAAGGCTCACAATGGGAGCCATTACTAAAAATAAATTTTCTTGCTCATGAAACCCATGAGACAAGCTTTAGAATAATAATTTTAATTGTCTTAGTTTCATCAATTAAAATCAAAATCACACGTCATTATGAAGAACGAACCGAGTTACTTTTCAACACTCCTTAACTAGGGAGGTATTCAATAGTGGTACTTGGTCATTCTCAATCTGAAGAATTTCTCATAAGAAGAATCATATTGGTAACCCATCTGTATAGCATCGTGTGAACCACTATTGTCACATAGCAAGGCCTTGACTAATATCTCTATCTCTCCATGAGATCCGAGCACAATGCTAGCGAGACCAATGATGTATAGACATACTCATCATTATCTCTCTCGGAACATACCCCACCCGGGTTCTTAGGGCGTGTTCCACTAGGACTATTCTGATCTTGGATTCCTAGTCCTCAAAGAATATCGGTCCTCAACAACTACTCTTATCTTGGATGCCCTAATACATTCTCAAAGAGCATCGGATGCCAGATGCTTACCCAATCTTCCATTCTTTCTTCCCAAGTGAAGACAAGAATGACGTGTCTATCTCTCATTCTTAATTAGGGAGGACATATCTATTCCAATAAGGGAATGTACTCATTCATGTAGAAGGAATGTACCTAGCTCCCTCTTGGCTTAAGAATTTGCAAGTTTCTTCCAACTAAGAAACCTGTTTCCAGGCTCTCTCTTAATTAGGGACCTTCATCAGCTCCTCAAGTGGAGATGATGGGACAAGGAGCTGCTTGAAGAACTCCTCACGATGTCATGAGCTTCTTTTCGTTATCTAAGCGTCTTCATGTTTGGGACTTGTACATAGGGCACCAACCATCCATCACTTTCATTCATGAGTCAACCATGTCATCGTCGGAAAGTGATTCATTAGTCCATATCTAGCCTTCTTTCATGCCATGTTTACTTATGGATCTTTCATCCTACTACACGTGCATCAATGGTGGAAGACATCCATAAATCTTCCCTTGGCAGTCCTGCATAAACCTATTTAGATATCTGTTCAAAAATAAAGGAATGAACATTAAAATCAACATTACCTTTGTGATGGTCTTTCATCATGACATCTACAAGTTCACATCAACATCCTGCATACATATCAAAACATCTTCCAAAGATATGTATTGTCAAGTGTCTCTTTATTTTTCAGACTTCATCAGAGGGTTCATATCTTCCATGGAGATATCCTAGTCAAATCTTCTTGGTCTTTCAGATGTTGATTGCCTTTACCATGTTTGCATATTCCATGATCTCTTCTTTCCTTTTGTCACACATCTCATTCTCAGGAGCTTCCATTCAGAGTTCTTCTATTGTTTTCAACCACCTCATACTTCATTTGAGGACATATTATGTTGATTTCATCTAGTGAATGTGACCCATGACATATTATGTTGATTTCATCTAGTGAAGGTGACCCATGAATTCTTGCATTCCTTTGAGGGAGGAGATCCTTTCTTTTGATCTTGATCTCAAGATAGAGCATTGATCCATGTTACTTGCAACCATATGACATGATTTCCACAATATCAAATGTAAGCATGCATACCTCATTTTTCCTTTGGGTCATCCAAACTTCCTGCAACAACTTCCTTGATTGAAAGAGCTTCAATCCCTTGAACTGCTTCACTTTTATGTCATCATACCATCATCCCATGAACTCCACAAGATTGGAATTCTTGATGAAACACTTGCTTTTCCTAATGATCAATGAACCTTTCAATGAAGATTCCATTAGAGAATCTTGAGGATCTAAAGTGTCCCCATCAACATACGTTTCCTTTTGACATCCATATGATGAACCTTGTACTAGATGACCTTGCCACTTGTGTTTTCAATGAGATTCCCAAGAGCTATATCCTAACCGTCTTTCATGCTTTTCTATGATGATGTCCCGAGTTCTTGCTTCTAATGCTTATATGATGTCTTGATGCATCCTTTTTAGTGAATCATGATAACCATATCTTACAATAGAAGACTTAGGAATTTGAAAAGAACTTAGTTGATGAAGATTATCTCAGTCATAATAGAGATCTCTTACTTCCTCTATCTTAGAATTCTTCTTTTTAGCTTCACTTTTTCAATGGCATAAGTTTCTTCTCTTGCTCTTTTGTTATGTCCCTTGAGCTTAAAACAACCTCTTTTGTAGTGTCCATATTCTCGACACCCATAGCATTGGATTTTGGGCATGCTTCTTTTTTGTTGTTCTTCTTTCTATGAGGATCAAACTTTCCAAATTGTCATTTTCTTATCATTGCAGCATAAGCTTGATTTTGCTCACCTGCTCCCACATCAGATTTTGCCTTTAGTTTAGATTCTTCAATCTTGCATAGTGACCATAGACCCTGGAATGGAGTAGCTTCTTTCTTCCCATAAATACTTGAAGTAAAGTTACCCCATTCCCCCGGTAGTGCATTTAATACCATTGTAGTCATTTCACTATCAGACATGACTTCTCCCAGTTCTTGTAGTTGATCTCGGATCTCAAATATCCTCATAAAGTATGAGGCTATTCCATCTTCCTTAGACATCTTCAGCTTGTAGAATTCTTGCTTTATTGAGATGAATTCTCCAACAATGCTTACAAAATACAACTCTATCAGTTTGTCATTGATTTCTTTTGAAGTTGCGAGTTTAGATACATATGGGATGAGGGGATCCTTGATGGATTCTATGAGAATCCTTTGAACCCTAACTTCCCCTTTCATATATTTGGCAAGAGCTTGAGAATCTTCCTCTCTTGGTTTTGTGATAGATCCTTTGACATGATCCATGACCTCATTTTCAATGAGATTTAGATCTGTCCTTTTCTTCCATGCAAGATAGTTTGAAGCCCCAACCAATTTGTTGCTTTCTTTTCAAAAAGACATTTTGACAAATTCAAATAAGGTAATATACTTACTTGAAGGTAATATACTTACTTGATAGGATGCTCCTTTTTCCTTGCCGCTTCTTTGATGTTGATGATGATATAGAGGATAGAAAACTTCTCCTTGATTAAGGTAGTTTTCTTCAAGAATGACCATTGATCCCATAGAGAGTGGGATGACACCGGCTTTTGATCTAGCTTCTTTTTGATGAATAGTCTTCAAAATAATTTACTTGAGTAGATGTGGGGTTTTGGCCTTCTCCCTCTTGATGATGATCTAAATACTTCTTTGTAGACATCTTTGATCTAGGGTCTTGACTTAAAGATGATCTCTGCTTTTATGCCTTCCTTTAGATTTGATCCTTGAGTATCCCTTGATAAGATGCCCTTCCTTGACTTAGTCACCTTAGCTCTGATACCATGTTGAAAAATCTAGGGCATAGAGATTAAAGGATTTATCTTCTATTAGTAACTGCTTGTGAGTGATTTTTACTTCTTTAGATTAGGATCTTCTTTTATATTAGGTTATTAGTGTTCTTCTTCATCAAACAACCACCAATGCATAAACCATAAAGAGACAAGGGACACAGAGTATAGGCTATAAGCCAGGGCCAAAACCTCTCACTCCTTGAGAGGAAAACTCGAACAAATTCTTCTTCTTATAGAGATTCCAATTGACGAATACCAAGACCAAGGCCCTTGACCTAGCTGCCACTCCAAGACCAAGATACAAGTTCTCTTGATGAGATCCTTTGACAACGACAATCAACCTTCTGCTCTTTTTCCTTTTCTCGGCTCCTCTTCTTCTCCGACCTTCTTCAGCTTCAAACCTTCAGCCTCCCTTCTAGACTTGACCTTCTTCTTATCTCGACCTTCTTTCTAGACTGTACCTTCTTGTTTCGGCCTTCCTTCCACTACAAGTAAACTAGGTGGAGGTAATATGACTGTGCTCCTATTTTCTGCTGTAAGTAAACTTGGTGTATTCTTCTTCTACTGTAAGTAGGCTTGGTGGAGATTAATATAAACCCATAAACAAATCAAAGAGGAGCTCGGATTATACTCCTCTTTCCTCTACTGTACTTCACTATACTTGCTGCACCTTTTGCTTCAGACTTGATCACCTTCATATTACTTGCAGACTTCAAATTTGCTACTATACCTCACATTTCAGAGTGTAATCTCTGAAATTCTACTATGAAATTTCTGTGTTGAAATGGAATCCAAACTGGCTATTTATAGTTGTATGTTCATGTATATAAGCTGACATGACAGTAAGTGACCGACATGGCTTTTGAGAAGATATTTTTGTTTCTGTGAAGCCAACTTGTAGGAGGATGCTAATGCTTGTCTTGGAGGGTTGTCTGACACTTCTATTGACTTATATACAAATGCATTTGTTGACACTTAATCATGGGGATTGGGTGAACACTTGTAAATAATGTAAATAATAAATAATGGAAAAGAAAGAGTCATCGGGAGGTGAAACCCAAGAGTCACTCCCTTATGTATATAACCATGAACAATCTTAATGAATACACATAGTTGATTTGAGGAGTTACCTCCTGGCCTGACATGGTATTAGAGCCAGCTCCATTCTTGGCTTCCCTCTTTGCCCTTGTAACTCCCTCCTGTCTATGTTTTGTTTAATTTGCAGAACTGACACCTTAGCCATGCTCCTAAGGCCTAAACCCACCTTACCTACACTATCATATGCATTTTCTATCTGACTCATCTCCCCATACCACTCATTGTCGAGTGCCGAGTTTCCAATCTCATAAACCATTCTTATTGAATTCCTAGGTCATGAGCCAGCTTGATGTTGTCCACTCCTTTGTACTTATTTTTCGCTTCGACCATCGATTATGCCTTCATATTGGCTCCAGCAAGACTCTATCGGCAACATTGGGGTACGCTAAGACCACAAAGCCGAAGCTGCAAGTAGTCCCCGTGTTTCGATCCCGCATTATCACGTTGTCCATGACCTCACTGTAGCGCTTGAAGTGGTCCTGGATGGTGTTCTCCATCGTCCAAATCCACGCATAGTGCTCGACCTCCATACCATCTGTTGTCAAGATTTCTGTTGCGGTTTCCTCCATACATGCTTACATATTTAGTTGTGTATTAACACTGTGATGCCCTACATCACTGTGTGAACACTGCATAATTTGGTTAATACCATACTTCGGTTAATACCACCATATGTTAAAGAGGATGACCTTAATACGGCCTTAAATCTGCTCTCTGCCTTTAATACCACCATACCTGCCCATACCATTGCCATACCCTACCCATCCCCCCATACGTTGGCCTTTGTCCATATGTTGGTCAACCAACACCCTCTGACCACACTATTTATATTGCGTTATTTATATGTTTATATTACACTCTCCCCACATACCACCTCCCCCAAGTAAAAATTCCCCAAAGTATGACCTCTGACCTACATATCAAAGTGACTTTTCTTACAATTTTACACTAGAATTGAATTTTTTTTACCACTATAAGTGCAGATTTTATACATTGGTAGCAAAAGTATTTTTTTTACAGTACACAAATTTTACAATGCATTCATTGATATCTATTGTGCGAGTGGTTCTCTTTGGGAAGGAGAACTATCCAGAATGATCGTGGAAGATCAAACACACTTTCATTTTTAATGAGCTGTGGAAAGGAGTTTGTGTTGGAGGAGACAATGAACCAACAAAGCCTACTTCAAACAAGGAATTCGCCATTTGGGAAAACAAGAATAGCAAGGCCTATGCCTTGATTGCTACATCTGTAAATGAAGAGGTGAGTCGCCATATTTCACCATTTTCGAATGCTTTTGAAGCCTTGCAAAAATTGAAGGAATTCTATGACTCACGCTCTACGCTTGAAGTTGTTCAACTGATGATTAAATTGTTCAGCCTTGAATTACAAAATAATGATTCTCTTGCTCTTGCATCAGAAGTAAAATATATTATGCATGATATCAAAGTCACTAATATTGAACTAAACATTCCTCTGATAGCTTTTGTCAAGGCACTTTATCCCACTTATTTAAATTATCTTGAGGCATTGCAAGCAAATGGAAACCTAAAAGAAATTACCTTTGACTCCCTTGTGAATAAATTTTCTGAGAGAGAGAGAGATTTTGGGAAGAAGGCAACTCCTTAGTCTTCTGAAGACGTTGTGTCTTGCACATAGAGAGAAGAATCTTGCTCAAGATTCTTCCAGAGGAAGAGGTGGTCGAAGTGGAAGAGGAAGAATAAATTTCAAAGGCAGGGGGGTAGACACTCTCAAGGAGAAAAGTATGATTTGCATTGCATACACTGCAATAGAGATGGATCACATGATGTATCCACATGCAAGTTGCCTTGGGACATAATTGAGCTGGAAAAAAATCAACCCAATGACAAAGTGAAAGGTAAAGCCCCTGAATCTGCTCACTATGTTGTGGCACATTGTAATATTGGAGTAAATGAAGACTTGTTTAATGTTTCACTTGCTTCTTGGAAATATGATTGGTTGCTTGATTTAGGAGCAACTTGCCTATGCTTGTGCACAAAATTTCTCATACATCTCTCATTATGATGAAGGTACATTTCCATCAAGTCTATTATGGCATGCTAGATTTGGACACTTGAACTATGAAAGCCTACGCTCGCTGAAAAAAAATGGTGTTACTGGTTTGCCTACAATTTCTAGGAAACTTAAGCAATGTGATGCTTACATTCTAGGAAAGCATAACATCCAATCTTTTCATGTTTCACATTCCAAAGCACATAGAAAACTTGAACTAATTCATTCAGATTTATGCGGTCCAATGCCTATTCTTTCTGCAAATGGAATTAAATATATGATGGCATTTATTGATGGCTACACCAAAATATTTTGGGTTTATTTATTGAAGAACAAATTTGATGCTTTTCAAACATTCAAGAACTTTCATACATGGATTGAAAATGATGCACAATCTCATATTGGCTCTATTCACATTGATAATGGAAAAAAATACACTTCAAATGAATTTGAAAACTATATTCGCCAACATGGGATCAAACATCAAACAACTGTGCCTTATAATCCCCAACAAAATGGAGTAGTTGAAAGAATGAATAGGACAATCTTTAATATGGTACGTTCCATGATGTTTTTCAAGAATGTAAAATTGATATTTTGGGCTGATGCAGTTCTATGTGTTGTATATGTAAAGAATAGATGTCCATTTAATGCTATTAGAAACAAGACTCCTTATGAAATGTGGTATGGCTACTTTCCTCAGGTAAAAAATCTCAGTGTCTTTGGTTCCACTTGCTATGCCTTGATACCAAAAGTACATAGAAACAAACTTGGTGCAAGGAGTCATAAGTGTATCTTCTTAGAGTATTCAAATACCTCCAAAGCATTATATCTTTATGATGAAGTTAATAAAAACTTTGTTGAATCTAGAGATGTAATATTTATTGAATCTTCCAAAGCTTTCAATGTTGTTGAGCGATAACTTGATCACTTGGATAGATTCAAAAATTACAAAATCATTTCAAGAATTTGATAATCAGAGTCCACATCTTGAAGGGGGGATTCCTATACAGGATCAATCTGTGGAATCTTCCTCTGAAGCACTCTCTCCCCCACATGAAACTCCAACCACTGATGATACTTTGAGTAATGTGATTGACAAAATTGGAAGACTCGATTTTGATTTAGTCCCAACTCAATAAACTGAGCAACCTGGACCATCTCAGAAAGGTCCCGTAAAGTGGTTGACAAAGACACTTGAAAGTGTTCATCCTGATGAGGTTGGAAAGAAAGGAAGAAGAAATTCAACTAGATGAAGGTGATGTAGATGATTCTGATTCACCTATTGATATGGATGTTTCTTATGATTGTGAACTAAATTTGTCTATAGATTTTGAACCAACTTCCTTCAAAGAAGCTGCTTCTCATGAAGAATGGAAAGAAGCGATGCAAAAGGAGTATGATGGCTTGATAAATAATGGCACTTGGAGGCTAGTTGATCCTCCATTGGGAACCAAACCAATTGGCTACAAGTGGGTCTACAAGAACAAGTATAAAGCTGATGGCTCACTTTACAAGCACAAAGCTAGAATTGTGGCAAAAGGCTTTGCACAGAAGGAAGGGGTCGATTATGAGGAAACATTTCCCCCCACAACAAAATGGGCTACCATCTAGATACTCTTTGCCCTAGCAGATCAGAATGGTTGGAAAGTCTATCAAATAGATGTAAAAACTGCTTTCTTGAATGGATATCTAAAAGAGAATGTTTTTATGTCCCATCCTGAAGGATTCACTGTGAAAAGACATGAACATTAAGTATGCAAAATTGTGAAATCCTTGTATGGCCTCAAGCAAGCACCGCAAGCCTGGTATGAAAAGTTAATTGAGCATCTTTTGAAACTCAACTTCAAACATTATGATCTTGATGATGCAACTTTGTTTGTCAAGAAAGTTGGCAAAACTGTTGTATATCTTGTGGTTTATGTAGATGACTTTTGATGATAGGGAACAATGGGAGCTACATTACATCCATAAAGAAGGAATTGAGGAAAGGTTTTGAAATGCCCGATTTGGGCTATGTTCATTACTATCTTGTTATTGAAGTAACTCAACATTTGAACTCTATATTCCTTTCTCAATAGAAGTACATTGGAGATCTGTTGAACAAGTTTGGCATTGCTGAGTGCAATCCTCTAACTACTCCAATGGAACAAAACTTAAAGCTCACATCCATTAAAGGAAAAGAATTTGAGGATACAACAAAGTATAAACAAATTGTAGGAAGTCTCAACCACCTGGCTACTACCAGGCAGCAAGAAATTTCGTTCACTGTTGGAATCCTCTCCAGGTTTATGTAAAAGCCTTGTGAGGGACATTGGTCTACTGCAAAAAGAGTTCTAAAGTACTTGAAGGGAAATCAACACTTTGGAATCAAGTATACACAGGTCGGGGGCTTCAGCTTAATTGGATTCTCTGATTCATACTTATATGGAGACAAAGAAACTAGGGTATCTACTTCTGGTTATGTTTTGAGTCTTGGATCAGGAGCTGTCTCCTGGAGATCATAAAAACAATCAGTTCTAGCAAATTCCACAACAGAGGTAGAATATGTGGCAGCAACTGAGGCAACAAAATAAATTGTGTGCCTCAAGAAAATTTTGGAAGATTGTAGGGAAAACAAGTACATTCAACTCCACTCATGATTGACAACACCTCTGCAATAAATTTGGCCAAGAACCCAAAGTTCCATTATCGAACGAAGCACATCAATACAAAATACCATCTGATTCAACATCATGTTGAGGCCAAGACATTCCATCTATGCCATTGTTCCACTGATGAGTAGATTGTAGACATCTTCACCAAAGTGCTTGGAAGAGAAAAGCTTGAAAGATTCAGAACGATGCTTGGACTCACCAACATCCCTTCAGATTAGGGTGGGGAATGTTGACACCTAATCATGGGGATTGAGTGAACACTTGTAAATAATGTAATAATAAATAATGAAAAAGGAAGAGTCATCGAGAGGTGAATTGAAGAGTCACTCCTTCATGTATATAACCATGAACAATCTTAATGAATAAACATAGTTGATTTGAGGAGTTACCTCCTTGCCCGACAGTATCATGCCCAAGATGGGTCCTTCATGACATTGACTCTCTTTGAGTTTATGACCAGTCCTAAAGGCTCACAATGGGATCCATTACTAAAAATATTTTCTTTTGCTCATGAAACCCATGAGACAAACATTAGAATAATAATTTTAGTTTTCTTTTTTTTATCAATTACATAAAATCAAAATTACACGTCATTATGAAGACCAAACCTAGTTACTTTTCAACATCATGCTTGGGTCATCATGTTTTAGGTCAAAGTCCCCATTGAGGACTTCTAGGATTGATTCTAAGTTAATAAAGTCGTTGTACATTTAAAGAGACCCTTCTTTGGCTTTTGAATCATGTAAAAACAATTATTTTTGAGTCAAAAATGAATTATGTTAGCTCCACACGAAGTCGACCTCAAGAAGATCAAGTTGACCTCAAAAAGGGTAATTCGACCTCACCATAAGCCTATATATTGAAGTAGTTTGATTCATTTGGAGGAAAATCACACACACAAGTTCATTCTCTTGGAAGAAGCCATGAAAAGGTGTGAAGTTGAAGTGGGAGAAGGAGAATTGCAGGATCAAAGGTTGTGGGTTACCTCTCTCTCTCAAATGTGTGATTTTCTGGGCTACAACATCAAGAAGTTATGTTACGACTTCAAGGTCGAAGTACGACATCAAGATCGAAGTGGTGCTTTACGGTAGAAGTGATACTTCAAGGTTGAAGAGCTAAGTGCTTCAAGGTCGAAGTTGTTGCATTAAGATCGAAGTTGCTAGGTTGAAGATACAACTACATCGAAGTGCTGCTGTTGCTACTGCTACTGCTACATCTAGGTCAAAGAGGGTACTGGAAAGTGATCATCTGCTGAAAATGGAAAGGGTTGGCTTGGTGTGGGAGAAGTCTATCAAGAGTCTTGGATTATCTCAAGAAAACTATTGTAGGAAGAGTTGTTGACTAGGTTTTCCCCAAGATTGGCATTTTTCCCTGGCTGTCCGCCTACATATGGTGTCCTTGATCTTCATGCTATTGTTTTGGTAATTGCTTGATGAACTAAGATAAAAGAAGAGCATAAGAAAGTTAATAATAACAAAAGAATCTCACAAGTAATTATCAAGTATAAGAAACTCTTTCTTCCTATCCGATTTTCTTACATGGTATCAAAGCTAAGGTGAAAAAGAAGGAAAAAGGAAGGGTGAAGATCAATTAAAAGAAGACCAAGGAATCTCAAGAAGTTGAGCAAGGGATCATATAAGGAGACTTTACAAGTATAAAAGTTTACTACCTTCAAGGACAATGTCTAGCTTCATAAATGGAGAGAACAAATTAGAAGGAGACTTTACAAGTATAGAAGTTTACTACCTTCAAGGACAATGTCTAGCTTCATAAATGGAGAGAACAAATTAGAAGGAGCATCAAATCACAGGCCATGGAAAAAGAGGATAGATCTAATCCTCGATAAGAATAAAGTTTTGGATCTAGTCTAAGGAAAAGTAAAGAAGCCTACAAATGAATCAAGTGAAGCAAAGAAAGCAAAGTTTAGAGGAACAAATATTTTGGCCATGAGCCTAATAGTGGATGGAATGCATGCAATCAAGGAGTCAAAATATTTGTAGTAATCAACAAGCAGAGTGAAGAAGAGAAAATATCGAATGACTGTTCTGCTCATCACAAGAATAAAGGAACCTTCAAGAAGTCCAAAGGGCCAATGTTACAATTGTCACAAGATGGGTCAGTATAAAAGGGATTGTTCTGAGAATCCAGGGAATAAAAGGAGGAACATGGATCAAGCAAAATTTTTCGAAGAAGTTTCACGAAAGAAGAACACGCTGGAAGGATTCAAATTCAAAAACATATTTGTTAGGGACTCTATCCCTTGTTTATCCCTCAAGTTTGGATTAAGAGGTAGCCCTCACCACTTTCCAAAGATAAGTATCTTACTCATATTATCTTTTATATTGGTTTCCCTTACTTATTTAAGTTTGTTTATATTAAATACTAATCACATTTATTTTCATATTTTCCTTCTTTAGGAAAGGATTACTGAATACTCAAGGATTATGAAAGAAGGCCTCACGAGACAAAGCATTGGGATTGCAATGTTTGTTAAGAAACAAAGGTACGCCTTAGGCCATAAGCTTTGTTCTCTTCATGATAAAAGTATATTCTGTAGAAATTTTGAATAATATGACACTTATTCATAGAGATTATCCCGATTATACACTATTGCAGAATACATGCATAATACATAACCTCCTCTACGTTGATCATCAATTTGCAGTATTCAGAAACAATCGCATGCGCACATTGAAGCATCAATCACACATATCAACACAGTATATCACAAGGAAAGCATACAACTGAAAACCCCCAACTATCTGTATATTATATTGATTGAGAACATGTAACAATACATAGTACAATACTCCTCACAAGTACTTAGTACTATCTCCACCTGTTACACACAAACTAGCACAGATCTGAATTAATCACAGGTTCAAATCTCCTTCGCTGCTTTCTTGCCTCCACTCCGCAATCCTGCATGAGAATAGATGAGAATGGCTGATCCAAACTCGTATTTCCCTTGGCTGTACCACACAATCCTCATTGGCAATACTCAATCCATTGATTGTGCAAGATCTCATGCACAACTATAGTCACAACTAATAGCAATCTCAACCTCTAACACCTGTCTCCACTGAACTGTCCATGCAATGAATTAACTGATGTATTCTTTAGTTGTTTTATGAGTTAATAATTAGTGAATTAATTAATAATTAATTCACATCACTCATCACTAGTGTATTCTGCAGTTAGACTAAATACAACTAGTTTAACCAAGTCAAACTGAACACAACTCCATCAACTCCACCAAACTCAATCACTTGAGTTCTAACTGAAGTCCACCATGCAATAGCTCAACTGACTCATAAGAAAAGCGTATTTCCTTCTGACAGCTGCATGTGCCACATCTGTAGCTCAAACTGAAGTGCTCCAAGAGGATAAGATAATGTTTATAGTCCAAATATTATTATGAGCTAATAATATTCGACTGTTCTATTTTTAGCCTGACAGTTTAAAAATAGAAACCGCCCATATGTCTAAAAATAGAAGTCCATATTTTTTTACCAACTTGATCAATCATCCACAAATAGCATCCTGCAACTCATAGACCATGATCCATATGTCTAAAAATAGACATAGTCTAAAAATAGACTTTGCGCCAAAAATAGCCTGCGGGCCCACTTAGTGAAGGCGACTCCTTTCCACTAAGCTCCATCATCTTGTTGCATTTTCAACATATTCATTCTTTTTGGTAATCTATTCTACATTACTAATAATGTTGTGTCTAGCACTCTTGAATCATAAAGATTCTTGATTGGGTGATTCATCATTATATAAATCTACCCTCCTCACATCTTTTCTTATTCTTGTGGATCCTTAAAAAGGTTCTCTATAAAACCATAAATTAAGGGTACGCCGATGATAATGCGTGAAACCCTAGCCTACTTAAGGTTATTGATGAAGTCTAAAGAAAATGTTTGATGCTTTGATGATGCCATGTTTAGGGTTTTGGTATGGTTATGAAAGCCCTAACTTGTTATGGTTGAAAGGTGATATCTGAAATCCCACACCTTTTAAGTTTTGGTAATTTAGAGTTTGCTATGTTATGTATTGAAACCCTAGATATTTAGAGTTTATGAGCAAGAACCTTATGACCTAGGAATGAATCCCTAGGTATATGTTTGTTCATCTGATCAAGTTTGTTATATGTCTGACTTTAATGTGTTTGTGTCATTGGGTTTGCCTACCATATGTTGATATGATATGCTTATGCATGATGGTGAAATCCTAGATATGAATATGTGGTGACCTAATTATTGATGGTCATATGTCCTAGGGTTTGGAACTAATCCCTAGTCGAAGTTTGATATTCTAGAATGATATTGTTTGTGAATTCTAGGGTTTTGTAGTTAAACCTTAGTAGAAGTTAAATTCTCTAGTATATGATTTGAAAAATCAGGGATTTATGAAAGGTTGATAAAAATATGAAATTGTATTGTGATCCGTTTGATTGTTGAGGATTGTAAATAAAAATCTATTTGTTACATCAAGCCCTAGTAGGATCTAGTCATGTTGTTGATTGAGATGTGATTGGTTTTGATTGTTGAAGCTTAATAACTCATGTTTGAAATCTAGGGTTTGCACAAAATCCTAGTAGGAAGTTTAACATATGAATTCTGAAAGTTGTTAGATACTTTGTTGAAATTGTACTTGTTTGAATTGATTCAAGGGTTTGCTATATGTTATGAAAGAGTTTTTCATACTCTGAAAAGAAATATTGAAGCCCTTTATATAATGAGATTGATAACTTGATTGAGTTGTTGATGTGATTTAGGGTTTGTAACAAAACCTGGGCAAGATGTTGAAGTATAGAAGTAAAGTCTCTTGCTGATTATGTTTAGAAGTTCTAATGCTTCCATGATTACATGATTATGATATGGTTAACTCCATGCTTCTATATATTTGGTTGTACTTTCTATCTAAGTTGTGCAGGTACATAGTCTTCAAGATGGTGAAGATGTTCATTTGATAAGCATGATGAATAAATTTATATTGATGATGATGGTCATGATAACTCTGATGAGAAGGATGGAAGCCGTGAAAGCTTTTCCGATGTCATAGAAAAGAATTTGATCTCCCAAGGTTAAGAGGGGGCTTGGGTATATTTCTTGTATAGGAATGATTAAATCCTCCCTAGTTAAGAGGGAGTGATGGATACGATTCTTTACTTCATGTTTCATGCATTAGATTAGGGCTAACAACAATAAGTCTTAGTGAAGGCCATAAGTGAGGAAAGGACACATCACTCTTGTCTTGATGGAAACAAGTCCTGAGTTGAAAGGGAGGGCATATCATAGTCATGATGGTTACCTTGAAAGAAGAAATTGGAGAACACATATTAAGGTGTTGCTAACAATAGGAAAGTTGATTTTGAAGTAGGAAAGGAAGCTGAATGATTGAGTAATCTTCTGTCAATATTTGTTTAAAAGTACTACTGTGATAAGTTGAGAAGCAACATAAATATGTCTGAAATACCCCAGAGATTTGTGATTACTTATGTACATTTGAAATATTGTTATTGATTGGGGTTATATTTGTACATGTAAATCTCTCAGAATTTTTGATAGCATGTTTTACACGTTTGTTTTTATCGATTAGTTTGATTGGGAGAGATTTGTTGTTATTGATTTATTTTATTGGGATGGATTTACCATTGATTGTAAAGAAACATATTTGTTGAGGCTTTGTGAGTGAAGCATTGTCTGAGAGGACATTAGGCCGACACTATGTGTTGATGTCTAGATCTCGAAGTAGGGAGGGTGGCATTAGTCATATAGATCTCACCTTAGATACACACCTAGATCCCTAGGTTTGTGGTTAGTAGGTAAGCCTTATGGTACCTAGAGAGGATGAAAGCTTTAGTCCATCTTAATCCCACTTAGATAGATTTCCCTAGTTAGGAATCTAGTCCATGGCATCGCGGTGCCTAAATTTTTGGGGGACCTTAGATAGATTTCCCTGGTCAAGAATCTAATCGATGGCATTGTGGTGCGTAAACACTTCATAGTTCACATGGTTGGAGATCTTCCTTGTACTTGTAAATGATGAATACCTCCCTATTTAAGAGGGAGTGTTGAAAAATGTAACTAGGTTTCGTCTTCATAATTGTATTTGAGTCATAATAAAATGTACTTATGAAAAATAATGAAAATAAATTTTATTATTATTATTATGACTTATTAAACCATGGGTTTCATGCTTGGGTCACCCTGTTTTAGGTCAAAGTCCCCATTGAGGACTTCTAGGATTTATTCTAAGTCAATATAGTCATTACACATTTAAAGAGACCCTTCTCGGCTTTTGAATCATGTAAAAAGAATTATTTTTGAGTCAAAATGAATTATGTCACCTCCACAACAATTCGACCTCAAGAAGATCAAATCGACCTCAAGAAGGGTAATTCGATCTCACCAGAAGCCTATATATCGAAGCCGTTCTATTCATTTGGAGGACAATCACACACACAAGTTCGATCTCCTAGAAGAAGTTGTGAAAAAGTGCAAAGTTGAAGTGGAAGAAGGAGAATTGCACGATCACACGTTGTGGGTTATCTCTTTATCTCAAACATGTGATTTTATGTTCTACGACATCAAGGTCGAAGTACGACATCAAGATCGAAGTGCTGCTTTACCGTAGAAGTGTCGCTTCAAAGTTGAAGATCTAAGTGCTTCAAGGACGAAGTTGTTGCAATAAGATTGAAGTTGCTAGGTCGAAGATACTACTGCACCGAAGTGCTGCTACTGCTACTTCTGCATCTAGGTCAAAGATGATACTGGAAAGTGATCATCTACTGAAAAAGGAAAGGGATGATTTGGTGTGGAGGAAGTTTGTCAAGAGCCTTGGATTATCTCAGGAAAACTATTGAAGGAAGGGTTGTTGACTAGGTTTTCCCCAAGATTGGGGTTTTTTCCCTGACTTTCCACCTACATATGGTGTCCTTGATCTTCATGCTATTGTTTTGTTAATTGCTTGATGAACTAAGATAAAATAAGAACATAAGAAATTTAATAAGAACACAAGAATCTCACAAGTAATTATCATGTATAATAAAATCTTTCTGCCTTTCCTATTTTCTAACAAGGGGGAGCTCACTTAGCAAGCCCGTGAAAATGTAAGGTGAGCACAAGATCCCATGCTTAAATCTCTCTGTCAGGCCAGGTTTGTGCAACTTTGAATGAATTGTATTTTGCATTAAGAGAGGGTATTGATAAATACATTGAGAGAGAGACTAGTGGAATTCATATTCCAAAGTATCTTCACCTTCCTTATTCTCTAATTTACAATATTTCCCAATCCCAAGGATTAAGTGTCAACATTTCCCCTCTTAATCTAATGGGATGTTGGCGAGTCCAAACATCATTCCGAATCTTTCAAACTTTTCTCTTCTAAGCGATTTGGTGAAATGTTTGCAATCTGTTTATTTGTGGAACAATGACAAAGGTGAATAGTCTTGGCCTCAACATGATGTCAAATCATATGATACTTTGTATTAATGCGCTTGGTTTGATCATGGAACTTTGGGTTATTGGAAAACTTTTGCAAAAGTGTTGTCAATCAAAAGAGGAGCTGAATGCACTTGTTTCTCATGTAAATCTTCTAGAATTTTCCTAAGCCACACAATTTCCTTTGTTGCTTCTGCAACTACCACATATTCAACCTTAGTTGTGGAATATGTTGGAACTGATTGTTGCGTGACCTCTAGGAGACAACTCATGATTCAAGACTCATAACATAGCCTAAAGTAGATACTCCATTTTCTTTATCTCCATCAAAATATGAATCAGAGTGACCAATCAAGTTGAAGCTATCCACTTGTGTACACTTGAGCCAAAAGTCTTGAGTTCCCTTCAAGTACTTTAGAACTCTTTTTGCAACAACTCAATGACCCTCACAAGGCCTTTGCATAAATGTGGAGAGGATTATAATAACACATGAAATGTATGGTCTGGTAGTAGTTATGAAGTTGAGACTTCCTACGAGTTGTCTATATTTTGTTGTTTCCTCAAATTCATTCCCTTCGGTGGATGTGAGATTCAAGTTCTGTTCCATTGGAGTGGTCAAAGGGATGCACTTAGCCATGCCAAATTTGTTCAACATATCTCCATTGTACTTCTTTTGAGAGGGATATCAACTTGAGATGTTGGGTTACTTCAATACCAATATAATAGTGAACATATCCCAAATTTGTAATTTCAAAGCCTTTCTTCAGTTCTTTCTTTATGGATGCAATCTAATTTTCATTGTTCTCTGTCATCAGAAGATCATCTACATACACCACAAGATATACAAATGTTTGTCAACATTTTGACAAAGTTGCATATGATGAATACCTCCCTATTTAAGAGGGAGTGTTGAAAAATGTAACTAGGTTTGGTCTTCATAATTGCATTTGAGTCATAATAAAATGTACTTATGAAAAATAATAAAATAAAATCTTATTATTATTATTATGACTTATTAAAGCATGTGTTTCATGCTTGGGTCATCATGTTTTAGGTCAAAGTCCCCATTGAGGACTTCTAGGATTTATTCTAAGTCAATATAGTTATTGTACATTTAAACAGACCCTTCTTGGGCTTTTGAATCATAAAAAAAGAATTAATTTTGAGTCAAAATGAATTATGTCACCTCCACAACAAGTCGGCCTCAAGAAGATCAAATCAACCTCAAGAAGGGTAATTCGACCTCACCAGAAGCCTATATATCGAAGTCGTTTGATTCATTTGGAGGACAATCACACACACAATTTCAATCTCCTAGAAGAAGCCGTGAAAAAGTGCGAAGTTGAAGTGGAAGAAGGAGAATTGTAGGATCAAAAGTTGTGGGTTATCTCTGTCTCTCAAACATGTGATTTTATGTTCTATGACATCAAGAAGTTCTATTACGACATCAAGGTCGAAGTACAACATCAAGATCAAAGTGCTGCTTTACCGTAGAAGTGTCGCTTCAAAGTTGAAGATCTAATTGCTTCAAGGTCGAAGTTGTTGCAATAAGATTAAAGTTGCTAGGTCAAAGATACTACTGCACCGAAGTGCTGTTGCTACTATTTCTGCATCTAGGTCAAAGACAATTGGAAAGTGATGATATGCTAAAAAAGGAAAGGGGTGACTTGGGGTGGAGGAACTTTGTCAAGAGTCTTGGATTACCTCAGGAAAACTATTGAAGGAATCGTTGTTGATTTGGTTTTCCCCAAGATTGGGGTTTTTCCCTGATTGTCCGCCTACATATGGTGTCCTTAATCTTCATGCTATTGTTTTGTTAATTTCTTTATGAACTAAGATAAAATAAGAACATAAGAAAGTTAATAAGAACACAAGAATCTCACAAGTAATTATAAAGTATAAGAAAATCTTTATGCCTTTCCTATTTTCTAACAAGGGGGAGCTCACTTAGCAAGCTCGTGAAAATGTAAAGGTAAGGTGAGCACAAGATCTAATGCTTAAATCTCTCTGTCATGCCAGGTTTGTGTAACTCTGAATGAGATGTATTTTGCATTAGGAGAGGGTATTGATATATACATTGAGAGAGAGACTATTGGAATTCATATTCCAATGTATCTTCACATTCCTTATTCTCTAATTTACAATATTTACAATATTTCACAATCCAAAGGATTAAGTGTCAACATTTACCCTCTTAATCTGACGGGATGTTGGCGAGTCCAAAAATCATTCCGAATCTTTCAAACTTTTCTCTTCTAAGCGCTTTGGTGAAAATGTTTGCAATTTGTTTGTTTGTGGAACAATGGCGAAGGTGAATAGTCTTGGCCTCAACATGATGTCGAATCAGATGATACTTTGTATTAATGTGTTTGGTTCAATCATGGAACTTTGGGTTCTTGGCCAAATTTATTGAATAAGTGTTTTCAATCAAACGAGGAGTTGAATGTACTTGTTTCTTGTGCAAATATTCTAGAATTTTATTGAGCCACACAATTTACTTTGTTGCTTCTGCAACTGCCACATATTTAACCTTAGTTGTGGAATATGTTGGAACTGATTGTTTGTGTGACCTCTTGGACACAACTCATGATCCAAGACTCATAACATAGCCTGAAGTAGATACTCCATTTTATTTATCTCCATCAAAATATGAATCAAAGTAACCAATCAAGCTGAAGTTATCCACCTGTGTATACTTGAGCCGAAAGTCTTGAGTTCCCTTCAAGTACTTTAGAACTGTTTTTGCAACATACTAATGACCCTCACAAGGCCTTTTCATAAATGTGAAGAGGATTCCAACAACCCATGAAATGTTTGGTCTGGTAGTAGTTAGGTAGTTGAGACTTCCTACGAGTTGTCTATATTTTGTTGCTTCCTCAAATTCATTCCATTCAGTGGATGTGAGCTTCAAATTCTGTTCCATTGGAGTGGTCAAAGGGATGCACTAAGCCATGCCAATTTTTTTCAATAGATCTCCAATGTACTTCTTTTGAGAGGGATATAAACTTCAGATGTTGCGTTACTTCAATACCAATATAGTAGTGAACATATCTCAAATCTATAATTTCAAAGCCTTTCTTCAGTTCTTTCTTTATGGATGCAATCTAATTTTCGTTGTTCCCTGTCATGAGAAGATCATCTACATACACCACAAGATATACAAATGTTTGCCAAAATTTTAACAAAGTTGCATATGATGAATACCTCCCTATTTAAGAGGGAGTGTTGAAAAATGTAACTAGGTTCGGTCTTCATAATTGTATTTGAGTCATAATAAAATGTACTTATGAAAAATAATGAAAATAAATTTTATTATTATTATTATGACTTATTAAAGCATGGGTTTCATGCTTGGGTCATCATGTTTTAGGTCAAAGTCCCCATTGAGGACTTCTAGGATTTATTCTAAGTCAATAGAGTCATTGTACATTTAAAGAGACCCTTCTTGGGCTTTTGAATCATGTAAAAAGAATTATTTTTGAGTCAAAAATGAATTATGTCACCTCCACACCAAGTCGGCCTCAAGAAGATCAAATCAGTCTCAAGAAGGGTAATTCGACCTCACTAGAAGCCTATATATCGAAGCAATTCAATTCATTCGGAGGACAATCACACACACAGGTTCAATCTCCTAGAAGAAGCTGTGAAAATGTGCAAAGTTGAAGTGGAAGAAGGAGAATTGCAGGATCAAAGGTTGTGGGTTATCTCTCTCTCTCAAACATGTGATTTTATGTTCTACGACATCAAGAAGTTCTGTTACGACATCAAGGTCGAAGTACGACATCGAGATCGAAGTGTTGCTTTACTGTAGAAGTGTCACATCAAAGTCGAAGATCGAAGTGCTTCAAGGTCGAAGTTGTTGCAATAAGATCAAAGTTTCTAGGTCGAAGATACTACTGCATCGAAGTGCTGTTGCTGCTACTTCTGCATCTAGGTCAAAGAAGGTACTGGAAAGTGATCATCTGCTAAAAAAGGAAAGGGATGACTTGGTGTAGAGGAAGTTTGTCAAGAGTCTTAGATTATCTTAGGAAAAATATTGAAGGAAGATTTGTTGACTGGGTTTTCCCCAAGATTGGGGTTTTTCCCTGACTATTCGCGTATATATGGTGTCCTTGATTTTCATGCTATTGTTTTGTTAATTGTTTAATGAACTAAGATAAAATAAGAACATAAGAAATTTAATAAGAACACAAGAGTCTCACAAGTAATTATCAAGTATAAGAAAATATTTCTTCCTTTCCTATTTTCTAACAAGGGGGAACTCACTAAGTAATCTTGTGAAAATGTAAAGGTAAGGTGAGCAAAAGATCCCATGCTTAAATCTCTATGTCAGGCCAGGTTTGTGCAACTCTGAATGAATTGTATTTTGCATTAAGAGAGGGTATTGATATATACATTGAGAGAGAGACTATTGGAATTCGTATTTCAATGTATCTTCACCTTCCTTATTATCTAATTTACAATATTTCCAAATACCAAGGATTAAGTGTCAACATTTGCCCTCTTAATCTGAAGGGATGTTGGCGAGTCCAAACATCATTCCGAATCTTTCAAACTTTTCTCTTCTAAGTGCTTTGGTGAAAATGTTTGCACTGTTTGTTTGTGGAACAATGGTGAAGGTGAATAGTCTTGGCCTCAACATGATGTCGAATCAGATGATACTTTGTATTAATGTGCCTGGTTCGATCATCGAACTTTGGGTTCTTGGCCAACTTCATTGAAAAAGTGTTGTCAATCAAAAGAGGAGTTGAATGTACTTGTTTCTCGTGCAAATATTCTAGGATTTTCCTGAGCCACACAACTTCCTTTGTTGTTTTTGCAACTGCCACATATTCAACCTTAGTTGTGGAATATGTTGGAACTGATTTTTTGCGTGACCTATAGGAGAGAACTGATGATTCAAGATTCATAACATAGCTTGAAGTAGATACTCCATTTTCTTTATCTCCATCAAAATATGAATCAGAGTAACCAATCAAGCTGAAGTTATCCACCTATGTATACTTGAGCCCAAAGTCTTGAGTTCCCTTCAAGTACTTTAGAACTATTAAATTAAGGTTTTTGTGATCCATAAAAAGTTTATGAGAAGAGTCTTTAGCAAAAATCACATCCAAATTCATATTGCCGATGCGTTTTGAACCAACCATTACCCAGTCAATTTAACCGTTTCCCAGTCAAATATAGCCGTTGGATGACCTGCTCTCCCTATTTAACATGTAGCCTTGATTTGGTTCTTCAACTCGTCCTGAGGATGAACCACACTCGTTGGTTCGAAACACGTCGAAAATTTGAATTTGGATGTGATTTTCGCTGAAGACTCTTCTCATAAATACTTTAGAACTCTTTTTGCAACAGACCAATGACCCTCACAAGGCCTTTGCATAAATGTGGAGAGGATTCCAACAACACCTAAAATGTCTGGTCTGGTAGTAGTTAGGTAGTTGAGACTTCCTACGAGTTGTCTATATTTTGTTGCTTCCTCAAATTCATTCCATTCAATGGATGTGAGCTTCAAATTCTGTTCCATTGGTGTGGTCAAAGGGATGCACTTAGCCATGCCAAATTTGTTCAACATATCTCCAATGTACTTCTTTTGAGAGGGATATAAACTTCAGATGTTGGGTTACTTCAATACCAATATAGTAGTGAACATATCCAAAATCTGTAATTTCAAAGCCTTTCTTCAGTTCTTTCTTTATGGATGCAATCTAATTTTCATTGTTCCTTGTCATCAGAAGATCATCTACATGCACCACAAGATGTACAAATGTTTGCCAACATTTTGACAAAGTTGCATCATCAAGATCATAATGTTTGAAATTGAGTTTCAGAAGATGCTCAGTCAATTTCTCGTACCACTCTCTTTGCTTGTTTGAGGCCATACAAGGATTTGACAAGCTTGCATACTTTGTGCTCTTGACCCTTCACAACAAATCCTTCTAGTTGGGACATAAGACATTCTCTTTGAGATCTCCATTTAAGAAATCAACTTTTACATCCATTCGATGGTCTTTCCAACCAATATGAGACGCCAAGGCAAAGAGAGTTCAGATGGTAGTCCATATTTCTATGGGGGAAAAGTATCCTCATAATTTACCCCTTCCTTCTGTGCAAAATCTTCTGTAACAAGCCTATCTTTATCCTTGTCAAGTGAACCATCTGCTTTATATTTGTTCTTGAAGACCCACTTGCAGCCTACTAATTTGGTTCCCAATGGAAGGTCAAACAACTTCCAGGTTCCATTCTTTATCAAAGCCTCATATTGTTTCTACATTTCTTCTTTCCATTCATCATGAGAAGCGAATTCTTTGAAGGAAGTTGGTTCGAAATATATAGACAAATTTAATTCACAATCATAAGAAACATTCATATCAACAGGTGAATCAAAATCGTCTACATCACCTCCATTTTGTCTAGCAGAGCTTCTTGTCCTTGTCTTTCCAACCTCATCAGGACGAACACTTTTAGGTATCTTTGTGAGCCATTTTGGAGGACCTTTCTAAGATGGCCCAGGCTATGTAGTTGACTGAGAGGGGGCTGAATCAATATTTATCCTTCCAATTCTTTCAATTACATCATTGAGTATCTTCTTGATAAGTGGTTACAACTTCATGAGGGGGAGAGAGTGTTTTAGAAGGAGATTCCACAGATTGATCCAGTGCAAGGATCCCCCCTTCAAGATGTGGAATCTCATTATCAAATTCTTGAAAAGACTTTTCATGTTTGACTCTACCCAAGCGATCAAGTTTTCGCTCAAAAACATTGTCAGTCTTAGAAGATTCTGTTGACACCTAATCCGAAACGGATGAGGTGAAGCTGGACAATCATCTAGAAGATGAACTGATCCGTTTTGTATATGTATAAATAATAATTGTCTAATGAATAAAATCACAAGTTCTGTCTTGCGCTCAATAACCTCTGGAGTTAACCTGGCCTGACATGGTATCAGAGCCCAGGTCCCAGTCCCTAAATAGTTGTAACTCCTCTGCCAGGTTTCTGCTGCCTCATGAAACCTCTGTCCTGAGAGACTGCGCATCCATTTTCTCTGAGAGACTGCGCATTTTTTTCCCTGAATCCGCTGCCCCTCTCTGCGCTGCCTCTGACTGCCAGAGACTGCACATTATTTTTTATAACGTTTCTACTGTCCCTCTCTGCGCATGAATGTTTGAATTATCAATGCGTTGAAACTCATTTTCGCTGGAAACGCTGCTTGTGTTTGAACCTGGTGTATTTGAACTGCATTTGAACTGCTGCTTATGTTTTATTAGTTTGATGATATGGTGACTGCATTTATTATAGTTTCACACCTACAGTGCATTTGATATTGTGGTGACTGCGTTTTCTGGTATGGTGACTGCGTTTAACACGGCCTTCGTGAGCGCCATGAGGAACTTGGGGCGTGTGGACGTGAAGACGGGATTCCAAGGCGAGATCAGACAAGATTGCAGCCAATTTATCTAATCCTACCGGACCTGCATTGCATTGCATTTATCCTTTTGTATTTTCTATGGGAGTTAGTGGAACGAGACAATGGCAGTTGCTTCTTTCCTTTTCATTTCTCAATAATCCCCGCGGCCTGCTGGGGTAGGTGGTTTCTGTGTAGCGTTCATTCATTGGTTTGGTTTGCTGACAAAGGGGCGGCCTCAAAGTTAGTTGAATGTCACTGCAATTCGTGATTTCTCCCATGTCAAATATTACATCTAAATACTTGGTGTATTATGCCAAGCTCTTCCCCGCTTTGATGAGGACTAACAAAGATTCTGGAAATTAGAATATTGACATGGTAGAATATTGATGGTATTGCGTTGGGTTGTGCTCAAAAGACGTGCCATTACCATTAACTAATAAAGTATGGAAACCATACTTTATCCATTGGATTTTGAATGTTTGGCAATCATATAAAACTGAAGAACATTTTTTTTACTGTATAGAACGGCAATGAGTTGGTGGTGTGGTTGTTCAACTGTATATTTCTTCATTGCGACTGCGCTTTTGTAAAGACTGTGGTATCGCTGCATTTTTTTTTATAAGATTCTATTGAAGCGCATGCTTGTGTATCTATTGGTATCACTGCGTTTTCCATGGAATTGCTGTAACATGGTTGGTATATGAGCAGAGTATTGTCATCAGTATATGTAAGCGTTGAGTTTTTTATGAGTTGTTGATTTGGCAGCACGAGCCTTTAAATATTCCACAGTTTTTTTGATTGAGCAGTTTTATGTGATGATAGCAGCTTGTGGTTGAGCAGTTTTGGGTCTAAAGCATATGTAGTATTACATGATATGCTTTGATATATATTGAAGTGATATATGTTGAAGAGATCCCTTAGCGCTTTTTTTTCTCTCAAAACACAATAGTGTGGCAGTGATATAAGAAATGGTGATGCTGATGCAAATGTTAGAAGAAGAATAAAATGCATAAGGCTATGATATAAGGATTTTTTTTTTAACAGAAGTTTTTGGCAGAGATATTTTTTTTACAGAATGCATTCAATTATTTCTATGGTAGGAATAGTTCTCACTGGCAAGGAGAACTATTCAGAATGGTAAAACACACCCTCATCTACAATGAGCTGTGGAAAGGAGTGTGTGTCGGAGAAGAAGACAAAGACCCTGTGCAGCCTACATCAGATAAAGAACTTGTTATTTGGGAAAACAAGAACATCAAAGCCTATGCATTGATCGCAACATCTGTAAATGAGGAAGTAAGTCGTCATATTTCATCCTATTCCACTGCCTTTGAAGCTTTACAAAAGCTGAAAGAACTCTATGATACACATTCTGCACTTGAAGTTGTTCAGCTCATGATTAAACTCTTCACTCTTGAACTGAAAAATAATGATCCTCTTGCTCTTGCATCTGAAATAAAGTCTATAATGCATGATATTAAATCCACTAAGGTTGAGCTGGATATCTCTCTTATTGCCTTTCTCAAAGCACTCTATCCTACCTACTCTAATTATCTTGAGTCTTTACAAGCAAATGGAAATCTTAAAGATATAACCTTTGACACTCTTGTGAAAAAGTTTGCTGAAAGAGAGAAAGCCTTTGGAAAGAAAACAGTCCCTGAATCTTCTGAAGAGACTGTTTGCCTTGCTCATAAAGAAAAGCATCCTGCTCAAGATTCTACAAGAGGAAGAGGTGGACGAAGAGGAAGAGGAAGATACTTCAGAGGCAGGGGGGCAGACATCCTCAAGCAGAAAAGGCAGATCTGCATTTCATTCGCTGCAAATGAAATGGATCACATGATGCTTCTACATGCAAGCTACCATGGGACAAAGTTGAGCAGAGAAGAAATCAGCAGAAAGGTAAAACTGATGACACAGACAAAGGTAAAGCACCTGAATCCGCTCACTATATTGAGGCACAATGTAACATTGGAGTAAATGAATATTTGTTTAATGCTTCACTTGCTTCTTCGAAAAATGACTGGTTGCTTGATTCAGGAGCAACCTGTCATATGACTCATAGGAAAGATTTCTTTGAAGATTTCACTGACAATGTTGATGGAGCAGTATACTTTGCAGATCAGTAAAAAATCAAGCCATCAGGGCTTGGCACAATCAGGCTTAAACTGCCTAGTCTTCCAGACTTTCTTCTGGATCATGTTCCATATCTCCCACAACTCAAGAGAAACTTGATGTCCCTGGTCCACATCCGCCAGCAAGGTCACTCCATTCATATGTTTGATGGAAAGCTTGAGGTAAGAAAGGCATCTGACCATTGACTTGTCATGAGGGGTATAGAAGAAGAAATACTTCTTAAACTGCAAGGAACCTCTGCTCATGCACAACATTTTTCATATGTTTCTCATCATGATGAAGGTACACTTCCATCAAGTCTATTATGGCATGCTAGATTTGGACATTTAAACTATGATAGTCTCCGCTTGTTGAAGAAAAATGGTGTTGCTGGTTTGCCTACAATTCCTAGAAAACATAAACAATGTGATGCCTGCATTCTAGGAAAGCACAACAAACAGTCTTTTCATGATTCACATTCAAGAGCACATAGGAAGCTTGAACTTATTCATTCAGATTTATGTGGTCCAATGCCTGTTCCTTCTGCAAATGGAAATAAATATATCATGACATTTATTGATGATTACACCAGAATGTGTTGGGTTTATTTTTTGAAGAACAAATCTGATGCTTTTCAAACATTCAAGAATTTTCATAAATGTATTGAAAATGATGCACAATCTCATATTGGGTCTATTCGCACTGATAATGGAAAAGAATATACATCAAATGAATTTGAACACTATCTTCGCCAACATGGGATTAAACATCAAACAACTGTGCCTTATAATCCTCAACAGAATGGTGTAGCTGAAAGAATGAACAGAACAATTTTGAATATGGTACAATCCATGCTTTTCTTCAAAAATGTAAAGACAATGTTTTGGGTTGATGCTGTTCTATGTGCTGCATATATAAAGAATAGATGTCCATCTAGTGCTATAAGAAATAAGACTCCTTATGAATTGTGGTATGGACATGTTCCTTCGGTAAAACATCTCAGGATATTTGGTTCCACCTGTTATGCTTTAATACCAAAGGTACATAGAAACAAACTTGGTGCTAGAAGTCGTAAGTGTATCTTCCTGGGGTATTCAAACACATCTAAAGCATACCGCCTTTATGATGAAGTAAATAAAAAGTTTGTTTTATCTAGAGATGTCATTTTTCTTGAATCATCCAAACCTGACAGTGTTGTTGAGCGGCAACTTGATCGCTTGGATAGATTCACAAAACCGAAATCATTCCAAGAGTTTGATAATCAGATTCCACATCTTGAAGGGGGGATTCCTATACTAGATCAACATGTGGAATCTCCTTCTGAAGAACAATCTCCCCTGCATGACACTCCAACAACGGATGATGCTTTAAGTGATGTAATTGATAGAATTGGGAGACTTAATCTTGATTCAGTCCCAACTCAATCAACAGAACAGCCTGGACCATCTCAGAAAGGTCCCCCAAAGTGGCTGACAAAGACACTTGAAAGTCTTCATCCTAATGAAATTGGAAAAATAGGAACCAGAAATACAAACCGACAAGATGGAGGTGATGTAGATAACTCTAATTCACCTGTTGATATGGATGTTACTTATGATTGTGAATTGAACTTGTCTACAGATTTTGAACCAACTTCCTTCAAAGAAGTTGCTTCTCATGATGAATGGAAAGAAGCGATGCAGAAGGAGTATGATGCCCTCATAAAGAATGGCACTTGGAAGCTGGTTGATCCTCCATTTGGAACCAAACCAATTGGCTGCAAGTGGGTCTAAAAGAACAAGTACAAAGCTAATGGCTCACTTGACAAGCACAAAGCTAGGTTTGTGGCAAAAGGTTTTGCACAGAAGGAAGGGGTCGATTATGAGGAAAATTTTGCTCCCACAGCAAAATGGGCCACCATCCGGACACTCTTTGCACTAGCTGCTCAGAACGGTTGGAAAGTCCATCAAATGGATGTAAAAACTGCATTCTTGAATGGAGATCTAAAAGAGAATGTTTTTATGTCCCAGCCTGAAGGATTTGCTGTGAAAGGACATGAACACAAAGTATGCAAACTTGTGAAGTCCTTGTATGGCCTCAAACAAGCACCACGAGCCTGGTGTAAAAACTAACTGAGCATCTTCTGAAATTCAACTTCAAACATTTTGATCTTGATGATGCAACTTTATTTGTCAAGAAAGTTGGCAAAACAGTTGTATATCTTGTGGTATATGTAGATGATCTTTTAATGACAGGGAACAATGAAAGCTATATTGCATCCATAAAGAAAGAATTAGGAAATTTTTTTGAAATGACTGATTTGGGCTATGTTCATTACTATCTTGGCATTGAAGTAACCCAACATCCAAAGTCCATATTTCTTTCTCAAAAGAAATACATTGGAGATTTGTTAAACAGATTTGGCATGACAGAGTGCAATCCCCTTTCTACTCCAATGGAACAAAACTTGAAGCTCACATCTATTGAAGGAAAGGAATTTGAGGATGCAACAAAGTATAGACAGCTTGTAGGAAGTCTCATCTACCTCACTACTACCAGACCAGACATTTCATTTGCTGTTGGAATCCTCTCCAGGTTTATGCAAAAGCCTTGTGAGGGACATTGGTCTGCTGCAAAAAGAATTCTAAGGTACTTGAAGGGAAATCAAGACCTTGCAATCAAGTATACACAGGTGGACGACTTCAACTTGATTGGATACTCTGATTCAGACTTCGATGGAGACAAAGATACTGGGGTATCTACTTCAGGATATGCTATGAGTCTTGGATTAGGAGCTGTCTCCTGGAGATCACGCAAACAATCAGTACCAGCAGATTCCACAACAGAAGCAGAATACGTGGCAGCAGCTGAAGCAACAAAAGAAATTGTGTGGCTCAGGAAAATTCTTGAAGATTTGCAAGTAAAACAAAAACAATCTACTCCACTCATGATTGATAACACATCTGCAATAAAGTTGGCCAAGAATCCAAAGTTCCATGATCGTACTAAGCACATCAATACTAAATATCATCTGATCTGACATCATGTTGAGGCCAAAACAATCCATCTCCGTCATTGTTCCACAAATGAGCAAATTGCAGACATCTTCACCAAAGCGCTTGGAAGAGAAAAGCTTGAAAGATTCAGAACGATGCTTGGACTCACCAACATCCCTTCAGATTAAGGGGGGGAATGTTGACACCTAATCCGAAACGGATGAGGTGAAGCTGGACAGTCATCTAGAAGATGAACTGATCCGTTTTGTATATGTATAAATAATAATTGTCTAATGAATAAAATCAAAAGTTCTGTTTTGCGCTCAATAACCTCTGGAGTTAACCTGGCCTGACAGATTCAAGAAATATGACATATCTAGATATTATAAACTTTTTATTTACTACATCATAGAGATAATATGCTTTGGAGGTACTTGAGTACCCCAAGAAGATATATTTTCGACTCCTTGCATCGAGTTTGTTTCTCTTTTCCTTAGGTATCAAGGCATTATAGGTGGAACCAAAAACCCAGAGATGCATCACCAAAGGAAGGTGGCCATGCCACATTTTATAGGGAGTCTTGTTTTTAAGAACATGAGATGGAAACCTATTTTTAATATACACAACAAATAGAACTGCATCAACCCAAAACATCAACTTTATATTTTTGAAAAACATCTTTGAATGTACCATATTTAAGATTATCCTGTTCATTCTTTTAGCTACACTGTTCTGTTGAGGATTATAAGGCACTGTTGTTTGATGTTTGATCCCATGTTGGTGAAGGTAGTTTTCAAATTCATTTGACACATATTATTTTCCAATATAAGTATGAATAGATCCAATATGATATTATGTATCATTTTCAATCCATTCATGAAAGTTTTTTAAAGTTTCAGAAGCTTCAGATTTGTTCTTCAATAGATATACCCAACACATTATGGTGTAGTCATCAATAAATGTCATGATGTATTTATTACCATTTGTAGAAGGAACATGCATAGGGCCACATAAGTCAGAATGAATGAGCTCAAACTTTCTATGTGCTTTGGAATGAGAATCATGAAAACACTGTTTGTCATGCTTTCCTAAGGTACAAGCATCACGTTGCATAAGTTTCATAGGAATGGTAGGCAAACCAGTAACACCATTTCTCTTAAATAAACAAAAACTGTTGTAGTTTAGATGTCCAAATCTAGCAAGCCATAAGAGACTAAATGGTATTGTACCTTCATCAAATTGAGCGATGCATGCAAAATTTTGTGCACGAGAATAGGTTCCTTGCAACTTTAGAAGTCTCTCTTCTTCTATCCTAGTCATGCCATGTGAGTTTTTTGATGTTTTCTTGACCTCAACCTTTGCCATCAAACATATGCATGGAGCGTCCTTGCTGGCGGATGTGAACCAAAGAAAACACATTTCTTTGGAACTCCGGGAGGTAGAGAACATCATGTAGAAGAAAGTCTGGGAGACTAGGCAGTTTGAGTTTGATGGTGCCAAGACCTCATGACTTGAGTTTTAGCTTGTCTACAAAACATATTGCTCCATCAACATTGTCGTGAATTCTTCATATAAATCACTTTTAAAAGTCATGTGGAAAATTTCTCCTAAATCAAGCACCCATGCATATTTCCATGAAGCAAGTGAAACATTAAATAAGTCTTCATCTAATCCAATATTGCAATGTGCCACAACATAATGAGGAGATTCAACTACTTTACCTTTCCCTTTATTTGATGATTTTTCTTTCTCTTCATCCCTTTCTTGTCTAATCCTATCCCACGAGAGCTTACACGTGGAAGTATCATGTCCATTTCTATTGCACTGTATGCAATTAAAATCAGGTCTTTCTCCTTGGTAATGTTCGCCCCATTGCTTCTATTACTCTTCCTTCCACGTCATGTTCGGCCACGTCTTCCTCTAGGAGAATCTTGTGCTTGATTCTTCTCTTTTTGTGCAAGGCACAACTTCTT
Organism: Pinus tabuliformis; assembly: GCA_031772625.1. NCBI lineage: Eukaryota > Viridiplantae > Streptophyta > Pinopsida > Pinales > Pinaceae > Pinus > Pinus tabuliformis. Next base: position 851,942,868 of record CM062808.1, on the reverse strand, counting down.
CAAGAGACTGAGCAACTAACTTCTTCCCAAAATCTCTCTCTTTAAGAAAACTTCTCCACAAGAGATTCAAAGGAAATCTCCTTAAGTTTGCTTCTCAGTGGCATACAATGCCTTGACAAAATCTATGAGAGGAATATCCATTTTAACATTGGTGGATTCTATATCATGCATAATGGCTCTTATTCCGGAGGCTAAGGCAAGGGGATCATCATCTTTTAATTCTAAATTGAAAATTTTGATCATTAATTGAACAAATTCAAGCTCATAATGTGAATCATATAAATCCCTAAGCTTTCTTTAAGGCTTAAGAATCATCTATAAATGGTGTAATATAACTGTTAGTTTTTGTAGCATTGGATGTGTTCTAGTCATGAAATTTGGTGGAGAGGCTAGAATGCATGAGATCTCCAAAACCCATAAATTTTCTATATAAATTCCACCTAGAGATGACTTAATTAGATTATTAACATTTTTTTTTAATGTCTCCTAAGTCTAAACTTAGGAAAATTGGTTAATTAATCAAAATTAATTAAGTCAAGGTGAGAATAGTCTAGAAACTCACACGGATTGACTTAAAGATGATCTTATGCCTTGATTAAGTTTTGATCTTGGCTGTTGGTGCTCCAATAGAGGATTATAAGAAGTAGTCAATGGGCACTTGGAGAACACACTTGAGTAGTTCGATTTCCTTTGTAGATCGATTTTCAGAGAGCAGCAACATTTTCTGGAGAGCCAAAGATCGAAGCAGAGACAGTGAGGGGTAGGGATAGTGATTTATAGGAATTTTTCCAGATCCAGAGAGACAACAATAGCAAGTGACATAAGTTATCCAGACTGAAGTAGCACAGGGACTGTGCAGTAGCTGAAGCATAATAGTTCAATTTAGCTGGGGAGGAAGTTGATTCAGCTTCTACTTGGAAAGTCTTCCAGAGGGTCGAAGAGTCACTTCCAGCAACAAACATAGGCTAGACATCTTTCTTAAAGGAAGATTCGAGCCACACATGTGAGAGGCAGCTCAAGGACTGCACAAAGGGCCTACGCTTGGGTTTGGACGACTAATTTTACTGGAGAAGTCAGTGCTGGGATTGTTAGTGGGGTGAAGAATTTTATCTCTAGTTATTTCTGTCAGATACTTATTGTTTGGATTGCGAGTTGGGCATCCATAAATTGTAATCAGAATTTCATTATTGCATAATAATGAAACCCTCAGTTGTTGCACCGATTTTCACAAGTTAGGGTTTTCCCGGGACATTTGTCCAAAGCAATTGTGTCATATTTTTATATGTGTGTTAGATTTTATCAGTTTCCAATGCTATTTTTCTTCCGCAATATTTATTTGTGAAAATCACAGTGTGAATTATTTGGTATTTTTCATAGCAAATTGTAAATAAATTAACAATTAGAAAAATAATTTTCAGCTGTTGTGATAGATGAAATTTTCACATGGTATCACAGGGTGAGTGATAAGTTAGGAAGCTTAGAAGCAGAGAAGAGATTTTCACTTCTCAGAGGGAGTAACATGCCAAAATTCCTAGAGGCTATACAGTTCATTGATAAGCATACTGAATCACTGGGGAAAAAATTCGATTTTCAGTTGCAGTTTGGTAGAAAAGTCGAGTTGCCTAGGATAGTGATTCTAACAATCAGAGGGAGCATCAACAACTCAAATTTTCACTGAGCAAAGTACTTGTTGGACGCAAATGGTTTTCTAGCAGTTTGTAGTAGTAGAATCAACGTCGGGTGGAGGAGAAAAGCACATAGAGGGAAAATTTATCTCAGGGAATTTTGAGTCTTAGAAGTTCAATTTTCCAGCAGTAGATTGGCAGTGTCTGAGTGCATATTTTCTCACACCAGAAGGGAGGGCATATAGAAGAACCAACAATCAAGCACAGGGAAAGAGGGAGTTTTCGACAGATTCAAAGATGGTCACAACAGGGCTTAGAGATTAATATAGGTCGGAGGGTTCCTCTAACTATGTAATCCGAAAGGCGAGGATGTCCTTCATGTTAGATGAATATGGCATGAAACTTTATATAGACAATGTTATGGTAGTTCCCAAGGATGCGAATCTGCTAAAGGTAAACCTGAGGGAAATGACGAAGGTGAAGCGATTGATCCTGGATGAAGTATGGGACCTTATAGTCTCACATATATCTGGCAAGTATACTGCCAAACATATGTGGGATGCTCTTTCCCAACTATATAAGGGTACTTTTGAGCAACAAAAGATGTTTCCGGAAGAAAAGATGAGATGCATTAGGATGAAGAAAGTGGAAGGCATAGATCCCTTCCTTACTAGGATTCAGAAGGTCCGGGATAAGCTTGCAGATGTTGGGGTAGTGGCTCAACCAACAGAGCTATTGTGGTTGGCACTGAAAAATGTCTCAAAGGATTGGAAATTCTTCATCCAAAGTATATTGGGCTGAGACAAGCTACCAGAATGGGAGAGGATGTGGTCTAGCTTATAGCAGGAGAAGTTGAGCCGAACTCTTCTAAATAGCTCCATCAGTGAAAACAATAGTAGCAGATAGAAGGGTGTGAAGGAGGAGGAGAATGTGGCCCTCGCATCTAAGGGTCCCAACCACGGACATGGGAAAAAAAGAAGCATAAGAAGGTCCTGTCAAAGGTCATGTGCTTTAGGTGTGGTGAGTTTGGTCACTACAACACATAGTTTCCTCTCAAGAAGAAGGAAAAGCATGAGAAGCAGCACTAGCAAGTAGCATATGTAGAAATAGACAAGATTTCCTCTAGGCTAGAGTAAGAGTTTTATATGTTCATTGATATACCTCTAGGAGTGAGGTGGGATGATTTGGTGTTTAGCCCCAGTGAGCTACAGGTTTGGGCAAGGTCCAATGAGGAGTCCACCTCATGGATCATCACTTGGCTATTAGTATTTATCAGTAGGATGGATCAATGTCAGATATGCAGTCAGTACCACAGTGACAATTGCTGACTAGTAGTATTCAAATGTTGAGGAGTGCAGTGTAGTGTTGATAACAGACCAAGTGGTTCAGTGCAGAGTTAGAAACAATGCAGATTCTTCAGTGACAGTGTAGAGTCTAGAAACAGTCAAGACTTAGGAGATAGATGCGTCATACTGAACATAAATGATTCAGTGTTTTGGATGCTTGTCAGTTGCAGTTGTTATAGTTGCAACAACAACAAATGAGAGGGAGTTGCAGTGCAGATGCAGAGTTAGAAACAATATAACATTGTCAGCAACAACACAGATGCAACATCAGAGTTGCGTAGTGGTTAGTGGGCAACAGAAGCCAAACATCAACAACGTGACAAGAGATGATATAGAGATAGAGTGTTGTGGCAGGGTGTGAAACATTAGAACACAATCCTCGCTAAGAGGGATTGTTAGTTTTTGTAGCACTGGATGTGTTCTAACCATAAAATTTTATGGAGAGGCTAAAAAGCATGAGATATCCAAAACCTATGAATCATTTATGGAAATTCCATCTAGAGATGAATTAATTAGATTATTAACCTATGTTTTTAATGTTTCCTAAGTCTAAACTTAGGAAAACTAGTTAATTAATCAGAATTAATTAAGTCAAGGTGAGAATAGTCTAGAAACTCACACAGATTGACTTCAAGATGATCCTAGCCCTTGATTAAGTTTTAATCTTGGCCATTAGTGCTCCAACAAAGGATTATAAGAAGAAGTCGATGGGCACTTGGAGAACACACTTGAGTACTTCGATTTCCGTGGTAGACCAATTTCCAGAGAGTAACAACAGTTTCCGAAGAGCCAGATATCGATGCAAAGATAGTCAGCGGCAGGGAGAGTGATCTAGAGGAAGTGTTCTAGACCTGGAGAGGCAGTAGTAAGTGAAAAAAGTGATCCACGTAGAAGAAGCACAAAGACTACATAGTAGCTGAAGCATAACAATTTGATTTACATTGGGAGGAAGGAAATTCAACTTCCAGAGGCCCGTAAAGTCTTCCAGAGGGTCGAAGAGTCACTTCCAACATCAAAGATAGACTAGAAAACTTGCTCAGAGACAGATTCAAGCCACACATGTGAGAGGCAATGCAAGGACTACACAAAGGGTTATGCTAGGGTTTGGATGACTAGTTTTACTGGAGAAGTTAGTGGCGAGATTTCTAGCGGGGTGAGAGAATTTTCTCTCTAGTTATTTTTGTCATATACCTTCTGTTTGGATTGCTAGTTGGAAATCCATAGATTGTATTTAAAATTTCATTGTTGCATAGTAATATAAACCTCAGTTGCTGCACCGATTTTCCCAAGTTGGGCTTTTCCGGGGATGTTTGTCCAAAAACAATTGTCATATTTTTAAGTGTGTGCTAGATTTTCTTAGTTTCCAACGCCATTTTTCTTTCACAATATTTATTTTTGAAAATCATAGTGTGAATTATTTGGTATTTGTTGTAGCAAACTGCAAATAAATTAAAAATTAGGAAAATAATTTCCAATCACTGTGATAGATGAAATTTTCACAATAACGACTCACCTCTTCGTTCACTAATGTTGCAATCAAGGCATAGGCCTTGTTGTTCTTGTTCTCCCAGATAGTGATCTCTTTGTTTTAAGTGGGTTCTTAGAAGGATTGCCTCCTTCTCCTTCATAAACTCCTTTCCACAACTCATTAAAAATCATGGTATGTTTTATCTTCCTGGACCATTCATAGTAGTTCACTTTGCCAATGATAACTACTCCAACTATGGAGATGAGTGAATGCATCATAACAATTTTGAATTGGGCCTAAAATAATAACAATACTTGCAATGAACACTAATATGCCTCTGCAATAAAACTGATTAGCATACACCTATGTCTTCAAAAAGTCATCAAATAACGATGTAGACTCTCATATTGACCAATTCACATATACAAACTTATGAGAACCAACCATACATATCAAACCACATGTATGAATTAAAAAATATTAAATCATGTATGACTTAACACATATATCAAACCATATAAATGAATCATATATGAATCAAGATAGTCTTAAAAATAATCCCACCATATATCGTCCTTAAAAAGCTATTCAACGCATGGTATAGTTTATAAATCACCAACCATAATATATGAAATCACATATGACCATCAAAAAATTCAATGCATGTATGCCCACCATAATGCATGCCACACACACACACACACACACACACACACATATAAACCAACTCCCAGCGTATATAACTATAAACAATAAACACTATACCATCCAATATATAAACACTATATACCATCCATATACCATATGACCTTTTCAATGCACATATAAAATCAACACAACATTTAAAAAAATGCATACTAGTGTTTGATTCACAAATAGGAATGAATGCACACACCGAATCCAGTAGCAATGACCAACATAGATCAACACACCAAATAAAATACATATACCATGACTCTCAACACTCATGGTTTATCAACACACTGACCATACACAACTCAATTTTGAAAGCAAGGTTGATAGTCATCGTCGCTTCAAATGCACATTCAAACACACCATATGCTTTCAACACAACCTTCATACCAGGTTTCAATACAACTCTAATCCCAATAAAACACAACAATTAATTCAGGGTGGCAGACATTCAACGTATAAAACAATGTACATTGGAGAGTAGCACCATACATATAGAAATCATAATATTTGAATGCATTGAACACATCAAATTTTGTAGAGAACATAGACAAAGCATCTAATTAATAAATTGACTAGAGGGACAAAACATGGTAGAGAATTGCAAGAATTACATGCAGAAAGCACTAGATGGAGCCTGTAACTCTAATACCATGTTAGTCCAAGTTTTTATTTTGCATTAAAAGAGCATATTGATATATACATTGAGAGAGAGACTATGGGAATTCATATTCTAGTGTCTCTTTCTCTTCCTTATTCGCTAATTTACAATATCTACAATATTTCCTAATCCCTAGGATTATGTGTCAACATTACCGACTATCTAACCTATGGATGCTTGCGGTGGTTGGAACAAAACTACCTAGGAGTTATACTGGTAGTGATCAAAATTGACCCCATGTCACGTAAGTACAAGCCCGACCTAGTTACTGATTCCTCTAGAATAAAAATAAATAAATAAATAAATTATATAGAGGTTGGTGGGTTAGCTTGAGTGGTTAAGTGTTATGAGATACAATCAATAGACTATAGGGTCAAGCCCTTGAGTTGAATACCTCTATGAATAATGTGGGCCTCACTTGACATACTTGTTGGGTTAACTTACCAAAGCTACAAATTGCCAGTTTACCTTGGGTGCCATCCTCAAAAAGAGGGGAGATTCCTAATGGGTTTTTTGAGACAGATTTCATTGGGAAAAATAATTCAACCATTGCATAGATTTTAAGATGAGCACTATAACTTGCAAGCATTAATTTTTTGCATTTAGAATTCGACTTATTGGACTTATAATTAGGAATCCATGTATAAAGAGTGGAATATTTTTTTTGAGACTACACGAGGATTCTTTCCAAGCCAAGTGTCCTTTGGAGTCATAGATTGAACCAACTTTGTACGAGATATACTTGGAAAATATACAACAATATTAATTTCCTTTGGCCAATATTTGGTAGGGATGGAATTGTTGTCTAGCATATGCCTTTCCATCTCCATGATAATTCAATTTTGTGTATTTATAATCTATTTTTTTCTATGTCATGTTGGGAGTGGTATATTGTTTCTGTATACCTTATTGACTACAAATATTATTGAAACTATGAAAACAATACTTACCATATTACAAGATATTGAGCACACAAATTTAAATATAATATTTTAGGATTAATATCCACAACAATCTCGTCTTTGATATTGTGTGCCAAATTCATTTTTAAGCTTTCTTCATTGTTTTCCACAATCTCTTCACTTAATTGTTCTTGTATTTTATTGATCTTCTCATTGAGTTTTTGGTAACTCTACTTGGTCTCCTTATTGAGTTTCTCAAATTTTATTGTAATTTTTGTCATTTTCCTTGTTGTAGGAAGAGTGTATTTTGACTAAGTTTTGATTAGGTCAATTACTAATTTTTACAAACATGGTAAAAAAATGCATGGGCATTGACAAAATATGGCGAGGGCGGTGGGAGTGGTTATTGGAGGAGGCGAAACTGATGCTTGGAGACGACAATAGGGGCAAAGTGGTGTGGACTTGACAACGACTGGAGGTGGTGATGATGATGGCAAGATGAATTTTGTGAGTATATGATGTTGAAAAAGTTTGTTATTGATTTTAAAGGAAATCTAAATGAAAGATGAAGTTACATAGTCAAATAACTTATTTCGAGACCTTTCCAACGATATATGGCACACCTTCCAACTTTGAAGTTTTTTTATTTGTTTTGGTTATGGTTTAAAGGAGGTTGAGTTTTAGTGAAAGAAGGTCAAATTCTATTTCAAAAGAAGCCGAATTCTATCAAAGCCAAGGTTTGTTCCAAGAAGCTGACATATGTTTTGTTGAGAGGCCATGGTCTATTCCAAGAGACTGACATATGTTCTGTTGAGAGGCCAAGTTCTGTTCTAGTGGTTGAGTTTTGAAGGAGGTAGAGCCCTAGCTGAGTTCTGTGTGCTATTTTATAGGAGGCCAAGCCCTAATTCATCAAGGTTGCCTAAACATAAGTGACCATGAATTTGTCAAGGTTAAGTTGGTGCTTATAGAGGATTGGTGTCCTCATATTCTTGATAGGTTGGAGCCTACAATTTTTGTAAGTTGGTGCTTACAAGCATTGGTGTATTCACAAGTGGTTGTAATAAATTGAATACAATTTGAAAAACATCAAAGTATTTCTTCTTCAAGTTTGGATTTTCACTTTAATCTCAATGTTTATGCGTTGTGTTGATGATTGATTATGTGATGAGGTTTTATTTTTTAAGATTAATAAAATGAAAATAATTTAAATCTAAGTGATATTGATTCACTGTGAACCCCCTCCTCCATCCATCCCCAACTCTCAATATCACTTTGTATTTCCAACATATGCTTCCTACTATCAAAGGATCATTCTTCACTCATTGTCTTTGTGTGAGGGATCTAGATTCAGATATAGAATTCAAGATACAAGACACTACAAGACAAGAAATATATAAGAATATGGCTCTCTTCTATGATCACAATCCCGATGTTGCAATAGTAGTCTATGACATTACAAACGTCTAATCATTCAAGTGAACAAAGAGATGGCTTTAGGAGCCCAAGGAAGGTGGAGGCACATAGTGGATGATGGAACAAGGGATGCAATGTGGGGCTGAGAGTGGTGGTTGCAGATAAGGGATTCAATTCTCTTTGTGTTGAAAAATGTTGTACTATAGAGGAAATTTTGGGTACTACTTTCACAGATAAGGGATGACACAACATACAATACGACTAACCAGAGATGCGACTCTAATACTAGTTGTTAGAGAAAATTGAGCACACAAATTTAAATAGCTCTAGGCCTTGTATGAACAACTGGGCTTGAAAAGTCTTAGCTCGTAATACATACACATATATGTATACAACATTTATTTCTTCTTAAAATTCTTTGTCCTCAATGCATGAGTAATGAAGGATGTTGATGACAAAAAACTTTCTCCCAAGAGACATATTTTTATTTTTATTTTTCTTTAGTAGGTTCTTCCACTTAATGAGGTATTCCTTAATTACTTGGCAGTGTAATTTATTTTCTCTAGTGGTGATGATACCTTCTGGTTCTAGAACAATCTTTCCTTCATCATCTAACATATGGAAATTTGTTTGTGATGTGTGGTGTTTACCCAACACTTTTTTTAGACAAGATACATGGAAAACATTGTGAACACGACTTTTATCGGGTAAGTTCAAGCCGTATACCACCTGATTGATCTTCTTGTTAATTTGATATGCTAATAGGGTCCATAAAATTTTGGTGCTGTCTTGTTCTTTCCTTTTCGTGGGTTAGTTGTTTGTAAGTTTGGAGCCTTACAAACACCCAATCTCCAACCTCAAACTCTCTATTATGTCTTAGTCAAACTCTCTATTATGTTATCCCCATGGAGGACATTTTGGTTTTATTCCAATTGATCTTTTACTAATGAAATTTTTGTTTCTCCTATAGCGAATTCATTCTATTTGGTGCCTTACAAATACCCAATCTTTAATCTCAAATCCTTTGTTATGTGTTGATAAAATCTTGTTATGTTATCTCCCATGAATGAACTTTTGGTTTTATTCAAATTGATATTTATTGCTTGGTTTTTTGTTTCTCTTATTACAAATTCCTTCCATTTAGGAGGGTCATAGCCATAAAGAGCCTAGAATGGGGTCATTCTAATTAAGTGTGATTTGTAAAGTTGTACAACCTCTTAGCAAGGTGAAGCCATTAGAAGCATTTACTCTTTTTGTCCATTACAAAACAACGAAGGTAAGCTTCCAAACATTTATTAGCATTTTCATATTGATTTCCTGTTTATGTGTGGTAGGTTGAACTCTTATTTAGTGATGTTCCAATTTGTTTAAAGAATTCCCTCTAGAAATATCCTTTAAATTTGGCATCTCCATGACTCACAATAATTTTTTGGAAACATTGTAAGTTGTGAACATTTTTGCAGAAAATATCTGCAATTTGTTTAGCAGAGTCAAATTTCCTTGTACAAATGTGAATATTTTGTGAGTCTATCAACTACTACAAGGATTTGGTCCTTCCCATTTGACACGAGTAATCCTTTAATTAAATTCGTTGATATTTCTTCCCATTTTTCTTTTGAGATGTGTAAAGGGTGGAGCAATCTTAGAGTCATAATATTTTCATTTTTATCTTTGGCATTGATAAAATTTTGCTACATATTCTTGAATAGCATTGCTCATCCCCTTCCAAAAATTAACTGACGCACATTATAGAAAGGTTTGAAAAAAAACCCATGTGTCATGTTACTGAGGAATCATGGGACTCTTTAAGAATATTAGACTTAAACCTTTAGGTTGGGTTTAGTTAAATTATTCCTTTATACCAAAGGATGTAAATTTTCCAATCAAATTTGGATTTCTAAATATGATTATTGATTATAGCACCTATTTACGGATTTTGTGCATATTCACTTTGGATTTCATTCATCCACTCTATAGGTGAAAACTCCTCCTCATCCTTTCATGCAAGAGCATCAACTGCTATATTGTATTTATCTCTTTTAAGTAATATTTCCATATCAAAGGTGGCAAATTTTTCAATCCATTTTTGGCGTTCCATAGAAAGTATTTTATGTTGAAGTAGGTGTTGTAGACTATTCTGATCTATTCATATAAAAAATATTTTCCCAAGTAGATATTGTTGTCATGTGGATAGGACGTGCATGATGGCCAAGATTTCCTTGTCATATGCATATTTCAGACATTCCTTTTTATTAAGTTTTCAAAGGCTATCACGATGGTCATATTGCATCAACACCACACTTATTCTGAAACTTGAAGTGTCACATTCAACTACAAAATGTTTTGAGACAATTTGGAGTTACTAGTACATGTGTGGTGGACATAATTTCCTTTAATATTTCAAAACATCTTTCTATGTAATCATCCCTTTGGAAACAATTCTCCTTTAAAAGGCTCGTTAGGGGAACTGTAGTTATGTGAACATAATTATGAATGAACCTTCAATAGTATCATATCATCCTTAAAAATCGCCATAACTTAGAGATGTTTGTTGGTTTGTCCCATTCTATAATTGCCTTGATTTTTTTATGATCTACCTTCACTCCTTGTAATATCACATGTCCCATATAGTTTATTTATTTTCTAAAAGTACATTTTATATCTTTGCATAAAATTGGGTTTCCTATAAAAGAGAGAGAGCTTGTTCTAAGCGTTTTAGATGTTTGTCCCATGTTTTTCTATTTACAAGAATATCATCAAGGAAAGTTAACACAAACTTTCTTAGGTAGGGTCAAAACACTTCATTCATCATTTTTTGTATGGTGGTTGGAGTGCTAGTTAGACTAAAATGTATCAATTGGAATTCTTAGTGTCCTTCACGAGTTTGGAAAGCCGTTTTTGCCACATCTTCTAACCATACTCCGATTTGGTAATAACTTGGTCTCAATTCCAATTTAGAGAAATACCAAGCTTCATGGAGTTCATCCAATATCATATATGAAGGGAAGAGGAAATTATTTTTGATTGATATCTTGTTTAATCCTTTGTAATAAATGCATAGTTTGAATGACCCATCATTATTTCGAACCAAAACTATTGGAGCTGCATAAGGACTTATTTTTCTAATGATACCACATCTCAATAGGTCTTGGATTGTCCTCTCAATTTCTATTTTTTGATGGTGTGGATGTCAATATGGTTTGATGCCTTTTAAACTTTTATAATGTGCTCAAGATCTTTTTCAAAAGGAATCTACATGAGAATATTTTGGAACACATTTGTGTCTTTGAATCAAATCTTGAATCTATTTTTTTTCAACATTAACTAGTTCTGAACTTAATAATTCCATCTGGTGACATTGTACCATGTATGTCGGTGCTCCTTTTTAGATTAATTTCATCTTCTGGTGGGAGGATGTCATTTGATTTTGGGGTGGTTGGAACTCATATAACTTCTCTCCTTTCCATCTAAACTTTATAAAGTGCATTTGATGGTTGGTAGAGTAGGTGCCTAATGTTTGTAACCACTGGACTCCCAAGACTACATCCATTCCTCCTAGAGCTACAATGTAGAAAAGGGATTCTAAGTTGTAATTTAACCTTGCGTCATTTTTCCAAGCTTTTGGTTTTTTTTCACGTCTTCTACCATGACCTTCATATTGCGCATTGGATATATGAAAATGTCCATCTTTTGAGAAATATTTATGTCAACTAAATTATGGGTACTTGTCATATCTATTAAGACCATTACATTGCTCTTCTTGATGTGCCCTTTTAATTTCAATGTGTGTGGTTTGGATATTCTTGTCATGATTGCTAATGATATTTGAGGCACATTCTCATTCGCCTAGAATTGGTGAATTTTTTTGATGATCCTCGACTTCTCCTTTAACTAATTCCTCACTATCTGAATCATCCTTGGCTTCACATTAATATAATTTTTTAGCATTATTTCCTTTGAAACACTTGTGTCTAGGGTCCCATTTTTCTTCGCAATATTTTCATTTCCCTATGTTTATTTGTTGAACTTCCATATTAAGTTTCCTCCTTCCATTAAGTTAGGTGGGGGGTATTTTTTATTTTCAACATTTGTAATTTGAAGGGATTTCGTCCAGAACAAACCTTGCCAATTTTTTGCTGTGATGCCATTTTTAATTTATTTTTGGCAACTTTTGCATTATGCTTAGGCTTGTCCATGTTTATGATATTGTGCATATCTAATTCCTCCATTATGTAGGGAGTTAATCTTGACACATGTTTGAAGTAAATGGTCCTCTACTAATTTTGGTACTTGCATTTTCAATGCTTTCCATTCGTAAGTGCATTCATCTACATCATTTATTTGCTATATTCTGGTAATTTTTACAAAGCTATTTATTTATTTATTATTTTGTTTTATTTATTTTTATTTTGTTTATTAATTTTGTTTTGTGATACATTGAAAAGCTTTTAAAGAAATGTAATACCCCCACTTGTCTAATTTGATATAAATATATGTAAGATCTTAGACTTTTGTGATCCATACTGTGAATATTAATGTCTTTTAGGTTAATCAGATAATTAGGATTTGGTCGACGTTTTGAACCAACTAATGTGGTTCACCCTCAGGACAAGGTCCTGAGTGTGAACCAAATTAGTTGGTTCGAAACATCGACCAAATCCTAATTAGGTGATTAATCCCAAATACATTATTATTTATAAATATATGTACTTGGATATTTAGGTTGGTGAGTTGGATGTACTTAGCTATTAGGATGGTGAGCCGAAGTTACATTATGAGGCCCACATGCCATTGTAAAAAGATAAAACATATTTTGGGGTCAATATGCCCAAATTTATATATGCCTTTAATGGCTGTGAGGTAGGAGAGACTAAATTTGTAACTAAAAATGTAAACATTCATAATCGTAATAAATTTAGGTTGCCTGCAGAGCCCACTCCATGGAAAGATTATGAGGGGTGAAACTCTATAGATAAAAAGGAAAAAATTGGGTTTTTGGTGAAAAAGGGTACCTCTGGGCCCACATGGCCAAGGGTGGCACATGGCGAGGTAAAGCCATGCATAATAAAAGAAATGTAGTTTGCTTGCAAATGCATTCATTCATTTAGCCAGTGATGGTTGGAGAGTATTAAGGAACTAGTGAGTCTTAGGCAGACTCTAGAACTGATGTGGTTATGGTTATTTAGTTAAACATCGAACGTATTCATCCTGGTGATTGGGCTTAGATCCATGGGCTTGATGCTCTGGTTGTGGGATCTTGGTGGCTCTGGTTATGGATTCATGACCATTGAGTTTTGGTGGAACTCAAAGGTGTGGTTATTCAATTAACCACATTGAATTGGATGCATCCTATTTGGGTGAGCCCTAGCGGCTTTGATTATGACTTGGTGGCCATGGAGTTCTAGTGGGGAACTTGGTTCATAGATGGTCGGTGAGTCCTAGTTGGGAATCTAGCATCGATTGTGGGGTTCATTTAGGTTTGAATATTTAGAACTTGGACACCAAACAACAACAGAGCTCTAGGAGTTGCAAGCTAAGACCATTCTGTCCAACTGTAAGTCATCCTGAAAGGTGGGAACCATCCTAGGACTCATAATGCGCCACTTGGGTGCCATTCAAGTAGACGTGAGCTGTGGCCGGAGACTGAGGCTGCTAGGATTGGCGATATGGCTAGGTTTTTATTATTCAATTTTCCTACTGTTTCTTGTGGAGTTGTTGCCCTAGCTCGAGGGTGATCGGTGGTTTAGATGATGAACTGCATGGTTTACAACTAAGAGGAACATAGATATCTCGTAGTTAATCAAACCATTTATGCAGATAATTTTTCTTTGCACGATTATATGTTTGATGGATATTTTTATGTGTGTTATGTGCTCTTGATAACGAACCCTATAATCGGTATTTGTTGTACTTATGTGCCATTCATTATTTATGTGCCTTTTCCTATAAAATCTAGATGGGGTTTGGTATAATTATGTGTATGGTTATGTATATAGATGTACACCATGCTTAATTAATGCATTGGAAATATGTTGTTAGTGACAATTATTTCAGATGTGGTATTTAAATTACATTTATATATGATGTAAAATAATCATAATTGCCAGGTAGTATTGCATTTCCCAATAATCATAATTTCCAGGTACAAGGTAGGAATTATGGCATATTTTTGTATATATGCTTCCACAATTAATATAAAGTAGTACTGGTTGAGTGGTGTTTCCTGATTGGGAGATGGGGAGATTATAGAGTGGTATTAAAGCCTAGCTACAACAATAGTTTTGAATTGGGCCAAAAACGAGTTACCCACAATGTGTTTGACAAAAGTGGCCATGGTGGAAATGATAGAAATCTCTATAAATTCGAATGAAGATACATAGGAAGTTTTCTGCCATAGTCAAAGGGAGTAACATGCCCATAATTTATGATTTTCTAGGCTTTGTTGGACCGAATTCAAGTCATTATTAAAGAGTTACAAGTTTTTGATTGATTTTTTGACAAAAGCCCTAATGACCATAATGATGTAATTTCACCCTAGAATTATAAGTGCCAAGAAAGGCACAATAAGGTTAATTGATCATTTGTTGGTTCAATTTATGGAAATTGATTAACTATAGCCTTAGAGGACTAAAATTCATGCACATGCATTGCTCCCATGGGAAAAGAGGGGTTTTATTTTTAACAATTTTTAAATGTTAGTTTTTAATTACATGTATAATGTGTAGGAATTTACAGGGTAAGTTCCTCAAATAGAACACCAAAGGACACCGCTCACAAACATATCACAGATCAATACACTAGTATTCTTGACTTGGTTAAAACCCTCAAAGAGGGAAACAGTCCATGGCCCGAGCCAACACAACCACTTCAAGTAATTTATTAATAAAAGAAAGAAAATTTACATAAGATTTTCTCATGAATGGTCACCCTACAAATGACCCTCCATGCTCTTTAAATAGATATCATGGACCAATCGAGTGTTAAGCCACAAATCAAGTGTCGATAATACTGAGGAGAGAATGAACTGTCGGATCAACTCATGTCTAGAGCATATTGTGATCGTCAAATTGTATGTCACAAAAGTATATAGTAAAGAAACACACTTTACCTAACTCTACACTAGACCAAGTTATACTTAACTATTTCCTATGTGTCGGAATATCCTAACATCACCCCTTTAGAACAACTTGGGATATGATTGAAGGATGTACAAATATGACACAATAGGAGAAGGAAGGAGGCATTAGAGCCTATCCCCCCTTAGTGACAACTTCTTGAACTCCAACCATAAATCGAAGTTTAGTAAACTTCACCTCTGTGACGGCCTTTGTAAAGATGTCTGCAACTTGATCATCGGTTGAACAATATTGCACTTCAAGAACATGGTCATGAATGAGATTTCCAATGAAGTGCATGCATAGTTCAATGTGTTTGCTGCGCTGATGTTGGACTAGATCTTTGCATAGTTTAATGGAACTTTGATTATCACACCAAAGTGTAGTCAGATGCTGCTACTGAAATCCAAACTCTAACAGGATATGACGAAGCCACAGGGCTTCCTTACTAGCTTCTATGGTGCCACGATACTCTACTTCTACTGAAGAAAGAGAAATGGAACTTTGTTTCTTACAAGCCCATGTAATAGGTCTAGAACCAAGAGTGAAAAAATAACCTGCAGTAGACTTCTGATCATCAGGGTCACCAGCCCAATCGAAATCAGTGAAACCAACCAATAGAGGAGATGCTTCTGCACTGTAATGAATCCCAAACTGAATTATTCCTCAAACATAACGAAGTATTCTTTTATCTGCTTTCCAATGACTTTCATGTGGGTTTTTCATAAACCGAGCAATAAGGCCAACAACAAAGGAAAGGTCAGGATGGGTATGGGTCAGATACAAAAGTTTTCCTACAAGTTGACAATATAAGGTAGCATCAACTTCAGGGGAAGTACAAGTGACTGAAATTTTGACTCCAGACTGAAAGGGAGAAGGGGCTGGCTTACAGCCTTCCATGTGAAAGTGGCATAGAATATCACAAGGCATACTTGGACTGGGAAAGGGAAATACCCTCCTTAGATTGCAATACTTGAAGACCAAGAAAATAATACAAGTTTCCCAAGTCAGTAATTTCAAATTGATTTTTAAGGCTAGACTTCACATGGTTTATAAGGTTGGGATCACTACTAGTAAGGAGAAGATCATCAACATAAAGAACACGAATGATAAGAGACTTACCCACTTTCTTGGTATAGACAGTATTGTCAGAATGACACCTACAAAAGCTAGTACCTAAAAGAAATCTATCCATTTTGGCATACCAAGCTCGAGGGGCTTGCTTGAGACCATAAAGGGATTTCTTAAGCCGACATACAAGGCTAGACTCTGTTTGGATAAAGCCAGGAGGTTTTTCCATATAGATTTCTTCATGCAAGTCCACATGCAAGAAGGTAGATTTAACATCCATCTGATGGAGTTCCCATTTGAAAGAGGCAACAAGGGAAAGAACAAGGCGGATAGAGTTCATTTTGGAAACAAGGGAGAAGGTTTCAGTGTAGTCAATGCCTTCAACTTGTGAAAAGGTCTTAGCAATAAGACGAGCTTTATGTTTATAAACTTTTCCATCTAGTCCAAACTTGGTTCTGTAAACCCATTTACATTTAACAAGTTTTCTTCCATTTGGAAGAGGAACAAGATCCCATGTGTCATTTGCCAATAATGAACGGTATTCTTCATTCATAACTGCTTCCCAATCTCGATGTCCTGAAGCTTCTGTAAAGGTGTCAGGATCATAATTCGCTGAAGTTTGAACCAGTAAAGAAGAGGCTCTATCGAATTGAGAACATGTACATTATTGATTTGTAGGATGACTTGCAAGAGAACTTGTTGTATATCGAGTAGCACAGACCCATTTTGGAAATCGAGGAGCTGAAGGAGGATCCTAAGAAGGTGGGGGAGGGAAATATTTTCAAAAGTAGAAGGGATAGAGAGAGGTGGCACATCCGCCGAATTAGGCTCGTAGGTTGATATATTTTCAACAAACTTTACATCTCTTCTAATGATAACACTTTTGGATTTAGGTGAAAGAAGTATATATCCTTTGACATCTTCAGAATATCCAACAAAAATACATTTTTCACTCTTAGGTTCTAAGGCTTTATGTTTCTCATTGGGAATATGGGCCCATGCTTCACTTCCAAAAACACGAAAGTGACTTACATCTGGTTTAATTGAGCTCCATGCTTCTTTTGGAGTGATATTCTTTAAAACCTTAGTAGGAGTGCGATTTACTATGTAATTTGCACAGTTAATTGCTTCTGCCCAAAAATTAAGACTAAGTCCTTTAGATTGAAGCATACAATTATCCATTTCCTTTAAGGTGTGATTCTTCCTTTCAGCTACACCATTTTGTTGTGGACTGTATGGAACAATATGTTGCATTTGAATTCCATGCTTAGTGCAAAATTTGATGAATTTGTTGTTAACATATTCTCCGCCATTATCAGATCTTAGCTTAATAATTTGATGTCCAGATTGATTCTCAACAAAGGCCTTAAAGGCCAAAAACGTATTAAATACTTCACTCTTGAGTTTTAAGAAGTATACCCAAGTGCGTATGAAGAAATCATCAATGAAAGTTAAGAAATACATGTAGCCAGAGAATGAAACAACTGGAAGTGGACCACATAAATCACTATGCATAAGCTGTAAAGGGGCTGAAGCGTGAAAAGGCACATTTTTCAAAACTATCTCGATGATGTTTTCCGAGTACACACCATCTTTGCAAGATACCATAGGAAGACTTGTCACCATATTTTTTTTACATAGAGTTTGAAGGGAGTCATAGTTTAAGTGACCAAAGCGCTCATGCCAAAGTCTGCTCACTTCATCATTATGAGCAAGAAATACTGAGGGAAGAGTTGATGACCCAAAGTTGTTAAACTTATACAACCTTGTAGAATAATCAGCAATGCCAGTAGCTAAAATTTGTCTATGATCTCTTAGGTCCTTAAGTACAACATCATGAGGTGAGAATTCAATGATTTTACCTTCACCTGAATGAGTTACCTAATATACAGATAGAAGGTTGCAGGATAAGGTTGGAACACATAATACATCATTAAATTGACTATTCTCTAGATGAATAGTTCTAGTCCCTACAATACTAAGAGATCTATCATCACCAACATATATATTTTTGTTGTTACAATCATTTAAAGAAAAAAACATGGCTTTGTTTTTGGCCATGTGATAAGAATCTCCAGAATAAATGAGCCTACTCATGAGAATGAGAAGAAAAAGATATGTTTAGTGCATAACCAGATTGAGATGCTTGACAACCACATGCAGAAAGTGCTATTCCTGTAGATGAAGTTGAAGAGTGCTCCAAATGGATGTTATGATTCTTCATTGCTGCTTCCAAGGCTTCCATCTTCTTAAAGCATTTGGATACTAAGTGGCCATCTCGATTACAAAAGTTGCAATGTTTATCAATCTTCTTCCCTTTGTTTTTATTTGCCTTATTATTTTCTTGAATTGATTTTTCATTTTAAGACTGAAAGTGTTTAGGACCCTTGTTTGGTTTAGGACCATTCTTTTTAGGATATTGCTTCTTAGGAATCTTTGAATTTGGTTGTTGTTGGGCGGCTAAAGCTTTCTTAGAAGAGTTTATAAGATTAAGAAGACTAAGATGTAAGAGTTTTTCTTGTTCTCTTATTAAAGAATCACAAAAGGCATCAAAAGAGGGGGACTTGTAGTCTTGTCCTTGAGAAATAAAGGCTTCTCTAGTAGAATGGAAGGTGGAAACAAACACAAAGAAGGTTACTCCCAACTTATTAAGAATGGAATATATAAGGCTACCATATTCTTTCTTAACCTTAACACCTTCCAAGAGAAGTTTAAGGGTCTTGAACTTGGACAAAAAATGTTCAATGGAAGAAAAATTATTGGGGTCCAACTTAAGCAACTCATTTTCGAGTTGATGGGCTCTAATTTCATTTTTAATTCCAAAAACTTTAGTGAGTTGTTTCATTGCTTCATTAGCGGTATCAAGTTCTGCGATATGGAATCTAAGGTGTGGAGAAATAGACATTCCTATCAACCCACGTCCTTGATCTTGCTTATTTTCCCATTTGGCTGCCTTATCTTCATCTTTAGGTTTAGTTTATTGGCTTGAGGCTATTCTGTAAATACCTTTATTTCTAATTTAATGCACAATGTAGGACCACCATTGGAAGTAGTTGGTGCTGTCAAGAATAACTTGGCATGGACTTTCCATTTTAGCAGAAACTGAAGCTTTAAATGCTAAGATCTCGAAAAATTAGGCCGATTAAAAGAAAACAATTTTCGGATGAAGAAGTTATGGCTTTTTGAAGAAAAGTTGTTGAAGATGCCGACGAAGTGCATGAATGTGCGGAAATGAATGATAATGTTATATTTAAAACCCCCCCATTTCCAAACTTAATCTAATTAGCTCACTTAAAAAAAAAATTATGTGACCCACTTTTATAAATAAGTGAAAGCCACTTTTACAATGGTACTTTATGAGCTACCCACTAAATTGTAACTTAAAATAAAAGATAACAAGACTTTAGAATTATAAGTGACTCACATTTTATAATGGGTGAGAGCATTTTTACGTAAAGTAACTTTAAAACATAAGTTACATGTGCTTTTTGAAAAAGTAACTCAACAAAAAGAAAGACTTGAACTCAAGACCTCTATTCTCATAAAGTAACTTTGGACCAAGTGAGCTAGTTTAAAAGGTTAGTAATTTTTGGAAAAGAAGAAGGTTGTTGTTGGTTTTTTTTTTTTTTTTTCACTGAAGATTTGAAGTGCATGCTTACTTGAAAAAACCCTTTTTTCTTACAAAACAAAAAACACACAACCCAACAAGGACATGAAAAAAAAACCGAACCTTATGGCTTGAAGTTAGGTTTCACCGGAAACTAAATATTTTACTAATGTTATGATTTTTTGAGATCACACTAAGGCGCAGCAGAAAAGAGCATACGCATGAGAAAAATCCTTCCTTTCCGTTTCTGATTTTCCTAGATCACAGAGAGTCACGGTGCAAAGAGCATACGTAGAAATGAAAAATATAGATCCTATAACAAAAAACAAAGAGCTAAATAAACTGAAATAAACACATAGATGAATAACTAAAACTGCAAATAAAGACTTTATACCTCCAGATCTTAAAAATGACGTAGCTAGGGCTACCATAAATATTTTTGCTTGAAACGAAAATGGGTTCCTCACTGGAACAGATGCTCCTAACACAATAGAGTAGTCCTCTAGGCTCGAAAGTGGTCAGAAACAATAGATATAGGAAACGACAGTTGGATGCAGTTGTACTGACTTCCGATTTGGATCACCAACAGATGCGACCCTCAAATAGCTCTGATACCATGTAGGAATTTATAGGGTAAGCTCCTTAGATAGAACACCAAAGGAAACTGCTCACAAATAGATCACAAATCAATACACTAGTATCCTTGACTTGGTTAAAACCCTCAAAGAGGGAAATAATCCACTGCCTGAGCCAACGCGACCACTTTAGGCAATTTATTAATAAAAGAAAGAAAATTTACATAAGATTCTCTCATGAACAATCACCCTACGAATGACCCTCCATGATCTTTAAATAGAGATCATGGACCAATCGAGTGTTAAGCCATGGATCAAGTGTTGGTAATACTGAGGAGAGAATTAACTGTCATACCATTTCATGTCTAGAACATATTGTGACCTTCATATTGTAAGTTACAAAAGTACATAGTAAAGAAACACACTTTACCTAACTCTACACTAGACCAAGTTATACTTAACTATTTCCTATGTGTCGAAATATCCTAACATCCCCCCTTAAGAACAACTTGGGATAAGATTGAAGGATGTACAAATATGACACAATAGGAGAAGGAAGGAGGCATTAGTTCCTAAGTGATTATATATGTGGAATAAATAAATCCACTTATATAGAAATGGATGGTAGTATTGAATTCGAATTGGGGTTCTTACAAGGGTTATAACCATATAACCCCACACTAAATGCGAATAGTTATATCATATATATATATATATATATATATATATATATATATCATGTTAATGTTGAATTATAAGTTGGAATAAAGACATGCATACATTTCAAATGAAAGGTTGATATATAAAATGGTGTTTATGCTCATATAGTGTTTTATGCATATGTTTTAAACCCCCTTATATGAAGAATTCCTTTGTTCGGGCTAGTGGTATTAAGCTCGAATGAGGGGGGGTCGACGTTTTTATATGCATAGATATATATTGTTTGGGTATGGTGTTTACACATATACATTGCATATGTTTTATAAGGTTTATAACTATATGACATTTTCCCCTTTCCAAATGCATATGAGAACTTTGGCGTTACAAAGTACAAATATTATCGAAATGGTATAACTATGTATATAATGTTTTATGTGGGTTGAAGGGCTTAAGAAAGCCATAAACACTTTTATCAAGAAAGCTAAAATTGAGAGGATTAAACACCTCATTTCTCAATAAACAACATTATTCATGGTCGTGGTCTACCCCTCCCTTGGATCCTAGAATTCTTGTGAATGGTTAAGGGGTGAGTGTGTGAGCCTGTGAGACAAAGACAACCTTGTGAGACAACCCTGCTTTAACATCCAATCAAGTTTGAGATATGACAACATCTTAAGCCATTTTATTTGCTAATCTCCATGGTTGATGAAACAACTATGATGTCGGTGGGGTCCGTGTTCGAATCGTGACTGTCCATCATCACCCACCATCGCCATTGATTGACTAGGTGTTGTAGGGCCTGTTGTTTAATTTACGTATGTTTTTCAAAAAAAAAAACATAACATCTTTATTAATAAAAATACTTGATACAATAGATGGGAAAATACCAGTCTTCTACATTTTTCATACAACCATGCACCTTACAATAAACATCTAGTAAAATTCTCAATACATTGTAACTAGAATTTCCATATTCAAACACAAAACCAAAAAATGAAAAAAACTCCGAACATCTATAGGCAGATAGGAACATGAAGGCAAAAATATACCCCAGATTAGAACTAAAAGGATTTTCGAGCACTTATAGATCCATCCATCAGCAGTCCAAATGCCACCATGCCAAAACAGAGGAGCAGTCCACGTTTAGACATGACACCCACCATCCCATTTTGTTCCCTATATACATGAACAAAGGAGATGTCCTTGAAAGAATGAATGATCTGTATGACTTGTGCCATCCAATGGTGTAAGGGGGGATTTGGAGGGAATTTTGTCTTGTCACCCACTTAATGATAGATTTTGAATCCCCAACGATCTTGATAGGTCCAATCTCTAATAATTTCTCACATTTTAGGATCCCAAAGAGCCACAATTTCTGCCCTAAAGTTTGTGCCCTCCCCCTTGTGTGAGTAAAAACGATATTCTGTTTCAGGTTTATATATTATAATATTGTTATGTGGAGGTACATACAGGCGTGGAGGTGGAACTACAATCCCATTGTGGTTGGCTTCTGGGCTCATATTAAAAAAAAATAAAAATAAAAATATTCATTATCTTAACTTATTGTAATGTATTATGGTCATGTGCCATTGGTGAAAATGGACCTCGGAGAAGTATAATGTATATATGTTACATATATAAAATATTTTATACTTTGGTAAATTGTGGTTGGAGTGTGTGGAACCATCCCTGCATATGTATATGGTCAAAAATTTATCGTATGTGACTAACTTACTAGCCAATTGGGAAGAAATAGGAGGCCAGTAAACCAACTCACTTCCAACGGGAACTAGAGGGAATTTGAGCAGAATGAGTAGGATTTACCTATAGTGTTAAAGAGGTCTATATGCCAAGAACTGGTAGTGACCAACAGAGGAGAAAGGCAGTTACAAGCCTGTTGGAAGCAAGCATATTTGAATTTTCAGATGTAGAGGGAATGCAAGAAAATCACTTGAACTTCAAAGGCCCATAATTTTCAGCCCATAGTCCATAATTTGGCATGTGGCTAGTTGATAGAAAGGAAAATTTAATCTAGCTACAACCATCCACCCATAATTTTAAATTGCGGCTAAGAATTTTTGGAAAATTTAAAAGAAAGCCATAGGTGTCCTAAATGGGAAAACAAAATGGCCTAACTAGCTATAACGTTCTACAGAGCATAAATTTCAGCCCAAAGGTTGAAACAACACAAACTTAGAGTCAATATAGAGCTATTGATGAGTGAAAAATTATGAAAAATACATAATTTTAAATAGGATCAGATTTGCAAGCAAACTTCTCACAGGATGCTACAGGTATTGAAAAATAAGCAGTTCAGTTAATATATTTGGATGCCATATCTTTTAGCCCAGAGATTAGAATGTGTTAAGTAAGCAGTCAATAGAAAGCTATTGACTAGAATAACATATTGGTGAACCCATAATTTGAATATGGGCAAGAATGTTGAGGAAAAATCCTTATGAAGTACAAGTTATAACAGGGGCAAGATGACTTTTAACAGTGATAGGGGTTGGTATAAGAAAGAACTAGATAAATGGCTGCCAATACAATAGGGATGTAGATACTGGTATAGCTATAAGGGAAACATATGTAGGGGGCGCAAGTGTCTGGTAAAATTGAATAAGACAAAGATGTTGTGGACTCCATGTTAAGAACAAATTGAATAGGATCTTTCTAACCATTCCCATTGTTCTTGTATTTTAAGATATCAAATGTGATATATAGGTTTATGTGTTGTATAAGCACATATATATGTGTTGCATGAACATCTGTGTGATGAATGCACATTGAGTGATAAAATTATACTGAAGTGTCTATGTTGTAGCTAATAGGAAGAGCTAATCATGGTTTTTGTGTTGCTAATCATGCAACTATTGAGGACAACAAATGTAATAGGTCTACGCTATTGAAGATGTTGGCAAGATGGATTTCCTGAGGGACTATTAATTAGTGGAGGGGATGCGTAAGCCTATAAATATGAGTATGAAGAAAAGAAAAGAGAAGAGAAGAGAAGGAAAGAAAAAAAAGAGAAGAGAAGAGAAGATAAGGAAAGGAAAAAAAATAGAGAAGAGAAGAGAAGAAAATAAGAAGCCAAGAGAAGAGAGATATGATCTCATTGAATATCCCATGTGTGGGAGAGTAAAGTGGACTACTAAAGGACTTGAGGGTGCCTAGAGACCCCATAAAAGCAACAGGTTGGAGGCCACTAAGGTTTGGTACCCTTGCTGGTGGAGGATACTATGTACTCAGTGTTGGGCAGGTAGCTTCCCTATGAAGTCAAAATCATACCTATTCCTAAAAATAAGTATATGATAAATAAATAAGGTAGTGGAAGGGAATTATTCAGTGAAAGATTCAATGATTTAATAATCATTGAGTCCTAGGTGTTGACTCTAACAACGTTGGAGGTGTGATTATTCAGTTAATCACACTAGATTGGATGCATCTTGTTTTGAGAGCCTAAGTGGCTTTGAGAGCTTCGAGCTCTAGTTTATGGTTGTTGTAACCATGGAGTTATAGTGGGAACTTGGTTCTAAGATATTCATTTAGATTGATTAATAAGTGATCCTTGTGCTTGGAAATAGTAATATACTAATGCACGGTTATTTAGTTGACCATGTCATAGTGGATGCATCCTGATGTGCAAGCCTTAGCGGCTCTAGTTTATGGCTAGCCATGCAGTTGAGGCCTTGACTTAGGGTTGACCGACTACCGAAAGGCAAGGAACAACACAATATATAGCTGGGTGGGATGTTATATGTTTGTAGCCAACTGACATCATACAAAAATAGTGTCAATTCAATTAGTATATCTTATCTTTTGTGTGTGAATGCAAGAATTATAAATTGAAATTTTTAAGAATAAAATACTTGTTAATTGATTACTAATTTTATGCGTGTTGAAATTTGGTACCTGTTGTGCCCTACAACAACCCCCCATTTCATAACATTTTTATCACAAACAATTAACATATGAAATGGGTCCCTTTTAAAATTTTTAATTGGCATTAATGAACTTGTTCGAAAAAGGTATGATAATCAAATGAATTTGTCAATAAAAGCCTTTTTGAACAAATAATAAGCAATTTTTGGTTAAGTCCGAAAAAGCAATCGCAAGATCGTTTGCTACCTTGGTTCTTTCCGATGCGATATCGCTATCGGCCATCGGCGATAGCCAATGCACACACATAAAAAGCACATGTCTTTTCCCCGATCCGACACGATATAGGTGATCAACTATCGGCTCTACTTCTTATGAAAAGCGTTTTAAGCTTCGACCCGATGCGATATCGCTATCGGCAGTCGGCAGAATCCTATACATTTTCATAAGACGTTCAGATCTTTTCCCGATGTGATGTGATATCGCTATCGGTAGTCGGTAAATCATATGATATACATCTAGGGATTATGTTCGCGCGCTAATATGATACAATGTCGCAATCGGCATTCGCCAAGATCTCTCCCAAATGATAATGTCACTCACACTCCCGATGCGATGCGATGACGCTTAATGATGACCAGAACTCCTAAAAGGTGATTATTTCAAAGCATTAAAGTTATATTTAAATCCGATTTGACAAAAGCACAAATTTCAAAATGCCGTTAAGTAAAGGGATAAGGTAATGCATGCGTATTTAAAGCTTTGCCCCTTCGAATTAACGAACAATTACGATTAGACCTTTGAAAAAATCTGTTGCACGCTTAAAGGGGTCATTCGGTTTAATAACTTAAGTAATGGTCATTTATGGAGCTGCAGGCTGTAAAATCACCATCATTGCATCTAGATCCGCAGCCACTTTTAGAAATAATCTCACCACGCTTCAAATAATATATCTATCCCGTTATGGATCGTCATTGTTATTTCCTTGTTACGATTTCTCTTGCATTTGTGTAGAATTCAACCGAGAGAAGTCTGAATATGATGGGAAAGAAGTTCAAGAAGGTGGCAGGTTCTACTACGACACCTGTCTCAGGCCAAGCTGCTATAGTTTCAAAGAAAGGCTTAATCTCAGATACTACATGCACTGGTCTTCCTGGCACTACATGGCAAGGTACATACAATTTGCTAGAAGCAGAACAACCAGAAAAGACAGTAACGGAGGCTAGTGTGGATGAACTAAGAAAGTCTGAGGCAACTCTTAAAGATTTGGCTGACTCCTTTCTGCACAGAATAGCAGCCAGAGAACAAGTCTTGCCTTATACTGATGTGGTACGTTGGGCAATTGAAGAAATTACTCTCACTGATAGAACCTTCCATACTAAGGATGGAAGGATTTTCGGTTCCTTCAAGCCTGACGACTTGAGACGGATGTATCATTTGCCAAAACCCGAGCAAGTCTATAACAGAGCCTTTGTGGAGAAGTTCGCCAAAGAGAATGAATCACCATCCGAACCTCTCCGAGATTGGAGGCAAAATCCAGCTAAACACAAGCATGATATGTCGGGTAAGTACTCCAATGCTTCTTTGGCTTCACCTTATTGCTATGCTGGGATTATGATGTGTAGATTGTGGGGATTTCATGACTCTGCTAATATCCATGTTGATATGGTCCCCTTAATGGAAGCGGCCGTAAATAGTATAATCATGGATTGGGCCACTATTCTGTCTGATAAGTTGGTCATGGCTATTCGTGAGTTTAGGGCCAAAACCAGAGTCACCGAGAGAAAAATCCCACCCTTCTATTACTCTGCTTACATTATGGATACCCTTTGTTTTAATTCAGAATTTCCTGTCCTTGGTTGGAGATGGACAACCCATGACCCAACACCCATTCACTTGTACCATCGAAAATTATGGAAACCTTCTCATAAAGACCATTTGTATCAAATCTGCAATGGTTTCATGGTGCCCGTTCACTACTCTATTTTTGACAGACCTATCCCTAGAATTTCCTATGAAGCTTCTTTTGACCTACCAGCCGTAGCCCATTGGTTCGGCGAAGAGCATTTTACTTATATTAGAGTTTTTGGAAGCAAGGCCAGGCCACATGTCCTCCCCCTGTACATACCAGATAAATTGTTAGCCCGGGAAATCTCCTACCAGATTATGTCTGAGGGTGTTACACAAACTCTCAAAGAGGAGAAAAAGAGAGGATGGCCCTCTTTTCCTTTAAGAATTGGAGTTTATACGCTGCTAAATTACAAGCATGCAGAAAAGGAAGCAGCAAAACTCCAAATGATATCCCTGGCTTCTATTCCAAATAGACTCTATGATCCAAAAAAGACTGCTTTTATTGCCTTGGAACAGGCCAAGCTGTCAAAGGTTGTTCATCAAGAAGACCAGTTTGATGACCTGTTCATGAGTGCCGATTCAATAAGCCAAGTCAGACAACTTGCTTCACTGAGATATGAAGATGTGGAGTTAACTGAATTTAATAAACTTAGAAAGCAAAGGTTGCAAACTTTGCCTCTAGATTTATTATCCACAACCCCAACATCCTCCTCAAGCGAGCCTGGTCAGCAGCAAATAAATTCACCTCCTGTTACAATTAAAGAACAAGAGGAAAGGCAAAACAAGCTGCAGGCAGAAAGGCATAGAAGGGAACAGATAGAAAGGCAGCAAAAAGCACAAATTGAACAAGAGCAAAGAAAGCAAAAGGAGCTAGAACAACAGAGGAAAAGAGAAGAAGAAGAGAAAGCAAAGAAAGAACTAGAAGATAGGCAGAAAAGGGAATTGGAGGAACAGCAGCAAAGAGCACAAGAGGAAGAACAGCGGAAGGCATTCGAGGAACAGCAGAGAATTGAAAGAGAAAAAGAACAGAGTAAAGCCCACACAGAACAAGGTGAGCAAATCTCTACTGATCCTGAATTGATTAAAGAATGGAACCAATTCGATTCCATTATAAGTGGGAAGGAAGCCTCCAAAGACTCAGACGCCTCCAAAACAAATAAAGCTCCCGATACTACTTCTTCTCCGGTTCTAGAAGGAACCAGCGGCCCACCCATGGTACAGAATGTTGAGGTAATCACTCAAGACCCATCCGATCAAATTGATCTTCAGGTAGAGGAAATTCCTCCCCTAGACATTTTCTACAGCCCAAAGCATAGAGCCGTTGTAAGGCGCTCTAGGAAAAGACGAAGGCTTGATCAACCTTCTGTTTCATCTGAGCAAACAGTCACGGGCAATGTCGTCTGGAAGGGAGAATTAGATCCCTCTAAAGATCTGACAAAGCTATCGCAATTTGCGGGAGCTTATTCAGCGGCAACTATTGACAAAGCATCCGAAGTAAGTCTTCTTTTGAAGACTAAAGAGCATGAGATATATGCATTGCAAGCAGAAGTGATAGAGGCAAGGAATAAGGCAGCGCAGGCAAAAGAACAATTGCTGGCCCAACAACAAGAGAATCATTTGTTAACCCAACAAATTGAAAAACTGAGGATAAACCAATCTGACATTCAGAAAGCACAAGAATTGTCAGAGGCATTATCTCAGTTAAAGGCATCGAATGAGCTAATGATGAAAGCTAAAGACGAGCAAATAATTCAGCTATCAGCACAGCTCGAAGGTATCAAGAGCGCCCAGAGTATCGATGATTTCAGAGCAGAGGCAACTCGAATAAACAGCGCATTGATATCTCAAATCAGGATCTTGTGCCAACAACTTGTTGAAGCTGAATCACTGTGTGAAACATCTACAGCAGTGTGTGAACAAATCGAGAAAGCCAGAAGTAAGTTGGATCAGGCTGAAGACGATATAACAGAGTATATTGAATGGCAAGACACTCCAGAAGGGCAAGCGGCAAACTTTTCCCGAATCCATGTAACATACAAGGATATACTTTTCATGGAATGGAACACCCAGGTGATGAAAGCAGAAAGGGCAGCCTCAAGATGCAAAATGATTGCCAGCAACATGATCAATCTAGTCAATGATACATTGTATCTGGCAAACATGATTTCCCAATGCACACCTGGAAACTTAACAACAGCAAACATGCTGGAGCACAGGAACTACCCTGATCTAGAGAAACAAGGGCGGTTAATTGCTGGAGTAAATACCTTGACCGCCGACGCATACTGGCTTTTCCTGATTAAACCACATTCTCAAAGGTCGGCTCTAAACTGTCTAACAGATGCTCTCCGATACCTGATTGCCGATATTCAAGATGCCACATATGATGCACAGCTGACTTCACGCCTCAATACTCCACCAGAAGTAGAGCCAATGCTGGCGATATGTCAGCGAAGGAGTAAAGGCAAAGAGACCTCTGACTGAAGCATCGCCGCCGACTGCCGAATCACCAAAATGCAAGATGATATTTGTTAATGCCGATTTATTAGTTTTCAGTTTTAGATATTTAGATATTTAGATTAGCATAGTATTTATAGACCCTTTCATTGTTTTGGAAAGGGTCGTAAAATTTTGTAAAAGACTTAAAGGCTGAAGTTTGCACTATTGTGCTTCAGTCTATATTCTTTTTGAAACTCGACCACTGGTTCTTAATTTTACTTGGAAGGCTGTTTTAAGTAGATTGTGCACTATTGTCGTTTGCTTGGAATGCTTTCTGGTTTGAAGGAAGGACTGCGACATAGCGATTAATATATTGGATTGATCAAACAGCTTGCATGGTACTATTATCTGTATCTGTTCTCTTTTCTATTATATGAATTGCTGTGTTATTACTTTTGCTATTGTTGATTACATGTATGCGATATAACAGCAAGTCTGCATTTCATATCACTATTGAATGTTTTGTGATTTGTTATCTTTTTTACTCATTCGTGTAACAATGATATAAATGACTGAACGCAGTAATTTGCTATTATCGCTCTGCATAACTACTTATGCAGAGCAATCTTAAATGATTTAAACATTTATGCTTATTGTTAGTGTCATCTATATGCCTGCCATTAAGCATAGATTATCAAACGCTGCATTCTATGAATCGATAAGTCCCGGGATTAGCTTATAGTTATTATATTTTTCTTGTAGTTTAGTCATTTATTTATTATCACTTCATACCGTAAATCATTCATCCATCCCGTTTACTTATAATCTTTGGGAAACTGGTCCCATTATCCCCAGTCGGAGCCACTATTCCAAACGGAAAAGGAGCTGCACTAAGTTCCGGACCGGGTGGTTTCCCCGATGTTGTTGCAACGAATTTCGGGGCATCAACATTTTTGGCGCTAGAAGGAGGGCATCGACTGTGAATGGCAAGTAGGTCCAAATCTGCAAACCATTCTAAGAGTAATTCTCCCTCCAAATCCTCTCCCCCTTCTCAATCACATGCCGGTTCTCCGGCACACAATCGAGAAAAAGAGGAATCAACCACCACTGCTCATACCCATCATATTTCAGAACATTTAAGTCTTGAATCCCCTGAAGTTCAGTCTCTTATACATAAACTTCAGAGCTTCTCGATTTCGCCTCAGAAATCTGAAGTATCACAAAGCAGCGTGACCTCGCAGTTAAACTTATCCCATCCACTTACCAGGCTTCAGAGCGAAAAACTCGGTATTGAACCTACTGAGTTTCCTTTACCAAAAAGGAAAAAGGCTAAGAAGATTACTGAAGAATCTGATAGTGAAGATCTTTCTTCCATATCCTCCATCTCAACTCCTCCACTGCGAAGTCAACCATCCACTCCTCCGTTACACACTGTTGTTCATCAGGGAATAAGTACTACAGCATCTCAAACTACTCACTCTTCAACAATCTCTTCTCCTCAGTCATCTGGAATCCCAATAGTAGTAACAAATATTATCGCCAGCATAATGGCAGATCCATGGACTACGCCAGGTGCAGTCAATATGCCCGGACCATTACATGATCTACCTGATGCTCCCGAAAAATGGTTGCCTAAATTTAATCCAGATAACGGAACACAAGCTGAAGAACATATTAACAATTTCATGTTAGCAGTTAATTTAAAAGGAGTGACAGAACAAGATGTTGTTGTCAGGCTTTTCCCTTATACCCTGCAAGGATCGGCAGGATCCTGGTACTTCTCTTTACCTTCTGGTTCTATTACCAGCTGGACCACATGCCAAGAGCAGTTCCTTACCAAATATGGAGATGACAGGTCTCTGGCGACTTTAATAAATGACCTCTCCAATTTGAGAATAGAGCATAGGGAACCAATAAAGGAGTTTAATGCTCGATTCAACAAACTCCTAAATAAAATCCCCACCGCTTCAAAACCAAGTGAACAAATTAGGAGCGAATGGTATATTACTGCCCTCCCTTCCAACATAGCTATTTTTGTCGACAGGGCTGGCAAACCTACCTTAGCTGAAAATATGAAGGAAGCACTTGCCGTTGAAAAGCGTATTAATGCTCTAGAGAAGAAAGCTGCCTTAGAGGATAGAAAAACCAAAAAAGTTTCATTTAAAGAAGATTCTAAGAAAAAGACCCCAAAGGACCCATACGACATGGAAGGTTTACAAAAAGTCCTCAAAACATTGTCCAATGAAATGGTTGAGATTAAAAAACAGGTGGCTGAAACTTCAAACAAAAGACCATTTAGAACTTTTAAGAAAACTGAAACAAAGCCACCCAATGTTATATCTAATGCAGACTCAGAACAGGATGAAGAGGAAGAAGTAGTTGAATGTCACGGTATGTGGGATTTTATACTCCCAAACTCTGACACCGAGAATCAAGAAGAAGCATTTCCTGTTACTACAAGAAGTAAAATTGCCTCTGAACCTACTCAAACAACTACCAAAAAGAGGAGTGCAGGTGCTGCCACACCAAAAGAAAAAGTTATTCCAAAAAAGTCTCCGGTAGCAGCCCCTCAAAACCAGCCTCCAATTTCTAATCCTCCTTCGACATCTAAGACACTAGTGGTATCTAACTCCATGGAGTATAATATTGTTGATGATATGAAAAAGACTAAAGCAAACATAACCATGTTTGAACTAAGTAAGTTAAAAAATCAGCAGAAATCACTCCTAAGAGAATTTAATGCTGTCTCCTCTTCTCCTCTTCCCAGTTCAAAAGCTGCTAATGATTCAGGACAACCCCCTCCAGATATGGTCGAAGCTACCGATTCGGTTCTGATCGGAGATAGATCCAATTCTCATACCCCACCTTTCTTGCTCACCTATGAAATCTATAATCGAAATCTGCATAACTGTTTAATTGATTCAGGGGCTTCATCTAATATTATGCCAGCTTCAGTTTGTTCTAAACTGAACATAGAACCCCAGAAGTCCGCGATTCATATTGTACAGTTAGACAGAACCAAAGTACAGGTTATAGGAGAAATTAATTCCGTGACTATCAGGTTGTCTGCTGATCCCAGAATAGTACAGAGAATAGATATTTTGATAGCTGACATACCTGAATTCTACGGCTTAATTTTGAGCAGGGATTGGTCTGAGAAATTTCATGGATACATTTCCACGGATTGGTCACATATGTGGCTCCCCTACAAGGGTAATCCAAATCAAATAAGGATCGACCGTGAGAAACACATGACCCACACAGTAACCGATTTCGAACAAGAAAACCAGCCTGTGGCCTTCAACAACAACATTTTGGGAAATTATTCCTCAGAATCATTCTTTGGCAACTTTGTTGCCCAATCTTCCCCTTTTTCAGTTAACCATTGTACATCTCAAGTAGAAAATTTTTCACAAACCAATTTATCCAAATGCTTTAACACAAATCAAAAGGATGTAAATATTTTTGTTAATTCTCCTTTATTTTGGTCTTTGTATTTTGATGGCTCTAAGTCCAGCGAGGGCTCAGGAGCAGGTTGCATCTTGGTTAGTCTGCAAGGCGAAAAGACAATGCTTTCCTGTAGATTAGAATTTGAATGCACCAATAACACAGCTGAATACGAAGCTCTAGTGCAAGGATTATATAAGGCAATTGACCTTAAAGTCCAATATATAAAAGTATTCGGCGATAGTGAGATCATTGTTAAGCAGGTAAGGAATACAATTCATTGCCTTTCCAGTCACCTTAAGCATTATCAATCGCTAGTGCAAGATCTTACTTCGCATTTCTCAGCATTCAACATTTCTTCAATTCCAAGATCACAAAACTCAGCAGCTGATTTACTAGCCAACGTAGCTTCCAAACTCCTCCCTTCCGAAGACTATAGTCTTGATAGATTTTCTATAGAATTAATTTTTAGACCTTCAGTTCCCGATAACATCACCAACTGGAGGGTTTTCAACCATGACGAGGACATCTTGCAATTCTTAACCTCTGAAAAGTCTTATGACAATCAAATCATTGAAGAAGATGAGCATGATTCTCAAATGAAAGAAACATCTCAAGATAACGCGATTCCTAAGCCTGTAGTAAAGCTCGAAGACCTTTATGACATTAAAGACAGGTTTAAACCTGCAATTAACGCAAAACTCCAAAGCTCTACTCTTAGGTTTGAGTCAATTAATTTGGGAACAGCTCAAGCTCCTCAAAATATCAACTTAGGATTAGGACTTTCTATAGAAGAAAAGGAAGCATTCATCAAACTCTTAAGGAAAAACAAACAAGTTTTTGCTTGGAAGTATGACGACCTCAAGACATATGATACATCTATCATACAACACACTATTCCTATGCTTCCCGATCAAAAACCGATCCAGCAGAAGTTAAGAAAAATACATCCGAATTTGGAGAGCCAGATAAAGTCGGAACTTAATAAGCTCTTAACAGCTAAGATTATCTTCCCTGTCCGACATTCAAACTGGGTCTCTAATATGGTACCAGTCAGGAAGAAAAACGGCGACATCCGAATCTGTATTGATTTCAGAAACTTGAATAGGGCAAGCTTAAAAGATAATTTCCCACTGCCTACCATGGAACAAATCCTCCAATCGGTAGCAGGATTTGAATTGATGTCCTTTCTTGATGGTTTCTCAGGATATAATCAAGTGCTGGTTCATCCTGATGACCAACTTAAAACCACATTCAGAACAAAATGGGGGACTTATGCATATCAAAAGATGCCTTTTGGACTCATAAATGCAGGAGCAACATTCCAAAGAGCTATGGATACAGCCTTTAGAGGGTTAATTAATCGAACAGTAGTCGTCTACCTCGATGATATTACTGTGTATTCTAAAAAGAGATATAACCACTTGCATGATTTAAAACAGATTTTTCAACGATGCAAAACATATGGTATCTCTCTTAACCCGAAAAAGTCTTTCTTTGCTCTTAACCAGGGTAAGCTTTTAGGGTTTATTGTATCTAAGGATGGAATTTATGTAGATCCTGATCGAATTAAGGAAATTTCTGAAATTCCTTTTCCACACAACAAAAAATCGATGCAATCGTTTCTAGGACAGATTAATTTCGTTAAACGATTTGTTCCAGATTTTTCACAGATTGTACTACCACTACAAACGATGATTAAAAAGAATTCAACCTTCAGATGGGGATTAGAAGAAAAACAAGCTTTTAATGACATTAAGCAATCAATAATCAATGTCCCAGCTCTGAATACTCCAAATCTTTCTAATCATTTTACATTATATACCATTGCATCCGACTTATCTTACGCAGCAGTGCTCACCCAGTTGAATGATGACAATTTGGAAGCCCCCATCTCGTTCTTCAGTTCAAACTTTCAAGGCGCTGAATTGAACTATTCCGATATTGAGAAACAAACTTTTGCTGTCTTTAAAGCAGTCAAACATTATCGACCCTTTCTTTTAAAAACCCATACTAAAGTGATAGTTCCTTTCTCAGCAGTTAGGCAACTATTAATCCAAAAGGAATTGGGTGAAAAGAGGGCAAATTGGGTCGCAGCTCTCCAAGAATATGATCTAGAAATAAAGCCAGCAAAGTTTGTTAAAGGTCAAGGTTTTTGCAGGATATTAGCAGGAGCATCAAACATTCCGGAATCAAGTGATACAGAGCAAACCCAAGAAGTTAATCAGCTAAGTATTCCCGATTCCGAATCTCAATATGCAGATCTGATCTTTTATTTAAAGAATGGTTATGCACCTACCAATTTGTCCTACAAGAACAAAAGAGCCATTAGATTGAAAGCTAAGAGTTTTTCCATTATTGATGATGTGCTCTTCAGAAGAAACTATGATTCTGTCCTATTAAGATGCCTTGAGAAACCTGAGGCTCAAAAGGTTTTGCAGGAGCTACACGACGGACCAGCAGGAGGACATTTCGGAGCTGATACAACAGCTCATAAAATCATTCATGCTGGATACTATTGGCCTACTTTGTTTAAGGACGCTCACGAATATGTAAGGAAATGCATCAAATGCCAAACTACCAGTGGAAGACAACAAAAACCAGCTTTCCCTTTGCAACCAATCAACATTGAACAGCCTTTTGAACAATGGGGATTGGACATCATTGGAGAAATTAATCCTTCTTCTTCCAAGCAGCACAAATATATTCTTACAGCAACTAATTACTTTACAAAGTGGGTAGAAGCAGTTCCGTTAAAGACAACAAACTCTGAGGCGATTATTGAATTTATAGATCAGTTCATCATTACCAGGTTTGGTGTTCCAAACGCTCTTGTCTTTGATAATGCTTCTTACTTCTCAGGCAATGCAATAATTGATTTCGCTATCAAAAGAGGATTTAAATTAAAGTATTCTACTAATTACTATCCTCAGGGCAATGGCCTAGCAGAATCAACTAATCAAAATCTAATCAAAATCATTAAGCGAACAATCGAAGAAAATCATAAGAACTGGCATAAATCCTTGGTATTTGCATTATGGGCTGATAGGATAACACAGAAAGCTTCCATAGGGACCTCTCCGTTTAATCTTGTCTACGGAAAAGAAGCAATCGTACCAACCAATCTTCTTCTTCCATCTCTAGCCCTAGTGCAATTT
This sequence comes from Pinus tabuliformis, assembly GCA_031772625.1. Lineage (NCBI taxonomy): Eukaryota > Viridiplantae > Streptophyta > Pinopsida > Pinales > Pinaceae > Pinus > Pinus tabuliformis. The sequence goes on along the minus strand of CM062808.1, from coordinate 851,906,958 downwards.
ATTGACGAAACTCCTTCTTCCTCTATCCAGTTTAGGTATGATCAAATTCTCAAACTTGAAGAAGAAAGGGAAAAAGCCAAGGTTACACACGCAAAACATCAGCAAGTCATTAAAGCAGCTTTTGATCTAGCCTCATCTAGCCCTAGACAATTCCAAGTCGGAGATCTAGTCCTGAAATGGGACAAAGCCCATGAAGACAAAGGTAAACATTCCAAATTTCAAAAACTGTGGCTCGGACCATTTCAGATCTGTGAAAAAGTAGGCCATTCCACTTTTATACTGCAAAATCTATCAGGGGTGAGGGATTCTCTCCCTGTCAATGGTCTGATCTTGAAGAAATTCTTTAATTGAGGAGGTAACCCCTTCTCTTTCTAGTTTGATAGTTTTTATATAGTTTATAGGATTTGTAGAAATAAGGATGTGGGACATCTTCCATTGACCTTGCGCTGTAATTAAAAGTTTTCTCGCCACCGCACTATTAATATTTACTTTTGGATAATAGCGTCTTAAACCAAGAGAGATCATTTCTAGGAAATTAGATATCTTTTTATTCTGAACATCACAGTCTAACCTTTGTAAACTTCACTCTGAACAAAGTTCTATGAGTCATCTTGGGTTTTTAAAATTAGTCTCCAAAGGTTATCTATATTAAAATAGGAGCTAATCCATCTTCAGCATCTTTAACTCTTAAACCTGTCATCCATTTACTCTTAAGAAGATAGTTGTTCATCCCATTCACCAAAAGTTTATGATTACTCAGAGTGTAATTCTAAAATATAAAAGATTAAAGATAAGAGGTCTTATTACAAGCCTGCTTACCATGTTCATAGGAAAATAATTTAACTGACATTACCAAAACTGCATATCAAACAGGGTAATGGCTTGAAATTTCAAGACAAGGGGTCTCATCACGAGCCAGCTTGTTTAGTTTGATTACTACCCGTGAATGGCATTGTCGTTATCTGGCCACCAAACCAGGACAATGGCTTTTATCTTAAGCAAAGAAGAAAGTGAAATTCAAAAAATACGAAAATATCTTTTGAATTCATTCTGTTTAGTCACACTCTTAAGTGAATGGAACAATGGACAATAACATGGTTAAAAGGTAACCCTGCCGAGACTATGAACGTTTGCTGGCAGCAGAGGCTCTACCTATGACAGAGGAGTTTATTTTAAAGAGCTGATATGGAAAAGTTTTCTATTTTACCTTTATGAACCAATAAGGACTTGTTTTAAAACTTAAAGTGCATTTATTTTCTTTATAAAAAGAGGAAGTCAAATGAAGAAACCTGTTTTATTCAGAATCAATAGACATCTAGTTATATTAGAAGTTTCCTTTCTTTATAAAGATTCTATTTGAAAAGGTGTAAGTATATTTATTAGTCCAGAGATAACTGGTTCTACCAGCGAATCGCCAATTGTTGTGCCCTACAACAACCCCCCATTTCATAACATTTTTATCACAAACAATTAACATATGAAATGGGTCCCTTTTAAAATTTTAATTGGCATTAATGAACTTGTTCGAAAAAGGTATGATAATCAAATGAATTTGTCAATAAAAACCTTTTTGAACAAATAATAAGCAATTTTTGGTTAAGTCCGAAAAAGCAATCGCAAGATCGTTTGCTACCTTGGTTCTTTCCGATGCGATATCGCTATCGGCCATCGGCGATAGCCAATGCACACACATAAAAAGCACATGTCTTTTCCCCGATCCGACACGATATCGGTGATCAACTATTGGCGCTACTTCTTATGAAAAGCGTTTTAAGCTTTGACCCGATGCGATATCGCTATCGGCAGTCGGCAGAATCCTATACATTTTCATAAGACGTTCAGATCTTTTCCCGATGCGATGTGATATCGCTATCGGTAGTTGGTAAATCATATGATATACATCTAGGGATTATGTTCGCGCGCTAATATGATACAATGTCGCAATCGGCATTCGCCAAGATCTCTCCCAAATGATAATGTCACTCACACTCCCGATGCGATGCGATGACGCTTAATGATGACCAGAACTCCTAAAAGGTGATTATTTCAAAGCATTAAAGTTATATTTAAATCCGATTTGACAAAAGCACAAATTTCAAAATGCCGTTAAGTAAAGGGATAAGGTAATGCATGCGTATTTAAAGCTTTGCCCCTTCGAATTAACGAACAATTACGATTAGACCTTTGAAAAAATCTGTTGCACGCTTAAAGGGGTCATTCGGTTTAATAACTTAAGTAATGGTCATTTATGGAGCTGCAGGCTGTAAAATCACCATCATTGCATCTAGATCCGCAGCCACTTTTAGAAATAATCTCACCACGCTTCAAATAATATATCTATCCCGTTATGGATCGTCATTGTTATTTCTTTGTTACGATTTCTCTTGCATTTGTGTAGAATTCAACCGAGAGAAGTCTGAATATGATGGGAAAGAAGTTCAAGAAGGTGGCAGGTTCTACTACGACACCTGTCTCAGGCCAAGCTGCTATAGTTTCAAAGAAAGGCTTAATCTCAGATACTACATGCACTGGTCTTCCTGGCACTACATGGCAAGGTACATACAATTTGCTAGAAGCAGAACAACCAGAAAAGACAGTAACGAAGGCTAGTGTGGATGAACTAAGAAAGTCTGAGGCAACTCTTAAAGATTTGGCTGACTCCTTTCTGCACAGAATAGCAGCCAGAGAACAAGTCTTGCCTTATACTGATGTGGTACGTTGGGCAATTGAAGAAATTACTCTCACTGATAGAACCTTCCATACTAAGGATGGAAGGATTTTCGGTTCCTTCAAGCCTGACGACTTGAGACGGATGTATCATTTGCCCAAACCCGAGCAAGTCTATAACAGAGCCTTTGTGGAGAAGTTCGCCAAAGAGAATGAATCACCATCCGAACCTCTCCGAGATTGGAGGCAAAATCCAGCTAAACACAAGCATGATATGTCGGGTAAGTACTCCAATGCTTCTTTGGCTTCACCTTATTGCTATGCTGGGATTATGATGTGTAGATTGTGGGGATTTCATGACTCTGCTAATATCCATGTTGATATGGTCCCCTTAATGGAAGCGGCCGTAAATAGTATAATCATGGATTGGGCCACTATTCTGTCTGATAAGTTGGTCATGGCTATTCGTGAGTTTAGGGCCAAAACCAGAGTCACCGAGAGAAAAATCCCACCCTTCTATTACTCTGCTTACATTATGGATACCCTTTGTTTTAATTCAGAATTTCCTGTCCTTGGTTGGAGATGGACAACCCATGACCCAACACCCATTCACTTGTACCATCGAAAATTATGGAAACCTTCTCATAAAGACCATTTGTATCAAATCTGCAATGGTTTCATGGTGCCCGTTCACTACTCTATTTTTGACAGACCTATCCCTAGAATTTCCTATGAAGCTTCTTTTGACCTACCAGCCGTAGCCCATTGGTTCGGCGAAGAGCATTTTACTTATATTAGAGTTTTTGGAAGCAAGGCCAGGCCACATGTCCTCCCCCTGTACATACCAGATAAATTGTTAGCCCGGGAAATCTCCTACCAGATTATGTCTGAGGGTGTTACACAAACTCTCAAAGAGGAGAAAAAGAGAGGATGGCCCTCTTTTCCTTTAAGAATTGGAGTTTATACGCTGCTAAATTACAAGCATGCAGAAAAGGAAGCAGCAAAACTCCAAATGATATCCCTGGCTTCTATTCCAAATAGACTCTATGATCCAAAAAAGACTGCTTTTATTGCCTTGGAACAGGCCAAGCTGTCAAAGGTTGTTCATCAAGAAGACCAGTTTGACGACCTGTTCATGAGTGCCGATTCAATAAGCCAAGTCAGACAACTTGCTTCACTGAGATATGAAGATGTGGAGTTAACTGAATTTAATAAACTTAGAAAGCAAAGGTTGCAAACTTTGCCTCTAGATTTATTATCCACAACCCCAACATCCTCCTCAAGCGAGCCTGGTCAGCAGCAAATAAATTCACCTCCTGTTACAATTAAAGAACAAGAGGAAAGGCAAAACAAGCTGCAGGCAGAAAGGCATAGAAGGGAACAGATAGAAAGGCAGCAAAAAGCACAAATTGAACAAGAGCAAAGAAAGCAAAAGGAGCTAGAACAACAGAGGAAAAGAGAAGAAGAAGAGAAAGCAAAGAAAGAACTAGAAGATAGGCAGAAAAGGGAATTGGAGGAACAACAGCAAAGAGCACAAGAGGAAGAACAGCGGAAGGCATTCGAGGAACAGCAGAGAATTGAAAGAGAAAAAGAACAGAGTAAAGCCCACACAGAACAAGGTGAGCAAATCTCTACTGATCCTGAATTGATTAAAGAATGGAACCAATTCGATTCCATTATAAGTGGGAAGGAAGCCTCCAAAGACTCAGACGCCTCCAAAACAAATAAAGCTCCCGATACTACTTCTTCTCCGGTTCTAGAAGGAACCAGCGGCCCACCCATGGTACAGAATGTTGAGGTAATCACTCAAGACCCATCCGATCAAATTGATCTTCAGGTAGAGGAAATTCCTCCCCTAGACATTTTCTACAGCCCAAAGCATAGAGCCGTTGTAAGGCGCTCTAGGAAAAGACGAAGGCTTGATCAACCTTCTGTTTCATCTGAGCAAACAGTCACGGGCAATGTCGTCTGGAAGGGAGAATTAGATCCCTCTGAAGATCTGACAAAGCTATCGCAATTTGCGGGAGCTTATTCAGCGGCAACTATTGACAAAGCATCCGAAGTAAGTCTTCTTTTGAAGACTAAAGAGCATGAGATATACGCATTGCAAGCAGAAGTGATAGAGGCAAGGAATAAGGCAGCGCAGGTAGAAGAACAATTGCTGGCCCAACAACAAGAGAATCATTTGTTAACCCAGCAAATTGAAAAACTGAGGATAAACCAATCTGACATTCAGAAAGCACAAGAATTGTCAGAGGCATTATCTCAGTTAAAGGCATCGAATGAGCTAATGATGAAAGCTAAAGACGAGCAAATAATTCAGCTATCAGCACAGCTCGAAGGTATCAAGAGCGCCCAGAGTATCGATGATTTCAGAGCAGAGGCAACTCGAATAAACATCGCATTGATATCTCAAATCAGGATCTTGTGCCAACAACTTGTTGAAGCTGAATCACTGTGTGAAACATCTACAGCAGTGTGTGAACAAATCGAGAAAGCCAGAAGTAAGTTGGATCAGGCTGAAGACGATATAACAGAGTATATTGAATGGCAAGACACTCCAAAAGGGCAAGCGGCAAACTTTTCCCGAATCCATGTAACATACAAGGATATACTTTTCATGGAATGGAACACCCAGGTGATGAAAGCAGAAAGGGCAGCCTCAAGATGCAAAATGATTGCCAGCAACATGATCAATCTAGTCAATGATACATTGTACCTGGCAAACATGATTTCCCAATGCACACCTGGAAACTTAACAACAGCAAACATGCTGGAGCACAGGAACTACCCTGATCTAGAGAAACAAGGGCGGTTAATTGCTGGAGTAAATACCTTGACCGCTGACGCATACTGGCTTTTCCTGATTAAACCACATTCTCAAAGGTCGGCTCTAAACTGTCTAACAGATGCTCTCCGATACCTGATTGCCGATATTCAAGATGCCACATATGATGCACAGCTGACTTCACGCCTCAATACTCCACCAGAAGTAGAGCCAATGCTGGCGATATGTCAGCGAAGGAGTAAAGGCAAAGAGACCTCTGACTGAAGTATCGACGCCGACTACCGAATCACCAAAATGCAAGATGATATTTGTTAATGCCGATTTATTAGTTTTCAGTTTTAGATATTTAGATATTTAGATTAGCATAGTATTTATAGACCCTTTCATTGTTTTGGAAAGGGTCGTAATATTTTGTAAAAGACTTAAAGGCTGAAGTTTGCACTATTGTGCTTCAGTCTATATTCTTTTTGAAACTCGACCACTGGTTCTTAATTTTACTTGGAAGGCTATTTTAAGTAGATTGTGCACTATTGTCGTTTGCTTGGAATGCTTTCTGGTTTGAAGGAAGGACCGCGACATAGCGATTAATATATTGGATTGATCAAACAACTTGCATGGTACTATTATCTGTATCTGTTCTCTTTTCTATTATATGAATTGCTGTGTTATTACTTTTGCTATTGTTGATTACATGTATGTGATATAACAGCAAGTCTGCATTTCATATCACTATTGAATGTTTTGTGATTTGTTATCTTTTTTACTCATGCGTGTAACAATGATATAAATGACTGAACGCAGTAATTTGCTATTATCGCTCTGCATAACTACTTATGCAGAGCAATCTTAAATGATTTAAACATTTATGCTTATTGTTAGTGTCATCTATATGCCTGCCATTAAGCATAGATTATCAAACGCTGCATTCTATGAATCGATAAGTCCCGGGATTAGCTTATAGTTATTATATTTTTCTTGTAGTTTAGTCATTTATTTATTATCACTTCATACCGTAAATCATTCATCCATCCCGTTTACTTATAATCTTTGGGAAACTGGTCCCATTATCCCCAGTCGGAGCCACTATTCCAAACGGAAAAGGAGCTGCACTAAGTTCCGGACCGGGTGGTTTCCCCGATGTTGTTGCAACGAATTTCGGGGCATCAACAGTACCGGAGGACACGTGGTTCCCTAAGGCTTTGACCTTTGGCCTAGGGAAAATTGTCCAAAAGAATTTAATTTTTCTCCTAAAGTGACTTTATAATTTTTATAAAGTCAAATCTAATTTAAAAGTGACTTTAATAAAGTTAATGTAAAATTAGAAAGGAAAAGTGACTTTGGAAATAAATGACTAAGTGGGTCTTTATTAAAGTGGGGTGAATTAAAAAATAGAAAGTGAGATTTAAATGAGCATTTAATCTCAGCCCTAGATCTCAATCTATTTCAGCCGTTGGATTTAGGGATTCCCCAAAATTCACTTAGGGTTAGATTAAAGGAGGAAAAAGAGGAAAAGGTCATTACTTTTTCATGAGCAGATTGAGAGAAGGAGAGCAAGAGAGCAAGGGAGATTTCTGGACAGTGAGGAGAAGGAGGCAGCAGCTTGGCACACATTCCAATGCAGCATTTTAGCAAGTCTGTACAGCTGAGTTAGCACACAGTGAAAGGCAAGTTTTGGGCACGATTTTCTAAAAAGGTCGTACAACAATTTTGGTTCAGATTCCAAGGAGCCCGTACAACAAGTTAGCACAGAAATCGAGGAGCAGAAAATCTGTAGTTTTCTAGCACGTTTTTCAGAGGCCGTACAACAAGTGGTTGTACCTTGGCATGCTTTTCTAGGCAAAAATCTGTACAACTGTACTGCTGTTTTTTCTGCACAGAAATCGAGGAAACCGTACAATAACATTTATGGCAACTTGCATGCTTTTCTAGGTAGTTACAACATCATTTAAGGCTGAAATTTGGGCACAAAAATCGAGGAGGCTATACAACATTTATTGCTGTTCTGTTTTGCTGTTTGCAAGTTTTTCCAGTTGGCTGTCAGGCACGGAAAATGAGATAAGTTGTAAAAGTTTGCTTGCTGATTTTTTGTTGAATTTTTTTCTTACTGTAAAAGCATTTTCCAGAATTAAGAAGGAGCTTTCGAACTGGTTTTCCCCAAGAGTTTTAGGGGGTTTTTCCAGGGTCACCTTGACAAAAAATCACTGTGTTTAAATGTATTAAATGGCTGTTTGTATGTGCTGATATTTATTTCTGCATTTTCCAACATTCTGTTATATTTCCAGAATTTGTGTTTTCAACAAAATTTATTTTCCTGTTGTTGAATGTATGGATATGGGAAAGGGAATTTAACTATTTTGGAGAAATAAGGTGAAACTGAAAACCGGGGTGGGAAATGAGGAATTTCTACATGGTATCAGAGCTTGAGTGCTGAAGTGCAGTTTGGGACAACAAGGAAGAAAATTACAGCTTGCTGATTTTTCACTCAGAAAATTCCAGCAAGCTGATTTTTCACAAACAATAGTTTTATCTTTATTATAGCAGTGCTATTTTTCAATTTTAGGACAACAGGATGTCATTGGGATTGAGAGTGGAGGATAGGTTGGATGGGCATACCAACTACATCGTTTGGAAGGAGAGAATGTAGAGTATCTTTGAGGAGGCAGAAGTTTGGGACATTATGGTGCATACACACAGAACCCTAGTGTTGTGCCTATTGATGCTACTTAGTTGGCTGCTTATAATAGAAAGAACAACAAGGGTAAGAGACTGATTCTAGACGGAGTCAAAGACCATTGCATTCCCCATGTGAGAGGAAAGAAAAATGCCCATGAGATGTGGACAACATTGTCCAATCTCTACCAGAGTACCAATGAGAACCGAAAAATGGTCCTGAAGGAGAAGCTGAATACCATTAAGATGGGTAATGATAGTGCAGCTAGATATCTCACAAAGATTACTAATGTGAGAGATGACTTGGCAGCAGTTGGAGAGGTCATTCCACCCATTGAGTTGGTGCGGATTGCAGTGAATGGCCTCCCTCGTTCATGGATGAACTTTGATGATGGGGTTTGTGCACGTGAGACCCTTCCCACATGGGAGAGGTTTTGGGATGATTGCATTCAGACAGAGATCAGGAAAGGTCAGCTTTCGGTAGCTAAGCCAGTTGAGCAGGATGAGGATGTAGCACTGTTGGCAGGAGGCAAGAAAGGCAAAGGGAAGAAGTAGGCTTCCACAAGCAATGGTGGGGGAAAAGGCAAAGGTAAAGGTAAACAGGGTAACACACAGAAGGACTATTCCAAGGTGAAGTGTTGGAATTGTCAAAAGATGGGACATTATGCAGTTGTGTGTCCAGAGAAGAAGAAGAAGAAAGGGAAGAACCAGACCATGGAAGCTTCAGCAGAGGTTGAGGACTTTGCAGATCATTTTGACCGAGAGTTTGGGTTCACTGTGTGTGAGTCCTCTAGTGCACGATCACCTGCCACACAAGTTCAGAAGGAGCATGCTTTTCCCTTGATTAGCGGAGCATCTTCGGGTATTTGGTATGTGGAAAGTGGGGCTTCACGTCATATGACAGGAGTCCGTGAGTACTTCTCAGAGCTTTCATAGAGTGGCACTGATATAGAGGTAGTACTCGGTGATGACAGAGTTGTTAGAGCAGTTGATGTGGGGACACTGACATTTCAGAGGGAGTCCAAACCTCCCTTGAAGGTGTCAGATGTTCTTTATGTGCCAGGGATGAGGAAGAACCTCATATCCATCTCAGCTTTGGAGGACAGAGGATATGAGGTACTATTCAGGGGAGGACAAGTGTTGATGTATCCCAGGGGCACTCTAGCTGATTCAGCTAGAGTGATAGGTGTATGCCATGCAAAGGTGTACAAGTTTGCATTCCAGCCCCTTTTGGCATTGAGCAGTAGTACCGACAGCAGAGCTAGTAGTTCTGAGCTATGTGAGATTTGGCACCGCAGGATGGGGAATATGTATCATGGAGCCTTGAGGACCTTGCGAGAGATCACTACAGGTGTGCCAGATTTCAGTACTGATCATTGTGATACTTGCAGAGGATGTGCGATGGGCAAGTTTGCCAAATCCCCTTTTCCCAGCAGTGACAGTAGAGCGACTGGGATACTTGATTTGATCATTCCGATGTGAGCAGTTGGATGTCTCATGTTTCCTTGAGTGGATATGAGTACTATGTTTTATTCATTGATGATCACTCTAGGAGGACATGGATTTATTTCTTGAAGATCAAGAGTGAGGTCTTCAAGCGGTTTCAGGAGTTTAGAGCTCTTGTGGAGACACAGACAGGTCGGAATATCAGGTCCCTGAGTTCGGACAATGGGGGAGAGTACACCCTTGGAGAGTTTGTTGACTATTGTGTGGAGGCAAGCATTAGGAGGGAGTTCACTATTCCTTACAACTCCCAGCAGAACAGGGTTGCGGAGAGGAAGAACAAATCCATCGGAGGGGCTGCCAAAGCCATGTTACATGATCAGGGGTTGCCATTGTTCTTGTGGGCAAACGCCTGCAACACAACTGTTTATTTACAGAATAGGAGTCCGCATCGTGCTTTGGGGCACATGACTCCGGAGGAGGATTTTTCTGGGAAGAAGCCTGATATTGGTCATCTTTGTATCTTTGGGTGCATTACATACTCCTACATACCCAAGGAGAAGAGGACCAAACTAGAGCCCACCGCAGAGAAGGGTATCTTTGTGGGCTACAGTGAGACCTCAAAGGCCTTTCAGATTAACATTCCTGAACAGAGGAAAGTTGTTGTCAGGTGGGATGTGAAGTTTGAGGAGGACAGGGCCTTTAGGAGGTCAAGGGAGTTAGAGTATCTGGATCAGCCAGACCCTCAGCAATAGTTGAGTCAGTCGCAGGGATCCAGTGGGTAAGGATCAGGAGGATCCGGAGGTACATCTATGAGGATGTCAGGTCCGTCAGTGAGCAGTGGCTCGCCGAGCCAGAGGGGTGGTGCTCCAGGTAGCATGCAGAGCAGTCCATAGAGCAGTTCACTAGGGAGTCCACTGATGGACAGTTCACACGGTACCTCAGCTTCTACAGGTTCAGGTGCAGGCAGGAGGACAACAAACAGACAGTCAGGAGTTCAGGCTCCTGATGATGATGATGAGGAGGAGTTTCATTCTCCAATGGGAGAAGTACGCTCAGGGAAGAGGAAGCCCAAGTGGCTTCAACACACCTTGAGAGGTGCCACATTTGTTGCTGAGCCTAAGAGGCCGGTCAGAGAGAGTAGACCACCTGAGAGGTTTTGTAGCTACATGGCAATGGCTACCAACATCCTTGATTCTGAGCCTTATAACTATGAGGAGGCAGCTGGCTAGTAGTTCTGGAGAGAGGCCATGCAGGAGGAGTATTCTTCTATCGTGAAGAATGATGTTTGGGAGGTGGTGTCGAGGCCTGAGGGAAAATTCGTGGTTACTTCCAGATGGCTTTACAAGGTAAAGCATGCTGCAGATGGCAGCATTGAGAAATTCAAAGCGAGGTTTGTGGCTAGAGGTTTCTCCCAGGTAGAGGGAGTTGATTATGAGGAGACCTTCGCTCCCGTGGCTCAATATACTTCGATCCGCTCCATTATATCGATAGCATTAGAGATGGGTTGGAAGATCCACCAGATGGATGTGAAGACTGCATTTCTCAATGGCTTCATACAGGAGGAGGTGTACATTGAGCAGCCACAGGGCTTTGAGGTGCATGGGAAGGAGTCCCATGTGTGCAGACTGAAGAAGGCCCTTTATGGCCTGAAGCAAGCTCCTAGAGCTTGGTACTCCAGGATAGATACATACTTGCAGGGGATGGGTTTCATAAAGAGTGAGGCAGATCCGAACCTTTACTATATTGTGATAGGTGAGGAGCCTCTCATTCTGGTGCTGTATGTGGATGACTTGGTCATTACAGGTGCAGAGAGACTCATAGAGCACTGCAAGAGAGATCTTGTGGCGGAGTTTGAGATGAAGGACATCAGCTTGATGCATTACTTTTTGGGTTTGGAGGTGTGGCAGGAGGAGGGACATTTCTTCTTGGGGCAGGGGAAGTATATTGTGGACATCCTTGGCAGATTCCACATGGAGGATTGTAAACCCCTGTCGACACCGATGATCACCAACTAGAAGAAGCTTCATGCTTCGGATTTTGAGTTGGTGGATCCCACATTGTACAGGTAGCTGATTGGTTCCTTGATGTATTTGGTCAACGCTAGACCAGATATTTGTTTTGCAGTCAACACGATGAGTCAGTTTATGTGTGAGCCTAGGAAGGTTCACTGGGTGGTTGCAAAACACATTTTGCGGTACTTGCGGGGGACAGTGGACTATGGTCTGGACTACAAGCAGGGGGATGGAGTGAGATTGGCAGGTTATACTGATTTTGATTGGGCAGGTTATGCTTCTGATAGGAAGAGCACTTCAGGGTGCTGTTTTGGGTTGGGTTCGGCAGTAGTGTCATGGTTCAGTCGGAAGTAGCAGTTAGCAGTAGCATTGAGTTCAACGGAAGCAGAGTATATGGCAGCCAATATAGCTAGTTGTGAGGCCATCTGGCTTCGCAAGATGTTGTTTGGATTATTTGGTAAGCCGTTGAGACCTTTAGTGATTTACTGTGATAATCAGAGTTGCATTAAACTCACGGAGAATCCAGTATTTCATGACAGGTCAAAGCATATCGGGATCAAATATCATTTCATCAGAGATTATGTTCAGAAGGGCGCTGTGAAGCTTGAGTATATTCCCACTGATGAGCAGGTTGCAGATATTCTTACCAAAGCCTTACCACGGAGCAAGCATGTCTACTTCAGAGTCAAGATGGGTGTGGTGAGGAACACCTTCCTCGGTAAGAGGGAGTGTTGAAATTTGGTACTGGAGGACAGGTGGTTCCCTAAGGCTTTGATTTTTGGCCTAGGGAAAAGTGTCCAAAAGAATTTAATTTTTCTCCTAAAGTGACTTTATAATTTTTATAAAGTCAAATCTAATTTAAAAGTGACTTTAAGTGATAAAGTTACTAAAGTCTAATTTTAAAGTGACTTTAATAAAGTCAATGTAAAATTAGAAATGAAAAGTGACTTTGGAAATAAATGACTAAGTGGTTCTTTATTAAAGTGGAGTGAATTAAAAAATAGAAAGTGAGATTTGAATGAGCATTTAATCTCAGGCCTAGATCTCAATCTATTTCAACCATTGGATTTAGGGATTCCCCGAAAGTCACTTAGGGTTAGATTAAAGGAGGAAAAGGAGGAAAAGGTCATTACTTTTTTCATGAGCAGATTGAGAGAAGGAGAGCAAAAGAGCAAGGGAGATTTTTGGACAATGAGGAGAAGGAGGCAGAAGCTTGGCACACATTCCAAGGCAGCGTTTCAGCAAGTCTGTATAGCTGAGTTAGCACACAGTGAAAGGCAAGTTTTGGGCATGATTTTCTAGAAAGGTCGTACAACAGTTTTGGTTCAGATTCCAAGGAGGTCGTACAACAAGTTAGCATAGAAATCGAGGAGCAAAAAATTTGTAGTTTGATAGCACGTTTTTCAAGGGAGGCCGTACAGCAAGTGGTTGTACCTTGGCATGCTTTTCTAGGTAGAAATCCGTACAGCTGTACTGCTGTTTTTTCTGCATAGAAATCGAGGAAACCGTACAATAGCATTTATGGCAGACTGCACGCTTTTCTAGGCAGTCAGTACAACAAAATTTAAGGCTGAAATTTGGGCACAAAAATCGAGGAAGCCGTACAACATTTATTGCTGTTCTGTTTTACTGTTTGCAAGTTTTTCCAGTTGGCTGTGAGGCACGAAAACGAGATAAGTTGTAAAATTTTGCTTGCTGATTTTTTGCTGAATATTTCTCTTACTGTAAAAGAATTTTCCAGAAATAAGAAGGAGCTTTCGAACTGGTTTTCCCCAAGAGTTGTAGGGGGTTTTTCCAGGGTCACCTTAACCAAAAATCATTGTGTTTAAATGTGTTAAATGGCTGTTTGTATGCACTGATATTTATTTCTGCATTTTCCAGCATTCTGTTATATTTCCAGAATTTGTGTTTTCAGCAAAATTTATTTTCCTGTTGTTGAATGTATGGATATTGGAAAGGACATTTAACTATTTTGGAGAAACAAGGTGAAACTAAAAACCGGGGTGGGAAATGAGGAATTTCTACAATGAGTAGGGAATTACCATTAGTTGTCACAAATGCAAAATTTGATTTTGGTGAATATATCATTGACAATGTTATTTGAGGTTCCAAGGTGGAAGGTGAGAACTATGGAGAATCAATCCAATTGTACAATCATACAAGATAAGTATTGGAAATGCAACATGCTAGGATGTAAGACATGTTATGTAATAGGTCTATAAGCATACATTTATAACAAATTTATGAAAGGCATATGACAGGTTATAAGGGTTGAGTTGTCACGAGTGGGTGACCAAGTTACGGTGGGATTTTATACGTTACATTTTGTCCATTACAAGTTGCCACAGGAATGGTGGTGAGCTAGTGTTGAAAAAGTGTAACTAGGTTCGATATTCATGATGACATGTGTAATTATGATTTTATGTAATTGATGTAAAGAAGAAAATATAATTATTTTTTAATGCTTGTCTCATGGGTTTCATGAGCAAGGAATTTTATTTTTAGTTAAGGCTCCCATTGTGAGCCTTTAGGTTTAGTCATCAAGTCATAAAGTTCATTAAGTCAATGTCAAAGTTTGAAAACCCTTGTTGGGTATGTTACATATGTAAATGAGTCATTAAGAAAGCCTCCAAGACCAAGCTCAAGCACCTCCTTCAAGTTAGCCTAAATATGTTTCTAGTAGGAAATGCCAACCTAGGCACCTATCCAAGTTGACTTAATTTGGATGGGATGACCACTATAAATAGGGTAACTTAGGCTCATTTTAGGGATAGAATTTCGGTCAAGATCTAAAGTAAGAAAGAAGTGTGAAAATATCAATAAGGAATTCTCATCTCCAAGAGAAGAAGAAAGGAATATATACAAACTATTTCGGATCTGTTTTAGGGTTGATATCCATCATACGTGTGAGGAGAACTATCATTTGTTGTAGGGAAAGATTAATTTATCTCAGTCATCAAAGGTGGCCGAATTAAGGAAGAGGTATAGTCAAGAATGCAAGTCAAGTTGAAGGAGAAGAAGTCTCCATCCTAAATGAATAGATCAAGGGTTAAATCTTGGTCGTGACACTTCCCACATGCTGCAAATAGGGCTTTTGAAATAGGTTGAGAATTGCAGGTGACGGAAATCTGAAGGGTGGTCGAGAAGGAGAAAGAAGTCAAGAAGTTTGACCAAGTGTTGACTTGGGCTAGAAGAAGAAGCAATGAAGAAGGATTTTTTGATTTGTTCTTGGAGAGATTGTCGTGTCAAGGGTCTTGGTCATGGTCTTGGTATTCATCAATTGAATTCCCTATAAGAAGAAGAATTATTTTGGTCTTTCCTCTCAAGTGGGAGAGGTTTTGGCCCTAGTTTATCACCTACATTTTGTGTCTCTTGTCTCTTTATTGTTTATGCATTGGTATATGTTTAATGAAGAGGAACACATTAATACTATAAATAAAGAGAAGATTCTAATTTAAAGAAGTAAAAATCACTAACAAGCAGTTATCAGAAGAAGAGAAATCACCTAATCTTGTTGCCCAAGATTTCTCAACATGGTATCAAAGATAAAGTAACAAAGTCAAGGAAGGGCATTTTATCAAGAGACACTCAAGGATCAGATCTCGAGAAATATCTAAGAAGATCATCTTATAGTCAATATCTTCAAAGAAGTATTAAAATTTTAGATCGAAGAAGTCTACACCAGCAGAAATCTTGTATCCTCAAGCCATCATCAAAAGACCTCTAAGGCCCTACTCAATTTAAAGAGATCTACAAATCAAAGTCACTTAAAGAAGAAATATCAAGGACATTTTCATCATCATCAAAAGGAAATATTCCTCTTATTGAAGCAAGGTCCTTACCATTGAAGAAGATCACCCGAGAAGCATCAAGAAGTCATAATCAACAAGGACATCATCATCAAAGGATTTAAAGTGATATTCCTCTTTTTAAGGTAAAGGATCATTCTTGAAGAGAACTATCTTCATAAAGGAGAAGCTCTCTATTAACTATATAATAATCAAAGTTCATGGAGGCATCAAGTGGAAGAAGCATCTTCTTAAGTAAGTATATTTATGTTAGAATCAGTCAAAATGTCTTTTTGCAAGGAAAGAAACAAATTGGTTGGGGATACAAACCATCTTGCATGGAAGAAGAGTACATATCTGAATCTCATTGAAAATGAGGTTATGGGGCATGTCAAAGGGTCTATCACCAAACTAGTGAAAGAAGATGCTCAATATCTTAAAAAGTTTATGAAAGGGGAAGTGAGGGCTCAAAGGATTCTCATAGAATCCATCAAGGATCCCCTCATTCCATATGTATCTAAACTCGACACCTCAAAAGAAATATATGACAAATTGGTAGAGTTGTTTTCTATGAGCACTGCAGGAGAAGTTGTCTCTCTAAGGAAAAAACTCTACAAGCTAAGGATATTGAAAGAAGAAGGAATAACCTAATACTTTATGAGGATATTTGAGATGAGGGATCAACTTAAAGATTTGGGAGAAGCAATGTATGACAAGGAGATGACCACTGTAGTACTAAATGCACTACCAAAGGAATGGGGTAACTTTACTTCAAGTATTTATGGGAATAGAGAAGCTACTCCATTCCAAGATCTATGGTCACTATTCAAGATTAAAGAAACTAGGCTGAAGGCTAAAACTAATGTGGGATAAAGTGAGAAAAATGAAGCATATGATGCCATGGATAAAAGAAGAGGAAAGTCTGGGATATTTGGTTGTCAGGAAAAGAAGAAGAAAATGGCTAAGGTTCAATGCTATGGATGTCAAGAATATGGACATCACCAAAGAGATTGTCCTAATCTCAAGAAGGATAATAAAAAAAGAGGTAGAGAAGAAGCCAATATCACCGAAGAAGTGGATGAAACTGAAAAAAAAAAGTCCAAGAAAGAGGAAGTAAGAGATCTCTACTATGATTGAGATAGTGTTCCTCACCTAGTTCTTTTCAAGTTCCTGTTTTCAAGTTTTTCTGTTGTAAGATATGCTATCATGATTCACTAAGGAAAATGATAGGATGCATTATGGCATCATAGGAGCATTAAAATAAAGATCTCACAATCATAGATAGCAGAAATTAAGTCTATGGTAGTCACCTATGGAAGGGTATAGCTCTTGATAACCTCATTAGAATCATAAGTGAGACTTGCGAGAAAAAGACGCTAGATATGAACTGATGGATCAATTTTCGATGAAAGGAATAATGACATGACTGATTCATGGATGAAAGTGATGGATGGTATGTACCCTATGAAGAAGTCCCAAAAACATGAAGACTCCTGAATAAAGAAAATAAGTTCATGACATCATGAAGAGTTCTTCAAGTAATTGGTTGACCCATCATCTCCACCTAAAAAGTTGTTGTAGGTTCCTAATTAAGAGGGGGCCTGGAAACAAGTTTCTAACTTGGTAGAAACTTGGAAGAAAATTCCTAAGCTAAGATGGAGCTTAGATACATTATTTCAGTAAGCATGAGGACATTCATTCATTGGAATACGTATATCCTCCATAATTAAGAGGGAGAGATAAACACATCATTCTTGTCTTCACTTGGGAAGATAGAATGGAGGATTGGGTAAACATATGGCATTCGATGCTCTTTCAGTATGACTGAGGGAATCCAAGATAAGAGTAGTCATAGAGGATTGATATTCTTTGAGTATTGGGAATCCAAGATAAGAATTGTCCTGGTGGAACATACTCTAAGAGAAGGTGGGGTATGTTCCAAGAGAGACAACCATGAGGGTGTCTATACATCATTGGTCTCGCCAGCATTGTTCTATGATATTGTGGAGAGATATAGTGGTTAGTTAATTCCTTGCTATGTGAAAACGCTGGACGATATGATGCTATACAAATGGGTTACCATTACAACTCTTTTAATGAGAATTCTTCAAATTGAGAATGTCCAAGTACCTTGTATGGATTATGAATACATCCCTAGTTAAGAGGGAGTGTTGAAAAAGTGTAACTAGGTTTGGTCTTCATGATGACATGTGTAATTATGATTTTATGTAATTGATGTAAGAAGAAAACATAATTATTTTTGTAATGATTGTCTCATGGGTTTCAGGAGCAAGGAATTTTATTTTTAGTTAAGGTTCCCATTGTGAGCCTTTAGGGTCATTCATAAAGTCCATGTAAAAGTTTGAAGATCCTTGTTGGGCATGTTACATGAGTCATTAAGAAACCCTCCAAGACCAAGCTCAAGCACCTCCTTCAAGTCAGCCTAATGATGTTTCTAGGACATATCGGACTAGGAAACTATTCAAGTTGACTTATTTTGGATGGGAAAACCACTATAAATAGGGTAGCTCAGCCTCATTTGAGGGATAGAATTTCAGTCAAGGTATAAAGAAAGAAAGAAGTGCGTTAATCTCAAGAAGGAAGTCTCATCTCCAAGCGAAGAAGAAAGGAAGATGTAAAAACTATTTCGGATATGTTTTAGGGCTAATATCCATCAGACATGCGAGGAGAAGTATCATCTACTGTAGGGAAAACCAAATTTATCTCAGTCATCAAAGGAGGCTGAATTAAGGAAGAAGTCTAGTCAAGAATGCAAGCCAAGTTAAAGGAGAAGAAGTCTCCATCCTAAACAAAGGGATCAAGGGTTAAATCTTGGTGGCGATACTTCCCACATGCTACAACTAGGGCTTCTGAAATAGGCCGAGAATTGAAGGAGCCTGAAATCTGAAGGGCGGCCGAGAAGGAGAGAGAATTCAAGAAGTTTAACCAAGTGTTGACTTGGGCTAGAAGAAGACGCAGTGAAGAAGGGTTTTGTGATTCAGTCTTCGAGAGGTTATTGTGTCAATGGTATTGGTCATGGTCTTGGTATTCGTTAATTGAAGTATCTATAATAAGAAGAATTCGTTTGGGATTTCCTCTCAAGTGGGAGAGGTTTTGGCCCTCGTTGATCAACTACATTTTGTGTCTCTTGTATCTTTATTGTTTATGCATTGGTAGTTGTTTGATGAAGAAGAACACAATAATAATCTAAGTAAAGAGAAGATTCTAATCTACATACTTAAAAATCATTCACAAGCAATTATCAAAAGAAGAGAAATCACCTAATCTCGATGCCCTAGATTTGTCAACAACTAGGACAATTTTGTAGCATAATCTTGTGTAAGTTTTTTTATAGGGATTCAAGTGGCATAACCAAGAAGCATATGGTATAATAGATTTCCTATAGGAAATGACAGGTTGGTAATACATTACCACTTGTGGTTGTTCATAGGTAAGTGATAAGTATTATACGAGATTAACAAGTCTTCAGACAACTCATGAAAAATTTATAATAGGTTATACTAAGTGGTCATATGTGTCTAACATGATTAATACAATTATAAGAGGAAGTGATCATAGGCACCATCAGGATGTCACATGATCTCACAAGATGTGACAAGATTATAATTGGAACAAGAAATTACAATGAGTAGATGGGTCACATATGGTAAAATACAAGTTAGTGACATATTAATACCAGGGTTAAATACAAGTTGCTATAGGTTTTTCACAAGTTAGTGACATATTAATGCCATGTTATCACAATTATTTCTGTAGGTTGATAAAAAATTTATAATAGGTTATAACATGTTTATAACAAGCTATAACTAGTCTCATGACTGATTTATTACATTATCATAGCATGTTGTAGCAATTTCAAAATGAGTACTTTAAAAAGTCTTATATGCAGGTTGTGACATGCATTCTAACAAGTTTTGACAGGTCACAGGGCCATACTAGGTATTATGGTGAAACTAATATCAAGTTATGATCAGGTTTTATCACATGTCGCAATAGGTGTGGATAATAGATATAAAATGTGTTATAAAAGAATATAACAATTTGTAACAAGTTTCATACAGTTTGCTAGGATGGGATAGTATATAAATTTAGAAAGGGGTAGCATAAATGAAGGCAACCAAAAATGCAAAAGGAAATATACTTTCAAATAAGTTTTGGTCAAAGACCCCACATTGGAGGCGCAGAGCTGGCAAAGTTATACTCATCGCCCAATGTTTAGGGGCTTTTGGGTGGGTCAAAGTCCCTTATTTTGTAATGGGTATCAGGTATTATTCCATTGTTTTGTCAGATCCATGGTATGTGGACCATGGTCTTGTAGTAAGGAAACCTATATAAAGAAGATGTAATATTTTGTCAATAATAAGCTAAGATAGGGAGAATTCATAGATTGATCATATTTTTAGTCTTGGGTCTGCATTTTTGGGAAGGCTCCGTAACTAAGTGTGTGGAGGCCTTGTGTTGGTATCATCCCAAGACCTCTTTTTCCTCCTAAAAACATATCATTTACCCATTCATTTTCATCATATATCCCTTAGAATCCTTGAAAATTAATTATTAATAGTCTTATAGTTATTAAAATGCATTGAAATTGATTTAGGAATTTTATGTTGAAGAATTAGAAGTTTTTGGTGAAAGGGTTACAGGAAGTTCCAACATCCTGTAATTAGCTCATTGTTTGACATGTGGCACAACAGCTGGGCGAGAACGAAAGGCATGGATGAAAAGTAGAATGTCCAAGCATGGACAAACACCTATCCTTCAGCCGGATCGATCCTCCTACATGCGCGGTCAACTCAGGTCAAAGCATGGCACACTGGCGACAAAGGCAGAAACAACAGCTCATTCTATTTTGATTTAGTTTTTGTTCTTTTTGAAATCAGTTAGGATAGAAACATTTTGAAAAGCTCGATGTAATAAAAGCGGCAACAGCCAAATTCCGAATGTACATTCATTATCGAAATGACATGGTTGTGCTAGACATATGTAAATACAGTCCGAGTAATGGATGAAGGGTTAATCGTTGTATCGTTCAAAAACAGAGTTTTGAAACTTAATACTAAGAACCCAGTTGCAGTTACGACTTGTGTCTAGTGCATTGATTTGATATTCAGTCGAATATAGTCCAGTGTACCTCTGGAACGCGGACGGGCCCTGCGTTCAACCGGTATACTGTTCTTTTCATTTTATTTTCACTTAGCTTATCGTATGGTTTGCACAGTAATTACAATTACTTGGGTTTCGATTTCCATAGCTTTTGATTTCCATTGAATGTATATGGTTTGCGCTTATGGTAATGCTGAACAGTCATCACTGAGATCTGGAAGTGCGTCATGTAAAGGATTCGATCCCCTGTGTTCTCTTTTAAAAGCACTATCATAAACTTTGTTTTCATTTCACAATTCATTTATGCTCTCTGTATATTTTGATATTGTATAAATATTAGCGAATGTTGGGTGTTTACTGAACAAGGGTTTTATGTGTAATGTCTTTGTAAGGAGATTGAGATCATTGTTGCAGTGATACACAGTGTTTAGTTTCAGTGTGAATGCATTTAATGATAGTATTGTAATCAGGTATATTAGCAGAGTGACCTGAGTGTTTGGATGATAGGTGACATACCCCAGTCTTCCGTAAAGAAGCCCTGTGACCTACATCATAACCACTTAGCCAACAATCCTTTATGTCTATATACTTTAGACACATGCCTCTAAGCTTACGCATCCTGGTCGATAATAAATATAGTCTAGTCTATTACCCTAGCTGGAACACTACACCTTGGAAGAGTCTCCAGATGAGTGTGCATACCACCTGCAGCTAGGTGCGCAGGTCAGGGAAGTGTATGCATTGAAGATCTTTATTAATAAATAATAAGTTTTGGCAAAGCATTGAGTATCTTTATGTGTTCATTATCTCTTTTTTATATATATCTTCATGCATGTTTTTTTACTGAATTATGTGAAATAATATGTGTTATACTGCTCTTTGTTATGTTTATGCGTTACGTTCCAATCTGTGAAATTGATCATCAGTGCGAAGTTATTTATGTATGTGAAGTTGTAGATAGATATAAAATATAAGTGAACACACGGACACCACTGCATGGATATCCCTTTGGCTACAAAAACTTGGTTTTGCAACCTCCCATAACCGCTTCGGGTGAGACTGTGATCTGCTTGCAGGTCGTTGCCAAAAGGGCTAGTGGTTGAGGGTTTTGTTGGTGCGCAACACACTTTGAACCTGGGTCAAGCCCCCTTAAACTAACAAATGGTTATGTTGCTGGGATTGGGATCTGCTTAAGGGATATGTTGTGGCATCCATTGAAGAAAGAAACCGAGGAGTGGGTTGAACAAAAAGAAAGAGATTTGCAGAAAAAGAGAACATAAATCATCGATTATTAGCTGAAGAATGGTTGCGTAAGTATATCTTTGATAAGAAATACAAAATATTCTTTGGTTCATTCCACATTGAATTGTACATGTGGGTATCTAAGTTGACCGAGCATAAGACATGTTTCAAGAAAGACGAACCTAAGGAGTGGAATCTAGAATTGATATGACAACTCAAGAACATGAATAATAGTATCTCAAGGGTTGTTAATTTCTGGATCGATAGCATTTTGGGAGGATTTATCACCAAGTTCGCGATAGATGCGATTGTATCCTATAGCGAAGATGAATGAAGATTTTTCAAAGGACCGCGAGGTAAGTTCTTAAACTCTTTTAATATCTGGATTAAGATGTAATTGTGTGAAAAGGGGATTCTCCAAATTCAGTCATATTAATGTTTGGACAAAGAGGAAACAAGCATGAACCAGGGTCTACGTGAAGTGGAAAATGATATAGAATAGATCTGAATAACTTTATTGAGACTAACTATAGCCCCTTCTTAGGAGGATCTTAGAGTGAAGAAGAAAGAAGTAACCTACAACCCCACAACATTCCCCCTCCCATCTTGAAGGTGCATCGAAGTTAGGAGTTGAGAAAATTCAGGGCATCTTTGGGATTCCCCATCCATCCAGCCCCCTTACCCCCCATCACCCTCCCCATAATTCCCCTACACCCCCACCCCTTCCCCCTCCACCTAGGCCCCCAAGAAGAAAAATGGCTGATGACATTAAGCTACCTATCTTTAAAGGACTTGGACCAGAGGATCTTGACTAGTTTTGGTTTGTAGTTGATGCAATATGGACATCAAGATAGATCACTAGTGATGATTTAAAGAAGGCGCAGCTCGTCATGTTATTGCGAGAAAGAGAGCTAACCTGGTATATGAAATACTATGTGACTAATTTGACTGCTTCATGGATGAAATTAAGAAAGCATTGGTATCATAATTGAAGAAGCTAAAATTAGAATCGCAGTACATCACAGAGCTAAAAGAAATAAAACAAATAATGACCAAATCTGTGTGGGAGTTGGATCAAGGATTCAAGGTGTTGATGGGTTCATAGCCGCACTACTGCCACATATTAGGTTACCTTTGACACAATAGAAGCTCACGACTCAAGCTAAAGCATTGGAGATTGCAATGAAGATGGAAGCTTTGCTGATTGGGGATACTCATGTAGGAGTACAATAGATTCAGAGTCAACTAGCCAATTTGACCTTGGAATTGGAAGATCTCAAGAAAGGTAAAGAAACTTGATTAGAAGTATGGTGCACAAAATGAAAAGTAGAGGGTCATTATAAGGATCAATTTCCTATGTTCAAATATTATTTGGCAAGTTGGACACCTAATCCAGTAAACCCAGGGATGTGGTGCAATATTTGTAGAACGAGAGGCCAACATCGCTCTGAAGATTGCTACCTATTACAAAAGTATGTGTAGACCCCGAAGCAAATATTTTGCAACTTTTGTAGATCAGTAGGCCATGATGAGAAAAATTGTCGAAGTTATGACTTGATGATGGAGCACACTGCTGATGCTTATAGATTGCAAGTTGAAGGACATACACACGAGGAGCCAAGCCAACATGCTGTTCAATGAGGATTTCAAGGAGGAGGATGAGGAGGAGGAGGAGGAGGAGCTGTTCGAGGATGTGGCCAGATTATCTATTATAATTATGGACAAGCAGGACACTTCACAAGAGACTGTCAGAACCCTACGACAACCTGCAAGTACTGTAAGTATTTTGATCATGTGATAGATGAATTCCCTGTCCTTATTGCTAAGATGCAGGAGAAACAAAACCCGTAGCCTACAAAAAATATTCAAATCATGACTGGTGAGCCAAGGGAGGATCAATCGCACATTGACATTGTAAAAAGAAGCGAAGTTGCGACTGGAGATGATAAAGCCAATGGGAAAAGGAAGTTGAAGATAAATGGGTAAGAAAAACTACTGAAAAAGTTCTTGCATTGATATCCTGAAGGAAAAGCAAGTATTCATGGAGGTGAGATGAAGTTTCACGGATGATGGGGCCTCAACCTCTACCACGCAGCCAACACTGAAGAATAATTGCGAGATAGTACTAGCTGCGACACAAGATGTGGATCCAAATATTTTGAAGCCTTTTCTACAAACTTGGATGAATTTTTTGAGAAAATAGAAGGCCGCAGAGGGATTGCAAGAATTGATAGACTCTTGTGCTTCTAAAGAGATATCGTAGAGTGAGATGCGCATAGTGAATAATCTACATAGGCAAAAGAAGCAGACTGGAAAGGAAATGAGGCTTATAGCGCAGATTGGAGAATATGACATGGATCAAGTTATATTGGATGTACAATATGATTCCAATGCATTGCCAAAGAAAACTTGGGAATTGATGGATAAGTTGAAGCTGCAATGGTCAACTATTTAGCTGAAGATGGAAAATCAACAAAATACTGTCCCTCTAGGAAGATTGTTAAGTATCATAGTAGACACTGATGGAGTGCGCACTACCACTGACTTCGAAGTGATTGAGATTGTGGATGATAGTGATCCCTATCTCGCATTGCTTGTATTGGATTGGGAATTTTCTAACATGGCTATAATTAACTTGAAGAAAAAGCAAATGATATTTGAGAGCAACAATATGAGAGTTATTGTTCCATTAGATCCATCAGAGGGAGCAGGGTATATTGAACTTTGTTGAAATATGGCAACAAGAATATTCCAATTTAATTTGTCCATGAATTAAATTGTGAATTAAAATCGAATTTAGTCTTAACAACTACTTGGAAATAATTAATTAATTTATTTTGAATTAATTAGTTGGAGAAATTAAAGTTAGAAGTCATTATGAAGTCATGCAACAATTATCCCTTAAATTAAGGAGATAATATTGAGTTATATTTGAGTTGTAATTAGTTAACTCAGTTTACTGAGTTAAGTCCAGTTAAATTAGTTCCAAAATGTTTGAGGAACTAATAATGCGTTATAGTCAGTTGATGCATGCATGCACTCAACTAATGCTACTCCAATTAACTGAAGATTCCCTCATTAGAGACTCATGCATGTCTATTATGAGAAAGACCCAATTGAGTTTAAAGTCAAGGACAATGTACTATAAGTCGTATGTGTTTTCTCAAAGAGAAAACTCATGCATGCACTCAAGGATTCAATCCTTGAGGATTGCGCAGTTTTGGAGGAGATCATCCACTTGGTAATAGGAAATCATCCACAAGGAACAACACAAGGAAATAGGAGCTTGAGCTTGGAGGGCAGAGAGGAAGGCTGGAGAGAAGCCAAGATTTCCTGTGAGCATCTATGAGGATTGTACTAAGAGTTGGCTAGCTTTGAGAGCTAAGGCTTTGTATAATTCCTATGTATTTCCACTCTATATGATAATACAATAGTGTGAGGTTTTTAGCTGAGGCTTTCCCCAAAGTATTTTCATGTGTATTGTGCCATTGATTCTTCTTCTTCTAGTTATATTGTTTAGCTCAATCTTTAAGCTTCCGTAAATTGATAGTAGAAGTAGGTTATAGTATTCTTCTTTGATTTATATTGCATTATCGGGTTAACCTACACAGATTTTCTACATGGTATTAGAGCTGGATTTGTAGAAATTTTCTACATGGTATCATAGCTAGATTTGTAGAAATTTTCTACATGGTATTGGAGCTGTGAACAATATATTGAGAAGAGAATTCTAAGTTTTATGTTCGGGGTTGCAGGTGAAAATCGAATTCATATCATACTTCAAGGTTGGCCAATGGCGTTCTATGGCTTGAGACTCGAGTATGACTTGGAAGGTAGCTTGAATTACATAGCATGGAAATATAGAATGGAGTCTATATTAGAAGACAATGGATTGAAGGAATTCATTGATCAAGAAATCACAAATCCAGCTTCAACTAATGCATAAGAGTTGGCTGAGTGGAAGAAGTGTGTGGCGAAGGTGAGACAGATCATCCTTGAGGGAGTTCGAGACCATATTGTCTCAAGTCTCCATGGGAAAGATACTCCATTTTCAATGTGGAAGACATTGAAGAACCTCTACTAGTATAGTAGCGACTAGAGGAAATTGGCACTGAAGGATAAGCTTCAAAGAATCAAGATGGAGAAGGGCGATACTATTTCCACATATTTGAACAAGCTCGCCACCTGTAGAGATGAGCTTGGTAATGTGGGAATAACTATTGCCGATGATGATATGGTGAGCCTTGCTCTCCTTGGCCTTCCAAAGAGTTGGAATAGCTACCAGGACTCTGTGAATGGAAGGGAGAAACTATCGGATTGGGAATGACTATGGTCAGATCTTATGCAGGAGGAGATCAGGAGGAGCACACGAGATGGTTCTTTATCCAAGAATGGTGATGAAGAAAATTTGGCCTTAGCAAGTAAGGCAAGGAAAGGGAAGGGGAAGGCTTCCCATTTCAAATAGAATTCTTCTCATGGAGGGAAGAAGGGCGAAATGGCTAAAGTAAGATGCCTTAATTGTCACAAGATGGGACATTATGCGACTAATTTCCCATTGAAGAAGTTCAATAAGGGATCCTCGGAAGGATCGGAAGGTAAGGCATTAGCCTCTCAGTTCGAAATGGACTTTACCCTCATCGCATGCATGGTGTTATCAATGATGGGTTGTGCCTGGTATCTTGACAGTGGAGCCTCATTCCACATGACCAGTGATAAAAAAATATTCAGTGCCTTGGAAGAGAAAGACCTCAAGATGCGCATAGAGATGGGTGACGATGGAAGGTATAGTGTTTTAGGAGCGGGCACGATTTCTTTTTAGAGGGAGCATGGAGATCCTCTCACCTTAATAGATGTGATGTATGTGTCTGGACTGAAGAAGAACTTGGTATCGGTCATGATGTTGGAGGAAAAAGGCTACAATGTTGTATTCAGTAAAGGAAAGGCATTCCTAAGACACATAGACATGGGTCAGACCAACAGGATAGGGATTCGGGTGAAGAATCTCTATAAACTAGAAGCATATGATTGTGCAACATTGAGTATGAAAGCATAATTGGTGCAAAGCCAAGACATTGACGAGTTGTGGCACATGCAGTTGGGCCATTTGCATCATGGGTATTTGAAGATAATGCAACAGATATCTACAGGACTTCCCAAAGGTAAACTTGAGCAAGTTGACACATGCAAAGATTCTACCTTGGGAAAGTACACCAAGTCTTCCTTTCATGATCGAGACAGTCGAGCAAAGGCTATCTTAGAGTGAGTTCATACTGATTTATGTGGACCATTCTCAATGACATACACAACAAAGCAAAGTTATTATGTGATTTTTGTTGATGACTATTCTCGTAAATGCTGGATTTATTTCATGCAGAATAAGAACCAAACTTTCACAAAGTTTTGTGAGTTCAAAGCTTTGGTCGAGAAAGAGTCAAGGAAGAAGATCAAGGCCTTGAGAAGTGAAAATGATGGAGAATATGTCTCTCAAGAGTTTAAGGACTTCTGTGAAGGGGAAGGAATTAAACGAGAGTTGACGGCACCTCATAATCCACAGTAGAATGGGGTGGCTGAGAGGAAGAACAAAACGATTGTAAGGGCAGCATGAACAATGCTGCATGACCAAGGCCTTTTACTTCACTTGTGGGCTGAGGCATGCAACAAATCGGTCTATTTTCATAATAGAAGCATGCATCACATACTTGGGATGAAGACACCAGAGGAATCTTTCTCCAGTAAGAGACCAGATGTGGGTCACTTTAGGATCTTTGGCTCATTGGTATATTGTCATGTGACAAAGGATGCACAGAAGAAGCTTGAGCCAACAACAGAGTTGGGGATATTTGTGGGGTGCACTGATACACCTCACAACTATCGGGTGTACTTGCCTACCAATCTGAGGACAGTGGTTTGCAGAGATCTCAAGTTTGATGAGAAGAAGGCCATGCGAGTTTCCCTTGAGAGGGAGCTCCAACTACATGTTATGGAGGAACTGTTGGTTCCTAAGGAGGAGGAGCCTCAGACTAATGTGGAGCAGCCACATGCAGAGATTCCAGGAGTGGAGACATCCACTCAAGCAGAGTCTTCCAGAGATGGACGAAAGCGCACGAGAGAAGCTGACAAATTGTTGGAGGATGTGAGAGAGAATGTGGGAGCACCATCTTCTCAGCGCAGGCAGAGGAGGTCACCTGAGAAGTACACTGGATACATGGCCCTTGCTGGGGAATGTGTTGAGACCGAGCCATCTTCCCTTGAGGAGGCAGTGCAACAACCGATTTGGGTTGATACTATGGTGGAGGAGTATGACTCCATAGTTCGTAACAGTGTTTGGAACGTGGTTCTGAGACCGGAGAACAAGTCAGTTGTGAGTTCCCGTTGGCTTTACAAGGTAATGTAACCTGCTGATGGTAGTGTGGAGAAGCATAAGGCAAGATTTGTTGCCCGTGGTTTTTCACAGTTTGAGAGGATCATGTTGCTACAATATATTTCAACAGAGGAGCAAGATGCTGACATTTTGACAAAGGCATTGTCAAAGTGTAAATTCGAGTTCCACAGAGACAGGATTGGAGTGGCAGATAATCCCTTTCTTGTTGAGAGGGAGTGTTGAAATATGGCAACAAGAATATTCCAATTTAATTTGTCCATGAATTAAATTGTGAATTAAAATAGAATTTAGTCTTAACAACTACTTGGAAATAATTACTTAATTAATTTTGAATTAATTAGTTGGAGAAATTCATGTTAGAAGTCTTTCTGAAGTCATGCAACAGTTATCCCTTAAATTAAGGAGATAAGATTGAGTTATATTTTATTTTTAATTAGTTAACTTAGTTTATTGAGTTAAGTCCAGTTAAATTAGTTCCAAACTGTTTGAGGAACTAATAATGAGTTAACAGCCAGTTGATGCATGCATGCACTAAACTAATGCTACTCCAGTTAACGGAAGATTCCCTCATCAAAAACTCATGCATGTCTATTATGAGAAAGATGTAGTTGAGATTAAATTCAAGGACATTGTACTATTAGTTGTATGTGTTTTCTCAAAGAGAAAACTCATGCATGCAGTCAAGGATTTAATCCTTGAGGATTGCGCAGTTTTGGAGGAGATCATCGACTTGGTAATAGGAAATCATCCACAAGGAATAGTGCAAGGAAATAGGAGCTTGGAGAGCAGAGAGGAAGGCTGGAGAGAAGCCAAGATTTCCTGTGAGCATCTGTGAGGATTGTACTGAGAGCTAGCTAGCTGTGAGAGCTAAGGTTTTGTATAATTACTATGTATTTCCACCCTGTATGATAATACATTAGTGTGGGGTTTTTAGCTGAGGCTTTCCCCAAAGTATTTTCATGCATATTGTGCCATTGATTCTTCTTATTTTAGTTATATTGTTCAGTTCGATATTTAAGCTTCTGCAAATTGATAGTAGAAGTAGGTTATAGTATTCTACTTTGATTTATATTGCATTATCGAGTTAACCTACACAGATTTTCTACATGGTATCAGAGATGGATTTGTAGAAATTTTCAACAAACTTGTCAAAGAAGAGTACAGCGCAGATGACATCGACAAAAATTATCAAATAAAAACAAAAGAAGAAGAATTGGAAAACTTACTTCAGATGGAAAACTTGGGAGCAAGATAGTTCCTGCACTTCAGGTTCAGAAGAGGAATTGGAAAACTCGCTGAACAGGTTGCATGAAATGTCTACAAGGTGATGTGCAAGGATCACTAAATCAATGAGTTATATGACAACTGAGGTATGTGACTTATGTTTTTATGATGGTTTGGGTAATACAAATTCTTTCTTTAGAGATTATGAAAGACAGGTACCTGAATGTCAAAGATTGTTATCTCTGGATCAAGCACTGAGGGCTATTGCTGCTAGTTGGTGGGGTACTCATAAGAATAATATAGGAGATTGGAAAAAGTGTATAAGGTTGATTTGGGTAAGGTTTGATCAAGTAGAAAGTGTTGAAAATAGCAACAAGAAATGCTAAAAATAGAAGTGCGAAAATTAGCGCTGCTATAAATAACATTTCGGGATACATTCCAATTTTAGTTAGTCCCTAAACTAAAATTGAGAATTAAATTTCGAATGTGATCTTAGCAACTGTTTGTAAAATAATTAATTAAATTCATCTTGAGTTAATTAGTTGTAGAAAATCAAACATGAAGTCTATGTGAAGACATGCAACAGTTTCTCCATTGATTGAGGAAGTTATCCCTTGATTAAAGGAGATAAGGATGAGTTGTACTTTGAGTTGTAATTAGTTAGCTCAATTAACTGAGTTAAGTCTAGTTAGATTAGTTCAAATAGTTTGTTGAACTAATTGTGAGTTCTGTTAGTTAATGCATGCATGCATGTAACTGTTGCACTTCATATAACTGAATATTCTCTCATAAATAACTCATTCATGTTAGTGCAAACAGAGACACAGTTGAGATTAGATGATGGGACAATGTACTATCAGTTATAGTAATATTCCATGGAAGATATCTCTTGCATGCATAAGGAATTCATTCCTTGGAGATAGTGCAATTACTTTTGGGTTTGATGAGTGTGTGATGAGGTGAATTCACACAGGTGGCAGCATTGGACCCCAAGGAAAACTGTGCAAGGAAATAAGAGGCTTGGAGGGCTGAGGGAAGGCATATCTTGTGTCTATTTAGTCTGTGAGTTGTATTGTTGGATTGTACTGAGAGCAGGATAGCTTGTGAGTTGATGCTTTGTGTAATTTGAACATATTTCCACTTGTATGATAATATAGAGATGGAGGTTTTTAGCTGAGGCTTTCCCCAGAGTATTCTTCTACGTTCATGTGTGATTGATTTCTCATTCTCAGTTATATGTGTTCTATTTAATCTTGCGCAAATTCGATTAAGCTTCCGCAAATTTGTTGTAGAAGTAGATCTTGTATTTTGCTTTAGTATATTGCATAATCTGTTTATCTACAGTGGGAAATTCTACAGAAACAGAGCTCGTAGACAAGTATGATGGCCAGACTGATCCTAGAGACCACATACAACTCTATATGGCAGCTCGGGGATAAATTCCGCGAGAAGAATGGGTGCATGGCTTCATCCATACCCTAGAAACAATTCCTCAATATTGGTATCTGGAAGCAAAGCTTCGACATGGTACTGTTCGCTGGGCAGAAATCATTGATCGATTTATAATGACAATCAGATTTGAAGATGATTGTCCACATATATATGCAGCTCTGAATATAGTTAAGAAGAAGATTTTTGAGAATGAAGTTCCATTTATTTGGCAACCTGATTGGGCTACGTAGATACGTGATGTAATGGAATGCTATAATCTCATTGCAAAAGAGGATGCATATCCTCGCAATATTGACATCAAAGAATCAGAAGGTTATTGCAAAGTAAATGAACCTAAGATAAAGATGCCTGATATAACGAAGCCATTGAAGACGAAGAAGGTGAATATAGGGTCAGAGGTTAAACTGAAGTATGCAACAATAGGAGATTACTCGGATGAAGACACAGTTAACAAGATAACATATCTCTTGCATGAATATAAAGAGTTGTTCCCCACTAATTTTTCAGATATGAAGGGAATGGTATGGGATTTGGGAGTTATGAGGATTCTTCTGAAGCTTGATACGAACCCTGTCAAGAAAATACCTTATAGACTAAATCCAAAATACAAGGAGAAGGTGAAAGAAGAATTAGACAAAATGTTAGGAGCTGGGATAATCAAACCTTTTGAAGAGTCTGAATGGGTAAGTTCTATGGTGGTTCAGGAAAAAAAGGCAAAAGGGGAAATCAAAATTTGTGTTGACTTAAGGAAATTGAATGATACATGGTTGCATGACCCCTTCCCTACACCATTTACAGATGAAGTATTGGACAATGTAGGAGGACAAGAGGCCTATTCTTTCACAAATGGCTTTTCAAGATACCATCGTATCAGAATTGTGCGAGAAGATAGACATAAGACGAATTTTGTTACAGAGTGGGGCTCTTACCAATACACGGTGATGCATTTCGGATTGAAGAGTGCACCTGCTATCTTTTCCAAAGTTGTAATTGCGGCCTTTAAATAATATATACACAAATTTTGGAAGTTTACTTTAACGATTGGACAATATTTGGGCTATTAAAGAAGCATGTGGAAAGCTTAAAGTTGATGCTGTATACATGTAGGTAGTACTAGATCTCATTGAACTTGAAGAAATGTATCTTTTGTGCACCATTTGGTATACAATTGGGACATGTAGTATGTAAACAAAGATTAATGGTGGATCCCATGAAGATTGCAATTATTGTGAACCTACCAGCAAAAAAACAATGAGACAATTACACACAACACTGGGACACACAGGCTACTATATAAAGTTTATAAAGGGGTATGCATAGATAACTGTGCCAATGGAGAAATCGTTGAAGACAGATGTGACTTTTCAATGGAGTGAAGAGTGCCAGAAGAGATTGGATGTACTAAAGGAGAAAATGGTAACTGTGCCTATTCTAGTTTTCCTAGACTAGAAGACGAAATTCCATGTACATGTAGATGCATTTTTCATAGCAATGGGTGTAGTGCTAATGCAGCTAGGGGCAGGAGAAATTAATCATCCCATAGCGTTTGCAAGTAGAAAATTGTCCAAGGCGGAAAACAACTATAGCATGACAAAAAGAGAGGGATTAGCTACGGTATGTGCATTACAAAAGTTCATGCACTACCTGTTGGGAGCCTGTTTTAGGAGGAAATATTTGTCGATGGTTGTTATTATTCCAAGAATATGACTTTGAGGTTATAGTGAAGCTAGGGAAATTGAATGTCGGGCCTGATCATCTATCAAGAATAGAGATGGGAGAATGACCCTCAATTAATGAAGATAACTTGCCTGATGCACAAATAATCGCAATCAGAGTCACAGATGATCACTTTGCAGACATTATTCAGTTTCTAGCCATATGAATGGTGCCTGCAGAGTACACTATGAAGAAAAAGAAGGAATTGGTAGTTCGAGCATCTGATTTCTTGTTGATTGCCACACACTTGTACAAATTGGCGACAAATGAAATACTGAGCAGATACGTCCCTGAACATGAAAGACAAAGTATTCTTATAGAAACTCATGGAGGAGTCGCAGGTGGGAATTTTGCAAGAAAATCCACTGCGCAGAAAATCTTTTGAGCCAAGTTATGGTGGCCCACAATACATAAGGACGCAAAAGAATTCTGCCAAGCACGCGATGTATGTCAAAGAATAGGGAAGCCATCTAGAAGAGACGAGATGCCACTAGTACCACATTAACCTTGCAGGCCTTTGAAAAATGGGCTATTGACTTCATTGGACCTATTCATTTGCCAAGAAAGAAGATTGGTGCGAGGTATATAATCACTGCATCTTTGATTGTTAAACACTTGTTTGTGGTTTTGACCCTCCTAAGGTCAATGGCATCAATAATCAAATTATTTCCTACATTTCTTTTATCGTTTCCTCTTTTGTCATTGCTACGTTTTGTGGTGCATAGAGAACATGCCTTCAATGGACAATGGCATAGAGGAATTATACTCCCCATCTTGTTCCTTAGTTTTTGATACAACATACCTGATGAGGTAACTTGCCTTAATAAAAATCCTCATATTCAAGGAATTAGAGTTCTTGGACTTGTCATCTGTCTTTCATAACTTGTGATCAATCAAACAAAATATCTTCCATAAAATCATAGTCCATACCCATTAATGCCACTCATCAACATGTATCTACTTATTTATTATTCTTGAAATCAACTTTCTGTAATACTTATCATAATGTCTTCCTCAGGTGCCTTAATTTAAAATAATAGTTCAAAATAATTTTAAAAATAAAAGTTTCGTGGCATTACATTTCTCCCCCCTAATATTCAACACCTTCCTCAGACTACTAAAATCCTCTCGAAAAGCTTGGACAAAAGGATTATGTCATTCCATCCACTCCCATTCAGTATCTCTTAAATGTTTTTGTCATCACCTTCCCCGAAACGTCTTACTTGTCAATTTATTGCCAAGACCTCGTTGATAACAGAGACAAGCCAAAGTCTCTGGTTACGCTGCTTAGCTCCATACAATCCTCACTATCTCCATTTAGTTAAAATGAAGAAATAATAAGTCTATCTATGTCTATTAAATTATCATGTCATGGAAAAATGAGAGGCCAAGGAATAATAAGTCCATGTATGAAATTGTCATCCAAAAATGAAAGGCTTTTGTTATCCAACAATTTCAACTTATATTGTGTAGTTAGTTAGTTATGTTGAGTTGAGTTATGGAAAATATATTATTAATAACAAAACTTTAAATTAAATGATCAATTTCATCTTTAAAAATATATTATCTATAATAAGATTTTAAATTAAATAACTAATTTCATCTTTTGATAGTAATCAAAGCTCTAATGTCCACAGTGATTCATAAATGTTTTGCTATCAGTTTTTAAATTATTTTCTTTTTTGAAAAGGAAAGTATATTATCAATATGAGTGTTTTAAATTAAATAACCAATTTCATCTTCATATTATCTATAATAGAATTTTAAATTAACCTAAAAATTTAATTTTCTGGTTGAGCGGATTGATGTGTAACTCTGCCCACTGTCATTAAAGTTGAAATTTTTTTCATGTAGGTCCAAATATAAATTAAAAAAAAAAAATAACTATACAAAATATTTAAATAATGCCGATTCATAAAAACATTTGCAGTTGATGAAATTGGATCCCTCTATGCTCATGTTAGCTCTCCATTTAAGATGGATCTATGCTAGTAGTAATGAGAGCTCTAATGTCCATAGTGATTCATAAACCTTTTGCTATCAATTCTTAAATTATTTTCCTTTTCGTAACTGAAAATACATAATCAATAATAAATTTTTAAATTAAATAACCAATTTCATCTTCCAAAATATAATATCCATAATAGAATTTAAAAAATTAAATAACCAATTTCATCTTCTATTAGTAATGAGAGCTTTAATGTCCATAGTGATTCATAAACTTTTGCTATCAATTCTTAAATTATTTTCCTTTTCAGAATGGAAAATAAATTATCCATAATAGAATTTTAAATTGAATAATCAATTCCAAAATATATTATCCATAATAGAATTTTAAATTGAATAACCAATTTCATCTTGTGGTAGTAATGAGAGCTCTAATGTTTTGCTATCAATTCTTAAATAACCAATTTCATCTTCTAGATCTCCATCACAGCTCTAATCTCCATATCCATAGTTCTCGAACTTCCACGGACTATTATCTACAAGAGTATATACATAGTAAGGTGTAAAATAAAAGTTCAAAAGAATCTTCAAAGTAGATTTCCTCTCTCATTTTCCAATCAAAGATAAAGTGAACAGAAAAAACAACTAACCCTTTCTTTAAAAAGATTCATGTTGCCAATTCAAAATTATTTCACTCTACTAAAATGCAACCCTAAAAATTGATTCCAAAAAAGGAAGTTTAGAATACATACCTAACGGGCAGACTTGTCTGGTCTTAAGCCACCGATCTATGCAGTGAAAATGAAAAGCGTGATTGCAGACTCCTGTTTCAAATGTCAAAAAAATATATATAAAATCTTGACAACCTAGAACTTAAAGCGCAACAACACATAATTTTAACATACCCCATGCAACTATACATGCTTCGAGCCTTTGATTTGCCTGACACTCTATACCTATATGTAAGCAAACAACAACAAAAATATTATTTTCAAATTTCATATAATTTACTTAAAAAAAGTCAAACTCATTCAAAAATCTCCCAAAAACAATCCTTCTTCTCAATTTTCTACCATTAAATTATATAAATAAATAGCACTTACATTGCTCCATAATGTGGTTTCTGCAGATTGCACAATTATCGACCTGGATGTCTGCATGCAGAAATGATGAGATTAAAATTGTGTTAGAATAAAATAGTAAATCACTCAAGTTAAATTGGAAATTTTTAGTGAGAAGGATTCTTGTTTGAGAGAGAGTTTGAAGACTGGTGTAGAACCACTCTGTTCTAAATAAATGAATAGATACCCCATGTCCAGGGTTCAACAGCATTCCATTTCTTGATTTCGAATCTCTTATTGTTGGTGGAGCCCTCTCCTGTAGACTCTTGCATCCTCGTCTCTGCGTCTTTTGATGCCATCACGCCCTGCGAGAGAGAGAGATTATTGCAGAGTTTTATGTTGAAACGACGAACGATGAAGAGAAAGTAGGCCCTACGAGATTGAGATTGAGATTGCAGAGTTGAGTTTTATGTTGAAACGACGAACGATGAAGAGTAGGCCCTACGAGAGAGAGAGAGATCGCACACACAGTAACTTAGTTTGGGGTGGTTTAAACAATTTCAGATATCGTATCAATAAAACTCCCTACCAGGTTGGCGTGGTTTGGTTGCACAGACAGTTGAAACGATACGATCTCACATATATCCGCGAAACTTCAATCTATTTATACGCGCCCTTTGGTGCTTCAAATTGGCCCATCCCATCATATCGTTAATAGCAAATTTCATAAATCCAATTTTTATTATAAATTAATTTAATTATCAACAATAAATGTT
The DNA here is from genome assembly GCA_031772625.1 of Pinus tabuliformis. Lineage (NCBI taxonomy): Eukaryota > Viridiplantae > Streptophyta > Pinopsida > Pinales > Pinaceae > Pinus > Pinus tabuliformis. Next base: position 851,870,663 of record CM062808.1, on the reverse strand, counting down.
GATTTCTTTATGACATTTTCTTTAAATTTAACATAAATTTTTGTAACAATATTTTCCAGAAACATTTCTTAATTTTGCAATAAAATATATTTTATTTATTAATTAATAACTTTTTACTTAATTATTTATTAAGGGTATCCATATTATTATAATTTTTTTTTGTTGATAAGTGGGTGAATCCTGAAAATCAGGCTTACCCTGTGGGTGAGAGGCCACGACTCAGGGGCATCTAAGTTTTCAAAGTCACCCGGAATCGCACCCGGCCTGAACCGCACCAGTGGAAACCATGCTGGATTTTTGGTATCAGCGAACCGGTGACCTTTGCTTACGGAGCGCCTTAACAACGCTCCTTCACCGATTGTTCTAAATCTCTTTGATATATTATTATAATTTTATATTTACTATAATCTACTCACTAAATCATTGATTTATTAACTATATGCATTATTCTATTTTGTATTTTATTTATTTTCAATTAGTTTGAATAAAATCAAATCCAACCATTTTAGTAAAAAATTATTTAAAAATATGCTAGTTTCATATTTTTAAAATTAACAAATTTAAAAATCAATAAAAATATACTAAATCGCATTAAAATCTTATTTATTGATTTATGTGTATTTATTGTTAGTATGTTTAATCATCCATCATTAATTATTTAAAGGGCAATGTAATGTTCAATGCAAGGTGGTATTGAGGAGTGGTAGCTCTTTGTCCCACGACCCTAGAAACAATATAGGGAGGAAGGCCATGCACAAGATATGATGAAAGTTCTGATTCTTCCAAAGTAGCCTTGGCCATGGTTAGGGAAGGAAACTCAATCGCCAACCCCTAAAGATAGCTTCTAAAGATAAAGGGAGAGAAATGGGGATTTGAACCACCAATTTGACCTTTCTTTGGGATGCTATTCCTTTAAGAGAGAGTATGGACTCCACTAGAAGGATTTTAGCAATACATTTGGGTCATCTTGCCATTAAAATTGTTTTGGGAGTGGGGGATTGGGAAGGGAGTGGTGGAACCTAGCCTTAGGCCCGAAAGAAAGCCTTTGCACACGTAAGGAAAATAATGCCAGCTCAAACATGGGTTTTGGGGCCTCAGAAATGGCTAAGTAGGAAACATGAATCTTCAACCACAAAAAAAACTTCTATCCATCTATGCCAAGAAGAATGCCTTGAAAAACCAAACGTGGACTCTTAGGGATGCCTTTCACCTATTACATACCCCATGCCACTAAGTGGTTTTCACTAGTACCGTGTATGCTAGGACCCTAGAAATGATTTAGTGAATAAGTCAATACCTTAGGTACCAAAATAACCTTTGAAGCATCCAAGGTATCCTTGTCAATGACTGGGGGAGGAACCTCGGGCCTTAACCCCTAAAGATAGAGATGGGGTTAGAGGGGTGAGAGAGGGAGAGATAGAGAAAAGAATGGAGAGAGGGAGACAGAGTTAGAGGGGAGATATAAAGAGAGGGAGAGGGAAGAAAAGAGAGAGAGGTGTAGAGTCAAAGAGTGTAATAGCCCCTTGTTGATTTTCCATGTAAATAAAATAAAACCAAGTTCATGGGACACATATTCCAAGCTAAATGGTGGGTAAAACACTTTAGTGGGTACAACTTATGGTTAATTAATGACTATGGCAGTCAACAAAGGCATTGGTAAAGGAAAAGAGGCAATAAATGACATTTAATTGCGAGAAATAAAGGAAAATAGGAGAAAAGGAAGGTGAAGAGACACAAATTTACATGCAAGGGAAATTAGAGGGAAAATGAAGAAAAATGAAACATCATTAATAAAAAGACATCAGAGAATCATTTGCTATCCTTTCGAAAGTTTTGAGTTTAGCTCTCCTTTCATTATCTCTCTCTCATACACTCTTGCACACTTGAGAATTTTTGGAGCATCCTTGGAGCACATTAGCATTCACTTGGATGTGGGTTTGAACAAATCCTTTGTGGGTTGAGTTACTAGCCCCTAGAGCCAGTGGGTTGGGACACACGCTCTGGAGCCTTGAAACAACTTGGGTTTCACTGGATTTTGTGGGTTGACTTACTTGTCCCTTAAGCCTTAGGGTTGGGACAAATTATTTAGAGCCCTGGAACAACCAGGTTCCTTGGAGGTTGTGAGTTGAGTTACTAGTTCATGGCTCTGTGGATAGCTTGGGTAGACGCTAATCTGGTTGATTTTTAGTGATTTATGGACCACATATTTGAAATAACTATGCTTTATGTTTGAGGTGGTTTGACCTTTGGAAGACCTAGTTGGTTTTGTTATAGTTTAACCCAGATGATCCCACATTCATGCTTAGAATATGGCGCGGGGGTGATTGGATGAAAGAGAAATTTGGTTCATCCCAATCTATGGTCGGGTGGTACATGGAAGTCTTTGGCTTGGTTGGAATTTTCATATGTTAATATGAGTTATTTTCCTATTGTGATATATGAGCACTTGTACTGGTTATCATGTTGACATTATGGCTGATTTGTTATGGTCTCTATTCTAGTTATATGTTAGTTATATGATATGCTCTAGATATGGCTCTTGTTCATGATTTGTTAAGTTACTAGATGGTTGATGAATGCATGGACTAACAAGTGTTGTTGCAGCTAGTTATAGAGGGCTTGGAGCCTTCTTGGTGATTCTTAGATGAAATTCAAAAGTTTATGATCATATATGCATTCATGACCTGTAGCTTTCATGTTTACCATATGTTTGAAAAAATGTTTTTTTTTGTACTAGGCAAGTTATGGTTAAGGTCTTGTTCAAGTTTGAATGTTTGGCATTGCTTTCATCTTAATCATGATTCTAGAAAGTTACAGACAATTATGAGTAGTGGTATGGAGGCTTGCCTGAAAAAGTGGCATAGATTTCGCGGCCACATGCTATGAACTAGGGATTTTGGGTCATAACTGCTGGTAGCCAGGCTTGTGCATGTTGTTATAGTCTTCCAACCACATGCACACAGTGTCAAGGGTGCAGTTGGGGAAAAAATTTGTGAAAAAGAGTACTAGCTCAGGCATTTATCACTCGGAGGGCTTGCAAGCTTTTGAGTGGTCTGTAATCCCTATGGTTTGTCAGTTTGTTGTTTGTTTGTTGGCCCCACTTCCATAACTGGAGCTTGGAGGTTGGGTCATGTCATTATAACACTCATCTCATGTTTACCCTGTTGAGCTTGTAAAAATTGGATATATGTGGGAGGAGGCATTACAGGTTGGTATCAGAGCTTCCAGGTTCAAACACTTGGACGAGATGGGATAAATGCATATGGTTATGCATGCATTTTAGTTGTTCATGTGTTCATCATGCATGCATCTAGGTTACTTCTTGTTAGGATCATGATATTTATGTATGATGATTGATATGTCGATGTCATTATGTATATATGTATATGTATCGTACTAATTTGGACTAATTTGTGTAGAAGTGATAGCCTCCCCTGCACTTCATTAAGGTATGATTTTGATTATGTCTATATTTGGTTTATATAACATGAAATGTTTGCAGGAGATAGAAGATTAGAGATAAAGATAAAAGTAGTGGAATACAGTTCACATGATTCTGCTTATAGGCTTGATGTGAATTCAATGGAATGGGATAGGTCAGTTTCACAATAAGGAGAAGAGTACTCTCCTGATATAGCGAATACACTTTGAAGTTTGAAGGAAAAAATCAGAAGTTGTAAGGCATATAGTAGTAGGTTGATTGAGGCATAGGAAATGCTTGACAGACCTCAGGAAAAGCAAGAAAAGGTTAATGTAGTCATCCTTCAGAGCATTACATATTTGCAAAAGCAACATTAGTTAAGGATTAGTCATGCATAGGAGGAAAACACAAATGGGGCATATGGTGGCAAGTCTTGATCAGGATACAAGTTGGATGAAGATGATACAGTTAGAGGTGTCAGACCTTCAGATACACCTAACAGGAGGACTAGTGCTCATCGGTTTTATTCTAGTTACAGTTCTAAGACAAATCACTAGCATGACTGTCAACATCCTTATAGGAGGAGTGAGAAGCAGTATTTTCCAGAAGAGTTAAAGAAATCCAAGCCTCCTACTTTTGATGGGGATGTGAAGAAACCAGAAGATGTTGAAGCATGGCCACATGGGATGAAGAATTTCTTCGAAATGCATGATTATTTAGATAATATGAAAGCCAAGCTAGCGATCTTCAGTCTTAAGGGAAAAGAAGATATCTAGTGGGAAAATGTGAAGAATTCCAGAGGAATCATGGTAGAGGAGCTTAGTTTGCATGAGTTTAAAAGACTCTTTAGGAAGATGTACTTGTCTGGGAGATATTAAAATGGAAAGGCCAAGGAATTATAAGAGTTGAAGATGGGTTCTATGATAGATGAAGAGTACACAACTAAGTTTCTAGAGTTGTTGAGGTAGGTGCCTTATCATAAGGATGATAAGACAAAGGTGGTGAGCCCTGGTATTGCACCAAGAATGTTACAACTCTTAAGGGCTCCTCAACCCAAATTATTAACCTGTGGTTCATAAAAACTTTGAGGTGATAATGCTATATGTACAACAGATAGGATTCCACTCATGTCACTCTCGATTATGACATTAGATCAAAAAGTGCTCAAAGACCCTTCCTTCTATTGAATTAGAATGAAAGCTTGATAAAAGGACAAATTGGAAATTGCTTCTAAGTATGAAAATATAAATATCATTGACTCAACTTGTAAAAACCTAACTACTCAATTCATGAAAAGATAAAGGATAACCTACTTACAAAAATGAAGTTATGTTATCTTGTATAATTCATCAAATTACCACATCTACTTGCATAAAAGAAGCTAATCTATTTTGCATAATTCATCAAACTGCCAATCATACTCATAGGTACCTTTTACCTAGTTCATACTTGCTCATAAATCAATAACCTACTTGCCTGATAAAGAAACTAAATCTACTTTGTTTTTGTAGTGAAGACAAGGAAGGTTTGGAGTGGCCTAGGAGCTTTTCCTAATCATATTATCACAATTAGGGATCATTATGCATCTATGCTAAGTCAAGTTGCAGTGTGGGTCGAAACTGATGAATAAAAAGGCTACTACAGGTTTGCTATAGGTGATTTCTATAGGAGGCCTGTAATGCTATTGGAGGGAATCCGAGTGGTTTTTGAAGGTGAAAGTGTTGGCTTGAGGGTATGGAGAAGTGAATAGTAGTTGAAAAAAATGAAATGAGGTTTGTTTGAACCCCTATCCAAGCTCAGGACCTATCAGAGGCCTATCTTGCACTAGGATGAGTTCTCTCAGTGACCTAGACAGAAGAACTTATAAAATAGAGTTTTTGGGACAGATCTTGGAGGTAGAAGAAGAAGGTGAAAGAGCTCAAGATGGAAGTGGTGAAGTTTCCCTTCCTTGCATATCAATCAACCATGCAATCAATCACATGCATGCATCTATTTATCATTTACAAAATGAAATAAATTATGATGGAAAAGATAAGTTGAATTTAAATGACATCTAATTCGTGCAAACCACTGATCTAATCATAGAACTAACTTCTAAACTACATAAATTAAATGTAGAAAAAGAAAACTAACACTAATTTACTTCGAAGAAATCATAAACATAATATTTTTGGGTTGTGGTTGTGAATCCTTCCGCTCATTCTCCCATAAAAGAGATGATGTAGAGGCTGCAACCATAGTATTTTATAAGTTAACTTCTATTGAAATGCAAGAAACTATGAACTGTTTGGAATCAAGAAGAAACGTAAGTACAAGAATAGGGACCAAAGCCTCTAGGTTGGACCCAAACCCAAAGGTCTCATCCCTCTAACTCAGATGCATCTTAAAATCCAACTTCTCATTATCAAAAAGTGAAGGTCTAATACATCACATAAAATTTGAAAATAATAATCTCAATGCTTGGAGCTCAATAGCTACACCTAGCTGAACAAATACTTTGAATCCTAATGATCTTTTATTCTAGTTTATTTATACAAAAGGGTAGCTGAAGCAACTCCCTTAAAAATAGGAATGGTTCCCTCCTTGATCTCGAAAAATGGTGGGTCTTGTCCTCCTTGATCTTCACTTGGGCTAGGAGTGACTTGGTTTCCATTGAACTCGAAATGGTGAGAGAGGATATGGTGATCCCAAGACAATTTTATGGAGTTAAGGAGGTGGAAAACCCCCCTATATTTTCTCCTCCTTGTCTTCATTAAGGCCCTGCAAAGTAATAGCCTAAAAATGCTTCATTTTACTGCAATTAAACCACATTAGGCCACATACTATGACAAACCCCTTTTACTCCTCTTACTAAGAACAATATAACGAAAAATGTGAATTAGTGCAAGAGAAGGATATTTTTAAGGCTAGAGGATGGCATATTGGTCCAAAGGTTCATCAATGAATTTCCTTTAGCATTGAAAGATCAGATTGAGTATGATGAACCTCGGTCATTAGATGAAGTCATTGGGAAGTTGAAGAATTGTTATGAGAAATCTAAGCCTAAGCCTAAGCCTAAGCAGGATTGGGAAGGTAATGAGAAGGCTAAAGGAAAGTGGCCTAAGAAGCGAGGAAGACCTTAGGATGCAGGTGACAAGGATAATGTAGCACCTTATAAGAAGTTCAGTGTAGTTGACAAAGGACATGGGTCTCAACCTGAGGAGCAGAATAAGGGTGGTGGTAGGAAACCTTTGCAGTATTTGACTTGTGGTGGAGATCATCGTAGGAGATATTTTCCATCACATCAGGGCATACGGCCTCATATTTACAGTGCTTACGAGGAACAGAGAGTTGGAGATGATGGGAAAAGTATTTCTCATATTTACGCAGCTGTAGATAATAAGCAGGCTGATAATCGGGAATCCATTATCACGATGGAAGGTAATATTTGTGATCAATTTGTTTCCATTTTGATTGACCTTGGATCTAACTATAGTTTTATCAGTCATGACCTAGTGGATAGGTGTTTCTTGAATAAAGAGGTGCACGCAAAACCTTGGTTGGTGCAATTGGCTACAGGTACCAAGAGAAGAGTTCATCCTTGGGTAATAACTTGTGCATTTGAGCTAAATGGTATGCCTACATTAGCACATCTAAATGTTCTTCCTTTGGGTTCGTATAATATTCTTTTGGGTATGGATTGGATTTTCATTCAAAGGACCAAGGTAGAATAATATGAAAAGGATATTGAGTGCCTGGATGATGATGGAGAAAGGAGAATTTTGTAGGGAAAGAAGAAGCATACATCAGTGAGAATGGTTACAACTTTGCAGACAAAGCACGATTATCGAAATGGATGTTTATTGTTTGTAGTTCATATTTCTAATGACAAGGGAAGGATGTTGAGGATGATGAAGTTCTGAAGAGGTATCTTTTTTTGCAGACGTTTCAATATGTGTTTCCTATAGTGATTCCAGAGTTTCCTCCTCATAGAGAGGTGGGCGTTTCTATTCATTTAACGCTGGGAGAAACACCAACATCTGAGGCACCGTATAGGATGAGTACTCCGAAGTTGGTGGAATTGAAGTTGTAGCCTAAATAAATGCTTGATAAGGGATACATAAGGCCAAATTTGTCACCTTGGACTACACTAGTGTCGTTTGTAAAGAAGAAGGATGGTACTCGTAGGATGTGCATTGAATACTGAAAGTTGAACAAGGTAACTATTAAGAACAAGTATCCTTTGCCATAGACTGATGACTTATTTGATCAGTTGAAGGGAGTAGAAATATTTTCAAAGATTGATATGAGATCAGGATATCATCGGGTGTGCATCAAAGAATAATACATTTACAAGACAACATTCCATACAAAGTATGGACATTATGAGTTTGTGATGGTTTCGTTTGGTCTTACTAATGCTCCAGCCACTTTCATGTGCTTAATGAATAGTGTGTTGTAACCTTATATGGACAAGTTTGTGATAGTTTTTATTGATGATATATTGATATATTATAAGAATGAGGAAGAGCATGTAGAGAACCTAGAAGAGGTATTAATATTGTTGAAAGAGCAATAGTTGTATGCCAAGCTCAACAAGTGTAGTTTCTTTTAGTCTCATATTCATTACTTGGGAAATGTGTTGGGTGTGGAGCCTGATTATCTTCTTGATTCAGAGGTTTTGCTTCAACCGGTTGTATAACCCAAGAATACTATACACCCCTCCACATGGGGGGTGCGGAGGGGACTTTTGTAGTCAATATGAGTCATTCATTAGGTGGATGACCTATGGTAGAAGTTATGTTAATTTATGGTTTTTTTCCCTAGAAGGCAACCCTCGGTTTATATGATGGAATTATATTGTGGATGTATATAATGATTTTGAGCAAGAAAGAGAGAAGGAAAATGTGTGAGAACGAAGAGTAAATTACAACAGATCTGTTGTAGGTTGTATCTCTTTATTTTGTTGGATACTATAAAAGGAATGACTAGTTGTTTCTTAGTGGATGTAGCCAAAATTGGGTGAACCACGTATATTTGTGTCTCTCTTGTTTTATGTGTTTTTGTTTCCAGAGTATTGTATGTATTTCATTGATATATTATTTAATTTCTAACACCGTGTTGTTTCCAAGGAGGGGATAGCAGTGGATGTGGAAAATATTAAAGCTATCATAGAGTGGTCAACTGCTAGGAATGTGGATGAGGTTAGATCATTCATGGGACTAATAGGTTATTACAGGTGGTTTATTAGGAACTTCTCACAGATTGGCTATCCAATTACATATTTGTAGAGGAAAGGGAAGAAGTTTGAATAGAATGAGGAGTGTGTAGCTATTTTTGAGCAATTGAAGCATTTTCTTACAGATGATCTAGTTTTAAAAATCACAGATCCTGATAAGGAGTTTGTGGTTTGTACATATGCTTGCAAGGAAGGACTTAGTGGAGTCCTAATGCAGGAAGGGCAGATAGTATTCTATGAGTCAAGGAATTTGAATGAAAACGAGAGAAACTATGTGATGCATGATCTTGAGTTGGCAACTATCATTCATGCATTGAAGGTGTGGAGACATTATCTTCTTGGCAGGAGGTTTGTCTTGATGATTGATGACAGTGGGTTGAGTACTTGTTTGACCAACCCATTTTGAATAATAGGCAAGCTAGATGATTGGTTACCCTTAGTGAGTTCACTAGTACAAATGGGTCAAAATCCGACTGCTATTAGTTGCATATGCGACTTATTAACATCATCTATCTGATACATTGTTGCTCAAAAAATCTTCTCTATCATTGTATCTAATAGTTGACATTTTAGTCAACGTCAAATATTCTAAGGTACAGACGTAGATTATTGACGAAAAAATGACAGAAAATGTCATAAAAAACCAACATTTTGAAATCGTTTTACGACGCTATAATTCATTGGATATTCGACACACAAAATGTCGAATATCTAATAGGTACCGTGTTGCATTCTTTCATTCCAAACTTGCAAAATTGTGACGATTTTATATCAGATATTTGAAATTTTTTGAATTTAGACCAACAGGAAAAATTGACATTGCAACGTCTTATAATCAATGGTCTACCTAGATTATGCAACAAGAGTGTTATCTCTTTGACGCTCCCTTCGATTAGTATGGAGCGATATGTTTAGCGTATCAAAATCGAATAACCAGGAGTTTTGAATATCATGTGTCATTTTTTTGGTATGGGGTACGCAGTCTGACGGTGTTGTGTTGGATATTTGCCAGATAACAGTTTTTCTGGTGGGAGTGTAATATGTTCGACACTTCGTTTTGTCAGTTGTTAGTCGAATATATCACGCTTGTATTTTTGTCCAATGGGATTTTCATACGATTAATGCTTCGTTCTGTCGATTTTGTGTTGATTATCTCACGGTTATTCCAACTAATAATAGTCAAATATTTGACGGCTAGCATGTTCCATCGAATATTCAACAAAATTTTGTGCATTAAAAAATATATATAATTTCACACCTTTTTTTTTTTATCTCAATTAATGTTACTTTTAGGCATTTTATTGCTCCAATTAGTAAAACAAACTTAGTTATTAGTCCACCTTGCAAGCTCCATGGTATATATTATGCAACTATAAGATAACTTCATCATTAAATTTGCTATATGGTCACATGCCTATTTTATAAAGTTATGTATCCTTAGGCTAATTCTATAGCACATTATGTTATGCATGATATCACACTTAAACCTTCATGTTTCATGATTTATGGATATTCTATAGCATGATGTGGCATATGAGTAGATTAATGATTTGATTCTTCACACATGTACTTATTTCTTTTATTTATGATTTGATTCTTCACACATGTACTTATTTCTTTTATTTGACCATGTCAATTCATGAAAAAATTGGCATTACCTCCCAAATTAATCAATAACTTCAAGTTTGAGAATGGAAAAATACTTCTTTATCAAACCTTCATCAATAGAAAATCTTCCAAATATAGGCATTTAAAAATGCAAGGCTTGGTAACAAGTATGAACTAGATAAAACATAAGCCATAAAGGCCAACTCAATTGTTATGAGTATTTTCACACAACCTAATTGGCTTAGCTTTCTTGAAATATTCAAAGGATTTGACATGAAAATTTCTTTGAATTTTTCTCAGAATTTCAATGGAGCATGAGCCTTGGTTTGAAAACTAGCCATAATCATTACAAAGGAGTCCATAAGCTTGATAAACAACTTCCCTCAACAGAGAGAGATGTGGTCATATAATTTCAAAATTCAAATTGAAAATAGGCTTAGCTCCTTGAGAAACCCTCTCTATTCCTAGACTTCTAGAAGGGAATTTATGGAGATGTGTTATCTCAACCATGGAATTACATAGATTTTTCCTTCCATAAGTTTTTCATGTACGAAAGTAGCTATAATATGACCTACCATTACCATATATGTATTTTGATGGATCTTAAGGAATGAAAACTATTAAATATGTTCTTAGAAGTCTAACAAAAATGGTCGTGATTGTTAGAAAATTGAAGAAATGTGATATAAGGTTGTATCATCATGGATCCATTAAAATTCTAATCCCAGCTAAGTTAGAAATATTAAATATTTAGTGGGAGTATTTTTTTCAAGTGTATCTGGACTAAATGCAAATATAGGGCTTCATCACAAAAAGGACTTGTTGAGTCACCCACACTAAAGGACGCACGCCATTTAAAATGTCTATAATTTCTCATCTTGCAAATATATAATAATAATAATAATAAAAATAAAAATAAATAAATAAATAAATACAGTGGGCCGAGGGGCGAGTAGCCCAGATTTTTTCGTGGACGTAGCGACCACTCACTGACCATAGTAATTGTGAACCACACTAAAATAATAATAATCATAAATAAATAATAAAAAAACAAATATAATCTCAGCTAAAAATATTAAATATTTAGTGGGAGTATTTTTTTCAAGTGTATCTAGACTAAACGCAAATATAGGGCTTCATCACCAAAAGGACTTATTGAGTCACCTACCCTAAAGGACACAAACCATTTAAAATGTCTATAATTTCTCATCCTAAAAAAAAAAAAAAAAAACCTGATCTCATCTAAGTTAGAAATATTAAATATTTAGTGGGAGTATTTTTTTCAAGTGTATCTGGACTAAACACAAATATAGGGCTTCATCACCAAAATGACTTCTTGAGTCACCTACCCTAAAGGACGCAAACCATTTAAAATGTCTACAATTTCTCATCCTAAAAATAAATAAATAAAAAATAAAAATAAAAATAAAAAATGGTTGGTGGAGTCCCATATCCCTTGGTGTAATAAGAAGATAAATTTTTAATTTTGTCTTATTTTTGTTGCTATAAGAAATTTCATTTTGCTTGTATGTGTTATGTGTGATTGTAACACGACATTAAAGGTGGAAAGTTGACTAAATGTCCTTCTAAACAAAGGCATCATATTATCATCATAAATTAAATTGTTTATATGAGTATTTAAAAATTCAACAATATGAAAAACTTATGTTAGAAACTCCATGAAGTCGCAGTGTTTCCATAAAGAAAATATATCATCAAAAATCATAGTTGCTACTTCAAAAAAAAATGGTTTCATTTGTAATGTGTTTAATGATAAAGAACCTCTTATGATGACTATGAATAGCATGAGTTCAGGGCATTAAGGCTCAAAAGTTCGAATGTATTTTCATCCATTATTTGCAAATTTTAAAAAGGGACCATCAGGAAAAATGTTTGGTGGTTAATCTATCAGTAATTCTTACCACATCATGTTGATTATGAAATACTCAAAATCCAAGTTTATCATATAACAAGGCACACGGTATACCAAACATATGTGATATTGTAAATTATGTCTTGACTCTTGGTATTTAGCACATTGAAAGGGTAATGAAACATGTTGGTTTGACAATAGCTCAAACCCCGAATATATGGTAAGTTCTCAAGAATAATACAACACATGTAGCACAAATAAATTTATACAACGTGATATATATTGCAATGGTAGTGTTGTTTCTTTTTTTACATGATATATGAAAACCAAATTTTGCATATAATAAAATTTTGATTAAATTATACAACCCATATGGTATCAATGTATAGATACAACAATCTGAGGAATTTAATGGATAAGACGTGCTCCAAAATAGGAGCCACTTCAGGTTGTCCACCATACATGGTAATTTGGGAGCTCCATTATATATCATATCTTAACCATAGAGAGGTATCTTAGCTTAGTAAAGTTTTCATGGTGAGGATTATGCCCAAACTAAACTACATATTTGTCACCAAATTTTCCATGAGAGTCTGCAACGAGGGTCAAGTAGGCTTAGATAAATTCCTTAGCAATAACCTCTATAAACCCATGAAAAACCTCAAATGAATCCTCCAAAAGTGTCATGGATTAGCTATAGGAAAGGCTCAAAAGGGACTACTGAAATCATGCAAGAAATATTTCTAGAAAGGCCCAAAAAGATATATCTACAAAGCTTACACATTATCATAGTCACTAACTTCCATATTAGTTTCAAGAGAGTCGAATAGGCCTTAAAACTCTCCCATGAATTGTCTTAGATGGAAAGTGTGCCAAGTGGAAGAGAGCTAGTGTGAGCCTCACGAGCCACCGAATTTGGGATAGGAAGACCTATAAAATTTGGCATTGACTTGATAAAGACAACATAATAATAATGATGGAATGATCTAATATCACAAGAATTGTCAATGTAATAAGAGAAAACATTTAAAATAATCCCTAATTTTGTTTGCCCTAGTTTTCTCAACATTGTATCAAAGCTAAGTTTGTGTGTATAAGGGAAAAGTAGAAGGTCACTAGAGGCTACAATATTTGCAAAGAATTCATTCCTCTCAGGCAAAAATCCTATGGAAGGCTAGACTCAAATTCCGGGCACATTATCAAGGTCTAGTCACTACATTTAGAACTCAACCCAACGAAAAAGTTATAGAACATTGTAGCTCTATTTTAAGGGTCTAACAAGACTACTCTCAAGCTATTAGAGAGTTGAACTCATATCAAAGTGGATCAAAGTCCCATGTAACATAATTATCTCTATTCTAAGTGTTAATACCTCTGAACTATGTATATCAAAGTGTGATTTTTGATCTCTTCTTTAAAGAGGCCAAAGGCCTAATTCATTATCTCTAAGAAGGTTGAGACCTTTGGAAAAGCAAGCGAGCTTTTGGACTTTGATTAGGACTTTTTTCACCATCTCATGAAGTCAAAATTATAGTAACTACCTCATATCTGAAGTTATGGGCATTTTCGTGGACCTATTCTAGGTTGTGAATATTCAAACAAGAAGAGTTTGGATACCTGATCACCTTTTGGGCATAAGTGTAACATTGAAAGCTTGATACTCAACCTCATAGCACTCAATGAAGGATATGAGTAGTTCTGGGCATACTACTCTTGTTAGAGGTACAAACTCTTCATCTCAAAGAAGACTAAGGTTCATCTATATCTTTGTGCAGAACTAGATCAATTTTGAAGGGATTATGGAAGGGCGGATTTCATCCGTAGTCATCCTTGTGACATAGTTACCCTATAGTCTTTGAAAGATTAATTTTATGAAAATGAGACATTGTGGCACAAGAGTGCAGTCACCAAACACACACACACACACACATGTTCTTTGAAGCATGAACAATCAAGAGATTTGATCTACAACTTCTAAGTATATCATTGAGAAGTCTACTCACTATGCAATATTCTTTAGTAATTTTCACGAAGGCAGTTTGAAATTTGTGGTCAAAGTCAATTTTGGGTTCAATAAGGAAATAGTAAGGCTCTGTGTTGAAGAGAGTAGTTATGAGCACACTTGGCAAAGGCACTTATCATCTTGTATGTATTCGTATATTTGGAAAAACCTTGTGGACATTTTCCATCCTTGAGAAGGAGCAATCTTCTTTGTTTGAAAAAGAAACTTCATAAATTTTGAAAAAACAATATATCAATCCTAGAGGAATCTCAACAAGTGAATTTGGATCAATTTTTGGAACATCTTGAAGAAGGAAATCTAACTCAACCTAGACATTAATCCACTATTGTGAACAATCGCAATTGAGATAAAATCGACAAGGGTCCAAAAAATGAAAAAATCGTAAAAATTGGTAAAAAAATGAGAAAACATCGAAAACATTAAAAAATACAAAAAAACATTGGTTTCAATTTTTTTAATATCTAAATCATCCACTATTTTTTTATGAATTTTCAATGATTTTTATGAATTTATTTCGATTTTTACGATTTTATCCTGATTTTTTCATTTTGGAAAAAATAACGGATTAAATCGCCATGCATAAAAAATCATGATTTAATCACAATTTTCACAACACTGTATCAGTTGATTGTTGAATTTAACCCTTGGCCATCCAATATGTCTTCATTCTACAAGGAGAGCAACAAGCTCGAAGGGACTTCCAACTACCAAGGATGGAAGAAGAGGATTGATCTCATCCTTATTGAAAATGATGCCATGGATTATGCTCTATGTAAAGTTATAGAACCAGACAAGAAGGACATAGATACATGGAACAAATATTTCAAAGGTGAGACAATGGCTCAAAGGATATTGTTGGAGTCAATAAAATATAGCATTATCCCTTTTGTGGCGGAATTAAATAAGGAAAAGGACATCTATGAGAGATTGAATAAGATGTATTCAGTGGGTACCTCAGGTCAAATATATTGCACTAAGGAGCAGGTTGTACAAAGAAAAAATTCCTTTGAAGAAGACATTGCATCCCATCCTATGAATATGTCTCAACTAAGAGATCAGTTGCATGCTTTTGGTGAAACAATTACTGATATAGGAATGACAACCTGTGTTCTCAATTCACTTCCTTCGGAATGAAACTCCTTCGTGACCAACATACACTCAAGAAAGGAAACAATCAGTTTCGATGGACTTTGGTCCCAATGTATGATGGAAGCATCCCAGATGAAGGAAAAAGAGGAAACTACTCCTCTTGGAAATTCTAAATCTTATGGAGCAAGGATGAAAACATTGGGCAAAGGAAATTTAAGAAGATCTTGTCATCCAAAGAAATAAGGATAAGTTGATCCTCTGTTTTGATAAGCATGATGGAAGGAGGGAACTTTAAGGATCCTTTGATCCTTGGTCACTCTGATATATAAATATAGATTCATGGTATACTCATGGGATTGTGGATGCCTGAAAGACAAGAAATAGTAGCAACATAATTCATGAATCTATTATAGTAGTCATCTAGCATATAGAAGCCCTAATTTTGTTTGCCCTAGTTTTCTCAACAATAAATAGATAGCCACCCATAGATCAAAATGTCTTATAATCTATAGTATTGCAATATTTATATTGTTAAATTTAAATTTAAAAGACAAATTGTATAGAATTTATTTCAATCCTATCAAATGATATTTTTAATAGCAAGTTATTAGGCCACATTGTAAATAAACAAAGGATTTACATAGATTCTTTGACCAAATTGCTTTACTAAGGATGTTGTGGGGATGAATATGGTATCTAAGGGTGTGAATAATGTTTTGGATTTCCTTCAAAATGAGTTTCATGACATGGATGTTAATGAGTGTTTCTAGAAATTTCTATGCAAACAAGAAACCCACAACTTTGAACTGGATTGAAGGGCATGGAAAATTAGTGGTGTGTGATGCTATCATCAACAAAGAAGTTGATAATAGGGTTTTGAAGACAATTGTTCCAATTTTTTTTAAATTGAACAAGCTCAAGAACATAACTAGATCTGCACTAGCTAGTGCAATGGGAGGCTTCAATGCTCACACATCCAATATTTTCTACTATATTTATTGTAACTAATCTATATATTGGTTGCATTTTCTAATCTATATTAGTCTAACAAAATTCTAACATATATTAGTTGTCAATTCACAACAGTTTGTGATTATGATGACAATTTAAGTACATATGAGTGTAATTTCCATGATGGGATGTATGAATTGTCCTCCCCACATTGCCCATCAATGATTATAACCTTGAATGGGCTAGCACTGGTTTGTCATCATCATCTCAAAATGACCTGACAGATGAAAATTTACCATGCATGTCATCATCACTTCACACTATCTCGTAGATGACCCCTTCTACATATTATATGCATAAATTTCTGGCAAACCATTCCCTCTACCTAGCCTATGATTGATTGCGATAAAAGGTGAATAAAGTACAATTTATAAGTAGGTGATCTTGTCAATAAAGATTCGTCAACGATCATTTACTCACTTGCTGTCACAATCAATCATATGATAGGTAGAGGGGATGGCCTTCCATAAATTCATGCATATAATCTATAGAAAGGGTCATCCATGAGATAGTGTGAAGTGATGATGACAAAAATTGTATACTTTCATCTATCAGGCCATTTTGAGATGATGAGGTAGACCAGGGCTAGCCCATTCAATGTTATAATCATTGGCAAGCAATGTGGGGAGGACAATTCATGCATCTCATCATGGACATTACACACATACAAGGTATTTTTTAAGGATTTAATACTTTTCCTATATTTATTACTATAGGTGATTATTCTAGTTTGAAAATTCATACATATAGAATGTAGGAAAATATTCAATCAAAAACATATAATGTACTATGAAAATTGGTAATTTTTTTGTGAATATCTTCCATTTAATCATATATATCTAAAAATAGGTGAACTTTTAACCAAATTGGCAAGTATTTTTTTCATAAAATGTCCAAAAAATAGCCGATTTGTGAAATTTCACCCCTAAAATTTTCCTAGCACACATATATACTTAAATTTTCATCATAATCACAAATTTTTCTGATTAGGCATTGAAGTAGGAGCAACCAGCACCTAAATTAGGAGTGTGGTAGTGTATTGTGGAGTGGAATAGGGATAAAAAGTAGTAGATATTTGACTTATCATGGGCACGAATTGTGTAAAGGCTTAGTTTAACACAATAATCTAATTATAAGCTCTTGGTGTTCATAACAAAGTTAATTGACTTATACCATAGATTTATCAAATATTTGGTATTCTACACCCTCATTGTATTTGAGGTTAGTGAACAGGGGTTATCAAGTCTGGGTGGGATAAACTTTCATCGGTGTATAGCCTAACCTTATCTATCTCTATATTTATTTGGACCAAAGTGATGATCTACCAGCCTATCTATGCTAGCCAATATGGAACAACTATGAATCTGTGATGATTGTATTAGGCTATAGATCTATGAACGACACATCACATATATTTGTAACCAAAGCCATGGAAGGATCTAAATCTCTAAAAAGTATTAAGGATTAAAGAGAAATCAAGTTAATATTTAAATTAGCTCTCTGCCCTAGATTTCTCAACATGGTAGTAGAGACAGGTTTTGAAGTGAGGGTAGAAAAGAAGATCAACTTGGCACCATCTCATCTCAAGGAGATCGAATTCCCTAGTTCAAATTTGTGAAGGTAAGAAAAACAAAAATATGTGCATAATCACTAGCCCTAATTGCATAGATAAGGTTGTGTTTTAGTGAAAACTCAACACCCCCATTTTTTACTTATTGATTTCAAATAATGGGGACCCTTTCCATAATTTGTTGGTTAAATCACCTTTTTAATGTTTTCTTTTGGTTAATTTTTTGGCTAAATCACCTTTTTAATGTTTTATTTTGGTTAAGTGTGTTACAATTTTACCATTTTTATATTCTTGTCGGATTTCTATTTTTATTGCTTCATTGATTTCGACCTTTTGCTAGCTTTCCATCGGTACTCGTTTCATCTCATTTGGTTACACAGTTTGCAAATGGTCCTCATCTGAAGTTCGATAATTTTTACCGTCTGGATTTAAAAAATATACAAAATGTATATTATTTTAAATTTTGTAAATAAGTTAGTAATTCATTGTAAATATTAATTCCTAGTTAATTTTACGATTTTTTTTCATTTTTCACTAACATTCCTACAAAATCGTCCAGCGAAATTGTAGAACAATTAAAATTATGTGTTCAGATTCCAATTCCTAATTTTAAAAGAAATTACGAGACTTGAAATCTCAAAATTGTAAAGTGGTTGTAGTTCATTTTGTAGGATTTTTAATTACCAAGTGGATGTAGTTTATAATGAATGAGTCTCACTCCAAGTGGGCCCCACTTCACCTCACCTCCTCTCTTCAATAAAAAGACCCAATAAATTATCCCGATAAAATTTTCTCGATATTTCAAAAAGTCTCGATATCCAATATTTGAAAAGTTAAAAACTTTTGATAAAATCTTTCTAATATTTCAAAAAAGTTTTGATATTTAAAAAATTGATATTAAAAAAAATCCGATATTTAAAACACTGATATTAAATATCAAATATCAGATTTTTGGTTTGGTGTGCATTTAAAAACTTCTGATATCATTAAAATTATGATATGCGATAAATTTTATCAAAAGTTTCATGTACCTCTGTCATGTGGCACTTCTTCTTCATTAAATCCTCCTCCTAAATTTATAATTCGATGCATTAATAGATCTTAAGTCACTTTGAAAATTTATTCTTGATCCACCATGGACGTATAAGCATATTTTTTGATTTGAAATTTTTAATATGGTATTTTGGGTTAATTAATATATTCTAATTATAATTATATTATATTTTAATTATAATCTAATGATAATTTTAATATAATTTAATTATATTTTTAATATATTAATTTTAATTTTTAATTAAAAAGTATTTTAATGATATATAATTAGTTTGTAGTTAATTTAATTTAATTTTGTAATTATAATTAAATTAATATTAACTAAGCAATAATTATTAATTTAATTTAGGTTAGATTTTTAATTAAAGTTTCTTATTTTTTGCCTAGGTAACAAATTTTCCAGAATTCTTGTAATTTTGACAGTTTAACTTTAGAAACTTATAAGTTGAGTTTTACTTGGCCAAATGAGGCCTAGGACGGCTCATTAGATAGATAAAATCATGGATAATATTTCTGAAGTGGTTGCATGACTAGATTATGTAATTTAATGAATCTAAAATTTAACATAATATTAAGCTTAGAATTTGTAAACAAAATTGATTTTTTGAGTTTAATTTGTGCATTTCCATTTACTCATAGCCTTTATTGAGTGCAGATCCATTCGACTATGTTCTCTTTGAACAATAAGATATTTTCAAGAATCAATGGAAAGCTCAGATTTCATTTTATTTATTTATTTAATTTTAATTTTAATTGAAGATATTTCTTTTCCAGATTTAGTATTTTTTTTTTTTTTAATTTGTATTTTAATTGAATTTTGATTGGTTTTGGCGGGAGAACCGTTGAGAATATGAGGAAGAGAAGATTTCAACAAATGGAATTTCTATAGTAAGAAAAGAAAAGAAATTTTAACCAATGAAAATTGTTGGAGCAGATTTATTCTTCAACAACTCTCCTATTTGAGATTAATTTTGTAATTATAAATAGTAGTTTGTAAAATGGACAAGGGGCTTCTCTTCTCTACAATTCTACAATTCTTAAAAGAACTACTGTAATAGGGATTTAGAGTTGTAGGTGAGAGGAGAGTAAAGTCTCAGATCTAGTGGATAATTTTAGGAAATTTCATTTGCATTTTGGATTGTATTTGGGGAGTTGAGTTTGCACTACTGTAGCTTGATTTTTTGTAGCAAAGTTCAAGCATTGTAAAAGATTGTTGGAGATCAGAGCGAGAGAAATAATTTCATAAGATTGATATTTAAAATACTATTATTTTTATATTGATTTCATTTTATAATGGCATAAATGTTTCATTTTCATTCATGTTTGTGCACTGTTGTCTATGTGAGTAATTTGCCTCAATTATCTATTGTTATTTATCCCTACTCTTATCTGTTGAACTCTGAATTCTGAGTAACTATTTACTCATAAATCAACCTTTTAATTCTGATTTAACAAACAATAATATTTTGTGAACTATTTCCTTATATTATGGTTTAATCATTCGAGTTGTTGAATTAATAATCATCATCATTTTATGAACTACTTCCTTAAATGTTGTTGATTAATTATTCACCATTAATAAATCTCTAAACATGATATGTTTTGGTATTCATAATATTAGTTAATTGAACTACTTCGTTAACTTGATATTCATTATAAGCCAGACATATTTCAATTCCAATCATTTAATTACTTTTCTCTCGGTTGGGTTAGATCTACATCTTCCTAATCGAGATAGGCTTAGGATATTTTTCCTTTTGCTTGCATTCTAGGATTAATTTTCATTTAGATTTAATTCTACATTTCTAGAAGACTTCTTATCAAAGAGTAAAACTTTAGTTGTGGCTTAGTTGAGACCTAGATTAGCTTAAGGATCACTTTCTTGCCTAACCAACAAGAAGAGTTGATAGATGTCTCTTCTCTATTGGTAGGTGAAGTCGTATTTTAATCTAGTAGAGATAGAGAGAAGGTAACTGGACCTAGTTTAACTAGTTGGAACCACCATTCCAAATAGAAAAGGAGTTGTTTTAAGTTCCAGACCGGGTGGTCTCCCTTATAATGTTTGGGCAACCATTTTGAGCCTACAATAGGTTGATAGTATACACAAAAATGATCAAGGGTTTTAGAGAGATATGCGCACTTTTTGTTGGGCATGGAATCCCCCCCAAGGCATGTTTTGGGGCTTAAAACCCAAGTTTTGACCAAGTCTATTATAAAAGCTTCGTGAATTATGGGTGCAGAGCGCGAAGTCATAGTAGAGTCACAGGGTTGTCCACCCTTGTTTTTTTAATGTAATGTCGGCTTGGTAGACCTACCCATGGTCCGTGGACCATGGGATTGTATAAATAGAGTGGGGCTCTAAGTGTAGAAAAATGGAATAGCATAGATAATAGAATGGAAGAATGATGAGTCTAAGAGACTAAGTTGAAGTGTAAAGTGTGTCTTTGGGTCGTAGAGTAGAAGAAGACTTTGCAGCTGAGTGTGCAGAGGCCTAGTAGTGAGCAGCTAAGTGTGCAGGGCAGGTTGAATCTGTAACTATTGGAAGAATTAATAAAGAGAAGTTTACCATATTTCTGTGTATGTTTTCCTATTTTAATATGTGATTAGGTATAAACTATGAGTGTATTGTTTAATTACTACACAAACTCATATGAATGTGTTGTATAGATAAACATAATGTAAAACATCCATTTACGTGAAGATAATTAACTGGTCTAGGAACATAAGTAAGATCTTAGGTGCGACTTAAGGGAATAGCGTAGAGTGCTGCTCCAGCAGTGCACAAGCCCCACAGCCCCTGGTTAGGGCTCCACAAAGGCAAGTATATCAAGGCGCGAAGTCCTGGGAGTGCGCGAAGTGACCTGCACGAAGAGAATAACAGTTGGACTAGTTCAACCTCTCAAACATCTCAAGGGTGTGGAAACCTGGTTCCAACACCCCCCCATACTACTTCGAGTGAGACCTCACTCCGCGCTCCGCGGACTGTTGCCGAAAGGACCAGTAGTACAGGGATTTTTTTGGCTAATTAACTCTAAATCTAGGTCAGGCCCTAACAAGCCAACAAATGGTTTCGTTGCCGGGACCGGGATCTGCATAGAGATGTCTGATGTTGTATCACTGTAATCTGACAAAGAAAGGAATTGAAGATTGGTTGGACAGAAAGATTCACGAGTTCGCGGCGCAGGAAAACAGGAATAAGTGACTATCAAAGGAAGAGTTGTTATACTGCTACTTAGACACAGAGATACATGAAATTTTCTTCACATCTTTCCCTACTGAGCTATACGAGTGGATTGCGAAGCTAGAAAATAGCCAAGGAAGGTGTAAACTCGACGGACCTATTGTCTGGACTCCAGAACTGGTGCGCAAATTGGAATCATCGGAGGATAAGATCGCGTGCGTTGTTGATCACTGGCTCGATCGAATCATAGGAGGATTCATCACTGAGTTTGTGGTAGATACTTCAGTCAACTATAGTGAGGCAGAATGATGCTTCCTTAAAGGGCCGCGAGGTAAGTATGTTAAATATTTGAACACTTGGATTAAAATGCTACTGTGTGAAAAGCAGGTTATGCGAATAAATTGAAGTTTGGGGCTATGCAAAGTGGGAGAATCTACAAAAATGAAGGTAGTACAGAATTAGAAACTAGCCCCTTGATTTCACCTCCGCGAGGGGACGAAGAAGAGCTCACGAAGGTCTCACCAAGAAGTGCGATCAATCTGATTAGGCAGAGGATTCCATGCATACTGCCCCCATCGACACCACCACCAGTTTCACCATCTTCACTCCCATCTTCGCCCATACCACATCCGCCACCACCACGAAGCAATATGGCAAGCGCGATAAAGTTGCCAGTGTTCAAGGGAGTAGGGAATGAAGATCCAGACTAGTTTTGGTTCATGATAAAAGCTGTATGGGAAGCACAGGGAGTCACAGATGACAATATAAAGAAGGCGACATTGGTCAGCGCTTTACAAGATCGCGCACTGACTTGGTACATTAAGCATTCCAATGACAATCCGAATGCGGGGATCGCGGTTATCCAAGTTGCGCTAAACAAAGAATTTAACAGGCCAAAGTCAGAGGCACAATTGATCATTGGGTTTAAGGAAATCACAATGCTGCCAGGCGAGACCCCTTGGGAGTTGGATCAGAGACTAAAGTGCACAATTCATGAAGCTAACATGACGTTGACAAATGGACAACACCACGAATGGTTTGTATCATTGTTAACATCGCATCTAAGGAATGCATTGTCACAATAGAGGCTAATCACTTAGGCTGAGGCCTTGGAGGTCACAATGAGATTTCACGAAACCTCGATACAGGATCCCAACCTAGGAGTTTAGCAGATTCACGCGTAGTTGAAAAACTTATACCTTGAGATGCAGCATTTGAAACAAGATAAGACAACTCGCCCAGAAGTGTGCGATGAGGTATGGTGCGTAAAGTGCAAGGGTCAGGGACATGATAAGGACCACTGCTCGTGTTCGCGAATTACCTCGTGGGAGGACGACCAATGGCATTGAGACCGGAGGCACAGGTAGGACCGAGTGTGGCACCTGCATTATGGTGCGTGATTTGTCAGATTGGAGGAAAGCATGCTACAGATAACTACCATTTATGCAGAAGTACACGTAGAATTCACAGCAGGTGTTCTTTAATTTCTGTAGATCAGTGTGACATGATGAGCACACCTATCGAAGTTACGAGTTGATGATGGATCAGACTCCTACCTATAGAGTTCAGGCCAAAATGCGGCCCCTTGATCAGAATTCAAGGATGGCGCAAATCGGATTTCAGGGGCACAGATGAGGCCGGGGTGGAGGAGGACTAGGAAGAGATCGCGGACAGCTGATATGTTACAATTGCAAAGGGCCAGGACATTATGCCTATGATTGTAATATCCAACGTAGTCATCATGTTTGTATTGTACATTGTTTGATCAGGAGACAGAGGATTGTCCCACGATGATATCAAGGTTGCACGATAAAGGAGAACTCCAACCTCCCTCGACCCAGAACTTACAAATGATGAGGTCTGAGCCGCATAAGGAAGACCCTAATGTGAATATTATGCTCTGAAGTGGAATTATGACAGGAGATGACAAAGGCAAGCAACATTAAGAGAGTACTTGGGTTCGCAAGGCTCCAACGAAGGAACTAGAGTTTGATTTGGAGCGCGCTAAGGAAACCTTCATGGAAGCCAAGAGGAGCTTCACTGATGCCTCCACTTCAGGAGGTAAAGACAGAATGGAGCTGGAAATGGACCCATCGATGCTTACCACATTCCTGGAAATATGCATGAAGTTGCTACGTGATAACAAGGTTGTAAAGGGGTTGAAAGAACTCATAAATAGATGTGTTGGAACTGCGCAAGGATAATCGTGTGTAGTCCAGAAGCTCGGAAAGCACACAATGCGAACGGGAAGGGAAATGAGATTGATTGCGTAGATTGGAGAATATGAGATGGGCCACGTGATTATGGATCTAGGATCGGACGTGAATGTCCTGCTGAAGCAAACATGGGAGCACATGGGAAGGCCTAAACCACAATGGTCTCCTATCGAACTGTGAATGGTGAACCAACAAAAGATCCTACCTATGGGGAGATTGTAGGGAATCATAGTAGATATTGAAGGAGCAAGCGTGCTAGCATATTTTGAAGTGATAGAGATTGTTGATGACAACAATCCCTACCCTGCGCTATTAGGAATAGATTGGGCCATTGACATGAATGGGGTGATAAATTTGAAGAAGCGCAAGATGATTTTTAAGAAAATGTCTCTGCGTGTGGTTGTACCTTTAGACCCTATAGAAGGATCGTGCTACACGGAGCTAGTGCGTGACTACAACAGTGACGATGACTTGGAATACATCTACAAGATAACCGTGCGAGAGAAAGATTGGGTGAATCCAACCGCGAATGGACGAATCTCATGGGAGCGTGAAAGCTCATGCACATTAGATTCGGATGAGGAAATAGAACAATGGTAGAATCGGTCACACGAGGTAACCACACTGAATTGTAACATGATGATGAGATCGCTATGCTGCATATCAAAAAAGGTAAGGGAGCTGCCTACATATGATGGGTTAAGTGAGGTGGATGACTTCCTGAGCCGATTTGAAAGAGAAGTGACGCAACAACAGTGTTTCGAAGCTTTGAAATGGGTATTGCACGCTACACCTGTGAGGTGGTGGGGTATGCACCAAAGAAGTTTTGAGGACTGCCGCGAATGTAGAAGGATGATGTGCATGCGGTTTCGGAAGCCTCAAATGCAATTGAAAGAAAAGATTTTTGGATGAAACGATCCATGCACCACCTATCCCGATGGATGTAGGCATATGGTGCAAAACCTGTGTGGATGTACACAGTCTTTGCGTTAGGAGACACGGTCAGTAAGCAGGTGTGGGCAAGGCAATGGTGCGAACGATCCCTCTGGTTGGAAGCCCGAAGTATGGAAAGACAAAGTGCGCAGAATTTTATCTACGTAGAAGCCTTTAACAAAGTATGTGAAGCACTAAACCCGGTCCACAATGCAAAGAAGATTGACTGGGACCTACGCATACCAGTGGTTCTATGGGCTTATAGGACCGCGTGCAAGAACCTGACGGTGCAGGCACTGCCGAGGCTAGAGTATGAAGCAAACATTGTAAGCCCCATAGAGCATGAAATACCTAGTCCACGCATGACAACACTAGGAGATACGAAAGTTCGCGGAACCTTGAAAGAAGAAATCCAACAGGGCAATTTGAGGCTCCAAGAACTTGAGAAAGAAAGGGTGTGATTAAGGAAGAAAAGTGCTCTGGTAGAAGAAGAATTCAAGAAGCTAGAGGACGAGATAAAGGAAGATTTTCTTGATAAAAATACTAGGGTGATAAAGCAGGGTGTGCATGATCACATTAACAAGTTTGAGGACTATCGCCATGAATTGATCAGTTTTATGCCTTGGCTTGGACCGCACATTACTAAGCGAGTCAACCAGGGTGCGCGCTGTAGATGATAAAGTGCATGACACTACCAGTAACAATAAAAGGTGGGTGTTTTCTAGGAAAAGTGATGGATGATCGAATGACACCCTATACAGGTGGCGCGACCACCTGACTAGCCGAGGGAAGTATAGTCTTAGTGCTCCAGGCAGTTGAAAGGAGGCACGAGACTATAAACTAATTTTGCCGGGAGTTGCGCGCAAAAGCAAAGTGTCACAAGGTCCGCGACCACACAAGGGGGGTTGTGCTGCCGCATGGGTTGGACCGAAAGTGATCATTGGAGTCACTATTCATGATGGGATGCTCGACTTGAGACCAAATGGAGTGGGCGACAGGCATTTAAGATGCGATTTATGGGCAAGATTTGGGAAAATATGCCGCCAAGGGAGCATTAATGATCTGAATTTAGGGGGAACAGTTGAATCCAAATTCAAAAGGCGCTATAAATTACAAAGGGTTTCCCAACAAACAACACTTGGTCATTTGCAAATTGAGCAGTTGTATACCCTACGTAGCCTGAGCAGAGCCCTGTTTGACCTGTGCCGAGCGTTCATTGAGCCCCTGAATACGTGAGTGATAGATTTCTAGTCGAACACAATGGAAGCATCTAAGGAAGTTATGGATATCATAGAGATGACGGCCGAAGAGGTCGCGTAGGCCCTGACTGTGGGGGATGCCCTTGATGGTGCCGGGATCGTGGCAGAAATCCTGAGATCACTGTGCACGCCAAGACCAAAGAAATACAAATAGGTAATGGTTCTCGTACGTGTGTCCCCGTGAAACCCGTTGCACATGAGGCTAACGATGGAAAAGAAGGGGAAAGTCGTTAATGTAGAAACTGATGAGGAGGAGGAAGTCCTAGAGGATCTCATCATCGAAGAAGATGAGGACGAAGGCATGGAGGAGGAAACTGAGCCTGCACACCCTCAACATAGCTTCCCGCCTATATCGCCTCGCAAAAGGGGAAGGCTAAAGTTCACAAGGATCTTGACGAGAGCAAGAGCTCTCTCTAGACCCCATTCTTCCTAGAAAACATTATTTTTGAGGGCACGTACCTGGGATGCGTGCCTAGCTTAAAATTTGAAGATTGGGACCTTGCTGACCACGAGAAGTTCCCTCACCTAGAGACCACGCAACTTATGAATCCTAAGTAGAACACTGCGGCGGGGGTTACCGAATTATAGCTGCGAAAGTGGTTGTACGGAGTGGAAAAGGCGGGGCTACTAAACCTGCTTTGGGTGCCACATTTCCACCGCACCCCAATAACAACTTTCGTCATTAAGCAACTGCTTTGCTAAATGCATGGTGGGTGTTTGTGGCTAGAGGAGTCCATCCCCATCACGAAACATTTGATTCACTGCATCACCTGGCTGCCATGCAAAGGAGAGGACCCCGTAGATATCTCGAAGGGGAAAAGTCGTGACCTGGCCATCACGAAGGCCATGAAGAAGAAGTATAAACTAGAAAAGAAGAAGCGGGGCTACGCCATATCTAGCATCAACAACAAAGCAGTAAGAGTGGCGACCCAAATATTGGCAAGTAAGGTTATGCACAAGTGTCGTGTAGACGAGGTATTCGCACCGATGGTAGCACTTGCTGAGCAGTGCATGGAGGGGGTCTAGTTTAACTGGTCTGAGTTCCTCTGCAAGGAATTCTTGGAGAATTTCCGTGAAGCTCAGGAACAAGGCAAAACGTTCCACTATGCATGGTTTTTGCTGTCCATAGTGCTTGTGGCATGGGAATTGCCGGATGACAATCAATTCCCCACAATTGACAGAGATATGCCGGAGGCCGCGAAGTACACTTCGCTCTAGGCCACAAAGGATGCAAACAGGATCTCCAATAGTAAGATATTCTGGGTGTTCATGGAGATGAACCTCAAAATGGGTAACAATCACAAGTCGCGATTATCACCCATTGTTCACAACAGCCTGCAAAGTTTTGCAGAGTTTAAGGTGGAACTTCACAACATATACATCAGAGAGCGTAAGGAGCTGTCTAAGAAATGGAGAGAGCTATCCTTTGTAGCCATGGATGATGTAATCTTTAATGTACTAGAGACATGGCCGCCGGAGTGGCACGCTCTAGACATCGCGGCAATGGAAAAGACTGTGGCATAGAAGAAGAAAGAGGAGGCCAAACTGCGCATGGCACAGTTGGCAGAAAAGAGAAGGAAGGAGGCAGTGGCAGTAGAAGTGCAGGAGGCGCGAGATGCTGCACAAATAGTAGTTGAACAAAAAAAGGCAGCAACAACGTAGGAGGCAGCTACGAAGGCGCGCGAGGGCCAAAAGTCGCCTTCACATGGGTAGGAAGCAGAGGAAGAGGAGGAGGCATGGATCCAAAAACTACATCAACACAGCTGAAGCACCAGCACCCGACCGAGCAGACAGGGTCGCGCAAGAAGTTCAAGGCATCGAAGTTGTCTATTGACTCGATCACCCTTACCGAGGGTGATCTACACGACATCGGCGAGATAGTGCGCGATGTCACCTTCGAAGCCCTCCAAAATTTTATGCAGGAGAACTAGATTGTGTTGGGGGCCCTCACAGCGTAACTGCAGGAGTTGCAAGTGCACACTCCTTAGGCTGGTACCCTTTCGACCAACCTCACAGTAGGGACAACTGCAGCAGAGTAGATGTTGCACGCTCAGGTGAAAAATACCATAGTGCTACTGGAAGGGGCACTGATGACAAAAAATGAGGTCGATAGGCCTACGATCAGCGCACTGAAGGGTATCGAAATCAACATGGTTGCACTCACACGGGAGACATTATATGTTCTACAAGATGGGATTATTTTAGGACTACGGGCTAGGGAGATCCGCGCATTGCAAGTACTAAGTGAGCATAAAATCATCATGGAATAGTTGAGCTTGCAGCGTGACAAAGTGGTGTCCTAGAATCGGTAGTTGGTACAGGTACTGGACGAAGCTCGTCAAAGCGTCCCTGAGCTGGACATCCTAGTAGACACACCACTAGAGGCACGCATCCACAGGCTAGAAGCAAGGGTGCGCGAGGTATGGGAGGAAATGACAAAGGTTCAACTGGAGCTGAACCTTCAGGTCACAAAGTTTCGGTTAAAGGTGTAGCCATCCACTCCTTCGGAAGTGAGGAAACAGCACGCCAACGCTATTACAGTAGGACTGGACGAGATCGGAAATGTAGTGTGAGATTACACCAGAATGTTGGAGGAGTCACTTGAGGTCCTCGCGAATCTGCAGGAGGACCCCAACATCTAGCGCTTAGAGACAAAGGTACGAGAACTCCAACAATAGTATGACAACATTAAAGGAACTATGTAGATAGTGGCCCTCACTTAGAGGCTCGCGCGGATGCAGTAGGCTAGAGCACTGAAATAACAGGTGGACGTGGCACGGCACAAAGAAGCAGTTTTGGAGGTGTGCATTCAACCTTGGATCGACGAGGCCTTCACCATCATAGCAGCAATTGAAGGCAAGCTCGCACAGATGCAGGGAACACATGCACAGATGCAAGGAAGTAGTTCTGACACCGCGGTCTTGGAACAACAAGTACATGAGATCTAGCAGGCAACCGCTCAGTGAGATGCCGACCTTGCAACAGTTTGGATAGAATTGGAGGGACTCTGCATGAAGATCTCTGTGACGATAGAGTGACTCGAGGGCGAGTCATGATGTTTGTGTTGGGGGCTTGTTGGGCATGGAATCCCCCCAAGGCATGTTTTGGGGCTTAAAGACCAAGTTTTGGCCAAGTATGTTGTACAAGCTCTGCGAATTATGGGCACGAAGCGCGAAGTCATAATAGAGTCACAGGGTTATCCGCCCTTGTTTTTGTAATGTAATGTCGGCTTGATAAGCCTGCCCATGGTCCGCGGACCATGGGATTGTATAAATAGAGTGAGGCTCTAAGTGTAGAAAAAGGAAATAGTATAGACAATAGAATGGAAGAATGATGAGTCTACGAGACTGAGTCGAAGTGTAAAGTGTGTTTTTGGGTCATAGAGTAGGAGAAGGCTCTGTAGCTAAGTGCGCAGAGGCCTAGTAGTCCGTAGATGAGTGCACGGACGCCTGCATCTGAGTGCGTAGGGCAGGTTGAATCTGTAACTATTGGAAGAATTAATAAAGAGAATTTTACCATATTTCTGTGTATGTTTTCTTGTTTTAATATATGGTTGGGTATAAACTGCAAGTGTATTGTTTATATGCTGCGCAAACTCATATGAATGTGTTGTATAGATAAATATAATGTAAGACATCCATTTACATGAAGATAATTAACTGGTCTAGGAAGATAAGTAAGATCTCAGGTGTGACTTAAGGGAATAGTGCAAAGCGCTGCTCCAGTAGCGTGGAAGCCCCATAGCCCCTGGTTAGGTCTGCATGAAGACAAGTATATCAGGGCGCGAAGGCCTGGGAGTTTGCGAAGCAACCTACACGAAGAGAATAACAGTTGGACCAGTTCAACCTCTTAAACATCTCAAGGGTGCGGAAACCTAGTTCTAGCACCCCCAATACTACTTCGGGTGAGACCTAAATCCGCGTTCCACGGCTGTTGCCGAAAGGGCCAATTATAGGGATTTGTTTGGCTAATTAACTCTGAACTTGGGTTAGGCCCCAACAAGCCAACACTTTTCTTGATGACCGAATAGCTAGAAGATCTTCTTTGCCTGGACCAAACCTATAAAACTAGAAAGCAATGTGTTGGGCTCATTCTACTAACCCTCTTCTCTATGATATAACCTCAGACTTACTCAAGAAAAGTGAGAGCTTAAGGAGTTTTATCTTGACTGACCAAAAGACTATTTGATGAGCTCAATAAATGGCAAGCATCTTGACAAAGTAAGCAAATACATGAGGTAATTTTACAAGATTTGAAGTATTCAAAATTCATCTATCAAGACTTTGTTCTGGATAAGTTTTGAGTGATCATAGTCTCAAGTTGAAAGGCATGTGCATGAGTCTCTTTTGGAAGCCCTAAAAGGTTTTCCATTGTCACCTTTTCAAAGGGAGCCGAAAGAACTATTGAAAGAGGATACACCTGTGCATAAAAGAGATCCAAGATCGATGGTATTGATGACCTCATTATGAGCTTAAGTCTTGTTGAAAGAATTCCAAAAAACATACTCTACACCTATGCATCAAGACATCAAAATTTTGAGCCTGTTTCTTTCTTAGATTATCATATTGCAAGTTCTGATTAGTTCTCTCATTGGTCTCAAATCAAATATGTGATAATGGCCTAATTGGAAATCGAGAAGGAGTAATTTCAATTTTATAAGGAAACAAGTCTAGATCTCCTCTTGTTATGGGTATAAATGCACTTTAAAAGGACATAAATTTAAGCATCAATCATCTTGAAAAGGGAGTTGAGCCTACCATTCTAATTATGAGCAAAATAAACCTTATATTGAAGCTCTTAAAGTCACATCCAAATTATCTTCAAAGCTATAGTCGCCATTAATCAAGATAAAAAAATTTCACCTGTGTAAGTGGCATAAGAAGACAATAATATTTGTGTAGATTATGTGAGTAGGGTATATGTCAAGTATTATTAGATGAGAATAATAAGTTGTATCTAACATTAAGTACTTATCCCTAGATTTTGCATTTATTAACCCTAGGATTTCATCCTCCATTGTTGCTTGGAAACCCTAGATTGACAAAATTAACATCGTGCTTTTAGTATCACAAATTTTGTACTTGTTAATAAGAAGTGTAGGCATAAAGGTTAACATTCAGAGGGAACGTGTTGATAAAGGAAACTCTACAAGGTGTGTAAAAGGAGCAACAACAGGTATGTCTAAAACTATAATATTTATAGTAAAAAGTTTTCATTAAAATTATTTTGAATTTTCCATGTATTACTATCTTATATTTAGGGTTTTGAATCATAAAGGATCCTGGTAGGAAGATCAATTACTATATTGAATTTGTCTTTGTCATTTTTTTGTTTTTGTTGAAACCCTAACCTTTAGGGTTCACTATAAAACCATAACTTTTGATTGTTAGGGTATGTTGTCATGCACTAGACCAGGACTAACAGTGATAAGTCTTAGTGAAGGCCATGAGGAGAGAATGGTGTCCACAGGATTGAGTAAGCATCTGACATTGAAACTCCTTAAGGATTATAAATCCAAGATAGATAGTAGTCTTGTGACCAACAGTCTTTGAGGATTTGAAATGGCATCCAAGACAAGAGTGGTTGAAGAGGACCAATATTATTTGAGGATTGGTAATCCAAGATAAGAATAGTCCTAAAGGGCCATACCTGGTGAACATCCAGGTGGGGTATGTGCCCTGAGAAGTAGTGTAGAAAGAGATTTATTTTGTAGAAAAAATGTCTAGAGTCCACTAACTGATTAGGTTGGCCAACCCTTGAAGTGATCATGGTGTGTTGGTCTTTGGGTCTATGGCATTGGAAGTCTCATTTGAAGTTGATAAGAAGATAATTTGGGTCTATGGTCTTAGAATATTTACAATGTAGAAATAAAAAATTGCTTGAAATCAAATGCATCGCAAAATTAAATCACGCACCCGGTATCCAAGCACTCAGTGGGATAAAGTTGAGCAATACTTTGATGAATTTTTTTCATGTGTATGACTCCAACCCTAGTTAATCTCTCAAATCCAGAAATGTGAATGAAAGTATCTGCAAAACAAAGGAAGCAGGGGAAGTTAGATGAGATAAATAATTAATAAAATAGAAGACAAATCACACCAGGGCCTTATGCCCAATTAATAGAGTAATATTTTCTCCTACTTCCCTACATGAAAAATGATAATTTATGGTCTTTCACTCAAACACAAACACAATGGTCAAAGAAAGACAAATACTACATGAATTTTTTCATGGAAACATTTCTTATTTCTTATTAATATTTATGTAACTCCCACTCAGCCAAGACATACAACATAAATATCAAACAATTTTTTTTGTCTCAACTAAACCCTTACCATTTTGAGCTTTGCTTCAAATAGTTATTCCACTTCAACATCTGAATTGATACTAGTTTTCCTACACATATTCATGAGACCAATGAGGAAAACTTAGATTAAATTTTCCCAAATATTAAATTTAATTGCATGAATAAATAATAATAAAAAGTGCTTGCGTGCATGAATACCTGAATGAGCTCCTCTTGGTTTTGATAATAAATTGTTGGAGTAGTTTAATCTTGGAGAAAACTTCCCTCCACTCCACGAAGTAGCAGCGAAGTCAACATTGAATTTGTTGTTGCTTTGTTGGATTGAGGGTGTTTTTCTCCAAGATTATCCAAATCCTAATTTATTCTCTATTGAACATGGCCAACCAAGTGAAGGTGGAATCTCTCATGCCCCAACACCCCTGCCCCCACTCCTGCCCCCGCCCCCACCCCCCAACCCTCCCCGTCACATCACTCTCAATACCTAGTACCCAATTTATATACTATATAGGAAATAGTTGAAAGCAAGACATTAAGATACAAGAAAAAAACAAATATTAACCATTCTTTCATTCATTCATTCATAAATCCACAAAATATTTCATCTTAATAAATTTTATCATAAAAAAAAATTGTTTACATAATATGAAACAAGGTCATATTCATAAAGAAACATCTAGCAATTATTTATTAACATACACCATTCATTCATTCATTCATTAATCATATACACAAAATACTTCATCTCAAAAAAAATTATCATCAAAAATATGTTTTGATAATATGGTATGTGATTTTTATAATGATATAATTAGTACAATCATTTCTTTTTCTTTTTCTTTATTTTTGATGGTCTGGTCATGTACACATGACATTGTTGAGGTTGTTGCATTAGGGGTGGATCATCAACTATAAGAAGAAAGAAATGTTAAATTGATATTTTTTGTTATGATTCATTAATAAAAATAGCATTAGAGTTTTCTTTACCTCGTGCACTTTTCGACACTATTGGAGTGATTGCCTCACGCTCCTCTTTTGGTACAAGATCCTCATGTATAATACTTTTCACCATTGAAAGGTTGATCAGGGTGTATGTACGGTGTGGTTTGATCTCTACCAAAAAATCCTATATAAGAAAGAAAATGGTTTTTTGATTAGACAATGTAAAAGTTAAAAAACAAACATTCATAATTGAACTTATGACATAAAAAAATCACTTTAAAATATGGTTATTACCTGATATCTCTGAAGATGTTGGTTGAACATGTTGATCCTATCTTTAATATTATAACTTTTATTTCTAATGTGAATCAAACGAGCAAGTTCTTCATTCATTCTAACCACAAGCTTATTGAATGTTATGATTGGGTCAGGAGACATGTACAACTCATCATCATCAAACCAATCTGGATCATTAATCACTTCACTAAGCACTTCTTCAGTAGCATCTATGTACTACTTTGAGGATGGTGCCTTCCCCTTATCACCTTGTTTATCAAATAATTGTAATTTGTAATTTTATTCCACCATCCTCAACTATAAACATTCAAATATTTGAATTTGATGAAACATTTTAGATCAATAAAAAAATCAATTGAATGAGTTAGCTCAATTGGATAAGGAATCATTTGGTTGAGAACCATCATGAGGTGACTAGAAAATAGGCTACAATATCTTTTTAATTTAATTTACTTGGATTAGTTGTATATTATGAGGCCTAGTTAGTAGTACTAAGTGAGTCAATGGTACATTTCAATGAGAAGTCTATCTTTTGTTGATCATGATCTTTTCAAATGGATAGTTGAGATAATTATCACATGAGTTGAAACCATTATGTCATTGAAAGTGGCACATGAAGATAAACAATTTAAGCATTGAAACTTAGAGGATTAAACCCTTAACTATTAATTTGGAAGGTTGATTAAGGCATCACAACTAAGGGAGTAATTCAGGGAGAAGATAAGAAAGGTATTATTCAAGGAAAGGAAGGCATCAACTCTTTTATTAACAAGAACATTATAAGTATTGTAAAAAAATATTGTGGATAGAAAATCCTAAAGGTCATGTATATTGCACTATAATAATCTATTAGTCCACAAACTCAAATTATAAGTATCTCATCCCCAAGACTAAATTGGGTGGTTGATTTAACAAATGCTGGTATATTAGAAACAAGTTCAATGCATGGTAGTTCTAATTATAAACCTTATGGAAACTATTTTTATAACCTATGAAAGCTTCCTTGGCTTGCCTAGTAGTAATAAGGGCTATACATATTTCAAAATGACTTGTACACTAAGATGTTTAAAATACACAAAGTTTATATGAGACAAAATATTAAAATGTGTCTTCTATAATTCCCCCCCTATTTAGTTTATTTGCAAGGGTTTTGGTTGAGTGTCTATAAAAATTCCTTGCATTATAATTTAATCATAAACTCAAACTAGAGTTGGATGGATAAATATCACAAATATATGATGCGTTTAAGTTGTCATCATTCATTCATTCATACATCTACAAAAATTTTATCACAAAAGTATGTTTACATAATATGAAACAAAATCGTTCTAATTTTTTTCAATGGAAAAATCACAACTTTTTATTATGATAGTCTAAAGTTACATGTGCAAATTCCACGAAGCATTCAACCTCTCAGTAAAAAATGTGGTACTCACAAAAACAGGCTCTAAATAAACAAGTGCGGTCATTTTTTTATCAGGTTTATTTCTCTTTTTTTTAATGTAGTTAGCAAGGATGTCTTGATATTGGCCACCTTCAGTTGTTGTGGTCTCTAGTATAATATGTCTTGCTGCTGACCTAGTCCTATGACTATGTTCTTGCAAGTGGGGTCGATCATCAACTGCAATAAGAAAGAAATGTTAAATTCATAGTTATAGTTACTATTATTACAAATTTTTTATTAATAATAATAGTAGATTGTTCTTTACATGCTTCGGTAGTGGAGAGAAGCAGAATACTTTTGGATGTGCCCATATGTTCCTACTCTTCTCTAGCCTCATATTGTACATGTTCTAGTGTAGAAACAAGAAAGGTTATCATTAATACACCATTTTCATTTAAATAATTGTAATTGTATTCCATACTACATGAAACTTCAACCACAAACAAAGCTTTTATCCATATAGGCCAAGAAGAATGCCTTGAACAACCACATGTGGACTCCTAGTGATGCCTTTCACCTATGATTACAGATCCCATGCCACTAAGTGGTTTTCACTAGTACTGTGTATGGTAAGACCCTAGAAATGATTTAGGGAATAATTCAATGCCTTAGGTACTAAAATAACCTTTGAAGCATCTAAGGTATCCTTGGCAATGATTGGGGGAGGATCCTCAGGCCTTAATCCCTAAGGATAGAGATGGAGTTTGAGGGGTGAGAGAGGGAGAGATAGAGAAAATAATGGAGAGATTGGGGGGGGGGGGGGGGGTAGAGAGAAATGGGGAATAAGAGAAAGAGGAGAAGAATCAAAGAGTGTAATAGCTCCTGGTTGATTTTCCATGTAGATAAAATGAAACCAATTTCATGGGACACGTATTCCAAGTTGAATGGTGCATGAAAAACTTTAGTGGGCATTGCTTTAATGGCTATGGAAATTAGTGAGGACATTGGTAAAGGAAAAGAGGCAACAAATGGAATTTAATTATGAGAAATAACGGAAAATAGGAGAAAAGGAAGGTGAAGAGACACAAATTTGCATGTGAGGGAAATTAGAGGAAAAATGATGGAAAATGAAGAAAAAAGAGACCTCAATAATAAAAAGACATCAGGGAATCAATTGATAGTATTTTGAAAGTTTTGAGTTGAGCTCTCCTTTCATTATCTCTCTCTCTCTTACACTATTGCACACTTATAGAATTTTTGGTGCATCCTTGGAGCACACTAGCATTCACTTGGGTTTGGAGAAAGCAAGGAAGTGCAAGCAGACAGTTGGATCAACAACTACAACGGAATTACTTTGTAGGTAACAGGTTGCATGTATGATCTACTTACTAATTTTTGGATGTATGATACATGTGGTTCCTCAGTTATGTTATTTCATTGGCACGGATATTTTCCTAGATTGAAAGTGGTTTCGACCTTGCCTTTCCATTTCCTACATAGCCATGGTGTAGTGGGTTCCTCATTTGGTTTTTTAAAGTTCTCTCATTTCCTATGGTTTTGGGTTTGAACAAATTATTTGTGGGAGTAGTTACTAGTCCCTATATCATGTGGGTTGGGACAAATGCTCTGGAGCCTCGAAATAGTGTGGGTTTCACTAGAGTCTGTGGATTGAATTACTAGTCCCTAGAGTTTTTAGGTTGGGACAAATTATCTATATCCCTATAACTGCTTAGATTCCATGGAGGTTGTGGGTTGAGTTATTAGTTCTTGGAGCCATGGATAACTTGGGTAGAGACTGATCTGGTTGATGTTAGTGATTTCTGGACCGAATATTTGAGATCACTGTGTTTGATGTTGAGGTGGTTTGACCTTTGGAAGCTCTTATTGGTTTTATTTTGGTTTAATCCATATGATCACACATTCATGCTTGGAATATGGTGAGGGGATGACTCGCTGAAAGATAGATTTGGTTCATCCCAATCTATGGTCGAGTGGTACATGGAAGTCCTTGGCTTAGTTGACATTTCCATATGTTAATATGAGTTATTTTCTTATTGTGATATATGAACACTTGTACTAGTTATCATGTTTACATTATGGTTGAATTTTTATGGTATTTATTCTAGTTATTAGTTGGTTATATGATGTGCTCTAGCTATGGCTCTTTTTCATGATTTGTTAAGTTACTGGATGGTTGTTGAATGAATGGACTAACAAGTGTTGTTGCAGCTAGTTAGAGAGGGCTTGGAGCCTTCTTGGTGGTTCTTAGACGAAATTTAGAACTTTATGATCAGATATGCATTCATGACCTGTAGCTCTCATGTTTACCATATTTTTGATGAAATGTCTATTGTGTACTAGGCAAGTCCTTGTCAATATATTGTTCAAGTTTGAATGTTTGGCATTGTTTTCATCTTAATCATGATTCTAGAAAGTTACAGGAAATTATGGGTAATGGTATGGAGGCTTTCCTAAAAAAGTGGCATAAATTTCGTGACCACATGTTATGAATTGGGGATTTTGGGTCATAACCTCTTGCAGCCAGGCTTGTGCATATAGTTATAGCCTTCCAACCAGATGCACAAAATGTCAAGGGTGCGGTTGGGGGGTAAAATCTGTGAAAAAGAGTACTATCTCAGGGATTGATCACCTGGGTGGCTTACAAGCTTCTACGTGGTCTATAATCCCTATGATTTATCATTTTTTTGCCAATTTGTCAGCCCACTTCCATAACTAGAGCTTGAAGATTAGGTCATGTCATAGTAACACTCATCTCATGTTTACCCTAGCGAGATTGTAAAAGTTGGTGAAT
This sequence comes from Pinus tabuliformis, assembly GCA_031772625.1. NCBI lineage: Eukaryota > Viridiplantae > Streptophyta > Pinopsida > Pinales > Pinaceae > Pinus > Pinus tabuliformis. The sequence continues at coordinate 851,832,469 of CM062808.1, read as the reverse complement.
GTGGGAGGATGCATTACAGGGTGGTATTAGAGCTTCAGGTTCAAACACTTGGACTAGATGGGCTAAATGCATATGGTTATGCATGCATGTTAGTTTTTTATGCATTCATCATGCATGCATGTAGGTTACTTCTTGTTATGATCATGATATTTATGTATGGTGATTGATATGTCGATGTCATTATGTATATATGTATATGTATTGTACTAATGTGGACCAATTTGTGTAGAAGTGATAGCCTCCCTTGAACTTCATTAAGGTATGATTTTGATTATGTCTATATTTGGTTTATTTAACATGAAATATTTGCAGGAGATAGAATATCGAAAATGAAGAGAAAAATGCTAGACTACAATTCACATGATTCCCCTTATAGGCATGATGTGAATTCAATGGAATGGGATAAGTCAGTTGAACAACAAGGAGTGTTGATTTTTTAGTATCTTGGGAGGTACTACAAGCCCTAGGGTTCAAGGATTGGAGGGAAAAGTTCCACAAGAGTCACTTGTGGGCTTGGAACACAAGCTTGGGGGTTTTGTACCCACCGGGATTTGGGCCAAAACCATGAAGAATTTGAGCATGAGAAAATTTGAATTGATAGAGCTTGGCATGGCAATTCCATTGTTTCAAAGATCACTTGAATCATAGCTCTATAAATGAAGTTATGAATTTTTGAATTCTAAGAGTGGGTTTTCACAAGATGATTTAGGGTTGGCTTGGTGTTAAGAAGGCATGTGATAGCTTTTCAACCCTATGTTAAACGTTGGAGGGAGCCCTTCTTATGTGTCTTTATAGAAGGTGATGTAGGAATATAATCCTCATCCATTGTGCAACACAAGAGCTCATTAAAGGAGCCTAAAGAACTCGGTCTAGGGAGTAAGGGAAATTATGTTGAGGCCACTGATAGGAGACTAGTTTAGCGAGGTATGGGAGGTTGCGTGGAAGCCTTCTAGGGACTATTTGAAGGGTAATCCATTCTTGCGTGGAGGTCGAGTAAGATAGGATTTGACATAGGTATTTTGGGCATAAAAAGAGGTAAGGAAATTATGTTTGGGGTGGGTTGTAGGTGCCAATAGGGACTGTGGTAGGCCACAAGTCTAACCACTTCAAAATAGGGACATCGTGGGAGGCTTTGGGGTTGAAAAGTGCTCAAAATAACAGCACACAGCTAGAATACCCTTCCTTGGTGAGGTCGCGGTCATTAGAGTTGCTTGGGTGATTGTGTTAGGGTTTTTTTAGCATGTTGGGTTCCCTAACTAGTCATAGTCAGGAACAACAGTAACACAACAAACTTGGAGCAACAATACCTTTTGTTGGGTCATAGTTTGTGACCTGTTTTGGATCAATTTTTGTAGAATCCTGTGGGAGCCAACTGAGAGACTTATCTTGATGGTTGAGAGCCTCTTCTTAAAGTATACCCCATAGTGAAGTATTGAGCACTTAGTGGTTTGTGGAGGGGAACAAGAAAGTGACCAAAGTAGTTGTAGAGCAGCATACAAGAAGGAATTTGATTGGTGTGTGATTGGGTGAAATTTTGAGCCTAACATGGAGAAATTCTAGGGTAGACATAGTAATTTCACCCAAAAACCTCGACCATTATGTGGTAACATGACCTTCCACTAATCAATTTGTGCACCACATGTCTTGCCTCATTAGGCGGCCCGATTGCAGATCCTTCAACTTCTTTGTTAGACTTTCAATTTGATGTTGAAGACCCAATATAGATGGATCATGTGATTTTTCTCCCCCTCGGTATTCATGCGGGTATACTGCCATAGCTTCTATCCGAGTTGCTTTCTAGAGAGCATCCTATAGTGTATCAATATTTTATTGCATCAATGGTGTATGGGTGAGGGGTAACAATGCTTTGATTTACTAACATCTTTGGTGGTTTGAATCTATTGGATAACTGATTTTACTAATTGCATCATCTCTTGTGTGGTCTCTCCCTCCTACTGCTTTATCTCCCATGGCTCTGACAACCCTTGTTGATTAGTTTAGGGAAGTTTGAATTCTTGTACAAATTCTCTTTTAACATCATCCACAGTTGGGTTTTGGTGTAACTTTGACCATTTTATGAACCACCTCAAGGCCCTTTCCCTGAGAGTGGTCTGAAATTCGATTAGCTTCACATTATCATGTGTCTAGCGGGCTCTCTAGATGGCCTCTCATAGATACCAATGTCGTTCTATGTCTTTTTTCCCCCTGCTGGAGAACTCGGGATACCTTTCGAATTATCCTGCCATCTTTGATTGAGTTCATGCTAAAAACACAAATCCTTGTGATCTCGATTGCAAAGATCCTTGCAAACCTGTACTACTTCTATTATTTCCACTACTACTAGTACTAGCTTTGTAATTAACATGCACACTATGAACTCTTATGGTTTTGATAAACTTAGAAAGGAACTTTTTATGATTTTTATAAAGTACCATGGGAAGGTTGGGGGAGACACTACCTGAGCTTCGAGGTGGCAGATCGTTGATGCTTCTGGACACATCATCTTCAACCAATAGCCTTTGCATAACAAAATGTGTGTCATCCTCTAGGTCTTCCTCCAAGCCTACATGGCCATTTCCATCCAACATCTCCCTCTCCACTAGTGAGGGTGGATCCCTATCACCTTCTAGACCCACAACGGTTGTATTTGTCCCTACTCCTTTCCTACCATATCTTCGCTATATGTGCTCTCCTTTTCACTCTGAGATCCCTAGCCTTTTGGGAGTCATCTACGTTCATCCTCCTAATAGCCTCATAGTTCGCCGCTCTGTAGAATCCCTCCCTTTAGGTCCTTCCCCCATTACTAGGTGTATATGTTTCCATGCTTAGACTTTTGAACACCAGCAACCCACTTCCACCATTAAGACCTTGATCAGAAGGGTTACTTATTTTAGCATCTTCCCTTGCAACCTTGCTTGGAACACAACTTCAGCCTTTGAAAATGACTGATGGCTTTCTGCTGCAAATATGATAATTTACCCTTCCAGTGTGGTATGTACCTAGAAATCTACTGCTCTCTCAGATCCATGTCAAGTCATTGTAGTGCAGTGAGATTTGCTTGAGTCCAGTTGTGACGAGACAAGTTTTTTCAACTGGACCTCCCTTCGACCTGCAATCTCTGCAACCACTTGTAAAGTTCTTTTGGAAATTTTTAATTAGAAGATCTCATAATGATCACTCATAGGTTCTGAATATAGGATTTCATCCTTTATTTTTGTTTGGGTCCAGGTATGAATGATTTATTCACCCTATTCCGACATTAATTTATCAATCCAAGTGTGTATCCTTTCAAGGCAACGCACAAGGTATATGCAGGGGCAAGAGCACAGTCTGTTCCGACCAAGGGTTCACGATTAAGATTCAAAACATTGCTGTGAAACTAAATCAAATACAAACTTCAGAAAAACAATTACAAGAATTAAAGGACTATAACAGCAAGCATAAACTAAGAAATAACACACACAGAAGGACGCAACACCTGATCAGAAGAGCGGGCCCAACTCTCTAATCAGGGCTGCGTTAGTCACAGCGAAGATTAGAACAACAAAATAGATGATACTTTATTAATCTGAAAAGGGTTATTACAATATCGATGGGGCATCCCCAATTACAGGAATAAACTATTCTTTTATACACAACGAGGAAGAACAACCTCTTTCCCCAAAACATGGTAACCATAACCCCAGAAATATACATCAGTTTGGAATGGCACCAACACCAGACAGATAAGATCAGCAAGATGCCCAAGAATGGTCAGGTATCCGTGACTCCAGTTGTGCGGCCTCCCTATGGCTGTTCATTGTTGTGAATAGCAGATCTTTTGCGGAATGCTGAAGCCTTGGTTCCTGTTTTCCAGAAGCTACAGTCAAACATACATTTTAGTGCTATGAATAGGCAAAACTCTGTGAGTTTACTTCATTAATAAAATGTTCCAATAGACAAGTCAGGGTGTCTACCTCGTAAATTTAGCATAGTAATCATAGGTAAATAAGTGCAAAAAGGTAAAAAAGGGTGATGGAAATGCAATAGAATGATAGCCCGATTTGGTGCCCAACATCTCCCCCCAACTAGCCTTTTGCATGCCCTCATGCAGTTCGCTGCCTCCGTTGGTCTGGATTTTGTAGACTGTAGGCTTCATGAAGCTGAGCGAGATCATATTCTATGGCCATCTCTATCCCTAAAACTTTAAAACCATCTAAAAGGAGGACTTCCTTCCACCAGTCTGCCGGAACATTATACGTTGGAGTGTAATTTTCTACAGGCAACCAAATAGTAGGAAACTGAAACTGGATCCCCATCCACTGGACCCTGCATGTTCAGACACATGCCACATATCTGGGCACTCTGAGGAGCACTCATGCAAAATTTGGTGCCCCAAAAGGTTCCCTGTTCCGGACAGCTGTAGGTGACATCATCCACCTTTTCTGACAGCAATCAAGGGCTTCATCTTGAAATGTGATTAATTACCTGACACAAAGATCAAGGCACCAATTTTTTGTCCTCAGAAGTCTATCCCTGTTCCCCTCGATTCCCAAAAAGGTGTTGTGTTTAGTGAACATTGTGATTGACCTCTCATGTTCTCCTCTTACTATAACTGGCTTTGTAACTTGACTGGATTCAAAAGTGTTAAAAGCCTTCTGCCAGCTCATCTGATTGAAAGTGTAAGAGGTGAGGGCCCTTAAATGAATGTCCCCCACATATGGGACCGGTTTGAATTCTTTGTCCAGGCGCAGTAGATACCCGTGTAGGTAAAACTCACACATCAAATGCTGAGTTGGCACATCATGACTCCTCATTATTCGGAGGAATTGTACACAATCTTCTATTTCATAACTAATCTTGTTTTTGATGCTCTCCATGTAGAATAAAAGGAAACGTTCGTGCAAGAATAAAGAATAAGAAGAAGTAGGGGGTGCCATGCCATCACCTCTTGTGCCAAATTAAACATCTGCTACTTATCAGCTTTCAACTCTTCCACTTGCTTCTCCAACTGCTCCATCTTGAGCTACTGCTTTGCATGCCTTAATCTCATGATATCTATATGCTCCACATATTCAAAAATGGCTATGGAGGCTCGTTACTAAGTTCTTCTAACCTCATTTTGATACTGGGCCGCAGTAGATTTCCAAATCTGCACTTCGGCCATCAAGGTATACTCACGGTCTTCAAACAATCGCTCGACCGGGTCTATTTGAGTGGAAGCAAAGGTTGTGGCTATCTAATCCACCTGAGTCTCTGCTTCTACTCCCATGGCCTTGGACTTTTTAGCTTGCCGCTTGTATTTCTTCATCCACTTCTACATTTTTTGTACCAACTTCCTTAGTTTCCCGACCTCCATCTTAAGCCGCATTGTCTCTTTAAATTGCAGCTGGTACTTTTTCTTGACTAGGAGTCTTCGATGTTCACACAGCTCTACCCATTCTTGCTTAACCAGAACTTCCTTCGTTTCGACAGCTGGAGGTAAATCCCCCAGGACAGCTTTGCTGTCTTGACTGTCAGGTTTTCCTCCACTACCTGTTATTCTTCAATTATCTCTTACTTCATGACCTTCTCACCTGGCTATTTCATTGGCTCATTTGTTGGGACCGCTTCGCTTGGTCCCTCCTCTTCACCAACAGCTACTTCCTCTTCATGCATGCTCACCACGACCGGTGATGCCCTTGCGAGATGCTCTCCTGCTAATGTGGATGTTGGAATCCTTCCCAGTTCCCTGGCCTTAGGGACCTCTACCTCTTTTCTCCCTTTAGGCTCCGAAGTGCCTGTTGCCCGAGTAGCATCCACCCCACACGTTTGTGGCCTCTGTGATAAATTCAAAGCTAGAGGAATGGCCAGATCTTCTTCTTTGCGCCGAGGGCAATGAGTTACCCTTGCTCCTCTTGGGATAGAGGAGAAAAGGAGAACTAGCACGAGTTTTCAATGTTCGATCCCGAGGTCGATGCTGGTTCTTGTGGGTCAGCGACAACCTCATGCCCTAGTTCTACCAGAGCTTCCTCCATGGGTCCCATGGCTTCCCCAGCTTCGGGTCCTTCTTGTCCTTGTTCCTCCTCTTCCATTGGCTCTAAGTTTGGGGTGGTCACGACCTCTTATTCATTCGTTTGATCCTCCTCCATCGGCTCCATGGTGGAAGGAGGTCCTTGTGCGGTACTCTCGGTCGCAGTATCGACCAAATTGCCCACTCTTGCATGTTGTGGTCCTGCTTCTGTGGTTATCATGCTATCGAATTTCCCTACTAGTTCCATAGGCGAGGTTGGTTCTTGTGGGGCAGCCTCGGCCATGGCACTAGTGGGCCCTTCTGTGTCAACTCCCGCATCTTCCATTGGCTCCACAGTTTCGACTTTCTCTTGGGGAGCAACCTCTTCTTCAAATTCTTCAACTTCCATCTCCATCTCTTATGGTTCCTCCTGGTCAACATAATCATCTTCTCCTGCATTTTCTTCCTCCATGGCTTCTGGTTCCTCTTCCTTGGTAGCCACAACTACTACTACTTCTTCCTCTGTAATATCCCGAAAAAATTTCCACGGAATCTGAATTCGTCTGGCGGCATTCATTACTAACAACTGAACCAACCCATGGTGGGTGATGACTGCCAATACTTGTCATGATCCCTGAGCCGAATGTGCCATTAGGTGAAGGCTTCTCAATAGGAAATAAGGCACATTCATTGAGAAAGCTTCTGCTTGGGGAAATCGTAGGTGAGCTAGTATGCGGAGATGGTATTTGAATATGGTGGAGTATCTCCCTTCACAAGTCATATATTTTATGACAAACTCTGCTACTCCTCCCCATGGATGTCGTAGCGAGTTTCGGTCGTATCCCTGACCCTTCTGCACAATGCTTTCTCCCGCCTATAAAAAGGCTTTAGGAAACTTTGGAAGGGCAGTCCTTCTTGAAAACCATCGTTGTTTGTTTTGAGGGAGCCCATTGACTTCTGCGATGGCTTCCTCTGTCACAGGGATTTCAATTTCGTGGACCCGAGAGCTTTCTTCTCCCAAGTTGAGTGCAAATTCTGCCGTAATTTCTTCGTTTGACCCTCTCAACCTGTCGAAGTAAACATTCCAGCCTGCATTCTCAAAAACCTGCCATACCTCCTGATTGTTCTGAACTCTCATTGTATCTTCAGGCTCATGCTGCACAGATCATCCACCCATCGTTGTAGAGGCGGGATCAGCATGATGAATGCAGTTGGCTGGCAGGGGAGAATGATAGGGCTCCAAACCGTTGGCAACTGAAATAATGTCATGGTCGCTTTTGGGGACAACAGATGAAACAATACTGGTACGTTTGAAAATGATGACAGATTATGGTGGTATTGTTAGATATTTCAGAAATTTAATGCAGCGTGTTGGGGAGGTGACTGATTATGACTCTGTGCGTACGAATACACATTCCAACACATCAAAGTTATGATTACGAAGTACCGAAATCATTAGATTCTGTTAGGTGAGGATCATGTGTCATGAATGCTTTTTCGAGGTATGCCATTGTTTATTATGATGGTTCCCCCCCCAACTTAATTACGGCCATCCACGACACATTTTAATGTCTTTTTGGAATATTTTAATTAAATTCGTAAAATCAGTGGAGACGTACCTGGGGACCTACCTTATGGTAGAGTAACAACAAAATGTCTGACAGAGTAACAGCAACAGGGAGTAACAACAGTAGGGAGTAACAGCAGTAGGGAGTAACAAAACGGGGAGTAACAACAACAACGAAGTAACAGAGTAACAGCACTGATGGAGTAACAACAGTTGCGGAGTAACGACATTGGCGGAGTAACAACAACAGGGAGCAACAACAACGACGGAGTAACAACAATGGCGGAGTAATGACACCAGCGGAGTAACAACAATTGTGGAGTAACAGCACCAGCGGAGTAGCAACAGTTGTAGATTAACAACATTGACGGAGTAACAACAATTGCAGAGTAACAGCAGCGGTGGAATAACGGCAGTTGCAGAGTAACAACAACGACGGAATAACAGCAGTTGCCGAGTAACAACACCAGTGAAGTAACAGCAGTTGTGAAGTAACAACAGTTATGGAGTAACAACAGTTACGAAGTAAAAACATCAGCGGAGTAATGAAAATTGCGGAGTAACAAAAGTTATGGAGTAACAACAGTTACGGAGTAACAACACTGAAAAAGTAATGGTAGTTGCGGAGTAACAACAGTTACAGAGTAACAACACTGGCGGAGTAACAACAATTGTGGAGTAACAACAGTTACGAAGTAACAATAGTTACAGAGTAACAACAGTTATGGAGTAACAACACTTAGTGGAGTAACAACACTAGTGTAGTAACAACACTTAGTGGAGTATCAACACACACCAGTGGAGTAACAACATCTTAATAGCAGTACCGGTGGAGTAACGGTGCCGAGTGTTACATTTCTCCTGGACATATTCCTTCGTTATTCCTGCAAAATACAAACAAGTAAGTAATAACAGTATTATTATTATTATTATTATTATTAATTAATTAATTAATTAATATATCTATATTTTTTTATAGAAAAAGTCGTAATTTCTATTAGATAAAAGAAATTACATTCTGTAGATGCCAAGGCATATGCATGATGAGGCTGATCGCCTCCACCGGATAGTAGCAAAAAGTTTTGTCTACAACCCTGTACAGATAATGTTAACAGTTTTCCTCCACGCAGGGAGTTCAGTTCTCAGATGTGTCATTTACCAAAATTTATACAGAAGTAACAAAATGTGCTCCACGCAGGGAGACATGCTGTTTGAAAACACAAAAAGTAAACATCTGCAGTTCATCCAAATAAAAAAGATATGTCTGATGGTTCTGTAATGAGTTCAAAATATTTCCAATAGTTAACAGCAGCTGTTGTCTTCTAGCTTTGTCAGTGTGCCAAAAAAGTATCAAAAAATACAATCTGTATATAGTTCTGTAACATAGAAAGAAAAAACATCCTCGTGACTATATCCTCCGGAGAGAGCGCGGGTCGACAAAAGGTCTGTGATAGTGTTGATGGAAAAGTCCATCCAACTCTTCCTGTATCAGCCAGTCTTCTTCTTGCCTTTGCGCTGCCTGTTTTGATAAGAGGTCCGCCCTTGAGTTGCGCTCCCTGTAAATATGTTGACAAGCAAAATGTTCAAATAAATCTATGAGCCTGTGTGTCTCATCCAGAATGTGACTCAACGAAAAAGCAGAGCAGTGCGAAGTTCTATTTATCCAGTTGCAGACAAGTTTTGAATCTCCAAACAGTTGTAGCTTTGTGCAACCTTTCTCAAGAGCAAAATGTATAAGATGTTTGGCAGTGGTCAATTCAGCATAGTTATTTGTGCCCCTTCCCAGGTGCATCTGTATATGGTAACAATGGCCCTCCCTGAGGTAGAGGAGGGCTCCTCCTCCGCAGCCTTCAGCTTGGGCCGAGCCGTCGAAATAGGCCCATGGGGAGGATTTGTCAATGTGCTCAGGGATGATGGTTCTACGGGGGGGCTGAGAGAGGTCTTCCGGGAGTAATTCATAATCGGCAAGGATCTGGGATCTGATGGTTGGCCAGATGGGGTCTCTATGGTCAAAAATAGCTCGGTTCCTGGCCGTCCAGATAGCCCAGCACATGAGGAGAGGTAGGTTCCTTTCTCTACCTTTGTGTTTCTCTAGCCAATACAACCAGGCTTCTGATGTGTTCTGTCCTTGCCATTTGTTGAAGGATGGGGAGGATGAGGTTATGAGGGGCCATTAAGTAGAGACAATAGGGCAGGTTAGGAAAAGATGGTTCGTGTCTTCCTCATTGAATCTACATAGACGACATCAGAAGGTTCCATGGAAAGATCGTCTCATTAAGTTTGCGCCAGTGGTAATTTTGTTGAACAGTATGGTCCACATGAGCATACGCGTTCTGGGGGCTGCTTTGAGTTTCCATAGCACTTTCCACCAAGGCTGGACATTTTCAGGCTGTACAGATTGTATGAGCTTTAAGTAGCCTTCCTTGGGGGTATAGGTTCCATTTTTAGCGAGTGCCCATACAATCTCATCTTCTCCTTCTGTTATCCTTATGTGAGCTTGTGTGAGGGCTTCAATGTACATCTCCCAGTCATGCCGCCACTGTCCCGAAATGTGGAGATCGTGTGCTGACTTCCAGGCTTGCTGGAAAGGGGTGGTGCTTGCATGGTCTGCAATGTGGGCTATGTGGGAGACGCCCAGATCCTGGAGATAGGCAATTAATGGTGCAGGGAGGCGATGGGCGTTGCCGCACCCAATCCAGGGATCCGTTCCTAAGCGTACAGCTTGTCCCTGGTGTATCCTCCATGTTAGACCTTCCCATATAAGTGGGAGAGAATAGAGGATAGCTTTCCATATATTGGAGTGTCTTCCGCTCCCTCTGTTTTCCCTGCGGATCCAGCCGTATATGTTTTCCGGAGCGATGTATTTTTCATATACCACTTTTGTCCAGAGGCTTTGAGTGGTGATGAGCTGCCATCCTAACTTTGCTGGCAAAGCTTTTGCAAAAACCTCCAATCTTTTTATTCCCCATCCTCCCCATTTCTTTGGTCTAGCTATAGTATCCCATTTAACCCATGCAAAGAGGCTTCCCTGTTTATTCCCTTTCCATAAGAATCTGCAGCAGATCTTTTGTAGTCTGTCAAGGATCCCTCTTGGAATCTAGGCCAATGACATCCAGTAAATAGGGGTTGCTTCCAGAACTGCTTTTATGAGGGTGAGTCTTCCAGCCCTGGTGAGGTATCTGTTATACCAGATATTTAATCTCTTTTCCACCTTTGCAATAATCCAAGTCCAGTCAGCAATCTTGTATCCTCCATGTTTTATTTGGAATCCTAGATATTTCAGCCCTTCCTCCATCTGGTGTGGTGGGAAGGGGAACCAGTGTCGGATGTAAAAAACCTCATGTTGCGTACAGCCTATCTCTGTAAGGGAGGATTTGTGAATATTTATGATCATACCTATAGCTTTCTGAAAGAGTTCGAAAACATACTGCAGGGATGAAGAGTCGGCCAAGCTACAATTTAATAAAATGAGCACATCATCTACAAACAGTAGGTGAGTGAGAGAGCAATTTTCCGTGATCTTTATAGCAGTGATCCTGCCTCTCTTGTGTTCTGTCCCTATCAATCGACTTAGACCTTCCATGATGAGCAGGAAAAGTAGAGGAGATAAGGGGCATCCCTGCCTGAGACCTCTTTATGTTGTAAAGAAGGGTGTAGGGGAGCCATTTAGGAGGATGCTATATGGCACATTAGTTATACAGCTCATTATCCTTTTGATGTACAAGTAGGGAAACCCCAGGTGTGTAAGAAGCATTCGAATGTAGAGCAGGCTTTCCCTGTCGAAAGCTTTGGAGAGATCCACCTTTAATATCATGCCCTTCAGACTCCTGTTGTGCATCGAGTGAAGGAGCTCTTGTGCGGTGCCAATAGCTTCGTGGATCTGGCGATGTTGAAGGAAAGCAAACTGTTCAGGGGAAATATGAGCCGAGAGGATGGGATTTAGCCGATTTGCGAGGATTTTGGCCATGATCTTATAAAGGCAGTTACAGAGTGAGATGGGCCTGAAATCATTGTAAGAGGCTGGCTTGTCGGACTTGGGGATGAGGGCTATGAAAGTGTCTTTGATGGCTGAGGGGATCTTTCCTGAGCCGCCGCAATGGTTGATAAACCTGAGGAGGTCCTGGCCCAGAAGATCAAAGAAAGAAAGGTAGAATTCGATGGTCCAACCGTCAGGTCCCGGGCTCTTGTCTTTTTGGAAAGCTCGCATGGTGGCTTCTAGCTCCCCTAATGAGACCTCCTTGATGAGTTCTTCAACATCCTCATCATCCACAAACCTGGGAAAGAGCTTGGCAACTCACATGATCTCTAGCAGGTTGGCTTCCCTCGGGGCCTCATAGATGTTCCTGAAGTGAGAGGTGGCCATTGAGGCTAGTTCTCTAGAGTTGTTCACTTGTTGTCCCCAGTCATTTTGCAGCTCCCATATAGTGTTGATCATTTTCTGTCCATTAGCAAAGCGGTGGAATAATTTTGTGTTTTCATCTCCTTCCCTAATCCAGATTGCTCTGAGCTTGCCTCTCTGTCTCTAAGGATTTGGGATCTCTGATTGATTAGGGTTCCATACATGGCTTTCTGTTCCGGGGAGTTGAAAGTTCCATCCGACTGTGAATCAAGGTCTACAATTGCTTGTTTAGCTTGGGAGATAATTAAGTCTTCCTGTTCCCTCTTTTTGTGAGCCCAGTCTTTGGATAGTCCCTTTAATTCAGAGAGGTTTTTTATAAAGCAATTCGCTGGATCCTCCTCCTCAGGGATTGGGTGTGTTTTCTAGAAGTCGGATATTAGCTTGATGTAGGAGGGGTCCCAGAGCCATGTGGAGTTGAACTTGAAGGGAGCTTTTTGCTTCAGATGTTTTTCCCCAATTTCTAGAAAGATGGGCCTATGATCCGACAAGCCTCCGCTACCAACCCATTGTTTGGATCTTGGGTGACTGTTGTGAAAGGCCTCCTTGATGATAAAATGATCCAGTCTTCTGGCCAAGCTTTGGTCGCCTGACCGATTGTTCCTCCAGGTGTACTGAATCTTGGCCGAGGGGATGTCGATCCATTGGTGGATCTCGAGCAGCTGCTCAAAGAAATCAGAGAGCGGGTCAATCTGTGCCATATGACCCCAGGATTCTGAGAAGCCCATGGAGAAGTTTAAGTCTCCCCCAAGAATTAAATTCCCATTTTGGAGGAGGTGGGAGCTGAGGAGCTTTCGCCAAAAAAGTTCCCGACTGTGACATGGTCCATAAACATTTAAGATTCTTAGCTCTTCCTCCAGCTCCTTAGAGTATATGTCCGCCCCCAGAAAGCCCTCACCACCCCATATGTTCTTCAGATTTATCGAACGGTTCTTGAACCCAATTGCAATGCCCCCAGAGCGGCCCGAGACATCAATAGCATGGAAAGACCAGTCATGCAGCCAAGAGCATAGGATGGAAGTGGCTGATTCCGCATTACAAAGGGTTTCTTGTAGGAAGATAATGTCAACCATCTCGGAAAGGAGGAGTCACTTCAGGGCCAGCTTTTTCTCGGGACTGGCCAACCCTCTGCAGTTGAAGGACAAGAGCTTCATGGAGGGGAGGGGGGAAGGGTGTCCTTTGCTCTAAGAACCCTTTCAATGGTGTGTTGTTTGCCCTGGATCACTTCGTCCCCAGCTTGTTCTTTAGCCTTGTGAATATAGGAGGGTCGACCTCTACCCTGCTTGGGCGAGAGGATGGAGGGGGCAGAATCCAAACCTATGGCGTCGGCTCTTTCTGTTTTGCAGTAGAGCGGGTGGAGTACCTCGGAGTGGAATTTACCGAGGGAGAGGGCGAAGGGAGGGGACGGGATTGGACGGAGGATAGGGGGCAGGAGGAGAGGAAAGTCGAAGGTTGTGGGAGAGGGCAGGTCACATAGAGGTGGTGAGATTTTGAGGGGGGAAGGGGCGGGCGGGAGCCCATCACCAGGTCAAGAGCCGAAGGGGATGAGGGGTCGGGGATCCAGACAGGAGGGGGCATGTGGGAGGATAGTGATAAACAAGAAGAAGCAAGATGCAATGCAGAATTAACAGGGGGAAGAGACATACCCGATGAAAAAACGACGCCCTTTGCTGCCCTTGAGCGCGTCAGAGGAGGAGATGGTGGCCTGATCAGGATTTTGCCCTGCTTTTTTCCCATAGGTGCAAGCGGCACCTCCACTGTGTCTGAGGTCTTGATGTGCTCCGCCCTTCGTGCTGTCGCGGCCTGAGGAGATTGGGGTCCTGCTGAAGTGGGTTGTTCCTGCAATATGGATTCATGTTGAGCCTTTTTGAGAAGGGGGAAATCCTTGTAGAGGTGACCCACTTGATGACATCTCCTACATCGATAGGGGATCCCTTCAAAGTCGAACTTCTGCTTCCTCTAGAATGTTTTCCACTGTATATTGATATGTTCCTGCAGGCCTCCTCTTGTGTCAAGGTGGACTAGAATCCTGGCATATGCCATCATCCCCGTCGCGATGTATGATTTGTTCGATTCCATGAAGGTGCCCAGCGAGTTTTCAATTCTCCGGAAAATGTCCTTGGACCAATACTGAAGTGGCAAGCCCGGGAGTCTAACCCATACAGGCCCGACCCCAATTTGTTTAGTTTCTAGGTCGAAGAGGGGCGTCCATATTTTAAGAAGTACTAGAGCTTTTTCAAAGTTCCAGAAGGATGACAGTACCCAGCTCGTGTGGTTAGCCCTTGCGAACCTCAACGCGAACCAGCCTCGCACGAACGTTTGGACTGAGGGGATTTCTGCCAGGTATTGGCCCGATATTTATGTTGCCCAGGTCTTCCGTTTTTCCGCTGAGTAGTTTCTGCCCCGGATGCGTCCCACAAGTACTCTGTCCGCTAGATCCATCATGTCTCCCCACTGTATGTTTTCTTCAAGCCTCAGAATGATGTCCTCAGGTTTGGATTTAAAGCATCGTTGTTTCTTCTTCGGGCGGGAGGACATACGGCTAGGGTTAGCTGATGCCCTAGATCCTGCAGGAGCATTGACTGGAGGAGGGGGGAGAGGGATCGCGAGGGGGGGGATAGCCTCCGAGAGGGGGGGAATGGGGTTGTAGCTGCCAGATGTCGCAGGAGGCACGGAGAGGGGGAGGGGAGCTGTAGGAGGGGGGGCTTCAAGGGGAGTGTCAGGTTGCAGAGGGAAGGGATGGGAAGCCTGTAGATTTGAGGGGCCAGCTTCAATGGGGGAGGATTGGAGGCACTCCACTAGAAACCCTAGTGATGCTGGCAATGGAACAGAGAAGGGAGCCCAGGTGGAGGGTTCAGCTGGCTGGAGAGCGGTAGGAAGGGTCGGATCCGTCGATTGAGTGAGATCCTCAAAACTAGCAGACATGCTTTCACTGTACATACCTCCAGAAGCCGTGAACGTGGAGCGCCAGATGGAACCGTCTGCCAGCGGAGAGTCCGAGTAGTCCACCTCGTCAAGATCCATCGCCAGCTGCTTGGAACAGAATGTGTCCTCGGAACCAGGTAACCGTCGGGGACCGTCGCCGACAGCCAGGTGAGCCGTTGAGCCGTTCAGGAGCGAGAATAGAGGGGCGGCAGATAACCGTCCGGGTGGTAAACGACGGGAGGAAAGCGACAGGCGACTGCTATAAGGAGTTAGGCGCGGCGACAAAGACCTCGCAACGAGCGGCAGAGAAGGGTAAGTCGGTTCAGGGTAAAAAAAAAACGAGCGGGATGAGAAGAGCGCCTGCGGAGGTGTGAGGGGGATAAAACAGGGGGTAAAGATAAAAAATGAAAAACCCTAGCTCAAGTCTCGAAAGGGGGTACGGAGGCAGGGCTGGCTGCAGGACCGATGCCGGCCTGCAACCCGTTACACCAAAAAAGAACCCCGTTCAGGCCATGTTACGGCCTGGTCGTACCAGATCCTTCCGCCCATAGATCGATCCTCCAATTTATATATATATATATTAGAACAGAGTGAGAGTGTCCCTTATTCCAACAACTATTAAATCAAATAATTCAAAAAGGTGTTTGACAAAGGTGTCTCTAGAGGTTGGACGGTGGTATAGCTTCAGACGGTGTCCATTTACAAAGAACGAGGTATGATTCTTGTCTATTGTAATTAATCTAACTGTTCCATTGTCGAACATTGTGTCCACTTGATATGGTCCCATCCAGTGAGTGTGAATTTTATCTTTGAAATCCTTAAATCGGAAGTCATAAAGTAATTCCCAATCCCCCACATGAAACACCTTACTTTTGATAAATTTATCATGCCATTTCATTCTCTGCTATTGAACAGTATTAGTCTTCTAGACAGCTACTGATCGAATCTCGTCCAACTCATTCAGCTATTCCATTCGGTGTTTTTGTGCTTCTGATAGGTCTAGGCCTACTTCTAAAGCTGTTCTGAGTGTACTAATCTCAAATTCTACCGGAAACAAGGGGGATTTCCCATAGACTAATTCAAATGGAGAAAACCTAGTTGTGTTTTGCCATGTTGTTATGTATGCCCATAAAGCTTCTGGAAGTTTTTGTGCCCAGTCCCAGTGATGACTTGCTACTATTTTTGTCAAGATATTTTCCAATATCTTGTTTGTGCTTTCTACTTGTCCGTTTGCCTAGGGGTGATAGGGGGTTGTCACTCTATGTTTGACCCCATATTTTTGCATCAAATTTCCTATCATGTGAGATGTGAACTGTGATCCTCCATTTGATACAATTTATCTTGGAGTACCATATCGGGCAAAGATTTCTTCAAAAAGAAATTCTGCCACTACTTGCTCTGTTGCTCTCGTGACCACTTTGGCTTCCACCCATTTAGTTACATAATCAGTGCAGACCAAGATGTAAGCTTTCTGATGAGAAGGTGGGTTGAAGGGTCCAACAAAATCAATGGCCCATTTCTCAAATGGTTCAAGGACTATCTGGGGCTGTAGAGGCATTTCATCTGCTTTCCCAGGTTGTCCCATCCGTTGGCAGCTATCACACCTTCAAACATAATCCTGAGCATCACGAAATATGGAGGGCCAGTAATATCCCATTTGCAGCACTTTGTGACCTGTTCTTTTATCTACAAAATGTCCTCCACAGGGTCCATCATGTGCAGCCTTTAATATCTCATAGATATCATCTTCTGCCACACAATGTCGAATCTGTTGGTCAACCCCTGTATGAAAGAGATATCCTGCCATCCATGAATATCGGGTACTCTAGTGAATAATCTTCCTTTTCTCTTTGTATGACAGATGACGAGGCACCTTCCCTGTAGCAAGATAATTAGCAATATCTACATACCCAAGAGTGTTAGCAGAAACTGAAAAAAGATGTTCATCTGGAAAATTATCTTCAATTGGTGTATTCTTACCATCATTTTCTATCCTAGATAAGAAATTTGCAACCACATTGTCCTTCGATGGTTTCTTTACTATAGTAATATCAAATTCCTGTAGTAGCAAGATCCATCTTGTAATGCGACTAGGGGTAACAGGTTTATTCATTAAATACATGATCGTTGCACGATCAGTATGCACAAAAGTAGTATACCCGGTAATGTAGTGCCGGAATTTGTTGATGGCATAAATGACAGCAAGGACCTCTTTCTCAGTTACTATGTAGTTTAATTCAGTAGGAGCCAAATTCTTACTAACATAGTAAACTGCGTATGGTACTCCGTCCTCTTGCTGTCCTAATACTGCACCAATCATTGTTTGGGAAGCATCCATATGAATATGGAAAGGTAATGCCTAGTCTGACCCTCTAAGGATCGGAGCACTACAGACCAATTCCTTAATTCTCATAAAGGCTGCATCATAGTCCTCTGTCCACAAAAAATTTGAATCTTTTGTTAGCAATTGAAAAAGTGGATGTGCTACTTTAGCAAAATTTTCTATAAAATGCTTGTAGTAACTAGCACAACCAATAAAGATACATACCTATGTGGGTGTTTTGGGTGTCGAGAAATGTAGAATTACCTTTATCTTTACTAGGTCGATCCAGATTCCTTCAGTTGAGAGCAAATGTCCCAAAACAATTCCCTCCTCCATCATCATATGGCATTTTACCGTACTCAGACAGACATGCACTTGTATACACCTTTTGAGAAATTTTTCTAAATTTTTCAGCCCTTCAAGAAATGAATCCCCATATGGAGTAAAGTCATCCATGTATATTTCAATGTTGTCATCTACCAAATTAGAGAAGTGTAGAGCCTCTACTTTACACTTGATTATCCATCATTACCTACAGTTTTCCCTCATTCATCTCTCTCTTTTGCCTCATTTTCCTTGCAAACCAACCCAGATCATTACATTAGATGACTTTAAGCATGATTAAGGAATTTTGCTAATGTGTGACTGTTTTGTTTAGATTTTGACATATTTACAGGAATTCCGCAGCCATCTGATGATTCCGCAGCATCTGATGATTCCGCAGCCTTTTTGTTAATCTCAAGGTTCCACATGTCATTTTGCCAAACGAGCCACATGGGCACTTAGGAATCAAGGTGCTCGAGGTTCCTGTGCTGTTGGTTCAGCCAGCCACGTCATCTATACCTCCGGTCAACGAGGGTCAAGTTACGGTCAACAAAGGCATCTTAACGGTGATACGTAAGTTGTTGGGTCACGTCAGTTCAAACGGTGATTTGTCCGTCTTACGCAGGTTGTGGGGGACATAATCCAACTCTGGATTCAATGCCCATAACGACCAGAACCTCCAGCTCATCCACGAGGCTTATGACGTGTTATTGAACCTTAATTACGCATGACAGTTAGTTTATTTTTCAGTTTTAGCTGTACGCATTAGGCCATCTTTCAGATGCCTATAAAAACTAGCATTTGCATACACTTAATGTTACTTTTTAGTTGTTGTGTTTTATGAACTTGTTGTCATTTTAGTGCATTCCAAGACTCTGTTTTAATAGTGTTGTTCTAGCACTCTTGACTGTAATTTTCTGCACATGGAGTAATAGAAACAGTGTTGTTCTGAAGTTTTCAATTCCTTGAGTCTTCTTTGGGTATTATGGATGGAGGGCCCCTGTTCATGACTGCCCTTGTATAGTATTTCATGTTTATATTCTTGCTATTTCTTTATTTTCTATTCAGCATTTCCTTTTCTTGAAACATGTACAGCTTAATTCACTTTCATTGTTATTTCATTTGCAGCATTCATTTTGACTGATCAGTATTGTTCTTTTGCAGGTCTTTAACCCGGGATTGTTTTTGTGTTTATGTATTTACTTTATATCTAGTGGTAGTTTCAGTTGACAGATTCAAAGTTGCTGCCTTTACTTTATTTTCATAGCTGATTTTTAGTTTAATTTTTCAAAGTTGTCTGCTAACATATGAATGGTCTCTTTATCACAAAATTGTCTATCTTTTAGAGATCAGAATACTAATAACTTACAGCTGGCTTTGAGTACTTTTTAGACTAATCTTTAACTACTTTCTAATCGTGCTTTACACAGTACTATGTGTTAGAAGCAGAGAGTTAGAAAGAGTAAAACATTATAACTAGTCTTTAAAGTAGATTTTTCTCATTTTTGATCACTTTTCTAACTCATCTTTAGCTACTTCCTAATCGTGTTTTACACAGTACTATGTGTTAGAAGCAGGGAGTTAGGAAGAGATAAACAGTATCATTGGTTTTTAAAGTGATTTTCTTACCTTTTATTTGCAGCAGCATGAATGGTGTCTAATGCCATTAGAAAGTGATTCTTTGCTTTCAGTTCATTTTAATTTATTTATTTCCTTCAAGCTTTTCCTTTTCAGCAAGTAGTTAGAAACCACTAATCACACACTCTCACTCATCTAGAACTCACCTTACACACACTATCACTCATCTGTTTATAAATCACCACTCCATCTTAGGAAGATAAATTAACCACAAACAACACCCCAAACGACAAAAAGCTCTAAGAGGTTGCTTAAGTACATATAGTACACCTTCACTTCATCAACTTACGAGCCCCGGGTTGACAATTAATGACATCAATTTAGGAACACTAAATTGACTAAACATTTTGGCGCCGTTGCCGGGGAAGTGAAATTAAGTAGCCATATTCTTAGGAAAAAAAACATAAAAATTTCAAGGAAAGAAGTTGATAACCTATCAAAGTATGCTCTCCTCTTGCACTGCAAGGTGATCTGGAGGATCAGAAAAGAGAAAGTTATTGATTTGGTAGTTTCTTGAATATGCTCTCTTCTTGCACCTAGAGTGAACTGGAAGATCAGAAAAAGAACTATTAACTTGACTTGAAGAAAAATAATAAAAAATGACATGCATAGAGCTAGAGATTCTAGAGGAAGGTTTTTAGCTAGAGCTCGAAGTTCAATTTTTACAAGTCCATCTGCTTCAAGGGATAGACAAGAGACACCCCCCTTATCTCCAACCGAAACTCCTAGTCCTAGAATTCCTGGAATTCAAGAGCCAAGAGTTGACTCTCCTACACCTTCTATTGAATTTGAACTAGGAAGAGACTCTTCTCTTTCTCCTACAGAAAGACCAATTGTAATTGAGGAATTGGAATCATCTGAAGAAGAAGGAGAAATCTCTTCTCATTCACCTTTTGTAGAGGAACCAGAAGATTTTGAAATCCCTAGGAGAATCATCATGGCAGAGGAAGAAGGAGGTGGTAGGGGTAGAGGTAGAGGTAGAGGAGGAGGAGAAAACAACAATAACAATAATGGAGGAAGAGGTCCCCTTGGAGGAGGAAATAGAGATGGGGATAATTCATTTGGGTTTCCCATTGTTAATGAGGATTCCCGAGCCACCATGAAAAACATATCACCATCTGTCCTCCCTAACTTCCATGGGTTAAGGACTGAGGACCCTGAAACATTCTTATTTGAGTTTGAAGTGGTGTGTCGAACTTATGACTACCTGGATGACTCCCAGAAACTCAAATTGTTCCCTTCAACACTGAAGGATCAAGCCTTGAAATGGTTCATGGGGTTACTCACTCAATCCATTAGGACTTGGGATGAAATGAAACAGACATTTTTGGATAGGTATTTAGACTATTGTATGCCTACTAATCACAAGGATGAGGTTTTAAAATGATACAAAGAGAAGATGAGAGCTTAGAAGATTTACTTGAAAGATTTCAATATAACTTGAAAAGAGCAAAAATGAGTACCTTGGATGAAGAGAACTTAAAAGCCCTCTTATTAAAAGCCATTAGGGATGAATGGATAGACATCTTAAACATGATGGGGAAAGGGGATATTTCTCAACTTTCACTCAATGATATAGCAGAACTTTGTATCCATCTCTCAAGAGGCAAATCAAAAACTCAAAAAGGGCCTAGAGATCCTTCTCTCCTTAGGGCAAATAAATCTGCAACAGGATCAGTGAGTAGGGCTGAAATCGGCAGTATGCTTGATGAATTTAAAACTGACATCTTAGGGAGTCTTAGTGAACAACTTGATACCCTTAAGATTCACAATAAACAAAAAGCAGAAGCTGAGGCTTTGGCTATCTTTTGCCCGAAATGCAGAAAGAAACATGCTTTAAGGGAATGTCCCTTAGATGCACACATTGTAGAAACATGTGTAATTTGCTCAGAAACTCATGAGACCAAGGATTGTCCTTCAATTCCTGGCCTCAAAGCAGTCTTTCAAGAGGATCCAGATACACTTGAATCTCTCTGTTTTATTGCAAGGAGACCTTGGCAAGGACAACAGAATCAAGGGTTTAACAACTCTATGAATTCTCAATCCCAACCAAATTGGAATCCTTGGCAACAACCTTGGCCTCAACCTCAAAATGCTTTTCAAGCATGGATGCAAAGCATGCAAAATCCTTATGGGAGATTTGCTCAATTCTATCAATATCCTCCATCATTTCAGAATCAGCAAGCTCCACAACTTCCAAACCAAGGTCAACAACTATCATTGCCATACCCTCAACAACAACAACCTCCTCCACAAAATCAAAATTCTCAACTATCACTTCAATCCCAGCAGAAATCAAATCAACTTCCCTCTCAGCCATTACCAAATCCAAATAATAGGAACCCTCAAAATGCTTACATGATGGAAGGTCAACCATTCCCTACCTATATGGTTGTTCCTCTCAATGAAGTACAACTCAGATCAGGTAGAATCTTAGATCAACCTTCTACAAGTGTTCAACAACCAAGCATTTCTAAGGAAGAATCTCTCAAAGTCAATAAAGGTTCTGAAGTATCACTTCAAAACCAAAATATCCAAAAAGAAAAAGAAAAAGAATCAACCTCTACAACTCCCATAGTTGAGCAACCTACACCTTTAGCTACACCTCCTTTTCCTGAAAGATTGCAAATTGACAAAGGAGTGGAAAAACAGATATGGGTGCCTGACTATAGTTTCCTAGATGAATTGAAGAATGTCTGTATCAAGATCCCCTTGTTACAATCCATTAAGGAAATTCCCATTCTAGTGAAGACAATAAAGGAGTTGAGTTTGAAGAAAACAGGAAAAAGAACCAGAGATACCAAAAGGATACATCTAGTTGGAAAAATTGTAGACATTATGATGGGTAAGATTACCATGCAAAAATATGTGGATCCCGGTAGCCCTATTGTCAAAACTCATATTAATGGGGTTGAAATCCCAAATACTCTGATTGACTTAGGAGCCGCTATCAACATCATGAGTAGACAGACCATGGATCAGTTAAAGCTTCCTAACCTTCTCTTTACACCTACTTTGCTGCAGCTTGCAGATAGATCAATCATTAAACCTGATGGTGTATTGGAAGATATTCCAGTCTCTCTAGATTCTTGGGAATATCCAGTTGATTTTATGATTTTAACTCCCAAGAACAATCTAGGAGGACATCCTCTTATTTTAGAAAGACCTTGGCTGGCCACATCTGATGCTTTCATAAGTTGTAGGTCTGGGGACATGTATATATCAGATGGTAATTCCACCAAGAAATTCAACTTGTATCCCCCAGCAAAAGCTATAATAGAAATAGGAGAAGATGAATGGGTAGAGGATGAAGATACTATTCAACCTGTTCTAACCATCTCTGAGATTAGTGAAGACAGTCAAATTCTAAATACATTAGAAAATTTTGAAATACCTTTAGAATATGACTCTACACAGTTTCAGTTAGATGCAGACATTGAATATCTCTCCTCTAGACAGATGTCTCTCTTCTCAATGGAAGAGTTTGGTAGTTCTACAGTTGAAATCCTTCCAGGAAAAACATTGAACATTAACAAAAACTTGGAAAGACCACAACAAGAAGAGTTAACCAAACTTTTGCAAAAGCATTCTACAGCATTTGCATGGGAATACACTGACATGAAAGGAATCGATCCTAAGACTTGTATTCATCACATCTATATTGAAGAAAACAGCAGACCTATTAGGCAACCACAAAGAAGGATGAATCCAAACCTTAGGGAAATCGTGAAAAAAGAACTCCAGAAATTGCTCAAGGTAAACTTCATTTACCCCATTTCAGATAGCCAATGGGTTTCTCCCTTGGTTATAGTACCCAAAAAGAATGGTAAATGGAGAGTTTGCATTGATTATCGAGAACTGAACAAGGCAACCTTAAAGGATCATTTCCCTCTACCTTTTATTGATCAGGTACTAGACACTTTAGCAGGTAAAAAGTATTTCTCATTCTTGGATGGTTTTAGTGGGTATAATCAAATTCAGGTAGCACCTGAAGATCAAGACAAAACCACATTTACTTGTCCTTGGGGAACTTTTGCCTACCGAGTACTTCCTTTTGGATTGTGCAATGCACCCGCTACATTTCAAAGGGCTATACTAGGAATCTTTTCAGATCTGATTCATGATTGTGTAGAGGTATACATGGACGATTTCACAGTTTATGGTAATACATTTGAAGAAGCTTTGGAAAATTTGGAAAAAGTACTGGTAAGATGTAAGGAAACAAATCTTTCTTTAAGTCATGAAAAGTGTTTTATGATGTTTACTGAAGGGATTGTTTTAGGACATCATATTTCAGGAGATGGGATTAAGGTTGATAGATCCAAAGTTGAAGTCATCTCTAAGTTACCTGTTCCAAATTGCCAGAAGGATGTTAGGAGTTTTCTTGGGTTTATTGGGTATTACAGAAGATTTATTGAAAACTTCACTAAGATAGCATCCCCTCTTTTCAAATTGCTTACCAAGGACTGTGAGTTCAAATGGGATCCTGAGTGTCAATCTGCCTTTGAAGCTTTAAAGACTAGAATATCTGAAGCACCCATCTTAAGGGGGCCAAATTGGAAACTCCCTTTCCACATTTCTACTGATGCTTCAGATACAGCTCTAGGAGCTGTTTTGGGACAAAAGGATTTGATCCCTTATGCCATTTATTACACAAGTAAGAATTTGACTCCCACTGAGTTAAATTATATTGTTACAGAAAAAGAGTTCTTAGCTGTGGTACATGCAATCAACAAGTTTAGACACTACATAACCGGCTATGAAACCTTTGTCCATACTGATCACTCTGCCATAAGATATTTAATGAACAAACCTGTCACTAATGGTAGAGTTACAAGATGGCTTTTACTTTTACAAGAATTCAACATTACTGTGTTAGATAGACCTGGAAAACAAAACACAGTAGCTGATTTCTTGTCTAGAATCCAAAACACTAATGAAGATTCTCCAGTAGAAGATAAGTTTCCAGATGAATACTTGTTTGCAGTGACTACCAAGACTCCTTGGTATGCAGATATGGCTAATTATCTTGTTACAGGGAAGCTTCCTCTACACTTATTTCCTAATGAGAAAAGGAAAATCATTCAGGAGAGTGCACATTATTCTTGGATTTCTAATGAATTGTTCAAAACAAGGCCAGATTGTATAATCAGAAGGTGTGTTCGGGAAGATGAAATGCCTGACATCCTTAAGGCATGTCATGATGAACCATGCGGCGGGCACTTTGCTGACAAGAGGACAGCTTATAAAATCCTTTCTCTAGGATATTATTGGCCTTCTCTCTTTAAAGATGCAAAGCAGTATGTTAGAAGGTGTGACAGCTGCCAAAGAGTTGGGAAACCAACTCCTTCAAATGAAATGCCACTACAGCCTCAGGTATGCATCGAACCCTTTGAGAAATGGGCTCTAGATTTCGTTGGACTAATTAATCCTCCATCAAAGCAAAAGAAGTATATACTGGTTTGTACTGATTATGTTACTAAGTGGGTAGAAGCGAAAGCATTGCCTTCTGCCACTGAAAATTCAGTTGTTCAATTTCTTTTTGAGGATATTTTCACTCGTTTTGGTGTCCCAAGGGAAATTGTGACAGATCAGGGCAGCCAGTTTACATCTAAATTGATGGAGAAGCTGATGGAGGAATATAAGATCAAGCACAGAACATCCACTCCCTACCATCCGCAATCCAATGGCCAAGTGGAATCTACCAATAAAGTTCTTGAAGGCATTATCACCAAGACTGTTCATCTTCATAGAAGAGATTGGGCGGAAAGGCTCCCTGAAGCCTTATGGGCCTATAGGACTACATGGAAGAACACAACAGGACATTCTCCCTATGAACTTGTTTATGGGAAGGAAGTCCTGCTCCCCATTGAGTTCCAAATCAAGACCTTCAAGATGGCAGTCCAATTGGGAATGAGCCTCTCAGAAGCTCAAAGACATAGAATGGACCAGCTAAATGAGCTAGATGAAATAAGACAAGATGCAATTCTAAGGACCGATCTAGTTCAGCACCAAAGATCTAAATGGCATGATCGTCATATCAAAGAAAGAAAATTTCAGAAAGGAGATTGGGCTCTATTGTTTGATTCAAAATTCAAATACTTCAAAGGAAAGTTTCAAACTCATTGGCTTGGGCCATATGAGATTGATGAAGTCTTTAGCAATGGAGCAGTTCGAGTGAAAACTATTGATGAATTTCATACTCCTCTTATTGTGAATGGCCATCGCTTGAAAATCTACCAAAAGCCATTCTCAAAAGAAGAGTTTGTCAAGTTGTTTAAAGAAGATTCTGCAATCAGGTTGGTGGAGAAGGATTCTTCTCCTCCATCAGCCTAATCTTTGGTTTTTGAAAAAAAAAAAAAAAAAAAAAAGAGAAAAAAAAAGAAAAAAGAAAAAAAGAAAAAGAAAAAATAAATAAATGTATGAGCCTGAAAACCAATCTCTGATTGGCAGTCTCATGCAGAAAACCTGAGGTGAAAATCAGGGTCACCTGACACCTCATGTTTTCCAAAAAAAAAAAAAAATATCTCTCTCTCTTCCATCTCATTTCGCCATTTCATCCACCTCATTCACCGTCTCATTCATTTAATCACTCTCACTTCACCTCATTTCTTTCCATCCATCCATCCATTCATTACATTTCATTCCATCAATAAAGTCATTTTTTTTAATAACTGAAGTTGTTTTGTGCAGCCGGAGGGTATCACTGCAGTTTCTGCAGCTGTTTGACAATTCTGCAGCCATCTAACGATTCCGCAGCTCTCTGCACCTGCATAAAAAAAACACAGTCTGTTTGAAAAGAAATTTACAGTTCAGAAGTCATCAACAATAAGTGGAAAAGAGTCATGCAACAGCAATAAAACAATGAAGGGTTAGTGGAAAATAATCAAAGGCAATCCAAGTGCGAATCTGAGGTATGATCTAAATCCTAAACTTACGGTTATCTCATTTTGCAAAGTTTCCGGGGTTATGTTTCTTGCCATTTAATGTAATGATTACCAGTCTTTCCCATCATGCGACCAAAAATCCACGTATCCCCCACACTTATCGGTCATGTTCATCACAATTTTGAAACTCAATTGTGGCTGCTCTTCCATTAAGGTTTTCGTACCTAAGTGACGTAGACTACTGTACTACGTCTCTCTACGTCATAATTCCCGCAGCCAAGTGTAAACCCATGACCGAAGCCTAAGGACCTAACCGTTTCTACCCATCATTTCATAACCCTCCTACGCTCGTATCATTCCATTCACGCTGTTTCATTTCCACAGTTCCCTTATTCCGTTGTGCTCACTACGCTGCTACCTCAGCCACATTCTGTTTTACTTCTTCCTCTCTGCTAATTCTGGGTATCAGTGACCGTATGTTACGGCTGTTACATTAGAGCCGTAAATTTACTGTGTTAGGGCCACTGTTGAAGTCGTGTAACCTTTTTTTCAAAAAGTTTTAGAACAGAGTCGTAGAGCCAATGGGTAAACTCTTGAGAGCAGAACCCGAGGGTTCAAAATTTCTGGAGGGATATCCTCAAGTTAAAGAAGCTTTGCAGAAAGCAAACTGGCTCCAATGCATCCAGAAATTCAGAGGTTACCACAAAGAGGTTACGAAGGCCTTTGCACATTCCTTCAGAGACAAAGACAATCAAGTGGAGATAGGGGACCTAAAGTTTACAGTCACTGAGAGCAGTATAGCACAGGCCACTTCACTTCCACAAACTGGAGAAAGATGGTTTAAAAACCGATCAGTACAAGACCAACAGTGGAAGCAAATCTTAAAGAATCCAGGTATGGATACCAGCATTTTTACAAAAGGGATTCCTGTTACTTATGTCAAGGAAGAATGGACAACTTTACTTTTATTAGTGCAAAAATTCTTTACTTGTGAGGGAAGGTTTGGAGTTTTATATGTTTACCATGCCAAAGTCATGATGCATTTCTTAGGAGATGATATTAACCTTCCATATTTTCTACTCTCAAGTCTTAGAAAAATGTGTTCAATTGTCCAAAGGAACCCAAGAAACATTGAATCACATCTGTATCATCATGGTCTTGTTAAGATGCTAGTTGAGGAATAGTTGAAAGCAAAAAGAGATACCTGAGAGAGATTTCTTGTGAGAAACCATTTTGAAGAAGCAGGAGAAACCTCTGTGCCTAGAAAGAGTAGAAGAAAAAGAAAAGAGGCTACCCCTGAAACTGTTGTCCAAGAGGAAACTGTCCAAGAACAGATTGAAGAAGAAACTGATGTACATCATTCTGAACATGAAATTGATCTTGAGCCTGTTGTGGACACTGATCAAACAGCTCAAAGAGTCATCACAGAAACCCTTTCAGAACTTGCCCAAGAAGTTGCTCAAAAGAGAAAAGAGAGTAGGAAGAAACAAAAGAAAGATAAAGGCAAAGTTGTAGCCCAAGAAACTTACGCTACTCCTGAGAACTCTAGTGAAGAAGATACTCAGCCCTTAGCACAAAGAATGGCCAAACTCCATGAAACTGCCCTTTCCAAGAAGGTGGAAAAACAAAAGCAAAAGGCACAAAAAGAAAAACAGAACATCACCACTGTGAGAAGAAGCAGCAGGTTACAAAGAAAAGTAGGGGCCACAAAGGGTAAAAAGTCACTCATCATTGACTTGAGCACACCTGAAAAGGTTGCTACAAGTCCTGACTTTGAGAAAAGCTCTCCACACGCTGAGTATGTTGACACCAGTCCTCCACGTGAGGAAAGTCCTTTTGAGCATGAACCTGAATATGAACATGGATCTGAATTTCAGTATGAGCCTAGTCCTAAGAAGTCACCTGAGGTTGACCCTGATCAGCAGAAAGTTTATAATTACCTGGAGATGCTAGAACAAGCAGCTGCTGGTCCAAGCACTGCTCAACCTTTGGAGCAGCAAGTCCAATCACTGAAGCAGGAAATATTTGAGCTGGAGGTACTAAATCGCCACATCAAACAAGAAAATGAAAAACTGAAGATACAGAGCAATGTGGACAAGATGGTCCAAGATAACACCATGCTTCATATGGGCCTGTGGCAAAAGGAAAACAAAAAGCTCAAGAAGAGATGCAGGAAATTAAACAGAGCCTTGATCAATCTAAAATTCAGGTGTTTGATGAAAAGACCAAGAGTCAATGTGGCCACACAGAGAAAGAAGAGAAGGCTGGATGTCTTAGCAGAGGCATCCCAGCAGGTGGACTGAACAATGTTTTTGATTGCATGAGGACATGCAATGCCCTTGTAGTGGGGGTATGTAGAGCCTCTACTTTACACTTGATTATCCATCATTACCTACAGTTTTCCCTCATTCATCTCTCTCTTTTGCCTCATTTTCCTTGCAAACCAACCCAGATCATTACATTAGATGACTTTAAGCATGATTAAGGAATTTTGCTAATGTGTGACTGTTTTGTTTAGATTTTGACATATTTACAGGAATTCCGCAGCCATCTGATGATTCCGCAGCCATCTGATGATTCCGCAGCCTTTTTGTTAATCTCAAGGTTCCACGTGTCATTTTGCCAAACGAGCCACATGGGCACTTAGGAATCAAGGTGCTCGAGGTTCCTGTGCTGTTGGTTCAGCCAGCCACGTCATCTGTACCTCCGGTCAACGAGGGTCAAGTTACGGTCAACAAAGGCAGCTTAACGGTGATACGTAAGCTGTTGGGTCACGTCAGTTCAAACGGTGATTTGTCCGTCTTACGCAGGTTGTGGGGGACATAATCCAACTCTGGATTCAATGCCCATAATGAACAGAACCTCCAGCTCATCCACGAGGCTTATGACGTGTTATTGAACCTTAATTACGCATGACAGTTAGTTTATTTTTCAGTTTTAGCTGTACGCATTAGGCCATCTTTCAGATGCCTATAAAAACTAGCGTTTGCATACGCTTAATGTTACTTTTTAGTTGTTGTGTTTTATGAACTTGTTGTCATTTTAGTGCATTCCAAGACTCTGTTTTAATAGTGTTGTTCTAGCACTCTTGATTGTAATTTTCTGCACATGGAGTAATAGAAACAATGATGTTCTGAAGTTTTCAATTGCTTGAGTCTTCTTTGGGTATTAGGAATGGAGGGCCCCTGTTCATGACTGCCCTTGTATAGTATTTCATGTTTATATTCTTGCTATTTCTTTATTTTCTATTCAGCATTTCCTTTTCTTGAAACATGTACAGCTTAATTCACTTTCATTGTTATTTCATTTGCAGCATTCATTTTGACTGATCAGTATTGTTCTTTTGCAGGTCTTTAACCCGGGATTGTTTTTGTGTTTATGTATTTGCTTTATATCTAGTGGTAGTTTCAGTTGACAGATTCAAAGTTGTTGCCTTTACTTTATTTTCATAGCTGATTTTTAGTTTAATTTTTCAAAGTTGTCTGCTAACATATGAATGGTCTCTTTATCACAAAATTGTCTATCTTTTAGAGATCAGAATACTAATAACTTACAGCTGGCTTTGAGTACTTTTTAGACTAATCTTTAACTACTTTCTAATCGTGCTTTACACAGTACTATGTGTTAGAAGCAGAGAGTTAGAAAGAGCAAAACATTATAACTAGTCTTTAAAGTAGATTTTTCTCATTTTTGATCACTTTTCTAACTCATCTTTAGCTACTTCCTAATCGTGTTTTACACAGTACTATGTGTTAGAAGCAGGGAGTTAGGAAGAGATAAACATTATCATTGGTTTTTAAAGTGATTTTCTTACCTTTTATTTGCAGCAGCATGAATGGTGTCTAATGCCATTAGAAAGTGGTTCTTTGCTTTCAGTTCATTTTAATTTATTTATTTCCTTCAAGCTTTTCCTTTTCAGCAAGTAGTTAGAAACCACTAATCACACACTCTCACTCATCTAGAACTCACCTTACACACACTATCACTCATCTGTTTATAAATCACCACTCCATCTTAGGAAGATAAATTAACCACAAACAACACCCCAAACGACAAAAAGCTCTAAGAGGTTGCTTAAGTACATATAGTACACCTTCACTTCATCAGCTTACGAGCCCCGGGTTGACAATTAATGACATCAATTTAGGAACACTAAATTGACTAAACAAGAAGATCCCCAAAATTTCCCTCTGGAACGTTGCAGGAGCATTACACAGGCCAAAAGGAAGGACCCGATATGTGAATGTTCCCCAGGGGCATGTGAAAGTGGTTTTATCTTGATATTTATGAGCTATCTAGATCTGGTAATACCCACTAAACCCATCTAGAAAAGAGAAAAAAAAATTACCAGCCAATGTTTCCAAAACTTGATCAATAAATGGCAAAGGAAAATGATCTTTCTACATTGCCTTATTTAATTCTTGATAATCCACGCATATCTACCATTTACCATTTTTCTTGGGGACCATTACTAATGCGGAGACCCATTGGCTATCTGAGATGGGGTAAATAAAACCTATGTCCAGTCATTTCTGAAGTTATTCCTTTAGAACATTTTTCAATGCGGGATTCATCCTTCTCTGAGGTTGTCTCACAGGACGATAATCCTCCTTAATGTATATATGATGGGTACATAAATTACCAGGAATCCCCTTCATATTTGAGTAATCCCAGGAAAGGCTTCTTTATGTTTCCGAAGGACATCCACGAGCTACTTCTTCTGGGATTGTTGGGTAGGTAAATCCCCTCTGCGGACAGAGGCGATCCCACTAGCCTATAACAGAACTAGCCACAATCAAACCACGCTGCTACGCAAGTTCCTAGTTATGCATCAAAGGTGAATCAAGAAGACCAACCTGGAGTCCAACGCTATGATTGAAGCAGAGTTGATATCCCCGCTCCCTCGCTCCAGCAGATCATAAACGAACACCTGCACATGCAAAGGAAGAGACAGATACCAACATAAAAGCTACCAAGGCACAATTATATTTCAGTCAGAAAGGAAATAAATCAACACATCACCATAATAGACAATGAGATTGGAACTATAATAGCAGTCGCTCATCAATTAATAATAAACAGGAAGAGTTACAACCATTGTTCTGACGCTGACCCTCTCCTGGCTGGGCGAGTAACTATATGTGTCTTGCAATGCATCTCCTCTCTGGCAGCATAACCTCTCTAGCACTCACTAACATTCCTCCAAGAACTCAAGAACTCAACATCTAACACTCCATGACTAATCATTATCACTCTAATCACTAGCTTGTCAAATGCATAGGAACAAGCTTATATAGATGAAGAAGGGAGGAGGATACGATGAACCGGGACACCTTTTGTGGATTAACATTATCCCCAAAAGCCATTAAAGATGGATATAGGATAAAGCTCGACAAAAGACTGATTTTTTATCCTCAGAAAAGCTCCATGTAATGAAGGAAACAACAGTCGGACGTGCGTTAAGGCAAAAAGCATGACCAAATTTGGTTGGCGCGACTGCTGCTCTAAGACAGAGCGCCAATGGTCGCGCCCTCTTTTGAGGATCTCCATCATTGGCGTAGGTAAGATACTGTTGACTTGCGCCAATGGAAAAAGAGCACTTTTCAGGGATAATCTGTAGGAGGTGTCTTCTGGGAACATGAAGTACATACTCAGGGGAACATAATGCAAGTGTTTTTAGACTTTGTCACTTCTTATAACTCCCAGGATGAGTCCTCCAAGGTACGACAAGAGGAGTAACAGGGATGGTGACAAATTACTGTGTAACAGATGCCCCCTAAAGCATGAAGTCCGAGAGGTGGAGAGGGGTGAAATGCTTTACAAGAACACACATAAGAACACATATAGTTACTGCCGCCGAGGATCTGTATTAAGAGACATGACTGATAGTTCAATTACATGATGTACGTGGTATGGTCGCAGCCATCCATAAGAGAGTACATAAATAATCTAGATCCATAGTATGGACGCAGCCATCTGGTTAGGATCAATGAATTGACTCAGGTATGGTCGCAGCCATCCAGTGAATGAGTCAAGTATCAAGAATCACGCCTGGATTACAACAGACACAATCCAGGGTCTTGCGCTCCATCTCGACCCGAACAAGAGTACAAGTTCAAGCATGTGAATATATTAGCTGAAGTCAAACATGCATGAACATCATCTGATTACCAGTCAATAGTGGAAACTGTTAACAGACGCGAGAGGTACCACCAATAATGACAATGGTCCTCAAGGTACTATAGGTACAATCTACGGCGCGTGAATTAATGATCTGAAGTCGAACGCCCGTAGAATCATCCGATCGGAGGCCAATGATGAAAACCTCGCGTCGAACACGAAGAACCTGCCATTGAGGCATGCAGGCTCCAAGGCACCAGAAGGGAGTCTCTAGATCAACTTCCTGGATAATGAGTTGAAGTCGACAGGGAGTGACCTTGATCGAAGGTGGGCCATAATGTTTCCCACATCATCGACACGAGACAGAGAGATAATGTTGTGAATCAAGATTGTACGAACTATCAGAGGGAGGTTGTTTCTTTGCAGGGGTCAACTTCTCTTGAACATATCGGCGGCACATTAACGGAATTGTCAGTATTCGACATCAAGGTATCAAAGGTCATGGTGACGAGGCAATGAGTGGATGAGAGGTCAAATAAGGTACCCAAGTCCATGGAAGCAAGTGAAAGATATGAGATGAGATATCCCCACCCCGGACACGAAAGCAGAAAAGTGCCATGTTCAAGAGCGACATACTGTCGTCACGGTAATAATTATGGTTCAAAAATTTTATTTTCCCCCCGCCATTTCTGGCGAGTACCCCAATTATTTTTAACAAGCTTGATGGGGATAGCATATGCTTGCGTTGTGACAAAATCCGATGTCATTAAGTTTTAACGAGTCTGACAAAGGAAAAACTCGGCGTCTTTTCATGTTTAGAGAGTTTGAAAAGACAGCAGAAAAGGAAACTCCAAGGGTGTCCTTTTTCGTAAAGTTGTGTCTCTCGGGCCCGAAAAAGTATAAAATAATACCCGAAAGAACCGCCCGATCATTACGATCGAGGAGTACTTTTCATAATTAGTGATTTCGACCTGAAAAAGTAAAAAAGCGGTCAAAACCACGTCGTTTCATAACCATTAACGAGTTTGGAACGACCAAAACCCGGTAATCTTTTTATGTTTTAACGGTCGACAAAAAGAACTTAAAACGACCGCCCCTTATTACCATTTAACGAGTCAAGAGGAGCGACTCGGCAATCTTTTCCTCTTTAAATGGTCAGAAAAGAGCTGAAAGCGGACCTCCATTTTTATTTTCTTTAACAAGTCAAAAAAGGAAAAATACTCGGCAATCTTTTCATATTTTACGAGTCAGAAAAGAGCATAAAGGCGACTCGTCCTGAAGGAATGAGTGGTATAAACGATAGAAACTGGTTCTGGTAATGGTGGAACTTACTCGAAACATGTAAAGGTTAAGAGGCTGGTTAATAAAACCACTCATCGCTGTGGTTCCTCAGGAAAGGAGAAACAACCAAGTGAAAGCATATGATCGGCCAAAGAGATGGTGGCGATGGAATGAAACAACCAAGGCTCATCTAGCAGAATTTAGCAGATAAAAGGCAATCACGGGATGTAAATCAGGTATGGGTTCATTTTTACACAAGCTTGAACCATGGAGAACTTTTCTTGTTAAAAATTTTTGTTGTATGCCCCCAGCATGATAATGCCCCCAGCATGGTAATGCTGTAATCGAGATACATGCCCCCCAAGCTTCATGGCATTCACGGAGTGGATGGAATGAAGGTTTAGTTGGAAAAACTCGATTTTGAAGGAGGATGCATGCCTCCGGGGGCTAGCCGCCGTCATCAGAATGACGGAGTGGAGGCTGGGGTATTTCCTGTGGAAATAAGACCATTTAGGAATGGTAGATGACTATATGTGAAGTGTGAACCGGGGAATGAAAGTTGGTCTACGACTTTGATCGTCCTTCCTTCATGCGGAAAACACATCACTCTGAAGAGTGAGGACACAATAGCACGTATGCGATAAATATAGTCTCGTCCAAGGAGTAAATTGTAATCTAACGGACCTTGGACTACCATGACACCCATTTGGATAGTCTTCCCTTCTAACGTGATAGATACATCGGGAAGAATTCCTAAAGGTCGAGTGATTTCTCGATGGAAACCTGTAAGGTTTCTTATCTCAGGCAGAAGCAGTGGGGAACCAAGTGCTTCCCAAGCTGTTGAAGAAAGGATACTCACAGGAGATCCCTCATCAATAATTGTACCAGCCATAACCATGCGATAGACTTGGACTATAATTCGAAATGGTATGGAGGCTGGTAACCGAGGATTGACTAGTTGATCCCAATTGAAGGAAACAACTAGGTTGCTTGGAGGTGGGACTGGATAGACAGCCGGATATGATTCTGATGGACTTTCTTCCTGTTGCGAAGGAATGAGAGGGATGCTCACTTGATCATTAACGTCTATGTTGATGAATAGAATTTGGACGGTGGGATCCTCATTCTTGGCAGTGATGACATCATTTGAAGAGGTAACTTCTGAAGGCAAAACCGGGTCACTTGTAATCCGGACCGTTTGACTTTTGTCTGGTTTGGATTCAGATGTAAGATCATCTAAGGCTGGAAGTTCTGAAAACAAAACCGGGTCACTTGTAAGCCGGACCTTTTGACTTTTGTCTGGTTTGGATTCAGGTGTAAGAGCATCTAAGGATGGAACTTCTGTAGGCAAAACCGGGTCACTTGTAAGATGGACCTTTTGAAAGACCGGGTCACTTGTAATCTGGAACTGTGGACTTTCGTTTGGTTTGGACTCAGGGGGTTCATCCTTGATGATAGAGTGGTGCGTAGATGATGAATATAAATCAACACTCGTTCCGACCAGGGACTGGTCTGGAGCAGGCGGAGCACGGGTAGGTTCAGGAAGAGAAAGCTGGACCAAAGAGGAATCATGTTTGATCACTTGGTTAGTGGAGAGATGATCTGCGGTTGTAAAAAGACGCTGATATCCAGCGGGTAGTTGAGGTAAGGGAGCCGACAGACTTGCCAAAAGACGGGAAGCTTCATCCATAAGTGGACAAAGGTGAAGGAGATGATTACCTTCACAAAGTCGACAAGGGAAACGAACCTTCCCTTTTCTCTTACCAACTAGTAAGGTATCGTCGATCTGCGACAACAAGGGGCGAGTCGGGTCACGGGACCATATATCTAGGATCCTGGGAATACCAGGACAATCAGAAAGAAAATGGTCCTCCTTGCATAATCGACAAGGAGACCGAAGCTTCCGCGGAGGAGCAGAAAGTGGTTCCACTTCTGATAGTCTCGTGGTAGATACGACCTTTCCCTTAGGAGACTTCTTCTTTTTGGTCTTCTTCTTCTTCTTCTTAGCCACCTGGTTACTGAAATCCAGGGTTTCACCAGGCGAAGTAGAAGATGAGGACGCAACAACGGGCGAAGAAGGGAAGGGGTCCACCTTAGAGTCAACATGGTGTTGTTCGGGTGGAGGAGGTGGTGGTGGAACAGGAGTCATCACACTTGAGACCACCGAGTTTGAAAACAACCATACGGGTAAACCAATGGTCAACCCAGGCAAAGACAATGTTGCGATATACTGAACACCGACATTTCCAACAGAAGGAAATGGACGAGGGTTCCCATCAGGAGGAACACCTTGGCCGGTGGGCACCGGGAAGGCTGCCATTGAACGAGAAATAACCCTACTCAAGCTAACGCAAACAAAATCTAATAGGGTAAATGTTATCGTGGCCAATAAATTTTAAGACACTGAACTTAACCTTTTCATTTTTTAAGAGTCGAGAAAAGGATAAAAGATGACTCTAGTCTCCTTCGAATATTTAATGAGCACGAAGTGACAAGACGCTCACAGGAACCTTTTCGTTTAGGGAGTCCGAAAAGGATCAAAAGTGACTGCTCTGGAATTCTAGGTAGAGGGTGTGCCAAACTTTTCGCAAAACCACAGAATACTTTTTAGGGTACGGGTGGTCGATCTTCATGAATGCTGTGTTCATTGCATTGCGAATCGTAGGGCAGCTGACACGGCTTCCTATGGATAAAGGCTTTATTCCTATAGGGGTCTCCCAATATATACGCGACGGTACGTGGGAGCACAGTCCGTATTGGCACCTATCGTTTCACCGTGGAGGAATCACCCAAACACTCGATGATAAACTACCAGGTTTAAAGACGCCGGAACACGTCTCTAACCTAGACCTCTAGAGTATTTGCGTTATGTTCCAATGCGTTGTTATGTTCATTGAGTTCATTTTAAAGTTTATCTTCGATTATGTTTCAGTTTTTGGTCCTACCGTATGTGATATCTCAAAAACCTCTTAAATGCAAACTATATGCCAAGATTATATCATTTGATTCGATGAATTCTATCTACAGGAGGGTTGAGATCTTTTTACAAACGAAATGGTCACGCAACAAACAACAAAGATCCTAATGCAGCTAATAACAAGAAACGAAATTTTTCTTTTTCTTTTTAATAGCAACAAATAACAATAAATGCTAACTACTATGATGCAAAAGATTTTTTGTTTTTCTCTCCTTTAAGATGGCATGATGCATTTAAACAAATTTTAAGAGATATGCACAATCCAAGTTCAGTCTATGAAATAGAACCAATTCTGAAACACCAAAATGAACCATGCAAGCAAGGAAAAACACAAAGACTTTCACTGAACCATGTAATCTAAGTTCGAATGAAGTCAAGTGAAATCCAAAGAGGCTACAAGTGAAGCGCTCAGAGTATAGAAGATCAAGCTTTAACAAATCACTGGATAGGTGCAGAACACAACCAACAAGCTGACTGGATAATCAAAAGACCGAAATTTCCCACAGAAGGCTAGACATGCAAAGTCACTAGATGTCCTAGGGCTGAGATGAAAAGCAATAGAAATAGGCAAACAGCTGAAGGATAAAGGCTAAGATCGGTCAAGCAGAGGTTCGACACACTTCCAGAGGCTGTAAGAGATATAAAAAGAGACTGAAAGAGCTTTCCACCCACACACAGGCAAAATTTACAGGGCTGGCGCGACTGTCAGCCTGCAACTTGCGCTACGACAGGCTTGGCGTGAGTTGCTTTAGAGAAACATGCGCCAACTGGCGCGACTGTCAGAGTAATAACCGCGCCAATCAAGCTTGCCGGCTAGAAAAATAGATAATACGACCTCAGGTCGGGTTGACAGTGCTCAGATGGGTCAAACAGTAAAGAATAAACTCAAAACTGACTCAGGAAGCTCATTCACTCAAGCAAGCAGAAGAAAATTAACATGCAAGACAAAAATCAAATAGCACCTCCCCAGTGGAGTCGCCAAATTGTTGGGTAGGTAAATCCCCTCTGCGGACAGAAGCGAGGCGATCCCACTAGCCTATAACAGAACTAGCCACAATCAAACCACGCTGCTACGCAAGTTCCTAGTTATGCATCAAAGGTGAATCAAGAAGACCAACCTGGAGTCCAACGCTATGATTGAAGCAGAGTTGATATCCCCGCTCCCTCGCTCCAGCAGATCATAAACGAACACTTGCACATGCAAAGGAAGAGACAGATACCAACATAAAAGCTACCAAGGCACAACTATATTTCAGTCAGAAAGGAAATAAATCAACACATCACCATAATAGACAATGAGATTGGAACTATAATAGCAGTCGCTCATCAATTAATAATAAACAGGAAGAGTTACAACCATTGTTCTGACGTTGACCCTCTCCTGGCTGGGCGAGTAACTATATGTGTCTTGCAATGCATCTCCTCTCTGGCAGCATAACCTCTCTAGCACTCACTAGCATTCCTCCAAGAACTCAAGAACTCAACATCTAACACTCCATGACTAATCATTATCACTCTAATCACTAGCTTGTCAAATGCATAGGAACAAGCTTATATAGATGAAGAAGGGAGGAGGATACGATGAACCGGGACACCTTTTGTGGATTAACATTATCCCCAAAAGCCATTAAAGATGGATATAGGATAAAGCTCGACAAAAGACTGATTTTTTATCCTCAGAAAAGCTCCATGTAATGAAGGAAACAACAGTCGGACGTGCGTTAAGGCAAAAAGCATGACCAAATTTGGTTGGCGCGACTGCTGCTCTAAGACAGAGCGCCAATGGTCGCGCCCTCTTTTGAGGATCTCCATCATTGGCACGGGTAAGATACTGTTGACTTGCGCCAATGGAAAAAGAGCACTTTTCAGGGATAATCTGTAGGAGGTGTCTTCTGGGAACATGAAGTACATACTCAGGGGAACATAATGCAAGTGTTTTTAGACTTTGTCACTTCTTATAACTCCCGGGATGAGTCCTCCAAGGTACGACAAGAGGAGTAACAGAGATGGTGACAAATTACTGTGTAACAGGGATTCTAACAGGTTTGGATTAATAATCAGGGTTTTCCCTGGTTCTAATTCCACTGGCACACTTTTGTGGGGTGCATCAACAGGTAGCTCCTCTGATCCTTCTGCTGTTTCAATTGTTTCCTGAGTCTCACAGCTTAGGATATATTCTAGGATTTGTTGATTTGGCTCGAAAACGGAGCAATGATCATCCTAAAGGAGGTGATTACAGCATCTTCCGATTCCATTTTCAACTAAAGGGCCTATCCAGTAGTGAGGATTGGTCTCAACTCCTCATTTTCCGTTTCAGGCTCTTTCCCAGATAAAATTTTCTTGCCACTCGCTAGTTTTGCGGACGGGTTTGGTTCTGCAGGTGGGTATAACACTAGGTTCTTAGTGTTGTGCCCATTTGAAATAACCATGTGCACTGAACGAAACCCAATGTAAGCATCCGCAATAGCCAGCCATTGTCTACTTAAAATCAAAGGATGGCCGCCCATCGAAGATTGCGTATGTAAAACCAGAAAATCTATGAGATAGTGCCACAAATCCACGGAAATTGTTACATATTCCAACTTCCCTAGAGGTTTGACTATAGATTGGTTTGCCAATTCTAGTACTGTGGGTGTATGTTTCAAGTTACAAATACCTAATGCATGCATCGTTTCAGTGGTGATAATGTTGATGTCATCATCTAGGTCTACCAGCACATTCGGAATCTCCACCCCGTTAATTTGTACTGTCATAACTAGGTTCCCCGGATCTCCATAGCTTTCAGGGATTGACTTTCCCATCATGAAATCAGATAAATTTCCCATAACATGAATAGTGAGGGGGTCTTTGGATTTCTTTGCAGGTTTCTTTGAACAATATTCCCTAAGAGTCTTCGCACATATCGGCACATCCTTCATAGCTTGTAACAAGGGAATTTTAACAAATAAATTCTGCAATTCTCCTAATAAATCAAATTCACCTTGAGGGCTTGATTTACTCAAAATTAGTCTCTCTAGGTAAGGTGGTTCAGATTGATGTTGTTTTATAGGAGGCGCCTGGTTTTTATCAGTTTGTTTTGGCTCTTTATTAATTGGTTTTGATTCCTTGCCTTCACTATCAATTTGTTCAATGATAACTGGAAGAGGTTGAACATTAACTATTCACCCTGATCGTAGATTCATTTTGTACAACTCTGCAATGAAAATGATGTATGAAGGTAGGTTAAGAATGTCAGCTTGATGAGTTCCCTTATTATTGGGATTCAGATTGGGTTGGATTGGAAGCTGAGGACGAGCAAGTTGATTACCAGGAGGCACATTAGAGGGCAATTGGAGTTGCTACTGTGGCATCGGTTGAGGGAACTGCCCAGGAGGGGATCCTTGCCAATTTGGAGCCCATGGGGAGCTTGAACTGGCTTGAGGGTTCCACTGTTGCCAAGGTGGAAACTGGTATTGCGGCCACATGGAAGGATAGGGCATGGACTGAGGATTCATATTAAAATTATTGAAATATTGAGATGGATCTGAGTACATACCTTGATTCACCATTGGTGGTCGAGGCTGCCATGGATTTCTAGACCTCATGAGGTAAAGTTGCTCCGTGTCTTCCTCTGTCCCTCGAAATACTGCTTTCAGGCCTGGCAAGGAGGGGCATGAACTTGTTGCATGATTTAGCTCACAGATTGCACATTCCTCTATGGAGTTTAATGGACACTCCCTTTCTGGATGCTTCTTTCTACACTTTGGGTAGAATATCGCCATGGTCCTATCCAATTCCAGCTGCTTCTGTTTTACTTGTAACATATCCATCTGTGCCGACAGAGTACTGAGGATATCCGTTCTCAGGTTGTCTAGTAGGTTCCCGATTTCTACCTTTGTAACACCCCTGCCAGACCCCTTTGTTGAGCGAACCCCTTGTCTATTTCTTGCAAGCCCCCTTGAGCACTAGATACATAGTTCACAGATAACATCAAAGGTTTCCTTATAGATGTCTCCCTTTCCCACAATGTTCAATAGTTCCATCGAGTCTTCACGAAAAGATTGGAGGAGGATAATTTTTAAAATTTCCTTATCCAGGTCGGAGTGACCTGACCTCTGTAAGGTGTACTTGAATCATTCCACACAATCTTCCAAGCTCTCGTCTTATTTTTTTGTGAACTTAAAAAGTTTCTTCTTGATGTTTCGAGATTTGCAGTAGTCCTGGTATTTTTCTAGAAAAGTTGTCTGCATGTCATCCCATGTGGAAATAGAGCTTCCTCCAAGGCCCATGAACCATCACAGAGCTGTTCCTTTTAATGTAGAAGGAAATTTTTTTAACTTTTGGGCATCCATCGTGTAGTCATACCCCTGGCACACTATGTCAAACTCGAATAGAAATGTGTCGGGGTCTTCTGAAGCAATCCCATGAAAGTTTGGTAAGGTTGCTAATGGAATAGGCTTTGTGGGCGCACAAGCTCCCAGATCCCTGATCGGAAACTTGATGGTGGAGGTTGTGGGAGCCATAAATATCTTCCAATAACCGCTGGGAATTTCAACAGGCTCTGTGGAAGATGGTTGAGGATTCCTTACCACTCAAATTCGAGTTGCTTTAGCAGCACTTCCCCGGTCCCTTGGTGATGCAAGTACTCCTTTGTTCCCTTCTCCTACATCTTGATGACTTGATCCCTCAGCTACAACATCCTTTCTTTTGCTAGAGTCATTTGACTTTGTCGATGTCCTACTTGCGACCTCTTCTCCTTCTATTCCCAGTGTAAGGTTTCCCTAGTCAGGTATACTGTTGGATGTTTCTTCAACTGTTAGAGGGACCTGCTGTGTCGAATCACCAAAGAATGTTGTAGACAGCACTGGTTGATCTATTGATTGTCCCTCAGACTTCACTCTCTGTGCCCCTGGTCTCACGGTTGCACGAGAGGATGCTTCTAATTCAGCCTTTGCTATAATTTGCTGGATATAGGTTTTTCTTCCCAAGTCTGGTCCTCCCCTCTTTTGGGCTCTCCCTCTGCCCCTCTTATTTGCTTCTTTTTTCATACAAATGTTGGTATCTTAGTATCAACCTACATTGCTTTAGTCTTGAAGTAAGGTGTCAAAGGACCATTCCTTCCCCAAGACGAAAGAACTCACAAAAAGAGAGACAACAAAAACGGGAATCTAGGGTTCAGGGCCCGGAGCAGGGCATCAAAGGACTCCCTCCCCAGGACAAGAACCAGAAATAAACACACACCTCGAGAAGACCTAATACTTCCAGATCTGAAGTAGGGCATCAAAAGACTCCTCCCTCCCCAGGGTAAAAGCTAGGATTTCCTAAAAAAACACACAAGGGTTTGAAAGGAATAAATCTAACTCAAGTCTTGGAGCAGGACGTCAAAAGACTCCTCCCTCCCCAAGACAAGAGAGTGGCCCAAATCAAACAGAAAAGAAAAAATGAAAACAAGCGGAAAGAACACCTACACTCAGGACCTGAAGTAGAGTGAGAAAACTCGTTCTCTCTCCCAGGACGAGAGATTGACCCTCTGGTTGGTCCTGATCATCGTCTTGCACCTTGTTAGCCTCCCCAACAACGACGCCAAAATGTTGGGGTCCAGGTATGAACGATTTATTCACCCTACTTTGACATTAATTTATCAATCTGGGTGCGTATCCTTTCAAGGCAATGCACAAGGTATATGCAAGGGCAAGAGCACAGTCTGTTCTGACCAAGGGTTCACGATTAAGATTCAAAACATTGGTGTGAAAGTAAATCAAATACAAACTTCAAAAAAGCAATTACAAGAATTAAACGATTGTAACAACAAGCATAAACTAAGAAATAACACACACAGAAGGATGAAACACCTAATCAGAAGAGCGGGCCTAGCTCTCTGATTAGGGTTGCGTTAGTCACAACGAAGATTAGAACAGCAAAATAGATGATACTTTATTAATCTGAAAAGGGTTATTACAATATCGATGGGGCGTCCCCAATTACAGGAATAAACTGTTCTTTTATACACAGCGAGGGAGAACAACCTCTTTCCCCAAAACATGGTAACCATAACCCCAGAAATATACATTAGTTTGGAATGGCACCAACACCAGACAGACAAGATCAACAAGATGCCCAAGAATGGTTCAGGGATCTGTGACTCCAGCTGCGCAACCTCCCTATGGTTGGTCGTTGCTGTGAATAGCATATTTGTTGCAGAATGTTGAAGCCTTGGTTCCTGTTCTCCAGAAGCTGCGGTCAAACATACATTTTAGTGCTG
Organism: Pinus tabuliformis; assembly: GCA_031772625.1. Lineage (NCBI taxonomy): Eukaryota > Viridiplantae > Streptophyta > Pinopsida > Pinales > Pinaceae > Pinus > Pinus tabuliformis. Next base: position 851,789,819 of record CM062808.1, on the reverse strand, counting down.
CGAATAGGCAAAACTCCGTGACTTTACTTCATTAATAAAATATTCCAATAGACAAGTCAGGGGTGTTTACCTCGTAAATTTAGCATAGTAAACATGGGTAAATAAGTACAAAAAGGTCAAAAAGGGTGATGGAAATGCAACAGAATGATAGCCTGATTTGGTGCCCAACAAGTTTCACAATAGTTCAGTGGCGGAGTTGAGATTGTTGAGAAAAAAACTCGTCCACCTTCTCATCCCACCAATTTCACAGTTCTTTCTTAAATATCCTTGATACCATATTCGAAACCCTCTTTTTGAATTTCAAGTCCCAAAATGGAACCATTTGTTGGCGCATAAATAGGAACAGGGTTGAGATCCTGGGTTCAGACGCAGGGGCCAACAAGGATCCACTATAGTCTAGCACAACGTTGGCATTTTCACCTTACCCGGGAAGGGTAAGGAGTCTCACCCGAGGTGTGTCGTAAGCTTAGTTAAATGAGGGTGGGAGTTCAGTATCAGGGAGAACCATATCAAAGAATGAATAACAGGGAACATTAACTTATTATTCAAAGTAATCAGATTGCAATAATATATACATTTTGTAACAGAAAAACTACCTAAACATGTGCATACATAAAAAAATTGAATAACCGGAATAACACACAATGGATATACTATGATCCCATAACAATCTTCTTCATTAAGATAGAGATAAATACATTACATCAAGCTCACAACCTATTCCTCAACATCGGAATGCTATCAAGTAGAATACAATCTTGTAGGAAGGTAGTCACAGTGTTGTTCTGAGAGATTCACAACACAGGAAGAAGAATGTTACCAAGAACAACTACAACCAACCCTTTCTCATTCTCTTTTCTGCTTTTTACCTTCTTCTTTATTTTCATGCATGCCAACCTAAACTGCTAGTTCCTTCTCCCTTGCTTAGTTGTCTTCATTCCTCAGCTTCTCTTGCTATTTTCCCGCTCAGTTATCTCTGCTTCTTTCCACCACTCCTCCCAACTGCCACTCTTCTGTCATTCTCTTGTCTTTCAGTTATTAGTTCCACAACTTCCCAACGGTCATTTCTGCCACTTGTCACTATCTTCTTCCTCTGTAAAACATCACAAAAACAAAGGCCCCAACAATGCTTTACCATGTGAAAAATATGGATCAAGAATTGATTGGTTGAGATCTAACAATCATCAATTAAATGTTACAATACATTATCATCATGATATCATCGTTGAGGTAGGCATACCCATACTCAACATATAAGTTGTTTTACATGTACAATGATCAAAGTCACATCCATTGATTATGCATTATGGGTCTATGCTTGGAGGACTTTATGTACCAGCATAGATCCATCTTAAGTACGGATCTAGCATGAGCCTAGAGGGATCACATTTCTTCACGTGCAAACTTCTTTAGAGTGCAAAATACAATGTTATTTTTCATTGTTTAAATTGTATTTTTGAATGCTAAATAGAGTATATAGGACCAAATAAATGTTTTAACCATAAAAACTTTATTTTTTCAAGATATATATATATATATATATATATATATATATATATATATATATATAACTTTTTAAAATGATATATAATATATACATAATTGATATTAAAATATTTTACATAACATGTACATCAAAACATTTTATCAATATTATCATGCAAATTAAAATGGTTTTTTTATTATTAATGTATTTTTAAGTATATGTTAATATTAATTTGTATTAAAATGTTTTATTCATAACCCACATTAAATATTTTGTATATACAACATTAAAATATTTTGTTTTAACAATGTTTTTCTATATATATATATATGAAGTTGAGATAAAAGCACATTTTTTTTAATTCTACTTACTTTACATCATATTCATTTTTTTTATTATAGTCGACATTATTTTTCTATTCAAAACATAATTTTTAAATTTTAAATTTTATTTTAAAGGGGGGTAGATGGACGGACATACTTACACATCCCCTCATACTAGGTTGTAGAATGAGCCTCTCAGCTCAATGACCATAGTCATCGCACTTACAAGATCTATGTATGAAACCTGAAATCACAGCCCGTATGGATGAAACTAGATCTGGGGTCTTCCATATCATCACTCAACAGTACGAATCTAAGCATGTGAACATATGTTTTGAAATCAAACATGGTACACATCATCTGATTACTGACCAATTATGAAATTCTTTAATAGATGTGAGAGGGACCACTGATAATGATAATGGCCCTCAAGGTACTAAGTGCAATCTGTGCAGTGTGAATAAATGAGCTAAAGTCAAACACCACATAGAAACCTTCAGTTAAAGGCCAATGATGAGAAACTAGTGCTAAAAGTGAGGAAACTTTGCATTAAGGCATGCAAGTTCCAAGGCACTAAGGGGAGTTTTTATGTCAACTTCCTAGATTATGTGTTGAAGTCGATAGGAAGTTGTCGCAGGAGGGCCTTAATGTATCCCCTATAAACGACACGAAACAGATACCAAGATTTGAGACAGAATGTGATGATGCAGAGTTGGTTTAGGATGGATGACATGAAATAAAGCTATAGGTATTACAACAGATGTCAATTGAGGGTGGACTTCTCTTGAACATATCGGTGACACTTATATGGAATTGGTAGCATTGACTCAAAGACCCATTATGAGGACTTTTGTTAAGGTGTAATCAACAAGGAGGAAAGTAGATTTCCCAATCCAAAACAATCACTGATGTGAAAGACTTTCATGTTCAAGAGTGACTTATTGCCAAAAATTACGTTTCATGCTCTGTTTCCATAATTTCCCTGCCATTTTTGGTAAGTATATCTTTATTTTTTCACAAGCTTGAGGAGTATAACATATGCTTGACTTGTAAGCTCATCCTTTGGATGAATCCTTCCGAATATTTTTAACGAGCACTAAGAAGCAGCAATTTAGTCTTTTCATGATTGACGATTCCTATGCTATTTCTGTTCTTATGAGTCCAGTGAAGGGGTAACTTGACTTCTTTTTCACATTTAGAGAGATTGAAAAAAGGCAAAAGAAGAATCTGAGAGGTTCCTTTTCGTAAATTTAGTCCCTTGGGGTCGAAAAGGCATAAAACAATACCTAGGAGAATTATTTTAGTCATGCTTGACTAAAGTATTCCTTTTTCGTAAATAGACAACCCATTTCAGGAAAGGGGTAAACTTATATTTGGCAAACATCCTTTCATTTAATTTAACAAGTGCGAAAGAGACAAGTGTACATGGCAATATTTTTGTATTTTGGGAGTCTGAAAAGAGCTTAAATAGGACTATGGGGGGTTCCTTTTTCGTAAGTTTTAACGAGCTTGAAAAATTGATAGAAGTATGCTCGGTAACTTATTCTCATGTATTTATGAGCACGAGAAGCAACAAAGACTAAGCTTAGTAACATATTCTCATGTATTTATGAGCACAAGAAGGAATGAAGACTAAGGTCAGTAACATATTCTCATTTATTTATGAGCACAAGAAAGAACAAATACTAAGCTCAAATTAGGTTTCATTTTTTTACACAAGCCTAAAATAGAGAAAAACTATGCTTGAGAGTGGTTTTATTTTTACACAAGCTTGAAACAGAGAACCTATGCTTGAGAGTGGTTTCATTTTTACACAAGCTTGAAACAAAGAAAAACTATGCTTGATATAAGTACATTTCACCCAGCATAAGGGTAGAGGCATGCCCCCCCAACTTCATTTCATCTACTAACTCTTCTTATGTACCCATATAGAATGCTAGTTATTGATAGAAATATGTTCATCAGGAAGGAAGGAATAGGATCATGTGATATGGGTGGATGAATTAAAGGCTCGTCTCTGAGATCAAGTAAAAACAAATGAAATCAAAATAAATATCTAGTCAAAGATTAAAATCAACTAGAGGGGATTCGTTTCATTTTTAATGAGCATGACATAAGAAAAGAACCATGCTCAAAGGTTTGTTTCATTTTTATGAAGCTTGAAACATAGAAGAAACTATGCTCATGGTGATATGTTTCATTTTTTAACAAGCTTAACACAGTAAAAGAACTATGCTCAAGCACTATTTACCTTGATCATAGTCCCCAAGAGGCCAAGGCTCTGGAAGGAATACATATCAAGAGCTTGATCATGGCTTCCAAGAGGTTTTCATAAGATGGAAGAACAATGATCTGGAAGAAATATATGTTAAGGGATCCAATAGTGATAGGAATATTAGGCTACAATGCTCCCAACAAATAATTTACCATATCACCTATTGGATCTAGGTTAAAATAAGTTGAGAAAACAATGAGAGGCTCTTCTTGATCGATAGGTGCATGTGCGGAACAGTTTTCCACACAATTAACTTGTGTCTAGGGGAATATCACTTGCATATTAGGAATATGTAGGGAAGTTTTATGATTGGAAGTCAAATCAGTACCAACAAATGAAAGTTGGTCAATAGTCACAATTTTTCCAACATGCAGGAGAGACATCACTCGAAAGAGTGTGGGCACAACAACCTTCATTGCATAAAGATAGTCTCGCCCAAGGATCCAATTGAGATCCAAGGCCTACCATAACATCAATATAGATAGTTTTTTCTTCTAAGGTAATAGGAAACTAAGGAAGGATCCCTAAAATTTCATTGGCTCTTTTGTTAAAATCCAACAGATTCTAAGTAATGGACACAAGTTGAGGGGAACCTAAAAATCTTGCCAAGTAGTCAAGGATAGAATTCCAATAGAAGTGCCTTTGTCTATAAGAGAGTGATATATGTTCTTATCACAAGCCCTCATCATGATTTGGAAAGGAATGTAAGAAGGGATATGGGGCTCTGTAAATTGATTCCAGTCAAAGGAAATGACCTCATTACTTGGAGGGGGTTTTGTGAGAATGGAAAAATTCCCCTTTGTTTGGTGGTATTTTAAGTAACAAGAATAACTTGAGTGGTATTAATTGCACTCCCTAAGGGGAGAGTACGATCGATTGAATATGGAATCAAGTCTACCACTTTCTCAACCAATGGATAGTTGGAAAAGAACTCATGGGATTCACACTCAAGGAGAGTGGTATTGACTGGAGATGGAATAGGATCAATCACTTCATCAACTAATGGAGAATTTGGGGAAAACTTATCGTAACTTGTTGGAAGTTGCTGTTGAGAAACAGTAAGGTTTTCCAACATTTTGGAGGCTTCATCCATATGAGGGAAAAGGTGAGTTTAATGACTCCCTCCACATAACCTACAAGAAAACCTAACTTTACCATTTTCCCCAGGAACCTTATTATCACTAGTTGATGGCTTTTCACCGGCATGATCTCCAGAGGCTGATGATAAGGGTTGATGTGATATTTTTAACCACACATGTAATACTTGGAGAATTCCTGGGAAATCTCTAGGAAGGTGGTCACGCTTACAAAGCTTGCGGGGAATTTAATTTTACGAGGCATGTTGGAAGGTTTTTCAACATTAGCCACATTCATAACAATGGTTAGGTGGTTTTCCCCTTGCTTATTTTTATTCTTCTTATTATTCCTTTTCTTCTTCTTCTTAGCTTCCTTGTTATTAACATCGATATTTTCACCAAGAGAAGAAGAAGAAAGGGAAGAAGAGATGATAGGCGAATAAGGAAAATGGAAAAAATGAGGTTGGTCTTGTTGAGGAGATCTTGCTTATGAAGCAGATGGGACATTCGAAACCAATGATATTGAAAACAACCAATACCGGTAAACCTATCATGAATCTAGGAAGGGAAAACATAGCCATGTAAGGAGCACCAATGTTTCCAAAATAGGGAAAAGGATCGGGATTCCTATCAAAGCGGTTTCCTTGACTGGAAAACTTCAAAACTGTTTCCATGGGACTCAACCTAAGTTCTATTGAGGAGTAAAAAGTGAGAATTCAATCAAAGAAATAGTAACAATGAAAATGGTCACTAGGTATTAAAGGATTACCAGGTTTTTGTGAATTTAAATATACCTTTCAGTATGTGTAGGTAATCTCCCCCAATGTTGTGTTTGGTGTATCACAAAAAACAAGGTGGTTGACTCAGTTACCTATGGAAAGTTTGCAACCTAAGGGGGACTTCCTATATTCCCAACGGTACGTGGAAGTGCAGTCTGCGTTAGTGTTGTTTAATGTGTAATTGTACAATTGGAGCATTCCTATATACTTGTCATACGTGGAGCGCCTTCCTATATACCAAACGGTACGTGGAATAATGATCGTATATACTTAGAAGTACGTGGAAAATTGACCATCCCTAGAATGTAAGACTGTCAGTTAATAACAACACCTATGTTTATAGACGTCAAAACATGTCATCTAACCTAGACCAACCAGATGTTTTTACTGTTTCAAATTCTCCTTATATTGACTGGTAAATTTTAAATGTATCTCTTGGATTAAGGTTTATGTTTTACCCTAAAAGAAAAACATTCACCTAAACTCCTAAAATGCAGATAACATGAGAGAACTCTTAATTCGATGAAGATCTAACTAGAGAAAAGGAAGAGGTTTCAATTCAACAATGCAAAAAACAAAACTTCCAAACAAGACCGTTAAAGACATTGTCCCAATCTCACAATTTCAAAGTCCTAATGCACATGAAAAATAAATTTTTCTTTCTTTTTGAATTTACAATGTAAATAAAGCTAAAACTATGACTAGATTACTGAAACAAAAGCAATTCGAACAAATAAATATTGTAACATGAAACACCCTTTAATGAATCAATAATCAAGTCATATTATAAAAAGATCTAATTGATAAGAAAAGGGTAATTTCCTACTAAACAGAAATCAAACTTTAATGCTTAAAGTAAATGATGGTTTTACAGAGAAATAGGTAGACCAAAGACTTAGAAAAAAACAACAAATAAGACAATTTTCAAAGCAAGATAGGGAAGCCCTAATTTTTGTATTTTCCAGGTATCATCGGAAGTAAGCCATAGACACCAGTGCGATGGTTCGCAATTAATGAACATCAAAATTGCACTGTAGTGCACTATCACTATTTCATTGTAGTTTATAAGAAATAAAATTGCGCTAAGACGCACCTAATACATAGGAAAGTTGCACTGAGTCACACTGTCATAGAAGGGATAAGTGCGATGTGGCTGATTCGCACAAAAAGCAAGGAAAAACCCCTAATCAAGATCGAAATTCAATTTTAAGTCAAGTTATAGTCTGAACAATACTAAAAAGTTTGACTATATATGTCTTAAAAGTCCATGGCAAACGAAGAACTACTTGTTCCCCAGGGGAGTCACCAAGTTGTTTTCCAAACAAATCCCTTCTTTGGACAAAAGTGATCTAGGTTCAATGGCTTAAACTAGAAACAACCAAAAAATCTACACCATATTTCCCTAGAGATATTCAAAGTATAAGAAGAAAACCTACTTGATGTTCACAAGATTTATTCTTCTCTTCACTCACTCACTCAGGCTCTAACTTTAACTCCCAAAAAAGAACCAGAAAATGAACCAATACAAGAAAAGAGATTGAGATATACAACATGACATACAAGGAACCTTATTCTACACATGTATAATCAAAGACATGATGTATGGGAAAAACAATGAAATTTGTATTAGTGATAACAGAGAAATATTACAACCCTTGTTGAGGCCTTGATATTGTGAATCTCTCCTAGCCTTCTCATCCTTTCATTGCCAGAATGATAAAACCTTCAATCTCAGCAATGCATAAGGATGGATTATGGACCTTCAAACTCAAATGGACAACATTAGGGAAGAATTAGAGTCTCCAAAATCCAACCTAGACTCTTTAGCAGGTATTTATTTTATAGGGAAAATGAGATAGTTTCAGATCCACCAAACTAGAGATAGATCCACTTTGTAAGGATGTAAGTTCAGTGAGATAATGGATAAAGCCTCATTGGTAGGAATTCAAGATCATATTCAACAGAAAACGGATGAATTTGTTCCCAAAGCTTCTAGAGGGGGAAGCTTCGAAATTCTATTTTATTTTTCGTCATTTACCAGTGTCATCACACTTTTAATAAAGGCTACATACGATGATCAACACAAGTTACATGTATGCAACATTCATCATTGCAAGTACTAATGGAGTAAGGTGCGATGAAGTCTCAAATTCGAGTTTTGAACCAATGTAGTCCAAGATTCTTATAACTTTTGGGAATAGTTTTTGTTTTGTCCTTACAGGAGATTGATGCAAAATGTAATGGATGGCTAGAGATCCAGGCTTGAGGCCTTTTTTCCTAAGTCCAAAAAATTTTGGCTTGTAACACTTGTAAACATTATTATGAGCTTTAATTCATGTAAATAATGATTAATTGTAAATCATGACTAATTGGGAGGGGACATGGATTCATAGGTCTGCAGGAGGAGGAGTTGCTTGTAAAGCCATGCCTTGCATTTAATTTATCACCTAAATCCTTTTTGGGAGGGATGGCATTGATGTGCTGCCATTTACTGAGTAGAATGGGCTCCTAAATGAGAGGACAAGTCTACACATTTCCTCGTGGATCGTGTTTACAAAGTCAACATGTAGGATGAGAGATAGATGACATTATCTGTGTATGGTCATGTCATGAAGGGGAGAGGAATGAAAAAACAATAGTAGAGGAGGCATTGGGTAGAAGAACAAGGAGTTGGTGTTTTCTCTTGCCTATGTATTCCCTGTGTTCATGTAGGCTTGTGTAATTTCCTATGTGTTTCCTTATGTTAAGGGATTCCAATAGATGTGCTTGAGTATTTCATGAGCTTGTGAGGCTAGTATTTATGCATGTGTAATGTTCTGTTTAGACCTAATCAAGCCTCTGTGTTGAGTGCCAAAAGAGAATTAAATGTAGTAGTGATGATCTTGTGATAGCCAAGTTGAGAAACCCGTGGGGCTTGCTTAGTAAGAATCACCTGAGTCATGCCTTGACTCGAGGCTAATAAATCACAGGAGACTATTTGGTTGAGAACTTACAGATAAGTTGAGGCACCATAGTGCTAGTTGGACTGATAACACCTGGTGTAGTCTTGGGGCTAAGAATAAAAGTGTGAGTACCACTGAGAAGTTCTAGACAAAGTGCTCTTTTAATCCTACAAAAGTAATAAATTGATAAACCTCCTTTTTCTTTATACATATCTCTCTCCAAGACTGAATTGAGACTCTTTGTTTTATTCTTGAACCCTTGGGTTATTTTTTTGTTGGTTGATATCCATTGTGATGTTATGGATGGGAGTTGTTGAGAAAAAGCTAAGAAATGGGCTTCATTCCTTGTAACTGAGTGATTGTTTGAAGAATCCTGAGAAAAATACCTCCTTAGAATTTGAAGTTGGTTCAGGTGTGGTTGGTTGAAAGAAAGAATAGCACTGTATTTAGCTTATGGTTGGGTGGATGGTTGAAGTCCCACTCTTAGCCACCAACCATCTACTTTAGAAGATAAGTTACATACTTGTGTCACTATGTATTCTAATGCAATGTAAATGCTTATTATTGTTGTTAAATTGCATGTAATATTAATGAGGAAGTATTTTCCTATGTATATTGATAGATTTATGCATGTTCATGCTTGTGATGAGAGGTACATGTGGAACCTATGTTTTCATTGGTTAATTTCTTTTATTGAAATGGCTTGTGTCATTTGTATTCAAATTACTTGTATCATTTATATCAATTGTTGAGGGATTGTTATTCCTATGTGTTGATGCCTTGGATCGAGAGCTCATGGAGTCATGATCTCAATGTATGAGAGTCATGGGATCTCCTATTGATAATATAACTTACGAGGGATAGCCCCATATTTGTCTAAGTGTCAAAGGAATTCCTATCAGTGGATGAGGATATTTCCATCAATTTGCATCCCTCATGGGTGTCATCCCTATATGTGTTCTACTAAGAGGGAGTGAGGTGTGAGATGGAAAGACTAATGGAGAACTATTCCATTGCAATATAGGAACATTTGTGTCCCGACCGCGGACCCTTGGGGAAGTCAATCCATTGTATTGGGGCAAGAGGGGGAGGGGAGAGATTACATGGAGGGCTTAAGGTTAGGCTCCTCCATAACATCTAAGTATGATAATGGAAAATGTTTATTTACATGCAAAGTTGGACCTTGACGGGACCTAGGATGGACTGAGGTGGCAGAATGATGTGGAAAGGTGCTGACATGGCATGACATGTGGTGAGTACAAATTTTGCATGACCTAGTGGCTTGAAATTTTTATGTCTCGAGAACTTATACCTCATGGTTCCTTATCATGTTTATGTGTCATAGACGAAGTCGAGGCTGACAGAGGCCAAGGAACAGGAAGTCTCCCCAACACTTGACGAAAATATGTACGTCACGGGTCATCGACTTCAGATTTTTCCGACCATGGTAATGCATGTGGTAGAGGTGGTAATAATTAACAGGGCCACTAAATGGGAATAGTTCCCAATAGGTAACAACAAGAATTTTCATCCCACCCTGGAGACTTGGCATGATTTTACATTGAGGGATTAAAAACCTTAAAACCATGATAATGTAACTTAGTTGTAAAACCAGGTTAAGGATTGGTTCAAGGGGCTTGAAGTGAGGGGGATGATGTGCAAGTGCCATTGGGGAAAGAAAATGTTTGAATTGATGACATGGACCTACTAGGTGAGGTACGGTTTCCATGTGAGCACCCTGTGGGTGCCACATGGTAGTACCTGCTAACGTGGCAAAGGTTTAGTGGCCAACCCTTGAATAGTCATAAATTTTGATCCATAAGTCAGATTGAGATCAAATTTATATTGTTTTAAATATCTCAATGAGCTAGTTGCAATGGTGGTGTTAGAATTTAGTTTTAGGGAAGTCAAAATTTGAGGAAATTTGTGACCCTATTTTCATAATGATACTTTGGAAGTCGATTAAATGAAAGTAACACCTCCCATTCATCTTGGGTTATCCAAGGGAGTGGGTGGTAATGTTACAGAGTGGTATTAGAGTAGAAGGTTCAACATTGGACCTCTAGAGACAAAGTTGGGACTTTGATGTAGTGTAACAATGTGTAAAGCTCTATTATAGAGTGTAGTAGTTGAATATGAATGTTGTTGTGTGTTACTTATAACATTTTATATATGGATTCCATGTTAACTACAATGATGTTTCTAACATGTAAACTTATTTTGATAGATGTACTAGCTTGGAACTCGATATTTCAGATGGCCTTATAGAAATGTGCTTATGGAAGTATTACCAAGGTGATAATGAATATGTTATTAATATTATTTATTGGCTAATAGTTGTGTGTGTTAGAAAATGTAACTATATTCGGTCTTTAGTAATGTACTTGAAACATTATGAAATGTACTTTTCAAAAGAATAAAGAAAAGAATTTTTGTTATTGTAACAATGACTTATTAAAGCATGGGTTTCATTCTTGGGTCATCATTATATTAGTCAAATTCCCCATAAAGGACTCCTAGGATTAATAATGAGTTTATAGAGTCATTTTACATTCAAAGAGACACTTCTTGGGATTTTGGATCATGTAAAAAGGTTTTGTATCAAGTTAAATATGAATTATGTACCCTCCACATCATGTCGGCCTAAGAGAAACCAATTCGGCCTAAAGGCCCTCATTCGAACCACAAGAAGCCTATATATACAAGGAGATCAAAGTCATTTGGAGCATTCACTCTCAAGCAATTTCGATATCCCAAGAAGAGCTAGAGAAGTGTGACATCTGTTACCAAGCGGTCAAAAGAAGTGTGAATTTGGGGAAGTCTATAGGGAGGAAGAAAATCAAGTTTTTAATGCCTCTCTCTATTTTGTGGTTTGGGTTGGGAGATTGAAGTCTCCTAAGATTTTGTTGTTGCTGGAAGCTTCATGTTTCCGGAAGCTGCTGCCTAGTCGAAGTTGTTGGAAGGGGTCAAAGATCTAGGAGGCTGACATGGTGTGGAGGGAAAGTCTGGTCTTGGTCTAGGGTAAAGAGTCTCAAAGAATACTATTGAAAGGAAGAATTATCTTGACTATCCTATTGAGGGGGGTTTTTCCCTAGAATTTGCCTATATCTTATGTCTCTTGTTTTGTGATATTTGTAGACACATAATATGGTAATTGATTGATGAAAGATGAGATAATAAAGAAGTAAAATAAGCCAACACACTCACAAGTAATTATCAAGAAAGGAGAATAAACCCTAATATAATATCTTTGATTTTCCAAAATTGTATCAGAGCTAAGTCAAGAGAAGTTGAAGATCACTTTGTTGGCATGGATTCTTCCTCTATGATGAACTACATAAGATTGGGTTACAACACTACTAGAATTTGGATCAAGAAGGTCATCTATTGCTTGTTCAAAAAAGCTAAGAGTCAAGGATTCTTGGCTACCATTACAGGTTCTCTTACTGATAAAAATGCATGGATCATTGATAGTGGAGCATCGAGACATATGATAGGTGAAAGGAAGTAACTTCATACACTATCAAAGGAACCATCCTATCAAGCAGTGGAATTGGGTGACAACAAAATCTATGTTGTTAGAGGCATGGGATCAACATCATTGAAGTTGTATAATGGATTTAAGCTGCATCTCAACAACTCTATGTTCTAGGTTTGAAAAAGAATTTACCTTCTATTTCTTGTTTAGAATATAAATGGGAAAGGATTTCTTTTGTTGCTGGAAAAGTATTGGTTTGGGGAAAAGGTTCTAGCATTGATAAAGCTAAGGTTATTGGAGTTCGTGAAGGAATTATTTAACAGGTCATTACACCATCTCCTCAAGCTTTGGTACATATGGAAACAAGTCCCACTGAGTTATGGCATAGGATGTATGGTCATCTTCATTACAAGGTTATCCCTACTCTTAGTCAACTAGTTCATGGTATTCTTAATATGTAGTTAGATCATGAAGGTGTGTGCAAGGGATGCTCTTTGGGGAAACATACTAGAAATCCATTTCATAATAGTGAAACTAGGTCTAAAGAAATATTAGACCTCATCCATTCCAATGTGTGTGGGCCCATGTCTGAGAAATCACTTGGAGTTCATCTTTACTATGTAACATTCATTAATGATCATTTGAGGAATACATGGCTCTACCTACTCAAAACTAAAGATGAAGTATTTGATAAGTTCAAGGAGTTCAGGGTTGAAGTGGAAACCCTAACCTAAAGAAAGATAAAGAATTTGAGGTCTGACAATGGAGGGGAATACACTTCTAAAGAGTTGATTGCATCTTGTAAGGATGCAGGTATTAAGAGGAAGCTCATTGTTCCCTACTATCTCGAACAAAATGGATTGGACGAAAGGAAGAATAGGAAAATTGAAGAAGGCATTCGAACTATGCTCCTTGATCAAGATCTACCGAAGTCTTATGGGGTGAAGTAGAGATGACTGCCTTGTACATTCAAAATAGAAGTCCCCATGAAAGTCTTGATAATACTACACTAGAAGAAGTATTCATAGGGAAGAAGTTGAGTGTGGATCATCTCTGAATCTTTGGAAGTCTGGCATATATCCATGTTCTGAAATAAAAGTGAAAGAACTTGTGTTACACAAAAATATCGTCACCATGATTATTTGCAGTCAGTATGGGTCTATCATTACTTGTACTGTCCTCCTAAGCAAGTCTCAGACCTCAGTTCTTCAAATCAAGCTTTGGAAATGAGAGAAAGACATTAAAAATCAATGTAACTCTGGTTCCGCACTTTCTCTCATGGTCACCTGCGGTCCCGCACCTTCTGTGTACAAAAACTGTGGACCTGCCCGCTCTGTCCCTAACGGTGTAGGTGCAGACCCCTGTGAAAGTCAAAAGGCGCAAGTTTTATCTTAAAAAACTCACTTTGGGTTAATTCTAGAGGTTTCTAGAAGGAATTTTGACGTGGATTGTTCGCTCTGAGGTGGTTCATGCATCCCAAAAGAGAAGGAGCTAATCCCTTGATGAGAGGAGCTATCCCTTTGAAGGAGGGCTTTATCCCTTTGAAGGAGGACCTAGTAACCTCCCTCCATTGCACTATAAATACAGGCATTGGGCTGGTTGCTAGAGAGGTTAGAAGCTGAACATTTTTTAGGGTAAATGCTGGTGAAATCAAGACTTCCTAGTTGAGCTTAAGAGGAGAGATCACACATCTTTTTGGCTTCATTGGGGAGTGAGTGAAACTTGTCAAAGTAGAGGAGACTTCTTGCTAGACCCTGGGAGGAGCTTGTACAGCGTCAAGGCAAAGGTTGTAAAGTTCTTCTTATTTTGAATTAATACAATCAAACTCATTTTTCTCAACAAGTATCTTATGTTATTTGTTTCATGGACTCCTTGACTTTCATGTTAAATATGTTTTATGCAATTGGCTTTTCAGGTGCTATTTAATTTGTTTGCCTTGTTTGTGTTTGCAGATTCGCGAAAAGGAGCTCATTTGGATCAAAGGAGAGAGGGCATCCACAAACTTGCGTTGGACCTAAGGTAGGCCCTAAAAACACTTGTTTGCTATTGTTTATTAAAGCATATTTAGAGAAAGATAGTGTCTAGTTGGTTTGCTTGTCATTAGGTCTTCTTTAGATTCTAGGAAGGTCTATCTTGTCTACAAGATCGACTTATTCCGCGTGACAAAATGGCGACTCCGCTGGGGAACTTGATCGTTTTCCTTATTTTTACTTTGACCTGAGAAACTCTATTTTTGTTTCTGTTTTTGGCTTGTTGTGTGTAAAATTGGGTAGAGTTTGTAGATCCAGGGTTATTTTTCGTTTTTCATAGCTTTGGGAGAGGATCGCACCCTAGCCGTTTGACACAGTGCGTACTTACCCGCAGCTTGGCTTTTAGCACAGAGCGGGACCGCACCTGTGCCAACTGTGGGCCTGCGGACCCTGTCAAAATTTTGAAAACCCTAAGATTTCCACTGTTAGTCAGCTTAGTTTGTGTTTAGAAATTGTTATCCACTGCCCAGACCTGCATATAACTTGTCAGAAGCTTTCCTTGGATTGATTTCGTTAGTGTTAGGGTTTTAGGTGAAATTCCTAGGAGTTTTGCTTGTTGGGTTTGTTTTTCATTTTGGTTGTGTAGTGGCTCTAAGCTTAGAAGTTGTAGGGACTTCAGATCACCTTAGTGTCTACCAGCTTTCTTCTGAGTCTGACCATTGATGAAATCTCCCCTTGTTTGAGGAATCCGCTTCGAGCTTTCTCTTTACAAAACTTCGAAAGGCTTGTGTTTGAGAGTTTGGATTTTTGTTTTCAAAAAGAAAACAAAATTGGTTGTTCTTGACTTATTTGTGATTCTGCATAAATTGGCCCTTAGCTTACATCTAGCTAAGTAAAACATCCTTAAAAAAGACTTTTAGTAGGCTTTGACTTCAAATAGGTTTTTATAGTTTGTAGCTCTCAAAGTTAGTCATTTTCATTAGTTTTGAGTGTTTTATAAAAAATATAAAAAATCTCTTTTGAAAAAAGTTTGTTTTTTGTAGTGTTTGAGTGTTTTGAAACGAAAAAGGGAAATTTTTGTGAAATAACTAGTTGTCTCATTTTGAGTGCTTTGGAAAGGGAAAGCTCTTCTTTTAATTTGTTTAATTGAGAAAGATTTGTGTTTACAAAGTATTGCATTCTCAAACTCTTTCTTAGTTTAGAAGTTCATCGAAGAGAAAAAGATTATTTAGATCATCTTAGGTGCATTTTTAGTGATTTTGAGTCGAGTCTTCATACCACGAGTTTCATCTCCGCACCTTTGGACTTAAACAAAAACCACTAAAATTAACGCTTAAAGTAAAATTCACCTAGTAACATTTTTATTTCTAGGGCTCTGATACATCAACTTAGCTTAGGCTAGTGTCTTGGAGTAGGAGAGTAATTAACTCTCCAAGACAGTAAAAACAAACAAGTAGTTGTATCTTGTGGTAGGGAAGAAATCCAATTGTTGCATTTATGCTCTGGGAAAGCTCCTCTTAAAGGAGAAGCACGAGATCGTGTCCGAACCAGTGTGGGAATCAATCCTTCCTCATTGGGAACGACGCCAGATATTCACGTATTAAAAACGGTAAACCTCGGATTAACCATTGTCGAGGAGCCTGGGGTCACTTGTTGGTAAACCTTGGATTATGTCAAGGAGCCTTCAAGGGGATTGAGCTTGCTACTCTGCCCTTGCGTGCGTATCAGATCCTAGACTGTTCCCCCAGGTGTATTTGTCTCAGTTGGTAACCTTAGTGGCCATATTCTTTAGGACTCTTCTTGAGGTGACAGTGGTGGGAAGATCCCACTGTACCTGGAGCAGACGTCGGCTAGACTCACTTGGATTTTCTGGGGGGTTCTCTTCACTTGAGACGGTTAAGTGGAGGAACTTGTGCCAGTCTATTCATTAAGCAGGTTGCCAGGGTAACTGTTCCAACCACCATTTCTGTATTGAACTCTGCGACGTTGGATTTCATCACCAACTAGTGTTTTCGGTATGGAAAGTTACTGTTTGCGTGTGTCTGATCTCCTAGATTCTTTAGGCGTGTGATTCAAATTTGTTTGGTTCTTTAGAGACTTTAGGTGCTTTTTATTGATATTTTACTTTGTTTGCGTGTGAAGTAGTTAAAAGTTTTCAACTGTGGCTGAATTACCAAGACAGTCCCGTAGACTTCGGGGCCAGTCTCCTGAGTTTGTAAACGTGGCTGAGTTACTGAGGAAGTCCCGTAGACTTCGGGGCCAACCTCTTGAGGAAGTACCGAGCCAACTTGAAGGATTAAAAGTCCTCATAACTCCTAGAGACAGTAGAGTTTGGTCACCTGAGGAAGGAGAATCTTCTTTGATAGTACATCCTGATTTTCAACCGTTAGTAGCAGATTATAATCCGCAGTCAGTGTCTGTTTCCGAAATTGCTGGTAGTTTTACATCTACTAGTGATATTGGCGAAGAACCCAAAATATCTGAGCCTGAAAGTGAATTTGTTGCTACTCCGACATCGGGGTTTGTTTCTCCAGCTTTTAGTGGTCCTGGTTCACCTAGGGTAGAAAGAGTAATCACCCAAGATCTTCCTTCTGGACTTATTGCTATTGAAGAACTTGCTCTGGAAGAAGAAGTAGGCATCCCTATCCCTGAAAATCAACCTGTTATTGAACTAAGGGAGCGTGAATCAATTTTTTACAGTCCACCTAGGAGTAGTTCTTGGTATCTTTCTTTGACTAATTTTCTAGAAAACTCAGGGTTAATTTTTTCACCACCTCGTGCTCCTTATCACCCAACACCTAGAGGTTTTTATACTCCCATCAATATGGCAGGACAGTCATCCATGTTTACTCAATCGCCGGAATATTTTTTGTATGGCGGTCCTTCTGTTCCCTCCGGGTATCAGTCACTTTATGGTACTTTTTCGGGAGCATCTCCTCAACCCATTGAGCAAGGGTTATTAACTGGAAACAATAGTACAAAGCCGTTGAGCGTAGAAGACATTCTTATGATGTCAGGCTCTATTCCCAATCCTCAACCTCAAGGTGGCCAGTTACCGCCTGGGGGGTAGCCTCAATTAATGCCTGGGGGGCAACCTCAAGGTACACAATTTGCATCTGGGGGGGCAACCTCAAGGACAGTACATACCTATGGGACAGTACGTTCCTCAAGGTCAACCCTAGACTCAATATGTACCCCAAGGTCAACCCCAGTATCAATTTATACATCAAGGTCAACCCCAGTATCAGTATGTGCCTCAAGGGTATCAACCCCAAGGTCAATACTTGAACCAAGGTTTCCAACCACCCCAAGGTCAAATGTTTGTTCAAGGAACGGGAAATGTACCTTTCAATTATCAATCCTACCCTCAACCCGGTTATGGTCCTCAGTATTCTCAACTAGTTATGGGTCAGTACCCCGGAATGAATATAGTGTAGGATCCATCGTAAACCCAACAGGTGTTGCAGCCAAGTGTACAGTTGTCATCTCAAACTGGACAACCCTTAGTTTCTGGTACACCCCAGCAACCAGTCCAGTCTAACATTCAAGCTTCTGTACCTTCGGTAATTTCTCAGCCTGGGCCTAGTACACCTCGTACTCCGCCTCAAACGACTACTACAACTGCCGCAACATCTATTCAATCTACCCCACCTACTTCTGGAGTATCGACAGCTCCGGTTTCCACTGTTCTTGTATCTACTCTTCAGACATCTTTACCACCGTCTGGATCTACGATTCAAACTTCGGTTCAGATGCCTGTAGGACAACCTGGTTTAAGTACGGTTGCAACAAGTCAACCACAATTCACCTATCAATCATACCAGGGACAGTACCAATTCGGTCCTGCTGTCCAGCAACCAGTCTATCAGTATCAACCGTATCCTGGGTACACTTATCAACAACCTCAACAACCCCAGTACGGTCTAGTTAATCCTGGTTTTCCGAGAGGATACAATATCCCGAACGCCATTCCATTCCTAGTTATCCTGGATATCCTCCTCTTGGGGCTGGTCTCATGACCCAGAGTTTTAGGGATCCTAATCGGCAGTTACCGTTTATCGCAACTTTGGACTTACCTGACTTGTCGCGCCTAACGAACGATCCCATTAATTATCTTCCGTTTTGGCTGCCAATGTCGAATGGTTCCGCACTTTCTCTCATGGTCACCTGCGGTCCCGCACCTTCTGTGTACAAAAAATGCGGACCTGCCCGCTCTGTCCCTAACGCCGTAGGTGTGGACCCCTGTGAAAGTCAAAAGGCGCAAGTTTTATCTTAAAGAACTCACTTTGGGTTAATTCTAGAGGTTTCTAGAAGGAATTTTGATGTGGATTGTTCGCTTTGAGGTGGTTCATGCATCCCAAAAGAGAAGGAGCTAATCCCTTGATGAGAGGAGCTATCCCTTTGAAGGAGGGCTTTATCCCTTTGAAGGAGGACCTAGTAACCTCCCTCCATTGCACTATAAATACAGGCATTGGGCTGGTTGCTAGAGAGGTTAGAAGCTGAACATTTTTTAGGGTAAATGCTGGTGAAATTAAGAATTCCTAGTTGAGCTTAAGAGGAGAGATCACACATCTTTTTGGCTTCATTGGGGAGTGAGTGAAACTTGTCAAAGTAGAGGAGACTTCTTGCTGGACCCTGGGAGGAGCTTGTACAGCGTCAAGGCAAAGGTTGTAAAGTTCTTCTTATTTTGAATTAATACAATCAAACTCATTTTTCTCAACAAGTATCTTATGTTATTTGTTTCATGGACTCCTTGACTTTCATGTTAAATATGTTTTATGCAATTGGCTTTTCAGGTGCTATTTAATTTGTTTGCCTTGTTTGTGTTTGCAGATTCGCGAAAAGGAGCTCATTTGGATCAAAGGAGCGAGGGCATCCACAAGCTTGCGTTGGACCTAAGGTAGGCCCTAAAAACACTTGTTTGCTATTGTTTATTAAAGCATATTTAGATAAAGATAGTGTCTGGTTGGTTTGCTTGTCATTAGATCTTATTTAGATTCTAGGAAGGTCTATCTTGTCCGCAAGATCGACTTATTCCGCTTGACAACTTGGACTCGACAAGTATCAGGGGAATATTTTTTTGTTATAGTATTTCCTCAAAAGCATATAGAATTTACATAAAGGAAGGAAGACAAATCAAGATTACATTAAATCAAAGGATATTCTTATTAATTCTAATGACGAAGAAGTTTGGGTATTTGAAGAATAATTGCATCATGAGAACTCTACTACAAATGTTGAATAAGAAGGACCGAGTGGGCCGATTCAATCAATGGTTGTCCCAACCACAACGAAGAGGAAAAATTAGTTGAAAGCTACATTGGAAGATGTTGAAGGAGATGAAGTTGTGAAGGGGTCTTCCAAGAAAAGTTAGAAACTTAAGAGATATTTTGGTTATGTTGCATATATGACAAATTTAAATGAAGTCGAACCATATACATTCAAGGAAGTTAAGCATGAAGAAGTTTGGAAGAAAGCTATGTAGGAAGAATATTAATCCATCATGAAGAATAGGGTTTGGGAGATCGTTCCTAGACCTAGTGACAAATCGGTTGTCACATCGAAGTGGATCTATAAGATCAAACATGGTGTTGATGGAAGTATATACAAGTACAAAGAAAGGTTTTTCACAAGGAGTTTCTCTCAAAAGGAAGGTATTGACTATGAAGAAACCTTTGCACCTATAGCAATGTAAACTACCATTAGATCATTGGTTTCATAGGCTGCTACAATGGGTTGGAATATCCATGAAATGGACATTAAAACCACATTTATAAATGGTACCATTGATGAGGAAGTGTGCATCAAACAACCTAAGGGATTTAAAGTGAATAGCAGAGACTCTACAATAGGTCATTCCTCCTCTACCTAAAACTATCAGCACCTGTATGGATTCATTATTTAAAGACTTAAGAAGGCCCTATATGGTTTGAAGCAAGCATCGAGGGCATGATATGCAAGAATGGATGCATATCTACTTAGAATTGGGTTCTTGAAGAGTTATGTTGATCTGAATATATACATCAAGGTCGTGAATAATGAGCGCATAATTATTCTACTATATGTGGATGATTTATTCATCATAGGTGTAGAGCAAAGAATTCAAGAATGCAAGAAGATGTTGGAAGTTGTATTTGAAATGAAGTATCTAGGACTAATGCACTATTACCTAGGTCTAGAAATATGATAAAGACTTGGGGAGATATATTTGGGGCAAGGAAAGTACATCATCAAGTTATTTCAGAATTTTGGGATGATGGATTCCAAGCTAATGACTACTCCTATGATCATCAACCTCAAGAAGCTGAGGAGCTCCCACTTTGGTCTCGTGGATCCTACCTCATATCGATAGTTGGTGGGTTCCCTAATGTATCTGGTAAATACTAGGCTAGATTTATGTTTTGCAGTAAACATTCTTAGTCAGTTTCAGTTGGAGCCTTGCTATGATCACTAGATAGCTGCCAAACATATATTGAGGTATCTTCATGGCACTATACATCACTACCTAAAGTATGATAGTAAGGAAGTCAAGTTAATTGGCTTCACATACTCTGATTGGGGTGGCAGTGAGACCAATAGAAGGAGAACTACTGGAGGATACTTTAGTCTAGAAGATGTTATGATCTCATGGATGAGTAGGAAGAAAGATATTGTTGCATTGATTAGTGTCGAGGAAAAATATGTGGCTGCATGTGAAGTAGGAAAAGAGGATGTTTGGTTAAGGAAGATTCTGACAGATTTGTTCAAGAAGTCTCTGGATCCTATTGTGATTAATTGTGACAATCAAAGTTGCAACAATATGTATGAATATCCGATGTTTCATTTGAGGACGAAACATATCAATAATAAGTTCCACTTTATTAGGAACTTGGTGCAAGAGGGATCATGAAGTTAGAGTATGGCCCGAAAATGAACCGGTAGCATGCATACTGACATAGGCTCTTCCTAATAAGAAGTTCGAATATCTAAGGAACATGTTGGGTTTGGTAGATATTTGTGATTGTATTGATGATAAGGAAATAGAAGAGATTTGTTGAGGCTTTGCGAGTGAAGCATTTCCTGGGAGACATCAAGTCGGCACTCTGTGTTGATGTCTAGATCCCAAAGTTGAAAAGATGGTATTGGTTATTGAGCTCTGTTTTGGATACACACATGTATGTTTGGGTTGGTGGTTAGCAAGTAAGCTTGATAATAACTAGAGGGGTTGAAATCTTGAGTCCACCTTAGTCCCACTTGGATAGATTTCCCTGGTCGGGAATCTATTCCATGGTATTATGGTGCCTAAATTGTTGACTGATGAGTCAGATAGATTTCCCTGGTCAGGAATCTAGCCCATGGCATTGTGGTGCCTAAAGTTCTTCATGTTTTTCATATAGTTTTAGATCTTCCTATTGGGTGTGGAGCCTGATTATCTTCTTTATTCAGAGGTAATGCCACATTGAACCCCAGTTCATAATGTGGTAGCAACATCACCCATAAAATGTATGCTGTCGGGGGGCTCTAGGGGAGGGGCGGTGATTATTTGGAGCTGCCCCTCCACCCGCCTTGGCGGGGGATTGGGGGTAGCATCCCCAAGCTAAAAATAGATGTAAAATTGCCTTGTAAAATGTTGTAATTTCGTAGTCAATCTGGGTTGTTCATTAGGCGGAGATCTGATAGTAGAAGTTATGTTTAATTTAGGGTTTTTTCCATAGAAGGAAACCCCTCACTATATATGAGGGAATTGTATTGCGTCTATGTATATCCGCATTCTGAGTGAGAAAGAGAGATGATATTGTGTGAGAGTGAAGATGGAATTACATCGAATCCATTGTAGGTTGTATCTCTCCAGTTTGATGGATAATATAAAAGGAAGGACTGGTTGTTTCTCCGTGAACGTAGCCCAAATTTGGTGAACCACGCATATCTGTGACTCTCTTGTTTTATGTGTTTTATTTGTTTATATTTTTGCAATATATTTTATGTGTACCATTGCTCTGTAATATATAATTTTCTAACACTTCCATTGTATGTGTACATTATGAATACCTCCTTATTTAAGAGGGGGTGTTAGAAAATTTAACTATGTGCGGTCTTCAATAATGTATTTGATTCATTATGAAATGTACTTGTCAAAAGAATAAAGAAAAGAATTTTTATTATTGTAACAATGACTTATTAAAGCATGGGTTTCATTCTTGGGTCATCATTATATTAGACAAATTCCCCATTGTGGACTCCTAGGATTAATATTTGTTGGAAATAATACTGAGAGGGGGGGGGTGAATCAATATTATTAAGTCAATAAAACTTTTTCATTTCCATACTTTGATTTATATATGCTGCTTCAGTAAAGAATACCCGCGTATATTCAGTAAACTTATGATTCAGTTAATTGATCTTCAATGAGTGCATTAGGACATTATTAACCATATTAACAGTAAACAGGTGTAGTAAAATAGAACAGATCATCACACATAAGCCACACACATGAACACCATGATATAAGGTGGAAACCCAATGTGGGAGAAAACCACCTGCTGCAAGTCATCTCAATCTTCTTCTTAATAAGAAAATCCGTTTGCAAAATTTTGTACTAGTGCAGTCCTTTACCAGTACGCAGGCTACTACCTGCAGAGAACTACAACCCTCTTTCATTCTCCAGTCTCTCCTGGAAGGGAGCTACAACCCCCATAATTCTTGTACTAGCCAATCCATTTACTAGTACGCACGCTGCTACCTGCTACAATGCTCCAAAGTTTTCAACTACTACTGGAAGGGAGCTACCACCCCCTTAGCTCTTGTACTAGCTAAGATACTAGTATGTAGGCGCCGACCTACAATCTTCTCTCCTCCAGGTACCACGTTTCATACATTTTCATACTGAATACTCCTGAGGCACAACACATAATCTGAAAGGCCACGTTTCATCCAATTTTCATACTAGACCCAATAATATCATTGAAGCACATAAGCAATCAATCTTCTGAATCACCCAAACACCAGATCAATACATATACAAGGATAATATGTGAGTTAGCAACCAGATCTAGTCCATCAGATCACATAAAGATAAGTCATTAAGGACTTGATCCATTCAATCATCAATACTGAAGCTAAACATAATCATGTTGTTATCAGAGCTCAATACCAGTAACCAGACATCAATTATGCACCCAGAACCCTACAGAATAGTCAAAGGCAGTTAAAACAAATTTCAAGCAGGGTCCGCAACTTCACCAATAGTATTCTGCAAACATCCGCGCATGTGCTGCTTTATGATATGCGGGTATCCGCACCTGCACGGTCTTCTTATCTGCGGGTATCCGCACCTGCACACTCTTCTACTCTTCGGGTATCCGCACCTGCGCACTCTTCTGCTCTGCGGGTATCCACACCTGCACCGTGTCGCACCTATGGTCCTGCGGCTACATCCACACCTATGCACTCTTCTGCTCTGTGGGTATCCGCACCTGCACCGTTTCGCTCCTGCGGTCCTGCGACTAGATCCGCACCTTCACACTCTTCTGCTCTGCGGGTATCCGCACCTGCACTTCGTTGCACTTGCGGTCCTGCGGGTATAGATAGTTTTTCAGTCTTCAAGCTACCCCAGACTATCAGATCTACAGATCTGATCATGCGCCATGGAGATCTCGACCAATTCAGATCTAGCTATCACTAAGATCTAGCTATCACTCACCAACCGATCACAAGTATTTCAGATCTAGCTCACCTTAAGATATTCAACCCATAAGTATACAGCCAAATGATCCCCTTCCCTTTTTATAGCCTTAGGCCTTTCAAAATACCACGGACCAAAAACCATAACAATTCAATACCATGGACCCAATACTTGGGATCAACACTTTTGGATGCAATACCACGGACCAAAACCATAGGATCAAAAACTGTCGGACTAATACCATGAACCAATCATGAAAGTGTGTGATCTTTTCTCTACATGAAAGAAACTTTTCTCTGCATGAAAGTGCGTGAACTTTTCTCTACATGAAAGAAACTTTTCTCTGCATGAAAGTGCGTGAACTTTTCTCTACATGAAAGAAACTTTTCTCTGCATGAAAGTGCGTGAACTTTTCACCATATGAAAGAAACTTTTCTCTGCATGAAAGTGTGTGAACTTGAAAATAACTTTGCTGCACTATAATTTATCATCTGTGTGATTTGCCATCAAGGACAACACTTGTCTCATAATGCCAACAATATTGAGTTTATAGAGTCATTGTACGTTCAAAGATACCCTTCTTAGGCTTTTGAATCATGTAAAAAGGTTTTGTATCAATTCAAATATGAATTATGTACCCTCCACATCATGTCAGTCTAAGTACCCTAATTTGACCCACAAGAAGCCTATATACACAAAGAGATCGTAGTCATTTGGAGCATTCACTCTCGAGCAAGTTCCATATCTCAAGAAGAGTTGGAGAAGTGTGAAATCTGTTGTCAGGAGGTCAAAAGAAGTTTGAGTTTGGGGAAGTCTGTAGAGAGGAATAAAATTGAGCTTTTGGTGCCTCTCTTCTTTGTTTCATGGTTTGGGTTGGGAGATCAAATTCTCCTAAGATTTCTTTGTTGCCAGAAGTTGCATGTTTCCAGAAGCTACTCCCTAGTCGAAGTTCCATGAAGGGGTCAAAGAACTATGAGGCTGACATGGTGTGGAGGAAAAGTTTGGTCATGGTCTAGGGTAAAGAGTCTCAAAGAATATTATTGGAAGGAAGAATTATCTTGATTGGTTTTTCCCGTCGAGGGGGGTTTTGCCCTGGCATGTTCCTATACCTTATGTCTCTTATTTTGTGATCTTTATACATACACAATATGGTAATTTCTTGATGAATGATAAGATATTAAAGAAGAAAAATAATCCAACACACTCACAAGTAATTATCAAGAAAGGAGAATCAAACCCTAATATAATATATTTGATTTTCCAAAAATGTGTGAGTGACAACACATATGAGGGCATCCAGAAACAATAAAAGAGAAAAGGGAATGAGCAACAGAATGTTGCAGTATAGCACTAATAGATCTCAACATAGACATTAAGAGGAGCTAGTGGAAAAACGAAGAGAAGAAGGTTCCCTTAATTAGATGGATACTCTTATAAGTCGGAGAGCTACATCAAGAAGCTAGAAGGCTAGCAATGAGAAGCTTGTCAGGGCCCAAGAAAGGTAGGTAGAAATGAATGAAATCATACTACAAATCATATCAGACCAATAAAGAAAAAATCAGTAGAATTAGGAGCCAAATACACTTTTAAGAAGCGTTCATCAACGCCTTGAAGACTACAGTTGAAGACTGATGTTGTAGAGGGTAGTAGATCTCATAAGAGACATCAATAAGGAAGTGAAGACACAGTGAGGGGTGGAACTCCTCTGAGCACCCCAAAAAGGAGAGCAAGAAGTCCCAAACAACTACTTAGTGCTACAACAAAAATACACTATCAATAAAGAAACAAAGGAAAGGACTTCATGGCAGAAGAATTCACGAAGGAAAATCCTCCTACATTTGTTGAAGAGGTGAAGAAGGTTGAAGAAGTGGATGCATGGTTTCTAGTGATGAAGAGGTTTCTCAGAGTCTATAACTACTCTAAAAATGTGAAAGCAAGGGTAGCCACCTTCAGCTTAAGAGGAAAAGCTAATATCTAGTGGGAAAACTTGAAGAATGTCAAGAACATTCAAGAAGAAGAGTTATCCTAGAGGAAATTTGAAATATATTTCCAAGAGAAGCACCTATTTGAAGGGTAATATGACATAAAGGCCAAGGATTTTACAAACTCAAATTTGGGCATCTTTTAATCAATGAATAGACAACAAAATTTTTGGAATCGCTAAGGTACGTGCCCTACCTCAAGGATGAGAAATTGAAGATTCAAAGGTATCTCAGTGTAATTCCACAATCATTCAAAGACAGAATAGACTTTGATGAGTCATGAACTATGGAGGATGTTATTCGGAACCTAAATTACTGCTACAAGCAATCCAAGCACCAACTAGCCTCTAAAGGATGGGTTTTGAAGGAAACCCATAACTTGTTAGGAATGTGGGAAAGACCACTTACAAAATGATTGTCCTTAGATACAGAGGAATCACCCAGGATTGCGCAATGTATAGGGATCCAAGATATTCAATGACATATCTCGAATTATTCCACGTATATATGTGGTAGTGGAAAATAATCAGGATGATCATTAAGCATCAATTATTGAAATGGAAGGTACAATCAATGTGTTATGAAACCAGCTCACAAAAAGATAGAAAAGATAGATCAACACCTTAGAAATAAGCCTCTTCGAGGGGGCAACCTCCTTTACATTACACAAATGAACAATTCTTAGATGATACAAATGACAAGACCTCCTTTCTATATATAGGAGTCTAAGGGGTCATAATATAATCAGAGCCGACATAACAATAATAATGTAAGGGCACAAAAATAACAATAGTGGGCTTCTATGCGGCAAACTAATAACAATATGGGCACTACATCGGCACAACAATATAATAAGGGGGTTGTACTAATAACAATAAGGGGTTACACTAGTAGTATAGGAACCTAACATGTCCCTTTCCTTCAAAAAGTGTTGTCCTCAATGCTTGAGTAGTTCTTGATGCTTCTGTATAAAATTCTCATCCTCCCATGTGGAATCTTCAGTGGGTAAGTTCTTCCACTTGATGAGATACTCTGAAATTGATCAATTTCGTAGCTATTGGGTTCTTTTTTCTGTGACTGCTCCAGGTTCCAATATGATTTTTCCTTCCTTGTCAATTTCTAGCAATATTGTATGAACTGGTATCTTCTGCAACTTTTGAATGAGTTCCCACCCCTTTGGGCATATGGATATATGTAAGGCCTGATGTTTGGAGGAAAATTTTGTGGAACCAAATGAATAGCATGATCATGATCATGAATAGGTGGGAGGCCTTTGGGAGTCTCAAATACCTTGGAATGATTGTCCAAAATGTTTTGGAGATTTGGAGAAATACATTATTTCGATGTGGGATCCTCTAGTGAACATAATTGTGCAATTACACTTGGTTTTTCTTTATTTAGAAGCTTTTTCATGTTGTTAGAGTTGATTATCTTTCCAGGTTTTCCTTTGATACCCCTCAATTCAACTTCCTTTCCTTCCCAAAAAAATTTCAAGACAAGTTCTTGAAAATTAAAAGCTATTGTACCCAAAGGTTGTAGCCATTGGACTCCTAGTAAAACATCAGTACCACCCATTGGAATGGAAAGCATTGGGTTGTTCAATACATATTATCCCATGGATAGCTTGATATTATGGCACTTTCTAGAGCAATTTATGGTTCCTCCACTCGCAACAATCACTTGACACTTTGGTGCTAGATATAGGAAGCAATTCAATTCCTTGGCTATCTTACAATCAATAAAATTATGGGTACTACCCGAATCAATCAACACTCTTAAATTTTTCTTCTTGATATGTCCTTCTATATTGATAGTTTGAGGAGTGGTAATTTCTTCCAATGCATTACAAGATATGGTCGGATTGATTTCTTGAGACTCAATGTGATCTTTCAATTCTAGAACATTTTTCTTCTTGATATGTCCTTCTATATTGATAGTTTAAGGAGTGGTAATTCTGTCCAATGCATTAAAAGATATGGTCAGATTCATTTCTTCTTTATCGATGTGATCTTTCACTTCTTGAACCTTTTTCTTCTTGATATTTCCTTCTATCTTGAGAGTTTTAGGAGTGGTAATTCTTTCCAATGCTTTACAAGATATGGTCAAATTCATTTCTTGTTTCTTCGGGGTTGGTTCCTCATGTATATACTCTTCTTTTGATGTTTCTTGATCCTTTTCTTCCTCCTCTCCACAATCAATGTAAAATAATTTCTTCTTAGCACACTTATGACCTTTAATGTATTTGTTATCACAATTGTAACAAAGCCCTTTTTCTCTTTTTTCTTCCAATTGTTGTGGTGTAACCCTTGTAGGTTGTGGAAGGCTAGGAGAAACAATACTTCCATCTTTATAGTTGTGAGGGGTAGACTTCCTTGTTTCCATAATTTTGCTTTCCACTTTGTAACAAAGCCCTTTTTCTCTTTTTTCTTCCAATTGTTGTGGTGTTGCCCTTTGTATCCTCATAATGTGCTATCATTTCCTTTGTGAAAATGACCATGTAACAAGTTGTTTACGAGAACAAATCCCTTTATACCATAAAAATTGATCGGGTTCTAAATATGAAGATGCAATACATACCTTTTGTAACAGCGGTACACCATGTAGATCAAAATATTGCTCCATTTGTAGTATCTGATTTACTGGATCCTTTCCATCAAACTTCCTCATGTCGCCTTTTCTTGATTTCACGAGCTCGATCTTGAAATGACTATAACTCTGCGCTTTCAGATCTCAAAGTTTTGAAATTGTCTCCTACAGTAGACCTCGGAGTCCTCTTTCTAACCCCACAGGTTTGATCAAAATTTGATTCTCCAAGAAAGAGTTATGCCAAATCTCCTCATATGACCTGATTATATAATGTTTTAGTAGAGCAAACTTGTATGTTATGCCATGTGTCACTGTTTCAACCTTTATATCTAAAAACTATGCACAGAAAACCAAAGTCCGTCTTCTTTCTGTAATGTCTTACGAAATTTCAATTTGTTGCTCAGAGAGAATGTTATGACAATTTTCCCAAGGTCACCTGTTTAGGATGTAATTCAGGAGTCCGCAAAAACCCTAACTTCCTTAGACCATATATCCGAAAATATAGTGAGACAAGATCTGAAATTTGGACCCGATATTTAGAATGATTTCTTATCAAATGGGTTTTTCCTTTAGGTTCTGAAACTTTGTAGCGAAAAGGTTATAGCAAAAATACCACGATGACCTGTTTTAGATGAAATTTTGGAGCTTTCAAAAACCCTAACTTCCTCATATCATATCTCCGAAAATATAGCGAGACAAGGTCTGAAATTTGGACACACGGTTCAGCAAAATTTCTTCTCAAATGGTTTTTTTTTAGCTTCTGAAATGTCGCAGAAAAAAGTTATAGCTAAAATACCATCATGAACTGTTTGGAGCAGAGAAACCCTAGAATCCAAAGCTCTGATACCAAATGTTATGGAATCAACTCACAAAAAGATAGAAAAGATAAATCAATGCCTTAGAAATAAGCCTCTTCAAGGGGGAAACCTCCTTTACATTACACAAATGAACAATTATTGGATGATACAAATGACAAGACCTCCTTTCTATATATAGGAGTCTAAGGGGTCATAATATAATTAGAGTCGACATAACATTAATAATGTAAGGGCACAAAAATAACAATTGTGGGCTTCTATGGGCAAACTAATAATAATATGGGGACTACATGGGCACAACAATATAGTAAGGGGCTTGTACTAATAATAATAAGGGGTTACACTAGTAGTTAGGAATGTGGGAAAGACCACTTACAAAATGATTTTCCTTAGATACAGAGGAATCACCTAGGATTGTGCAATGTATAGGGATCCAAGATATTCAATGACATATCTCGAAGTATTCCACGTATATATGTGGTAGTGGAAAATAATCAGGATGATCATCTAGCATCAATTATTGAAATGGAAGGTACGATCAATGACCAAACTATTTTGATTTTAGTTGAACCTGGTTCAAATTTTAGTTATGTAAGTTTAGTAGCAGTTGAGAAATGTGCATTACAACATGAATCACACAAGGAGTCATGGCTGGTCTAGATGGCCACAAGGATAAAGAAACAAGTTGAGAGCATAGAAAAATTATGTTTAGTTGTAGTAGGAGGAATGCCCATGATCGTGAACTTGAATTTTCTACCTTTGGGCACATATGACATCCTCATCGAGATGGATTGGTTGTCTAGCCATAGGACAAAAGCTGATTGTTTTTGAAAGTTTATTGAATATCTCAATGAGGATGGTGAAAATATGGTGCTACATGGAAAACTAAAACTGACATCAATCAGGCTAGTGATAGCAGTGCAACTAAAACAATGTGTTCAGAAATCACGTAAATTGTTTGATATTCAAATAAATTGAGATCCTTAAGGTAACAATAATGGTTTAATGGAAGACCCAATTTTAAAACAATTTGAAGTTGTGTTCCCTAATGAAATCCCTCAACTACAACCACATAGGGAAATTGAATTATCCATAGAATTGTTTCTATTGATAGTGTCGGTATCTAAAGCTCCTTATCAAATGAGTACACTAGAATTAATAGAGCTAAAGAGACAATTAAAAGAAGTGTTAGACAAAGGTTATATCAAGCCCAATGTATCACCTTGAGGAGCATCAATTTTGTTTGTGAAAAATAAAGGGGGCACATTAAGATTGTGAATAGAGTACAGGAAGCTCAATAAATCCACCATTAAAAACAGATTTCCCTTGTCGTCGATTAATGATCTATTCAATCAATTGTGTGGATAAACATACCTTTTAAAGATTCATCTGAGATATGGGTATCATCAGGTACATATAAGGAATAAATACATCCACAAAACATCATACAGAACCAAGTATGGGCACCATGAGTTTGTGGTTGTGCCCTTTGGGATTATAAATTCTCTTGCTATCTTTATGTGTTTAATGAACAATGTGCTCAGTCCTTATCTAGAGAAATTTGTATTAGTTTTTGTTGATGATATATTGGTTTATTCGAAATCCAAAGAGGAGACTAAAGAGAATATAGCAGTAGCGCTACAATTGTTAAGAGAGCATAAGCTTTATGAAAATCTCAGTAAGTGTGAGTTATTTCGGTCCTAGATTTAGTACTTGGGCCATAAAGTCTCAAAGGAGAGAGTGGCTTTTAACCCAGAGAAGGTTAAGGAAATTATGGAATGGACAAGACCACAAAATTTCGTTGAAGTTAGGTCATTTATGGGGCTAACAAGCTACTACAAGAGGTTCATTAAGAATTTCTCTAAGATTGGTCACCCAATCACAACATTGTAAAGAAAAAGATTTAAATTCCTAAGGATTGATCCAAATTGGATCCATGAAGAAAAATCAGATAACCGTGACTATATCGAATCAGGACAAAACTTTGAATTCAAAGAGCATGGAGCGATCAGGAAAATCGCTGAACAGTGGTAGTTGGTAGCCAGTGTGGAACGATGAGCACCTTGGTCAAAGCGCGCTAACCGAGGCCAATGGAGATTGTGTGGGAGGCGAAACTAGTCCCTGGGAAGCTCGGATCGGGAAAAGGAGGCAGTTTAATCATGCATCGATGGGCAAAACCCCTCGAGAAGGAGAGGCCCTGAGCGCTCGGTCGCATGAGAGCCAGGAAAACCGTGGGGAAAAGGCTAAAGGCGGGACCCGCACTCCAAAACTGGCAGTATTTATCGGGGGCACCCTTGGGTGGTAAGCAGATTTGGTGAAAGAGGAGCGATTCCACTCAGCGCCCGATGCATGGCAAGCAGAGAAGAGAGAAAATCGCCACTCATCATGTGCTAGCGGTTGAGCAAGTCAACCACGCGAAATGAGCGAATGGCATCAGATTTGAGGGCTCCAGATCTAAAGGCTGAGATTACGACTGATGGAGAAACCAGAATTGACAGGGGATTAAGTCGTGATATGTAAGAATTTGAGGTCCGATTTGATGCGGAGGTGGTGGATGAGTCATTTCCCAACGTAATCAAAGAGCCGAACCGACGAGGAAAAAGCTGGTGTAGTTCATAGGAGGACAAGTGGCCACTCCCAGACAACCAATGATCATGACGCAGAGACAGGGGATCCCAAGCGAATAGCATCAGGCGGTCCGACAGAGGTGGAAGGGGAATTAAACAGCCATGAGATCGAATGGATTTAAAGACATGAATAGAGAACAGAAAGGACACCGAAGACAGAAAAGAGAAGAAAAGAAAGAAGACAGAGAAAACGAAGAAGAGACAATGAAACAAAAAGCAAAAGGAAGATAGAGTGTCGATCTGACCAAAGGCAGCATCGAGCACCAGAGAGCTTGAGAGATTCAAGCCATCCCTAAGAGGATCTGTTAGGATTAAGCACCACATTGGGCTCCTTCCATTAAAGACCAGAGAGGTCAAGAGCTGGTAAGGAAAAGAATTTGTGCACTCTAGTGGCTTGGGGAATCCAAGAACCACCCTGCCAAGCAAATTCTATTTCAGGAGACTCATATTGAGCTCCTTCATTGTAATTCTCTACTTTAAGACACAATAAAAGAAGGCCACCATTGAAAGCTAGACCGGAGACGTAGCCCTGGAGGATAGGGTAAACTCCTTATTAATTGTTGTGTCCTTGTATTTGCTTACTATATTTCTCTGTTGTTTTCCATTTTCCAGTGTTTGTGTATTTTGCAATCTGATCGATTCGTTGCCTAAAATGACATAGACACACACCAGAACCTGAGTCTATAATACCTTCAATTAACAATTCTTTAACTGAGATCACTCGTAGGGTGATTTTCAGATCAAGGATAGAAACAATTACTTACAAATGCACTAGTGTTAAGGATAATAAATCCATAAAAGAACTTTGTAGTGTGCACCAATGCCTGCAAAGAAGGAATCGGTGGGATCTTAATGCAAGAGGTCCAAGTGGTCTACTATGAACCTAGAAAATTGAATGAGTGGGAGTAGAGCTATGTGAATTGTGATTTAGAATTGGCAGCAATAATTCATGTACTAAATACGTGGAGACATTAAATCCTTGGAAAAAATGTATATTGGTGACAGATCATGAAGGGTTGAAATAAATTTTTGATCATCCTAAGTTGATTGTTAGGTAGGGAAGATGGTTTGCACTAATTAGTGAGTTTGATTTTGAAATAAAATATATCAAAGGCAAGGAGAACAAGGTAGTTGATGCACTTAGCAGGAGGCTACAAGTATCTCATGTAGCTATGGTAAGTTCTTGTGAAAATAGTATTCAATAAAGGATTAAAGAAGCAATGCAGTAGGATGGAAAATATATGAAATTAATAGCAAGATTGAATTAATAATTAGAGGGATACGAGAGCAATAATTACTCTCTCGTAGAGGATAGATTGATAAAATTCAAGGGTAACTGGCATATACCTTATGAGTGACTTGAAGAATCTTATATTAGATGAATTCCATAAGAGACCATACTTTGGTCATCCTAGTTATCAAAAGATATTGGCATCCATGACAAGTTCATATTATTGGCCACGTATGAAAAGATATGTGGTCGAATACATTGCTAAATATATAGAGTGCCAACAGTTAAAAGTAGAATGTAAGCATCTAGCGAGGTTTCTATAGCCAATCCCCATCTTGGAATGGAAGTGGGAGGTCATTTCCATGGATTTTATCTTAGGTTGTACAAGAACATCTAAACATCATGATGCCATCATGGTTTTTCTAGAAAATTTGACCAAGGAATATCACTTTGTGGTTGTTAAGTCTACCCATACCATCAGCTATATTGCTCAAGCTTTCATGAAATAAATAGTGATGTTACATTGAATTCCCAAGAAAATTATCTTTGACAGAGATGCCAAGTTCACCTCTAAATTTTGGAAGGAACTATTTGTTGGCCTAGGGAAAAAATTGATTTTAGTGTAGCATACCATCCTCGGACATATGGGCAGAATAAGAGCATAAATAGGGTGTTGGAAGATATGTTTAGGATATATGTCATGCACTAGCCAAAGAGGTGGGAAAGAATCATCTCTTTAGTGGATTTTTTCTACAATAAAGGTTATCAGAAATTATTGAAAACGAGTCCATTTGAGGCACTTTATGGTAGAAAGTGAAACACTCTTATCACCTCAAATGATCTAGTGAACAAAGTGAACATTGGGCCATAGATGTTGAAGGATATAGAGTAGTAAACCATTGCCATCAGGGAGCAACTAAAGATAACTCAAGATAGGTAGAAGATCTATGTAAGGCAACATAAAGTGCACAAAGAATTCAAAGTGAGGGATCATGTGTAGCTCCAATTTACACTAGAGAAAATCTCATTGATAAATGGGTCATGTGCCAAGTTAGCACCATGATATGGCTGGTTGTGATGGTGGTGTTAGTTTTTAGTTTTAGGACTAATACCCTGAAACTTGACATTTTTTTATTTTTGGGACTAACCTAATTTCCTAATGAGACCTTGGAAGTTGGGTTAAATGAAAGTAAAACCTCCTATCCATCCTGGGTTATCCAAGGGTGTGGGTGGTAATGTTACAATGATGGCGCAAAAGAACTAGTAGGTGAGATGGGAGCTAATAAAAAAAATCTTGCTACAACACAAGAACCAAGAAGATAATCTTTGGAGGAATGCCTTGCTACTACCTTTGAAGTTTAATTATAGAAATAATTTGGCATTCCTAAAGAAACCATTGTTGCAACACCCAAATTTAGGAAGCTTAAGAAAGTAAGAACCTTGTGTTCTTTTCCATTATATGCATATAGTTTTAGAAGGAATAAGATATTATAGATGGAAAATAGGAATCTTTAGGTTATTGTTAAGACGTTAATGGATGAGCTTAAGGAAATGAGGTCCTTTGAGAAGCTTGACTACCTTACCCAGGTAGCAGATTCCCTTTCTTCTAGGGAACCTCACACTAAGACCAAAGAGATATCTTAGACCCCCAGGAAAGAAACACAATATATAGTTTTCCAAACAATAGACACCATATTTTCCTTGATTGATATGACCACTCAAACTGAGCAAAAAATAATGGAATATAATGACACACAAGTGGATACCCTAGATGAGTGGGTAAAGGAAAAAGAATATATATAGAATCGCATGAAGAGAGAGTAATGCCTATTAAGGAGCATCGCCAAATTATTAGAGGAATGAGATAAAAGTGGGCCAAGTTCTATGAAACCACATGAAAATATAAGAGAATAAAATAAGAAGTTGTTTCAATTGGAGAGACGATTCAATATGTTAGAAATAGAGAAAATACAACTTGTCTTGTTAGTAGAATCAACTCTTAGTTGTATAGCTCCTTCTCCAAATTACAACATCTTTTTGCAAAAAAACAAAATCATATTGTTTCAAAGAAAAGCCATAATAACTAATAAGCCATTTGAAATCACAAGCCCAACCACATTTTAAGAGGCCTACTATGCATGTACCAATGAGGTGAAGAACCTCCTCTGTGAGCTTTATCATTATAACGTTGTGTTATTTCATGACCCCATTTGGAGCTCCAATAATTTTGTGGGGGATATACAATTGAAAGCATTTGTGTCCTAACTTAGCAACCATATTGATTGGGAATCATCCCATAAAGTTTCACAAAATAATGTTTTTAGTAATTTTTGGGTTATGGGAGAGTACCACATGCATTTACAAGTCCTAACACTCATAATCAATGGACATGTTATTCCCAACATGCAAAATTCATAGTCGAGAATAGATAGGTAACCATCACACTTATAGGGAAAAGATTGAGAGAATGGAGAAACTAGCCCTAGAAGGATGTGTGGAAAGGTGGAAGCAAGTTAGGTAAGACATCTAAAGAAAAGACTCCTTTAGCCCCAACAATATGAAGAAATAAGATGATGGAGAAAAGAGGATGGCTTAGCCACTATTAGTCGCATAACTGAATCGAGTCAAATGATGCCCTTTTTTTCGATTTTCTGAGAAAAATGTGTAACACCCTCCTCCCACATCTACCCAAGTAACTGACCAACTGGGGTAAACATGTGACAAGAAGTTGCTATGATATGACTCGACCCCCTATGTGTTAGTTAAGGAGGTGGAACTGAAGGAACACATCACACAAACCTTCCACATCAGCAACAGAACTCCTAGGAACCATCCCAACCACTCAGGTAACTAGCCCCTGGGTCCCACTGACTTTTTAGACCATTAAACCCATGAAAACTCCCTTGATATGGGCATGCATGAGTCTAGGAGGCTCTGGACACTCCCACGGCATGGCAATGCATGTGTCTAAGGACTTTCCTACCCAGTGTTGTGCTTGTGTCTCTAGGATTTATGCCCCTTTTCAAGCCTAGAATCCAGGACACTTCTCAGGAACCCCTGTAGCTTTCAGATTCCATAAATTACATGATAAAAATACTTACAAATAAAAAATTGACTCCAGCACTAGGCTTGAGCATCCCCAACCAAGACTGACATTCTGTCAAACAATTTTCATCAATGTAATCTATAGGTTATGAATACAAGACAAAGCATAAACCACTGATAACACATATGAGACTTAAAAAGAAGGATCACCACCCTCTTCCTTTAACTGTTTTGACACCAATTAGGTCTTGCATCCATTACCCTTTCAATTACAAGTAAATCCATGAAATAAATATGAAAATAACTAGTCATATAATCATTATAACCAACATTGAACCATGTAAATAGAAATGAAATAACAACAATTAAAGCCACATATTAACAAGTACAAAAGAAGGAGAACTTAGATTTTATTAAACATAGGCAATGTTGACCAGGTTCAAGACTTCCACATACCACCCGATCGTAGACATTGTTGAACCAAATCTTTCTTTCAGCCAGTCACCCCCATGCCATATTCCTAGCATGAATGTGGGATATCATGGATAAACCAATCCAAAAATGACCAAGGGAATCCATAGGTTAAACCACCTCCACCCTCACCAAACAGTGATCTCACCAAAACCAGCACCAAGATTAGAAAACCAAATCGAGCTAGGAATGCCTCTGAACTCCATCACTATCCTTGAGGAATTTTTTGTCTCCTTGCCTCTTAGGATTTATTGCAATATACACCAGATCACTATGCCCTAAACTGAGACACCAGTCTCTCAAGATTTACCCAATCCACACTAGATCACTAAGCACTAAACCAAGACTCCTCCCTCAGGCTTTACCAAGTATCCTACCAAAACTGGTCAAGGGATTCTTAGGCCTTTGGGATTTTCCTAAGACCCCCTCCACCCCGGATTCCGAAACCATCAAGTAATTCCAAAGCCCAAAACCGAGAAAAAAATCCCATAACACCATGTCTATCCAAAAAAAGGCAATGCTAGGTTGAAAACCATTGTCATAACCCGACAAAACCATGCCACTGACAGCAAGAGAACCATGTGCCAACATGTAAAGCCATGCATGTCAAAACCAACTAGGAAATCACACATGAAATATGTTACCTACAAGTATTCCTACTGAAGTTGCTTGATCCTTCTCTTCCTTGCTTGATCTTTTCTTTCCTTCCTTTGCTTTCTTTTCCTTTCCTTACTCCAAAGCTGAGAAAAATCTTAACTCTGAAAAAATCTTCCCAATTGATCCTTATAATCCTTTTTATCAATGAGGCCTCTATTTTCTTCAATTTCCACTATGTTCCTTCATTTTCCTCCTCACATGAAACCTGTGACCTTTCACCTTTCTTTTCTCCTATTTTTCTTTATTTTCATAAATAAAATGTGCCAAAATACCTTTTTTCCTTTTAAATGCCTTTGCCATTGCCTTTGTCAATTTCCTTAGCCATAATAAACCGAATGAACACCCACACTAGGACGTCTTTGCCCAACATTCAGCTTGGAATATGTATCCCTTAACCATGGTCTTATTTTTCCTTTATTAATTTTTATTACATGAACTTTTAATCGAGGGTTATTATAGACCCCTCCCCCTTGGGGAACACCGTCCTCAATGTTAAACCACACCAAGACCTCAACAAAACTACTAAAAATCAAACATACCACTTATGGAGCTTCATAACTTAACTCATTGCAGTATTTACAATGAATGACCTTCTCAAAAGCAAAGCATCATGACAACATGACAACATACAGCATATTGTATCTTTATAACATAGTTCCTTACAGTATTTGCAATAACCACATATACAAATATGTACATTTTCTAAACTAGTAAATAAATGATACAATGCCTATATCAATCAATAGGGGAATCTAGAGGATCACACCTCCACCCTCAAACTAGTACCAAGATTCACCTATTTTCTAGGAAGTATAGAATCTACTACCATATCCAAATTTTGCATCAATGTCCAGTGCTACAACCTCATGCGACATGTCCTGTTAGTGAACAGTTACTGATTCATTTTTCAAGGGTGCACTCCTAATGTGTATTTGATTCCATCTGGCAATGCTAATGACCAAAACAAATACATCCTCGACCTTCCCTTCTCTACTATACAGTCCCTTAGGCAATCTGGTCACCCCTTCCATGTAGTCACTCACCTTACAAGTTCCCTGGATCCCCTATCCTAGATGATCCATCCTTTGGCAATGCTTCCTCACATCGGAAGGTCAAACAACCAAGGCATATACCTTCCTCAAAACCATCATATTAGTCATAGCATGCTCATGGAAATCAATGGACATTATTGGGTACCAGTGTCCCATAATGGCCTTGCTCCTAAAGTTCTTTACTATCATACTCTTACATGTTCAAATTCCTTTTGTTGCTCCTGCTAATCTTGCCGTCATTTTCACCCACCCAAATGGGAATTTTTGTGCTTCATATACCAAGAACATAACTTCCATTAGATTTAAAATAATTTGAAATAAATTCACATCATACCTCATTAGTGGCTCATCAATAAGGTAAACTTACACTTCTATTTACTTCTTGTCACAACAAGTCAAACTAACATCTTTGACCAAATCATCATGTATAAACATATCACATCAAGTTAGCTCAAAACACAATTATCATAGATCAAAATCATAAATCACATGTAACCATCATAAACCAGAATCATAGATCACATGTAATCATCATAGACTAGAATCATAAATCACATGCATAATAAAACTCAAATAAAATATTGATACTTATCCTTTAATTAATCCTTCGCTTTAACCTTTGTCCTTATTTTGTATGCACATTGGATCGGTTTCCACACCTAACAAACACCCAGTGCCTTATCCTCAACCATGTGCACATACACATAGTGTGCATCACACAAATATAACCACACACGACATACAGCACGATGCGGTACATGCATGCACCTACACTTGGAATACCATACATACACCTAAACCCAGTGTACACATAACACAAATACATACTCCTACATCTGGTGTACACCACAACATAATACATACACCTACAACTGATGTACAACATAATACATATACAGACACAAAGTACAACATAACAAATACATATTTCACAATACCACAACTACACAATGCACATACAAATTATTGCATGCCTGCAACACGGTATGTATGACATGCACACAATACCCCATGTACACTAGCACCATAGTTACAACACGTAAACAGTACCACTTGTACACAACACCACCTGCAGGAGGTGTGCACAACATCGCATGTACACATCACCACCTTCACAATGTGTACACAACATCACATGTACACCGCACCACTTGTACACAATACCACATGTACACAGTGTTAGGGTCAGTAGTTTTCATTGTCGAATGTTTCTCGTATTCTTTAATTTTCAGTTGTTAAATAGGTCGAACCTATGACCACTGCTAATGTTATAGCTTCGAAGCTCAATGTTTGACATTGACAGACTTTATCA
Source organism: Pinus tabuliformis (assembly GCA_031772625.1). NCBI lineage: Eukaryota > Viridiplantae > Streptophyta > Pinopsida > Pinales > Pinaceae > Pinus > Pinus tabuliformis. The sequence goes on along the minus strand of CM062808.1, from coordinate 851,750,048 downwards.
TTAAGTGGTTCAGTCAAAACGTGAAACAGTGTCAAGTCATTGGGAGTCATGGGTACACATGTTCATATAGTCAATTCAAGGGGTGTGTGTCTGTCAGTAATTGTTCAATTGAGTTCATCATGGTTAGAATATTGGTTCTCAAGGAATATTGTCTTTAAAAAATATTCTTCATTTCATTCCCTATTCTTAGCTACCCTTGTTTCCCTAATTTGACAACTTGATTTCCCGTTATTCATTTATTAATATCCCTTCTCAAAAAAACTTACACCCCATACCTTTTTTCCCCTCTTATCACCTACCCATCATTCACATTACTTTCATTTATTCCCCCCCCCCCCCCCCCTTTTAATCCTAAATCTATTTCCCCAAAATACCATAACACCCCTCATGTATGAGATAACCCCATTCCCCCCACTATATAAATAACGTTATAATCCCTAACGTTCTAATCATTTCTCGTGCTCAATTGATCATATCACTCTAAGTGGAGTGCTTCATGACATCACAGTACAAGATAAAAAAGGTGAAATTCAAATCAAAATGAGATAATAGCCTTAATCCCTGTAGAGTATCTTCATGCTAATTTTGGGTTGGTAAACCATCAAATTTGAAGATCTAGGATCAATACACAACAAAGGCAGTAACAAAGAACAAAGCTACAGTCATTGTAAAGTCATCGCTATGCACTAGCACCATCCAAATAGTTTGATGCACACTATTGCATAGCTGCTATGCAGTGATCCTCCATGACCTACACAGCATTGATACAAGGTAGAATTTCATTTCCATCTAAGTCTGAGGTAGGAGTCATAGTGCATAATCATGATATTCGTTAATAAGCATGATTCATCATTAATTGAGTTGGGTTAGTCCACTATTTTTAAAGTGTTTCACAAGCCCTATATCCGGCCTATTTGAGCCCATAAGTCATAATTTTATGTTTAGGGTTGAATGTGAATGTTGTCAAGATTTAAATGGTTTAGAGTAAAGGTCTGTAAGCTGTTTCATTTCCAGCAACCTTCGTATAAACAACAGTACGCTCTTACTGTCCATTGTGTAGCATGTTGAGAGTTGGGTCGTTGAGTAGTTGTAGTGCCTACGTTTGTTGTACCTACAGTTTATTGTTATCCTTTTATCATTCACCCAGTGTGCCACGAGGGTTAAAACCTATGCCATTGTGTGTAAAGTCAGATGGCTCCCACTACTCATAAGATGGGAGGGGAAATAGTGGGAATTGAACCTAAAAGTCTAAACCCAGTCAACTCCAATCTAGAAATTATAATATCCTTTGAAAACTCAAGATGTATTCCATTTTGTGAGAAAATACAAGCATTTGGTCACCATGTGCAGTTTCCCAACATGTTTGCCTTGAATCTCAAGGAGGGAAAATTTAAATTAGGGAACCTGAAGGTGGTTATTTCAGAAAAAAATTATTGTTGATGCCACATCTATCCCTGCAGTTGGAGAAAAGTAGTTTAAGGGATATGATTTGAATGTGTCATTTTTCAAAGAGTTTGTAAAGCCACAGTTCAAAGATAAGTTTTACACTACTTTTCTTAGCACACACCTCCAGAGCCATTATAATTAGCTACTCAAGGTTATTGAAAGATATTTCACCTATGAGGGTATGTTCAATAGAGTTTATCAATATCACCTCAAACTTTTGGTACATTTCACTGCTAAAAAGGTCATGAATATACCATAGTACTTGTTCAAGGGACTAGGGAGGATGGAAAAGATAGTAAAAGCTAAGAAGGATAGTGAAATTTCCAACCTATTTCCTTTTTATTTTGGTTATGTATGAGCTTGAATAGAAGAAAATCTTGTGGACTTTTTTATTATCTGGTCTAGATATGCTACCACAAGCAGATATTTCATCCATGGATGTTTGTGAAGAGAAGGAAGTGCCCATAACTAAGCCAGTGATCAAGACAACAGAAAATAAAATGAGTCAGGGTAAGAAGGTAAGTAAGAATGGAAAAGAGAAGATTCAGACAACAGATACTCAAACAATAGAGGTGATCCAAATAGCACGAGAAGGGACACAATTTCTATTGAGGCCTAGAACCAGTTTGAGGACTAAACAAATTACTAAAGAGACAACTCCTCAACAAGTTTCATACATTTCCCCGATGGAGATACAAGAAGAAGAAGAAGAGCTTGAGGATGAAGCAACAATGAAGGAGATAGTGGAAAATTTGAGCAGGGATAAGAAAGCATCCAGGAAAGGGAAGGAAAAAGTTCCAGTAGGAGAGGAAACCTGGGTGGTCTTGAGACCAAGAACCAAGGTGGGAACCAAGCAATGCATTAAGAAGCTAGCTCCTCAACAACTTGTTACTATTCCAGAAGAAAGGCTAGAGACAAATACAGGTGAACCTAAGATGTTCAAGTGGAAGAAAACCAAGACAAGGAGATTGCAAAATTGATGGATGATATGGCTAAAGCACACCTTCAGATTGGTTACCTACAGAAGGAGAATAGGGAACTCAGATATACAGCCTCACAGATAGCTCGACAAGTAGATGGTGACACTTCTAAAGGGCCTTCTAAACCTATTGCACAAGAAAAAGGCAAGCAGGTGATAGATGTTGAACAAATGGAAGAAACTAGAATGAAACCTAGGAGGCCTGTGACCAGGGAAACAAAGCCTAAACTAGGATGGAAGGAATAGATGAAGAAAATAGTTCAATTACTAGAAATGACTGCATTTGACCACTGGTAGGAATATCAAAATTTATTAGAAGATCTTGAAGCATGTCAGCTACAGGTTATGTAAGTGGAAGATGATAATGAAGAATTTAAAAGGTCTGTTAATCCATTGTTAATCACCTAATAATGGAAGTTGACAAAATAGTAATTGAAGCCAATGAGGCACTTGACAGAGAAAATATGTTCAAGAAAACAACTGAAGCAATATTACATTATAAACTTGATTCTAAAGAGGAGACTAAGGGTCATGAAACATAAATTATCAAAATCTTAGAGGTTGGTGAAGAAGTACAGATAGGTAGTTGGAGTGCCTGCATCTAGGAACACACCTAAGCTAAGACCTAAGCTATAGACATCATCAAAGTCACCTCAACTAACATTTATCAAATAATGTGACACCTCATCCAAAGGCATTAAGACCAAGACATCTCCCAACAAGCCTTCAACTAGTAAAAGGAAGAGGAGGTAATGGTTTACTTGCTGAGTTTTCAAATTTTGATGATTGTTGGAAACTTTCAGTGTTGCGCAGCAGAGCTCGCTAAATTTTTGTGAAATATATGGATCACTTTTTGGCTTTTTGAAGGTTTCTTTAGTAGTCTGAATTTTTGATTGAATAGTTGGGGCCATCTTGTGTAATTTGAAGTGGAAATGGAGGTGCAATTAGTATTTTTGAAATTCGTTGCATAGGCACTGCATAGCACTACGCAATTGTTGTGCACATGTTGCACATGGTTTGGTATGGAGTTTCAAGGTTTCCATATATCATGGGGAGAATGGAGGATTTTTTTGCTTTGTTAGGAGCCTACTTAGTGCCTAGTCATAGGGAAGTTGTCTTCTAGCACATGAGAAGGCATACCAACAGGAGCTACTACACAGCTGCTGCACAACACATATGGGTTTCTTTTTATTTTTGCATTCCTAAAGTAAAGATTTGATGTTAAGATAATGTGTTCCTAGATTAGAATTGTTATCTAGATAGGATAAGAAGATAGAGTTAAATTAGTTTTTGTATTTTTCGTTAAAAAGCAGGGATACTTTTAAGATTTTCTTAATTACTGTTGATAAAAAACAATTAGTTTATGCTTTTGTGGTTGGTTCAATCCATTCAATGGATAACTCATGCATCGAACTTGGTCATGGAATTTTGAGGATGCAATCTTATTTAATGTCATGTAATACAAGGTAGAAAGGGTTAGTTGTTTGGTGAACTAGTCGGAGCATACCTATGTGTGGTGTGATCTATTTTCAATAAATAAAATACTCTGTACAGAACTTTTCCAATTATTATTCAAATATTCTTGTGGTACCTCATTTCTAATATTTGTTTCTCTTGTGTACTACTTTCTTTTAACTTATTTTTCTTTTGTCTATTTTTGAAAGGTATAATGGAACAACTTTGCTAGGATTCATCATGCATGCTCTAGTATAGTTGTGTCTTACTGTTTCATATGCAATGAAATGTATTATGCTTCTATTTATCTCGTTCTTCTAAGTACTCAATCATAAAATTTGTAAACATAATTCTCATATGCTCTATTACATGTGAATGAGTGTTGTTATATGTTTTATTTCCCACTGTACTGCAATCATTATCAATTCGAAGTATGTACTTGACAAGCCTCTGTCTTTGTATTTGGTTGATACATGCACTAGTATAATGAGTTAATAATATTTATGGTCACATGCACTAATGTCCCAGATTCCTCCACCAAGTTTCCACTAAATTTTACAAATCTTCTTCAGATCTGGTCTCTGTCAAATTATGACCTTTAGAGTCCTCTATCTTTAGATTTGAGTGAGGGAGCCCCCTCTAGCTAGAAAGGACTAGTTTCTAGTCCAAATCAGTCTTGTGGTTACCTCTATGGCCCTTTCCTCACCCTAAGGGATTTAGAGAGTGATAACATAGTGGTGATGTTGCCGAGGAGCGAAAGCCAAACTTTCCTTGGGAAGATGTGTTGTTTTGAGAGTTACATCCTAGTCCTGTAGGAGATAGGTTGTTTGGTATTCGTAGGATGAAACCTTGAAGATCACCTTGAATTGCCTTGAAATTGGCTACATGCAAACTTTGGTAATAAAATATGGCTTCCAAGAGGCATACTAGACAAAACCCTAATCCAAATCCTCCTATGATTGTAAACGATCCTGAAAGGTTGCTCATCCGAGGAGAGTTAAGTAATGTCCCTTTTGAGAGGTGTTTTTCTTTTCCAGAAATTTGAGCATAGTTAACAAGTCCCATTTTTACTTTGAGCCTCCTCTATCCAGAACTATATCTAAGTCTTTCATTTCCAGAGATGTGGTGGATCTATCCATTATCAGTCCTCACCTCCCATTTTTGAAATCTGAGTTAGGCATAAATATATTGCAATAGTTCAGTAAACTTAGAGGCCTAGTTAGTAAAGTACAAAAAATTGCTAAAAAAAATGGTTCTTTTTCAAAAATCAGTCCACTCACAAACAACAGTTCCTATTACATTTCTTATCCCAACATTTGTTTGGATAACTTCTTAAATTCCTACCAGCTTAATTGTCAATGCATCTCCCACATTATCTTTTGCTCCTACATTACCCGCCTTAGCAACCAACCACCAAACTATTTCATCGTCCTCTATTTCATTCATATCCCCATTAAGCTCCTCAAGTATCCAAGTAGTAGCTATGGCCGCAACGTATGTCCCTTTGGTTTTACCTGCTTAGTTGCATGATATAACAAAGAATTATGGCCATAGACTCCCCCAATACGATGGTATAGGGGAGACTACCGCTAAATAGCATGTGGATAAAGTGAATGATTTTGTGGACCTGGAGGAATCAGATCACGCAGACTTTAAAATGAGATTATTTGCACAAATTTTCTCTAGTGATGTTCAAAAGTGGTTCAGAAGTTCCCGTGCTAGAACTTTTTCTAGCTATCAAGAATTGGAGCATGCATTCATTTTGATATGGGGAGAGAAGAATAATCCCTTACAAATCCTTGTTGAATATGACAATTTGAAAAGGAAGCCTGGTGAGACTCTCCAGAATTTCTCCACAAGTTTCAATAAAGTGTATAATTCCATACCTACAGACATAAAGCCCCCTCCAGGACTATATTTGCTCCATTATCCTAATGGTTTTGATCCCGAGATGGCATACCAACTCATGGAGAGAAATCCAGCAACAGTTGAATACATGCAAAGCAATGAAGTTAGTGTAGAGGCCAATTTAATATCGAAGAAATCCAAAATGAAGTCAGAAAGAAAGTTAACTATAAAAGAAGAGTATGCAACTTCCTCTGATGCAAAATTAGATACCTTGGTCAAAAAAATGGAGAAGATGATGGAGAAGATGGCATTAATTGATCGAGATATTGTTAGAGAACCCCAAGTCAATCCATAGATCCAAAATCCCAATTTTAGAAAACAACCACAAGTCCAAAATAAACAAAGGGAGTAGAAAGGTCCAGAGGAGTCACAACAGCAAGTAAAGCCACCTTTTCAGTATAATTATTCCCAAGAAAAAGATGAAGATGATGAGAAATTACCAGAGGATCAAATTCTTGTTTTGGTGATAGGAAGAAAGTTGTGTATCTGACCGAAGAGGATCAAGAGAAAGAGAAGTTTTAGAATTTTTTGGCAGAAGAGGAAGACTGGTTGTTTTCTCAGTCCCAAAATGGTATAATGATGGCTGAATCTAAGGACTACAAAAAAGGGTATCAAAATACCATCATGTAGGTCTGAATATAGTATAATTTAAGGAACAAAAATGTGGCAGCCAATAATACAGCAAAGAATGATGTGGTAACCAGTAATGGAAAGAAATATGTGCCAAGTATCAGTGGTCAAAAGAAGGATCCACCGATCACCATTTTGCAGAGGAAATATGGGTCTTCAAAGGACTAAGCAGATAAGAAAGATTTTATTCATAAGGAGGCAGAAAAAACACCAAATCCTTTTAAATTTGAGACTGAGCTTTCCAAGTTTAAAATATCCATTCCCCTCGGTGAATTTCTGAGAAATTATCAATATACAACACAAATTTTAAATATGCTAAGAGATGACAAAATTTCTAATACTGTCAACATAGATGATGACCATCCAACTATCATTTTCAGGCCAAAGATTGATGACAGAGGCCAGGACAGAGATGTTCCTCCTTTTTATGTCAATTTGAATGTGCATGATCAAATATTGCACAATGCTATGTTGGATTTCGGAGCTTCACACAATTTGATGCCGAAAGTGATTATGGAGAGGTTGGGGCTTGACATCACCAAACCTTACAAGGGCATAGACTCTTTTTATTCTATCAAAGTGAAGTTCCTGGGATTGATCAAGGAGTTAGCAGTCTGATTAACTCAGATTCCTTACAAAAGTATGGTGATGGGCATTGTTGTGGCAGACATACCTCCTAAATTTGGCATGCTTCTATCAAGGTCATGGATGGAAAAGTTACACGGTGCAATGCAAACTGATATGTCTTACATCATTGTCTCAGCCTTTGGTGGCCAAACTGGGAGGTTGTACAGAGAACCACTGATGCAATATATGATTAGCAACAAAGATAAACCTACAAATAATATGGGATATGTTGTTCATTATGATCTAGATTCTTTGGTTTTATTTAATTATGGTTGTTTTGATGAAGAGGAGAAAAGTACATTTCTTATAACATAAATAAAAGAGGAGGAAAATGTGAAACATACCAACAAGCAAATTGAGGAACAAGGCAACATAACATTCCATAAAAAAATTGAAAATTTGAAGACCAAAGTGAGTGAAGAAGAAGATCAAAAATAACACCTTTGGACCATGCATTTTGACAGGGTAGCAAGCAAAGAAGGTGTTGATATGGGTGTTTGGATAGTCACCCCCAAAGTTAGAAAGACCAAACTCTGTTTGTACAAATTAATTTTTTATTGTACCAACAATGTGGTGGAGTATGAATCAGTTCTTTTGGGTTTACAAGTCTTGAAGAAATCATGAGCCAAAAGGATAGTTGTCTATGGAGATTTAGAGTTAGTCATCAGGAAAGTTAGAGGTTAATACCAGACAAAACATCCCCGGATGTGTGCTTATCGGAATGTTGTCCTGGATTGCTTGCAAAAATTTCCTGAATATAGTTTTTCAGTTTTTCTTAGAAGAGAAAATATTGTTGTAGATGCCTTGGCCACATCAACCTCTAATTTTGAAATTTCTAGTAGTGTTAGAGGCAAGTACAAAGTTGAAGTGAAATATAGGCCTGTTGTCCTAAACAATATGAAGTACTGGCAGGTTTTCGAGAGTGACAAACAATTTGAAATTTTCCTATTTATGAAAGAGGAATTTTCCAAATTAAGGATTAAAAATGGTTGCAAGACAAAGGAAGATGAAAAACAAAGTTTCATAAATTAGATTAAGGAAGAATTGGATAGACAAGTGACAGAATTGAAGGTGTTGCAACTAAAAGATAATGTTATACCAAGAGGGTTCATACCATTAGAGGATATTTTCAATCAAGATGATGTAGCCAAGAGACCAAAATTGATGCCTACTGAGGCCGGAGTGGAGGAATGTAACATAGGAACAGCGGATAAGACAAATATGATCAAGTTTTCCAAGAATTTGAGTCCGGAAATTAAACAAAAGTATTTGGATTTGTTGAGAGTTTTTGATGTCTTTTCCTGGGGATATGAGGATTTAAAGGTGTAAGACAAGAGCATCATCCAAGACACAATACCAATCAAGGAGGATTAGAGGCCATTCAAACAGAGGTTTTTAAGGACAAATCTTGTTATGCTTCCTTTTATCGAAAAGGAGGTAGGGAAATTATTTGATGTTGGCATCATTGTACCTCTTAGATTGTCTAAATGGCTATCTAATTTAGTGCTAGTTAGGAAGAAGACAGGAGAAATCAGATTGTGTGTATATTTTAGGAATTTGAACAAGGTGTCTCTCAAGGACAACTACCTATTGCCAAAAATGGATCATATCCTTTAGAAAGTGGTGGGTGCAAGAAGGATGTCACTGTTGGATGGTTTTTCAGGGTATAACCAGATTTTGGTTCACCCAGAAGATCAGGATAATAGTGCATTCACTACACCTTTGGGAACCTTCAAATATGGTAAGATGCCTTTCGGTTTGATGAACGCGAGAGCGACATTTCATCAAGCTATGGACTTAGATTTTGTAGAAGAGAAGGATAAATTCTTGGTGATATATCTAGGTCATATTATTGTTTATTCCCAGTCAAATGAGGATCATTTGCAACACTTGAGGGAAGTTTTTATAAAGTGCATAAAATATGGCATTTCACTCAACCCCAAAAAATCATTGTTTAGGCTGGAAGAAGGGAAATTGTTAGGCCATATAATTTCTAAATATGGTATTAGAATTGATCCAAACATAATTGCATCCATTCAGAAGATGGACTTCCCCAAAAGTAAGAAATAAATCTAGCCTTTTATTGGCAGAATAAATTTCTTAAGAAGGTTTATTCCTAATCTAGTTGAACTCTTTAGGAAAATTATAAACATGCTGAAAAATGATAGCAAAGTAAAATGGAATGAGGAAAGTAGAAAATCCTTCAATGAAGTAAAATTTACACTGTATCATGCCCCTATGCTTGTTAGGTCGGACTACACCAAAGATTTAATTATCTTTTCTTTTGCTTCAAAACATAGTATTCCAATTGCTTTGATGCAAAAAAATCAGCAAGGTTAGGAACAACCCATAGCATTTTTTAACATGCTACCCTCAAATATAATATTATGGAAAAATAGGCATTTCCTCTAGTGAAGGATTTGAAGGACTTCTGGGTGTATATTGTACATTCACATGTTGTTTCCTATGTGCCAAGTGTTGTTGTCAAAGACATTCTTACATAAAATGATCCAGAAGGTCTGTGTGGTAAATGGATTGCCTCCATACTTGAGTATGACATTGAAATTAAGCCCACAAAGTTGATTGAGGGACAAGGAATGGCGAAAATGATGGCAGAATCAAATTTGCATGCTTTGGAGATAAATTTATTGGCTACCCAGTCAGAAGAAGATGAGTTGAGGCCAGTTCAGTAGGTTGTGGAAAATTTTGTTGTGTCTCCATGGTATGCAGACATCATGTATATATTGCAACACTTACAAGCACCCCCAAGTTTGAACAAAACCAAAGAGATATTTTTGAAGTTAAAAGGAGTCAAATTTTTTATTATAGATCAGTTTTTGTTTTGAAAGGACCCAGGTGGCATGTTGTTAAATTGTTGTTGGAATATGAAGCTCAAAAGACCATGGAGGAATTTCATAAAGGGGACTGTGATGGACATTTGTTTTGGAAAACCACTACAAAAAAGATCCTAAGGGCCAGCTTTTATTGGCCAACTTTGTTTACTAATGTATATAAGAGAGTTGCTAACTGTCAAGAATGACAAATATTCGAAGGAAGGAATGAATTACTCCCGCTGCCCCTGAGACCCATAATAGTTGAGTCACCATTTCAGCAATGAGGACTTGATTTTATTGGTGAAATCCATCCTATTTATTCTGGACAACATAAGTGGATATTGACATCAACTGACTATTTCACGAAGTGGATAAAGTCGGTCCCAACCAGAGAGGCTATAGACAGGGTGATCATTCAGTTTTTGGAAGCAAATATTTTGTCCAGGTTTGGTTGCCTACAGAAAATCATTATGGATAATGTTATCTCTTTTACATTGAAGAAGATGGTGGATTTCTGCCATAAACACAACATTTTTCTTGGCCACTCAATGGCCTATTACCCTTAGGGTAATGTCTTGGCTAAATCTTATAATAAGAGCCTAGTTAACACAATCAAGAAATTGTTGCAAGAGAACAAAAGAAGTTGGCATAAGAATCTGGTAAATGCACTGTGGGCTGACTGGGTGAGCACCAAAAATTCAATAGGAAGGTATGCTTTTCAACTAGTTTATGGCACTAATGCAGTATTTCCTTCCTCATTAGGAGTTCCTGTGATGAAATTGTTGCAAGAAATGGAAGTGGAACCCAATGATATAAAGAGGAGAATTAATCATATGATCCAACTTCAGCAGTCAAGAGAAGAGGTATACAGAAATACTCAACTGATATAGGACCGAATCAAGATAATTTATGACAGAAGAACTAAAGTAGTTGATTTCCAGATTGAAGACTTGGTGTTGAAATGGGATGCCTGAAATGAGGAGAAAGGAAAACACATGAAGTTTGAAAACTTGTGGAAAGTTCCTTTTAAGGTTGTTTCCTTTCATGGAAATAATGCTTATCTACTTAAAGACCTGTCAGGAGAGCTACTTGGAAGAGGGCTTGTCAATGGAAGGTTGTTGAAACATTTTCTTGTCTAAGTTACAATTGATCTAACATTTCATTGTATACACCATTTTTATTTTTAAATACTGCAAGTGTGGGTGGTCAACATTGGGATTTGAAGCCCGAAGTGAAGGCCCTAAGATCCCAATGATCTGCTGACATAAGTAAGTTCAGTCAGTCAGTAGTCAAATTTTTTAGTTTGTTAGTCATATTTTCAATTTTTCATGTTTGAATCCATTTCCCAATGGTTTAGGCCACTAGTCTATGATTTTTGTTCTTGGCACCTCACAGGGAGGTTTCCATCCCCATTGGAGCCAATGTTAGGGTCAATAGTTTTCATTGTAGAATGTTTCTCGTATTCTTTAATTTTCAGTTTTTAAATGAGTCAAATCTATGACCACTGTTGTTATCATAGCTTCGAAGGTCACTATCCAACATCGCTAGATTTTTGTCATCAAGTGGTTTGGTCAAAGTGTGAAAAAATTTCAAGTCATTGGGAGTCATGGTTGCACATCTTTGTACAGTCAAGGCAAAGAGTATGTGTTAGTTGTGTGTCCATAAGAAATCGTTCAATTGAGTTCATCATGGTCAGAATACTAGTGCTAAAGGAATATGGTCTTTAAAAAATATTCTGCATTTCATTCCCTATTCTTAGCTACCCTTGCTTCCCTATTTCGACAACTTGATTTCCCATTATTCATTTATCAACATCCCTTCCCAAAAAAACTTACACCCCATATCCTTTTTCCCCCTCTTACCACCTACTCATCATTCACATTACTTTCATTTATTCCCCCCTTTTATCCTAAATCTATTTCCCCAAAAGACCATAATACCGCTCATGTATGACATAACCCCATTCCCCCCATTATCTAAAGAATGTTATACTCTCAAATGTTCTAATCATTTCCCATGCTCGATTAATCATATCACTCTAAGTGGAGCGCTTCATGACATCAGACTACAAGACAAAACAAGTGCAATTCAAATCAAAAAGAGATGACCGCCTTAATCCCTACAAAGTATATTCATGCTGAGTCTGAGATAGTAAAGCATCAAAGTCGAAGATCTAGGATTGATCCGTAGCAAAAGAAATAACATAGAACAAATTTACAGTCATTTTAAAGCCATCGTTGCACAGTAGCACCACCCAAATAGTTCGGTGCGCAGTAGCGCTACCCAAATAGTTCATTGCACAGTGTTGCATAGCTGCTGCGCAGTGACCCTCCATAACCTGCACAGCATCGATGCAGGGCAAAATTTCATTTCTAGCTAAGTCTGAGGTAGGATTCATAGTGCCTAATTCTCATATTCGTTAATAAGCATGATTCATAATTAATTGAGTTGGGTTAGTCCATTATTTTTAAAGTGTTGTGCAAGCCATATATCCAACCTATTTGATCCCACAAGTAATAATTATATGTTTAGGGTTGAATGTGAATGTTTTCATGCTTTAAATGGTGTAGATTAAAATTTCATAAGCTTTCATTGCCAGCATCCTTCGTATAAATAGTAGTACACTCCTTACCATCCATTGTGCAGCGTGTTGAAAGTTAGGTCATTAGATAGGTGTAGGCTTCGCTTTGTTGTACCTACAATTTATTGTTGTCCTCCTATCATTCAACCAATTTGCCACGAGGGTTAAAGCCTATCCCATTGTATGTAAAGACAGATGGCTCCAACTGTTGGTAAGACGGGGGGGGAAATAATGAGAGTTGAACCTAAAAGTCTAGACCTAGTCAACTCGAATCCAGAAATTAGAATAGCCTTTGAAAACTCGAGATGTATTCCCTTTTGTGAGAAAATACAAGCAGTTAGTCACCATGTGCAGTTGGCCATCATGTTTTCCTTGAATCTGAAGGAGGGAAAAATTAAATTAAGGAACCTAGAGCTAGTTATTTTAGAAAAACTTATTGTTGATGCCACAACTATCCCTGCATATGGAGAAAAGTTGTTTAAGGGAGATGATTTGAATGTGTCATTTTTCAAAGAGTTTGTAAAGCCACAGTTCAAAAATAAGTTTGACACTACTTTTCCTAGCACACATCTCTAGAGCCATTACAGCTAGCTACTCAAGGTTATTCAAAGATATTTCACCTGTGAGGATAGGTTCAATAGAGTTTATCAATGTCACCTCATACTTTCGGTGCATTTCACTACTAAAAAGACCATGAATCTACCATACTATTTGTTCAAGAGACTAGGGAGTATGGCAGAGAAAGTGAAAGTTAAGAAGGACGATCACATGTCCAACCTATTTCAATTTTCTTTGATAAATATTTTGGTTATGTATGAGCTTGAAAAGAATAAAATTTTGTGGCAAAGTTTTTTTGTCTTGTCTAGGTCTGCTACCTCAAGTAGATATTTCACGTATGGATTTTTTTGAAGAGAAGGAAGTGCCCAAAACTGAGCCAGTGATCAAGACAGTAGAAAAGAAAAAGAGTCAGGGTAAGAAGGTGAGTAAGAAGGGAAAAGAGAAGATTCAGATAGCAGAGACTCAAACAATAGAGGTGGTCCAAACTGCACAAGAAGAGATACAATTTTTATTGAGGCCTAGAACCAGGTTGAGGACTAAACAAACTACTGAAGAGCCAACTCCTCATCAAGTTGCATACATTTCCCCAATGGAGATACATGAAGAAGAAGAAGAGCCTGAGGATGAAATAACAATGAAGGAAATAGTGGAACATTGAGAAGGGATAAGGAAGTAGCTAGGAAAGGGAAGTAAAAAGTTCCAGTAGCAGAAGAAACCCAGGTAGTCTTGAGACTAAGAACCAAGGGGGGAAACAAGAAATTAATTAAGAATCCATCTCCTCAACAACCTATTGCTATTCCAGAAGAAAGGCTAGAGGCAGTTACAGGTGAACCACAAAATGTTCAAGTGGAACAAAACCAAGACAAGGAGATTGCAAAATTGCAGGATGATCTGGCTAAAGCACACCTTTAGATTGCTTACTTGCAGAAGGAGAATAGGGAACTCATATATGCATCCTCATAGATAGCTCAACAAGTAGATGGTGACACATCTAAATTGCCTTCTAAACCTATTGTTCAATAAAAATGCAATCAGGTGATATATGTTGAAAAAAATGGAAGAAACTAGAATGAAACCTAGCAGGCTTGTGACCAAGGAAACAATGCCTAAACTAGGATGGATGGAATAGATGAAGAAAATAGTTTAATTACTAGAAAATTCTACATTTTACTAGTGGAAGGAATATCAAAGGTTACTAGAAGATCTTAAAGTATGTCAGCTACAAGCTATGCAGGTGGCAGATGATAATGAAGAATTTAAAAGGCGTGTTAATCACTTAATAGTGGAAGCTAACAAAAGTATAATTGAATCCAATGATGCACTTCATAGAGAAAAGGTGTTCCTAAAATGGTCCCTCCCTACAAGAAAAAAATTGAATCAATACTACATTAGAAGCTTGATTCCAAAGAGGAGACCGAGGGTCATGAAACAAAAATTATCAAAAGCTTGGAGATTGGTGAAGAAGTACAAACCGGTAGTTGGAGTGCTTGCATTTGGGAACACACCTAATCCAAGACCTAAGCTATAGACAACATCAAATTCACCTCAGCTAGCATTGATCAAAGAAGCTGACACTTCATCCAAAGGAGCTAAGACCAAGACATCTCCCAATAAGCCTTTAGCTAGTAAAAGGAAGAGGAGGTAATGGTTTACTTGTTGGCTTTTCAAATTTTGATGATTGCTAGAAACTTTCAGTGTTGTGTAGCAGAGATTGTTATATTTTTACGAAGGCTGTATGGATCAGTTTTTTTTCTTTCTGAAGGTTTCTTATGTAGTATGAAGTTTTTATTGAATAGTTAGGGCCGTCTTGTGTAATTTGAAGCGGGAAAGGAGGTACAATTAGTATTTTTGAAATTTTCTGCACAAGCGCTGTGCAAATGTTGCGCACATGTTACACATGGTTTTTTATGGTGTTTTAAGGTTGCCACATGTCATGGGGAGAATGGAGGAGTTTGTTTCTTTATCAAGAGCCTGCACAGTGCCCAGTCATATGCAAGTTGTTTTCTAACATGTGAGAAGTCATGTCAATAGGAGCAGTTGCACAACATATATGGGATGTTGTTTAATTTTTCATTCCTAAAGCAGAGATTCGATGTTAGGATAATGCGTTCCTAGATTAGAACTGTTATCTAGATAGGATAAGAAGATAGAGTTAAATTAGTTTTTGTATTTTTCACTAAAAGCAGGGATAACTTCAAGATTTGCTTATTTATTGTTGATAAAAAACAATTAGTTTCTGTTTTTTTGGTTGGTTTGATCCATGCAATGGATAACTCATGCATCAAACTTAGTCATGGAATTTTTGAGGATGTAAACCTATTTAATGCCATGTAATAAAAGGTAGAAAGGGTAGGTTGTTTAGTGAACTAATCAGATCATACCTATGTGTGGTGTGATATATTTTCAATAAATAAAATACTCAGTGCATAATTTTTCCAGTTATCATTCGAAGATTCTTGTGGTACCTTATTTCGAATCTGTGTTTCTCCTTTGTACTACTTGCGTTACTTATTTTTCTTCTGTCTGTTTTCAAAAGGCATAATGGAAAAACTTTGCTAGGATTCATCATGCATGTTTTAGTACAGTTGTGTCTTACTGTTTCATATGAAATGAAATGCATTATGCTTATGTTTATCTTGTTCTTTTAAGTACTCAATAATAAAATTTGTAAACATAATCCTCATATGGTATGTTACATGTGAATGAGTGTTGTTATATGTTTTATTTCCCATTGTACTACAATCATTATCAATTCAAAGTATGTACTTGACAAGCCTCTATCTCTATAGTTGGTTGATACAAGCATTAGTATAATAAGTTAATAATATTTATGGTCACGTGCACTAATGTCCCAGATTCCTCCACCAAGTTTCCCCTAAATTTTACAAATCATATTAAGATCTAGTCTCTATCAAATTATGACCTTTAGAGTCCTCTATCTTTATATTTGAGCGAGGGAGACCCCTTCAACTAGAAAGGATTAGTTTCTAGTACAAAGTGGTCTTGTGGTTACCTTTTTGGCCCTTTCCTCAGCCTAAATGGATTTACGGAGTGATAACACACATTATCACATGCACACGTGTACTCAACACCGCATGTACACAGCACCACATGCATGACATGTACACAACACCACTTGCACACATCACCACTTGTACAGCATGTACACATCACCAAACGCACACATCACGACTTGTAAAATCATGCACACAACACTATGTGTACATAGAACCACATTTACAACATGCACGAAACACCACATGTGCATAGCACTACATATACAACATGTACATAGCATCATATGTACACAGCACTGCATATCCAACATGTGCACGGCACCATATGCACACAATGTCGCATATCCATCATGCACACAGTACAATATGTACACTATAGAAATTTTGAATAATAAACACTTATTCACAGAGATTATCCCGATTATACACTATTGCAGAATACATGCATAATACATAACCTCCTCTACGTTGATCATCAATTTAGCAGCATTAAAAACAATGAAACATCAATCGCATGCGCACATTAACACAGTATGTAACCCGGGGAAAGCATACAGCTGAAAACCCCACATTATCTGTATATTGTAATGATTGAGAACATGTAACAATACATAGTACAATACTCCTCACAAGTACTTAGTACTATCTCCACATGCTACACACAAAACTAGCTCAGATCTGATCAATCACAGCTCAAATCTCCTCCACTGCTTTGCCTGCCTCCACTGCACAATCCAAAGTGAAAATCATGTGAGCACAAGCTACAATTGCCTTGATATTGGCCCACATTGTGCAATCCTCATTGGCATTACTCAATCCATGCATGTGCAAATCTCATGCACAACTGATAGTCACAACTCACCCTTTCACTTACCTCTAACACCTGTCTCTATTGAATTGTCCATGCACTGAGTTAACTGATGTATTCTTTAGTTTCTTTATGAGTTAATAATTAGTGAATTAATTAATAATTAATTCACACAACTCATCACTAGAGTATTCTTTAGTTAGACTAAAATACAACTAGTTCAACTAAGTCAAACTGAACACAACTCCATCAACTCCACATCCAACTCCACAGAACTCACATGCATGAGTTCTAACTGAATTCCTCCATGCAATAGCTCAACTAACACATAAGAAACCACGTGATTCCTTCTGTCAGCTGCATGTGCCAAATCCGTAGCTCGAACTGAAGTGCTCCAAGAGAATAAGATAATGTTTAGAGTCCAAATATTACTAAGGGCTAATAATATTTGATTGTTTCTATTTTTAGCCTAGCAGTCTAAAAATAGACTCTGATCACTCCACTGTGAACCAAAAATAGAAGTCCATCTATTTTTCCCAACATGACCAATCATCCATAAACAGCATCCTGCAACTCATAGACCATGATCCATATGTCTAAAAATAGACTTTGCGCCAAAAATAGCCTGCAGGCTCACTTAGTGAAGGCGACTTCTTCCCACTAAGCTCCATCATCTTGTTGCATTTTCAACACTCCATCTCAACAAGATATGGATTATCTGCAACCCCTATCCTGTAGCTCTCGAATGTTCTGCATGCAACACATTTGCCCGATCCACTTGCTCCAACAACACTTGGAACAAAAACACTCCCAACTGACCACTCTGTTGGGCTAGGAACATACTCTGATGCTGAAGCTCTACCTGCTACTGACAAGTGTTCCCTCTCTGACATCTGCGCTATTGCAACATCTCCATGCATCTCGCGCCATTGCACACCTCTCTGTGCCACCTAGCACTGTGCAAAACACTTGTGCCTCTTGCATTGCTGCAGCCTGCTAGCTATGCGCTGTCCTGGGATTCCCTACATTGTCGCTTTCTCTGCCGCTCCATCTGCATTTGTCTCTACCCAATCATTCAGTTCCTACTACTCCACATCGGGGCTCCCGTAGCAAGTGTTGAGCCTCAAACCTGCACTCATTTACCTGTCCTCCCAACAGCTTTTTCCTACTCACTTCTCTCTTTTGTCATCATTTCCTCCATCAACTTGTTCAATTCATTGCATTATATGTCTTTTTAACATGATTTGTTGACTGTGCTAATGATTGACTGTTGGTTTAGAATTTTGGTACAAGTGCTGCAATTCTGCAGCTAATACAGCGTTTCCGCAGCCGATCAGAGATTCCGCAGCCATTTTCTTGTTTGCTATGTTCCACGTGTCCTCCAAAGGAAAGGGCCACATGGGCAGGTTGGTATGACTGTGTACATGGTTCGTGTGCTATCAGCTAAGCCAACTCGCTCATATATACCCCCAGTCAACGCAGATGTAACCACGGTCAAACAGCAAGGTTCCAAGCGGTGGCACGGCTCTGCGTGAGCAGGTGAAGCACGTAACCACAGTTGGCATCTTCTTCGAGCCACGAAGACGGCAGGGGACAAGAATCTAATCGTGGATTTATCATCCACGATGACCGTTTCCTCAAACAGTGCACGGTGTTGCTGCGTGTCTTTTGCACAGTTAATTAGTTAGCTGGTTGTTAGCTTAGTTTACGCAGAAGACAGTTTGTCTCTGCTGCTATAAATAAAGCGTTTGCATACGCTTAGTAGTTAGTCTTTAAGCTTAGTTTTTGGCTGTAATCATTTTGTTTATAAAACTCTGTTTCAAAGACTGTTTTATACAGCTTTTGTATTCTGTGACATGCTGATTTAATATCAAGAAGACTGTTTTGCTCCTATCCGTGTAGCTGATTTTTAACTAGTTGAGTAGATGGAGGGCCCCCGTCTGCCACAACCTATGTACAGTAGTTTTTAATTTCATTTTCCTGCACTTCTTATGTTTTCATTTTCACATGTATACTAATGTACAGTTTGATTTCTGCAATTTTCGTTTCTTTTGACATGTATAATATTGTACAGTTTGAATTATGCCTTTACATTCCCAGCATTTTTCAGAACTGATCAGTTTGTTCTTGCAGGTGTGTTAGGAGCCCGGGATAGTGTGTTTTTCCTTCTTTTTATCACTAGTGGCATTTGAAGTTGTCTTATCTAAACTGCTGATTTTTACCTTGACTTGCATTAGTTTCATTGCTTAGTTTACTTTAACAGGTTTTGTCAAGTTGCTAATCTCTTGATGGTTCTCTTTATCATAATTCACTAACTTTCGTGGGACCAAAATATCATTTAATTGCAGCTTGGTTTATTTAGTTTTGGACTCATATTGCTAATTCACTCCTAACTCTTTTTCACATGATCAATTTAGCTAAAGGCAGAATGTTAAGGGAGAATTAAGTAGTGTGATTCGTCACTTAATCTTTGCATTGTTTTAGATTCAATAGAGGAGTTAGAGTAGTGTTCTTGCTTTCAATTGAGTTAATGTAGATGTCATTTTCATCCTTATCAGCAGTAGAGGTATTGGACTAGTGCCATTGGTCTTTTTGTTTGATGCTTTACTTTCATTTGAAGCTTTAATTTCATTCCAAGTTATTTTTCAAGTTTTCTCTTTAAATTTCAAGAAGCAATTAGAAATCGCCACATACACACACACTCACTCACTTGTTTATAACTTCATCACATCACATTAGTAAGATAAGTCACACATGAACTAAAAACGACAAAAAGAACTAGAAAAGGCTGCTTAAGTATATATTGTACACTTCACTTCATCAGCTTACGAGCCCCGGGTTGACAATTTATGATAGCAATTTAGACAACACTAAATTGACCAAACAGCAAGGTCTCATCCAAGAGGTTGGGTACCTCAAGGATCCTACCCCTCCTCCTTGGGATGATCAATCCACATCACCCCACCTCCTACCTGGAGGTATGGCCGCATGTGATCCCTCAGCCCACTTGGCTCAAATTTTCCCCCTACTGGAGGTCTCTGCATGAGTAGATGTCTCTACTCGATCTCCTCTCTGCTTCCCTTGTTGTGGCTACTCCACAACCTCCTGAAGTTGCTGCACCAATCGTGGCTTCTCCACAATCGTCTGAGACTTCTTTTAGCTCTGTATGTTGAGAGGTAATATACGCTCCCTCTCAACCACCAAGTCTCCATCAGTTGCCTCGCTACTCAAGGCTTTGCATGCATCTACATGCAACTGATAAAGGTTCCTGACTCGAACCCCTATCTTCCGGGGTTCTCCAGTTGTCTTGTTGCTCAGGAAATCCTTTCCCTTGCTGAAGAAAACATCATATCCCTTGTCTTCTAACATCGTCACAGAGATAAGATTCTTCTTCAATCCTGGAACATGCATCACTTCCTTCAATCTGAAGGGTTTACCTGACTCCCTCTCAAAGGAAATGGTACTGATACCGGTCGCACTGTATCTACCATCATCGCTCATCTCGATGTGCACTCCAAGATCTTTCTCATCCATATCAGAAAACAAATCTCGATCTCCTGTCATGTGAGAAGATGCACCACTGTCCAAGAACCATACCGATCCCATCACACTTGATACCAAGCATGCGATCAGTGAAAAATCCAGCTCAAACTGCGAGGCTAAGGCCTCTCCCGCTGCAGATCCAACAACTTGCTTATTTTTCTTCTTCTGCAGACAATCTGTGGCATCTCCATTCTTAGCTTTGATGTTTCTGAGTTTATCCTTGAGCGCCATTCCACCAGCTCAAAACTCAACCGCTTCTGATCTAAAATTCGTGAGAACAAAGTATTTCTTGTACAGAGATCGATTGTATGGGCATTCACCAGATATCTCACCTTCCAAAAGAAGGATGAATCCAGAAGCTACCTGGCCCGATTACAGACTCTGCCTGAAGAAATAAAATGTAAACACTTTCTGAATAATAGATCTGATGATCAATCCCGCTTTGATATCCTGTAGAACTTTTTCTACAAATCAACCAGCTCTGATACCATGTAGAAATTTTGAATAATAAACACTTATTCACAGAGATTATCCCAATTATACACTATTGCGGAATACATCCATAATACATAACCTCCTCTACGTTGATCATCAATTTAGCAGCATTAAAAAAAATGAAACATCAATCGCATGTGCACATTAACACAGTATGTAACCCGGGGAACGCATACAGCTGAAAACCCCACACTATCTGTATATTATAATGATTGAGAACATGTAACAATACATAGTACAATACTCCTCACAAGTAATCAATATTATCTCCACATGCTACACACAAAACTAGCTCAGATCTGATCAATCACAGCTCAAATCTCCTCCACTGCTTTGCCTGCCTCCACTGCACAATCCAAAGTGAAAATCACGTGAGCACAAGCTATAATTGCCTTGATATTGGCCCACACTGTGCAATCCTCATTGGCATTACTCAATCCATGCATGTGCAAATCTCCTGCACAACTGATAGTCACAACTCACCCTTTCACTTACCTCTAACACCTGCCTCTGTTGAACTGTCCATGCACTGAGTTAACTGATGTATTATTTAGTTTCTTTATGAGTTAATAATTAGTGAATTAATTAATAATTAATTCACACAACTCATCACTAGAGTATTCTTTAGTTAGACTAAAATACAACTAGTTCAACTAAGTCAAATTGAACACAACTCCATCAACTCCACATCCAACTCCACAGAACTCACATGCATGAGTTCTAACTGAAGTCCTCCATGCAATAGCTCAACTAACACATAAGAAACCACGTGATTCCTTCTGTCAGCTGCATGTGCCACATTCGTAGCTCGAACTGAAGTTCTCCAAGAGAATAAGATAATGTTTAGAGTCCAAATATTACTAAGGGCTAATAATATTTCACTGTTTCTATTTTTAGCCTGTCAGTCTAAAAATAGACTATGATCACTCCACTGTGAACCAAAAATAGAAGTCCATCTATTTTTCCCAACATGACCAATCATCCATAAACAACATCCTGCAACTCATAGACCATTATCCATATGTCTAAAAATAGACACAGTCTAAAAATAGACTTTGCGCCAAAAATAGCCTGCGGGCCCACTTAGTGAAGGCGACTTCTTCCCACTAAGCTCCATCATCTTGTTGCATTTTCAATATACACCACACTGCATATCCAACATGTACATAGCACCATATATACCTAGCACTGAATATGCAATATTCACACAACACTATCTATACCACCCTATTCATAACATTACATAAATAACATGTACACACACTATATATACACAACACGGTACACCGCATGTGCACAACATCACAGATGCAACATGTACAACATATACAACATATGCACAATGGTAGCACTGCACATCTAAAACCGCAATCTCTCTACCAAGAAACATTACTTCTAGTGTCTCTCTGCCATCCATGCTTATCTTAGCATCCCGCAGACCACACCGCTTTCATTTCACTGATGTGTCCCTCGGTATAGCCTGTTCATAACATAGACATAATATAATCAGATACTATCAACTCATAACCACATGATATTGATATCATATATTTTTCATGACTACTCTTCCACTTGATTCCTCATAAACCAAGAACCTCTTCATGTCATTCACTTGTGTAAGAAATCATTCCTCCACAAGAATGATTCCTAACAACCCTATCAGACAACAACATACATACATATATATATATATATATATATATATATATATATATATATATATATATATATATATATATATATATATATATATATATATATATATATATATATATATATATATATATATATATATATATATATTAGAATTAATAATCATGATACATGATGACCTTATCAGACATGAAATACATACATACATACATGTATACACATATAGGCATCAGTATAATCAAGATCACAACATAATTACTAGATATCATAACGTCAAGCTTAAGAGAACTCTCTTTATGTGTGCAACACATGTGCAACATTGAGAACAACAATTCCCAATGTATCCAAGGCATATGACACCTCAAATCCATTCACCTTACCTTTCTTGATTACCTTTCCCATGGTTGTCTTGTCATCATCCATTTACACCAATGGACCCACCCAATCCAACTGGTTGTCGTACTCTTGCCTTCAACTGCCCTTATGCATGCACCAAGCTTCATCTAGGTCTTACCTTACCTGTTGGGTACCACACAGCTCTCCCTGAGCTCCATTAACTTACTCCTTCCCCAACCAATTCCCAAGACTCTCAAAACAATAAAGGCAAGTGAGAAGAAAACAAGAAAAAAACCATAGAAAACCAACAACAATATGACACCACAAACAAAGTGTGAAGGCCTTGCACCAAGCATAAATAGCACCACAAATCAAGCTCAACAAATCATAAAAGATCCAAAAGAAAAAGACTAGAAACAGATAGCATGATTCCATCCCATGGTTCCCAAGGAAAGCTCAAATTGAGCCTTCTTCAAGATTTCATGGCAACCTACCTTGTTGTGCAACTCCCTGCATCACACTACCATAAACACATAATTTTCAGTGCATAAATAAACATAACAACATACTAGTTACCTTACCTTGTTGTGCCAAGCACGTTGCCTTGTAGTTGAACATACTTGTGCCATATCTCAAGGGACTCCAATTCTTGAATGAATCCGGCTATAACTAGAACTAGTTAATATATTTGTCAAATACATGTTTAGGAATATAACATATATCCACATAATGGCATATGAAATATAGGTTAAGAATACTTCATGTATGCAAAGCACTCCTTCATTTGGAATCACGGTTTTCAAACATAGCCAGAGGAATTTTCACCCAATTCCTTTCTTTTACCTTTACCTTGCTGCAACTAAGTCTTATTATGTACTGTCACGTCACCCAATGGATAGTTATATAAGCAAATCAACTATTATCTTGTCATGCTAATACCAAGCATGTTTCTTGCAACTATTCACACATGTCAACCACATGTTCCAAATATCAAGACAATCATATCTATCAATTTGAAATCAACATTTACCAAGACTGACAATCATGTCATAATCCATAGTCAAATCATAGTCATTAGACATAATGCTACAAGTGTCACCTATTACACTGAAGTACATACCAGTTGTCTCAACACATATGTGTTAGTACAACCATCTTAAAACAAGATCATTTCTTCATGCAATCTTACAAACGCATACTCATATCATGCAATTAATCAAACATTCAAACAAACTATAAGCATACCATGTTAGATAAATCAGCTATATGACATAATAGACACCAAACACTCAAAACCAAATAGACGACATAATCAAACATTCAATCACCAAATATACAACATAAGCAAAATCATATCTTAATGTATCTCAAGGGAGGCTATCTTGTCTACACAATCAAGCTAGATTAGAACGATATAACTTCACAACATATCAACTCAAACATAAATAAGGTAATGATATCCATAATAGTCACTATCTCACATGTTCACATCATAAATTCATAAACAATTATCATTCGTACACAATAATCACATCTGCACAGTCGGTCTAGATTAGTATGACATGATATCACAACATATTAACTCATACCTAAATTGCATAACCCTAACCATTTGCATAGATCAATCCAACTTAGTATGATACATATAATATCAAGATATTAGTGTAATAACCATAATAATCAAGTTACTAGCATATAACAAAAAGAACTTATATATCATGCTCATCAACAACATATAACCTAATCATCAATCTAACTATCATATAAGAATAATAAGTTAACCTATAACATACTCATCAACAACATATAACATAATCATCAAGGTATCTAACATAAAACAATAATAGCAATGCATACAACCATAGGTTATTATCATTCATGATTATCTGACACATGTGCATATGACTACACTAATCAATTAGCATCTATCATGTACGTAACCATAACATCAATAAAATGTAAGGCATACACATAACCATAATGCATATAACAATCCTTAACCTACATACTTGCATGCCCAATATACAATATGTAGGACGACATGCTCTTGCATCGAGGTCCAATGCTACAACTTCACTTTGATGGTTTGCATCTCCTTCTCTATCTAGTCCAACACATTAGCATCATAATATACCAATATCATCATGATGACATAACTACATCCAATGACCTCACAATGCATATCTAACCTATTATGCATGCATAACCATAACCATAATAACGCATGCACAACAACCTATAGCCACTGACATGCATAACAAATGCATATACAACCATACACTCATGATGACACATTCCACAACAACACCATCAACCTTCACATGGTGACATCACTACAACCATGATCATCACCATGAAAATGCAACAAGAACATGCACTACAGCATAAGGAACACACATGCAACTGACATGAATGCATGACCAACACACTGCCCATCCAGTTTGAGGGGTGAACCATGCTCTAATACCACTATGTTGTATCAAATATCACACAAGGAGAACAAAAACCAGAAACCACCCAAGGATAATGGAACCCCCTTTATTATCACTCTGTAATGCCCTCCTCCCACATCTACCCAAGTAACCAATTAACCGGGGTAAACATGTGACGAGAAGTTACTATGATATGATTCGACTCCCTATGTGTTAGTTAAGGAAGTGGAACCAGTAGAACACATCACATAGACCTTCCACATCACCTACAGAACTCCCAAGAGCCATCCCAACCACTTAGGTAACCATCCCTTGGGTCGCATTGAGTTTTTAGACCATTAAACCCACAGATGCTCCCTTCATATGGGCATGCATGCATCCAGGAGGCTCTGTCCGCTCCCACAGCATGGGCATTCATGCGTCCAGGGACTTTTCTACCTAGTGTTGTGCTTGCGTCTCCAGGATTTGTGCCCCTTTTCAAGCCCAGAATCCAAGACACTGCCCAAAAACATCTGCAACTTTTGGAATCCATAAATTACATGATGAAAATAATTACAAATCAAAAACTAACTCCAGGACTAGGCTTGACCATCCCCAACTAGCACTGACATTCTATCAAACACTTGGCATCAATGAAATCTATAGGAATTGAATACAAGACAGAGCATAAACGATTGATAACTCATATGATGCTTGAAAAGAAAGATCACCACCCTCTCCCTTTAACTATTTTGACACCAATTAGGTCTTGCATCCATTATCCTTTCAATTACAAGTAAATACATGACAATAACCAATCATATAACCATGATTATAACTAGCATTAAACCATATAAATTATCAATGAAATAAAAACCATTAAAGCCACATATTAACAAGTACAAAAGCAAGATAACTTAGCTTTTATTAAACATAGGCAAAGTTGACCAGGTTCAAGACTTCCACATACCACCCGATCATAGACATGGCTGAACCAAATATTTCTTTCAGTTAGTCACCCTCATGCCATATTCCAAGCATGAATGTGGGATCTAATGAATAAACTAATCCAAAAATAACCAAGGGAATCCAGAGGTTAAACCACCTCCACCCTCACCAAACCGTGATCTCACAAAACCGGCACTAAGATCACAAAACCAAATTGAGCTAGGAATGCCTTCGAACTCCATCACTATCCTTGAGGAATTTTATATCTCCTTATCTCTTAGGCTTTACCACAATCCAAACCAGATCACTAGGCCCTAAAATAAGACACTAGTCTCTCAGGCTTTATTGCAATCCACACTGAATCACTAGTCCCTAAACCATGACTCCACCCTCAGGATTTACTATGTATCCCGCCAAAACTGGTCAAGGGATTCCTAAGCCTTTCGGATTTTTGTGAGACCACCTCTACCCCGGATTCTGAAACCTTCCAGAAATTCTAAAGCTCAAAATCGAGAAAACAATCCCATCACACCATGGCTATCTGGAAAAAGGAAAGGCTAGGTTGAAATCCACTGTCATAACTGGAAAAACCATGTCACCGACAACAATAGAACCATGTACCAACATGTAAATCCATGCATGTAAAAAATAGCTAGGAAATCACACATGCAATATGTTACCTACAAGCATTCCTGTTGAATTTGCTTGATCATACTCTTCCTTGCTTCATCTTTGCTTTCCTTCCTTTGTTTTATTTTCCTTTCCTTGCTCCAAAGCTAGGCAAAATCTTAACTCTGACAAAATCTTCCCAACTGATCCTCAAAAGCATTTTTATCAATGAGGCCTCTATTTTCTTTAATTTCCATTATTTTCCTCCTCACATGAAACATGTGACCTTTCACCTTCCTTTTCTCCTATTTTCCTTTACTTTTATAAATAAAATGCGCCAAAATACCTTTTTTCCTTTTAAATGCCTTTTCCATTTCCTTTTCCAATTTCCTTAGCCATAATAAACAAAATGAACACCCACACTAGGATGTCTTTTCCCAACATTCAGCTTGGAATACGAGTCCCTTAACCGTTGTCTTGTTTTTCCTTTATTAATTTTTATTACATGAACTTTTAACCAGGGGTTGTTACAATTGTTATGACATGATAAATATATTAACACTCATTGTTTTCCATCCACCTCTTTGATTTACTTAAATGAAAAAATAATCATGTATAAAAACTCTCTGCTATCCCTGAATTAGGTAACCAACGACTAGAAACTGAGAATTGAGAGAGAAGAAACAAGTAGTGTATTGAGCAATGGTGTATTCTCAAGATGAAATAAGGTTTGGAAATCAGTTATTCAAATAAGGTCTAGAAATTAGTTATTCTCAAGATGAAACAAGTTATCTGAAGATGAAATTTCAGGCCTTATGAGGACAAAATCACAGAGATCCAATAGTTTCAAGGTCGACCATATTAAAAAGCTTCAAATCAAGCTCTTAAAAGGTGTGTATTTTTAAATTTGCATAATTTTTATTGAAAAATCAATTTGAAGTGATTCAAAGGGCATATAAAAGCATAGCTACCATTATTTGATTCCAAAATTACTTGTAAACGAAAAAAATGATACACCCATTAATGTCTCAGAAATATTTACTAGGATGCATGAACAAAAGGAAGAAGGAATTTTCCTATATAGGAAACTCATCCATGCAGAAGGAATTATCTCCTTCAAAATTGTGCAGTTATTTCAGAGGTCAGTGTTGTGTGTGAGACGATTATTCACACAGGTTGCAGCTGGAGGACCCAGGAGAAACTATGCAAGGAAATAGGAGGCTTGGAGGACTGAAGGAAGGCATATGTGTTGTCTATTATGTCTATGAGTAGCAGTGAGGGATTGTACTGAGAGCTGGATAGCTTTTGAGCTAAAGCTTTGTGTAACCCTGAGATATTTCCACTTGTATGATAATACAGATAGCGGGGTTTTTAGTTGAGGCTTTCCCCAGAGTATTCTTCTGTGTTTCATGTGTATGATTTCTTCTTCTCTGTTATATATGTTCCTATTTGATCTTTCTCAAATTGATTAAGCTTCCGCAAAGCTTGATAGTAGAAGTATATCAAGTATTTTGCTTTAGTATATTGCATTATCAGGTGATCTACAGTGAGAATTTCTACACAAAATAGAATCAATAAACAAGCTAAATGACATCATTTCATGCATTCTTTTAAAGAATGAGAACACATTTTTCTTTGCTTTTAACCTTATCACAAACCTCCCTCAAAAATTAAATCCACAAGAAGTTAGCACTGATGTTCTATGGGCCTTATATGATCATCTAGCCCATTAGACAAGTTGCATATAAATTCAATCTTCTAGCCCACTCAAATATTCATCCAATCTTTCACATGTCATGTCTAAAGAAGGTAATATGATCAAATTGCAAGGTGAAAATTGACATGCTATAAATTGGTGAAGAAGGGTCCATTTGACTCTAGCCTGTGGTAGTATTGGTCATGAGAGAGTCTCAATTGCATTAGGGCATGATTCAAGAAGCATTGATTCAATGGGAAGATATGTAGCCAAGAGATGCCATTTGGGAACCAACAGTGATTCTATAAAAAATTCCCCACCTTTGACTTTGAGGACAATGTTGCTTTTTAAGGGGGAAGGCATGTTAGAGTCTCACACTAACCTCCCTACTTTAAGCTACTTAGGAGTTCATCATTAATGTATCCAACCATCTTCTTTTATTTACACCCATTAAATAATTATGGATAGTTATTTAATGTAAAAATATTTACTCTATTGAATAAGTCCCACTAGGTAGTTGATAATCATTTATGAGGGGACCATAAATAACTAGGGTTTTGTTTCAAAAATGTATCTAAAGAGCTAAGAAGCTATGAGATGTTTTGTGAAGTATCATTGTATTGGAAGCTCTACTTAATGAAAATTTGCACCACCTTAAGAGGCAAATCTACATTTCTTTTCTTCTTAGGATAATCACTAATTCAATAATATATTTTACATATCTTATATTTTACATATCTCATCTAAATTCTACTTTATATATATATATATATATAATTATAATTTGTATTTCAAGTCTAAAGATAAAAACTAACTATCCATGGGTGGACTTATAACAACATAACATTAAAAACAACAAAATAATACAACAAACAATATCAAATAAGGCGTTGTCTATCAAATTCACCCGGACAATAGGTTTCTTGCCGAAATCTAGTATTTTTTTCTTCAAAAAAATCAGAATGCTGGAGTGTTTGAATCATTTTTTTGATGGTGGAAATGGATTCAACACCATCAAGAACCCTTAGGGCACCCAAAATCCTTAAGTTTGCAACTATAACCCACATTTTCAAAAATTTATGCTAGATTTTGTCATAATCTTGCCAAAATTTTCATTATTTTTCTGAGCTAATTTGTGGGTTCTTTAGACTACACTTATCAAATAATATAAAAATCATCTAAATAACGAGCAGTGTGAATAGGCATAAAAATAAAAAGACAAGTTGAATACTTAATAACTTAGGATTACAAATATTTAACCTCTTTACTAATAACAACAATAATATTCCTAGTCATCATTGAGACTCTTGATTGATGCTCTCGAATCAACGAACGTCCTCTTTGTGACCGAGACTCATGTGAGCCCTGTTCAACCCTTCCCAACTATTGTAGGTTACCATTGGATCTCAGTTTGCAGGTAGGAGACAAGGAGCTCAAGAGGGGTGTTACACAGTAATTTGTCACTGGCCTCATATCCCCTGACCTCGGATAAAATCAGTCTCTAAGCGACATCTCCGTTGTGTCATACATCAAATGAATGTGTCCATATCTTCCTAATCATTCAATAATATTAAACAAGTGCTCTAGAAATCCTAAATATTGACCCTTTTAACCATGTTTCTACATCGTCGCAAGTAAACCTCATTCTTCCTGCGACGATTCTCTGTAATGCACTATAACGTTGCAACATCATCGCAGGGATACATTTGTTCTATGCGACGGTTAATTTTAAGGGCTTGACACAAGTACTCAAGATCTTTCTTGCGACGAGGGCTTTGAATACATTGCTTCCTTGTGATGTCATCGCTGAGCCCTAGTGTATGACTTGCAACGATCCAGATATGGCGAATTAGTTCAAACAGAATGCTTCTGGGTGGTTCTAGAACTGGTTGTTGGGTCAAGGGAGTTCGCCTTTCCTCCTCTGGGATGGTGGTTCCACCTTTTGAGAAACCTCCCTTGAGGATAAGCTCCCTCTCCCTCATTTATGGAGGCTCCTCCTCTTATAAAATCACTCCCTATTGCTATGATTAGCTAGTTTTGGGATTGAGCAAATCGGCTAGCTTTGGTGTGAGTTTGATAGTTTGCAGTGTGAATTGCTAATAGTTTAACAATTGGTTGTGGATTGTCCTAGCCTTATATTAGTGCTTATGAGTGAGAGAGAGAGTCATCATCTACTTGGGAGACCCTTTTGAGAGTGAATGCTTGAAGAAACATACCGGCTGGACCCTCCGAGAAAGCTTGCGACGTCAAGGCTTGGTTGTAAGCTTTGCTTTTGTTCATTTTAATAAAATCACTAGTGATTTCCTATGTCTTGTGTAAAATATACTTGATAGCTTATGGTTCCTTGACTCTGTAAGTAAATAGATCATTGTTTTACTCTGTTACGTGTTCTGTTGTTCTCTTGTGTTGTTTCAAGTGAATTGCTCATCGAGGAGAAGGAAACGATAGCTGAAGCGGTGCAACGAAAGCTCCATCGAACACCAGTTTGAGGTAGGCTCTTTCAACAATGACTATTTAAGGAAATTAGTTGTTGTTTTGTCTTGTTGTGACTAGACCCACTCTAGGGCTAAAGGGGTTGCCTCTGTCCGCAGAGGGAACATTTCCTACATCACAAGTTGGCGACTCTGGGGAGTCCTTTTTATGTTGTCTCTTGTTTGCTTTTGATTTGTTTTTGATTTAGTGTCTCTTGATTTTGGGGTTGAGTCATCAGTATTTTCGGTTACTTGAGTCAATTTGGTAGTCCCTCTCACTGTATGAGAGAACAGTCTCGTTTCCTTCAGGTATTTTTGCTTTGTTTTTCTCTTAATTCAGATCATCGTTGTTTATAGTTTAACAGCTACGATGACATCGCGCCTGTCCTCTTTGGTTAACCTACACGTTGCAAATATCCCTTCGTACAGTTGCGACGAGTCCTGAAATTGGACCGTCACAGAAGACAGTTGTACACCTACGACGATGTCACCCGGTTGCTAGCTCTGTGCTTGCGATGATTTTCCTTTCATCCCAGGTTGCTAGTTATAGTCCTGCGACGATTCCTATATAAGTTGTTTTTTACAACTTTACCTCCTGAATCAACCGGTGCTGCTTGTCCCCTGTTGTCTTTTGTCTCTCATCAACTTGTTTTGGTTGTATTTGGTTAAGGCACTTTTTCCTTGGTTTCATTTAAGTGAGTCTTGTGTTTTTAGACTGTGTGACCTAGCCCTTTTCGAGGTTTCGTCAAGAAGTCGTTTGGTTGGGTTACTCGTCCGTCCAAGATTCACCCACAACTAGCTGATTGATTTGTTTGAAGTTGTTTTACAGCTTGTTTTCTTCTAATTGGTCTTTAGTGTTTGGTTATTGAACCAGTTCCTCATATTGATTTGATTTCCACACTATCAAACATAGATCACGTTTTTTTGGATCAATCAGGTTTACACTTGCTTGTTTGTAGTTAAAATTCCAAAAATAACAAATATTGCATCTATACAGCATATGAAAGTGAAAGCACATTTGCATTACTGAATTTTCATGATTGAGAAATTGGAAAGCAAAGTTTAAATCTTTCATTAGTAGTTGTGAGATAGGTGTATTGATGCATTGTGTTTCTTAGTGCTTGCATTTGCTTGTCTTGGTTTGTGATCGCTTGGGAATGAACTCTTTAACCTCCTTTAGGTAGTTGTTCATCGAAACCAATGATGTTTTACTCATTGTAGTTGCATCCTAGGAATTGTTGAAATACATTGGGTAGGGCCTGAAAACCGAAACTTAATCCAATCTATTGAATGAACATAACAACACATTGGAACTTAACGCACATTTATCTAGAGGTCTAGGCTAGAGACGTGCTCCAACGTCGTTAAACCTAGTCACTATTGTTTTCGCTAAGGTTGGGTGATTCCTCCTTCTGTGATTCAATAGCTGCTAGTACAGACTTGTGCTCCTCGTACCGTCGAGTATATATTGGGAGACCCCACTAGGTTATCATCCTATCATCCATAGGAAGTCGAGTCTGTCGCCTTACGAATCGTAATGCACCGAACACAACATTCGGGAAGATTGACTGCCGTACAGAAAGTCCTTGGTCATTTCTCTTTCATTTGATCACCAAGGTGTATATGCAGTTTTGCGGTTTGTCTAGTAAACCTCTTGTCTAGTACTCCAGAGTAGTCACTTTCGTTCCTTTTTGACTCCTTAAAAGAAAAGGATCATCTGAGCACTTGTCCTTTCAGGCTCATTAAATATTCGAAGGCAACTAGAGTCATCTTTTGTCCTTTTTCTCAACTCTTTAAATATGAAAAGGTCAAGTTTTGTTCCTATGTCATAAAATTTATTTGACCACGCTCACATTTTCCCTGTTAATCTTGACTGTGTTTTTGGTTCGCGTCGAGTTGTGACCCTACTCGATTATCTCTTTTTCTGGGATCTTGAGTTAAGTCATCCTGGTGGAATCACCGATCTCGTCCCCTGTACCAAGTGACCAAGACTCTGCATCCCCTGTCACTTCTGAGGTATCGACTGTTAGTGATACCCTTCCTATTATCCCGAGTATTCAACCTCTTGACTCTCAAGCTCCAGGAGGGGAATCTTATGATATCAATTGGAATCCTATTTGGGAACCTTCAAAAGAGGACTTCCTGGTTACTCCCCCTGGTGTTTCGACTGCAATGTCCTCTTCCAACATGGACGAGACGAACCCTGTTACTAATGAAGAGAACCTTGTATCAAGTGGAGAAATTCCTCTTCCCACAGAGGGTTTCCCCTTTCATTCGGGTCTTGGCATGACATTTCCCCTCCTCTATCGTGCCTTATCTGACCTCATGCATTCCATGTCTCTTAATCTGAGTTCTGTGTGGTCTCGTACTATAGCCCCGACCTCAAAGCCTTTCATACCTCGGATTCACAATGTGTCTGTCACGTCTGTTCCATCCATACCTACTGTCTGTGTGGCCTCTACAGCTCCTGCTGTCAGTGTCGTTGTTACGTCCTCGGTGGTTACCACTATTACTGGTCCCTCAATTGATCCCACTAGTGGTGGTCCTTCAGCCTCGGCATCTGGAGTCGTAAATCCCACAAGTAGTATTTCGCTCTCTTCCGGTTTCATTCCGGTAGGGTGGACATATGAGAAATACATGTTTTCTCTTCAAAACCTAGATCCGCATAATCTGTTGCATTATTATGATCCTCGAGGGACTCATATTTATCATACTGGGTCCCTCCCTCCTCAGCCTACGGTTGAGGTTTTCGTTCCGTTATCTGTTGCCTGGGCTCATACTACTTACCATGGTGGCCAAGGACAGCCTTTTGCTTTCCAAGGACTATCGTATCAAGGGCAACCATATCAAGGGTAGTCGTATCAAGGGCAGCTGTATCAAGGGCCGCCATATCAAGGGCAGTCATATTAAGGGCAACCGTATCAAGGGAAACTTGTTGGCCTACAAGTACAACTTGTATAGCGAAAACCTTCAGCCCTCATGGGTTCCTCTTTTATCTACATAGGGCAACCTTCTGGTCAACCCGATCAGCCTCAATTCTAGTCAGGCCAACCTGTTGCTCAGCAAGGTCCACCCTCTGGACAAGTAGGCCAACCTCAGATCCAGCAAGGCCAACCTACTGTTCAGCCAGCTCAACCCTCTGGTCAAACGGGTCAGCCTCAGCTTCAGCAAGGTCAATCTATTACCTAGCAAGCTCAACCTTCTAGGCAAATAGGTCAACCTCAGTATCAACAAGGCCAGACTTCTAGCCAATTGGGTCAAACTCAATTTCAATAAGGACATCCTTCCAATCAAATCAATCCATCTCCTAGTCGACCGGGCACTCAAGCACTCGTTGTTTCTTAGGCCCCACCCGGTTTCCAGACTTAGGCTAGACTCCACACCCACCCTGGCCTCCAAACTCAACTTGGTTTTCAAGCCCAACCTATTTATCAAATGCAGCCTAGGCCTCAGGCACAATTTGGAGCTCAGCCGCAATACAGTCTCCAAGCACTTCAACAACCCCAAGGGCAACCTCAGGCTGCTCCGTATCAAAATTATTAGCAACCACAAGTCAATCCCTATCAAAATTTTCAACATCCTTATGTTACTCCTATTGGTCAAGTTGGTAACCAATGGGTTGCTAGTGGTCAAAACCTGGGTCAACTGTCTGGTTATACTTATAATCCCTATGGACAGAACCCTTATGGACAAAACCCTTATGGGAAAAATCCTTCTGGCCAAAATCCATGGGGGCAACAAGGGGTTGGATGGAACCCTAATGTTGGCTCTTATCAGAAGCCTATGATGTCCTTTAATCCTCAATTACCTTTCCTGGAAACCTTGGAACTGCCTGATGTGTCCAAGCTCACGAATGATCCGATCCTTCATAATCCATATTGGCCACCAGTTCCGACCAAAATTCCCAGTGACTGTCCTAAATTTTACTGTAAATCTGGAGAGGATCCTCAAGCGCATGTCATGACTTATCACCTCTGGTGTTCCTCTAACTCATGGCTTGACAATTCTATCCGCCTCCATCTCTTCCAATGGACTCGCACTGGTTCAGCTGCGAAATGGTATATTAAGTTTGCTCGTGGAACTTTCCAGGATTTCAATTTGTTGGCAATGGCATTTCTTACTCACTTCCAATTACCAATTCGTTATGAAATGGGCACACACCTCCTTACAACTTTGAAACAGGACACGGCAACGCACATCTCCTATCATATTCATGAATGGAGAAGGTGGCGTCATTTGATTAAGTTCTAAATCCCTGATTAGCGTATGACTGACTGGTTTACAACCTCGTTTTTCGGTCTGATAGCCCACAATATTGCCATGGGGGCATGTGTTACTGAAGAGAAAGCTATCGCGCGTGCTCAATATCTCGATTTGGTTTATTCCCAATCCAGTACGTTGTATGATTACTTGCCCGATGCTCCGTGACCTGGAACTACTAAGGCTTCGTCAATGCCATCCGTCGATAGTGTCATTGGTTTCATTACTTCATCCACCCGAAAGTCTTCCGCGACCCTTGTGAAGCAAAAATCTACTACTCCAAATGAAAATGCTTCTCAGGCCCCATCTAATACTGGTAAAACTTCCAAAGTCAATGTTGTCCAGTCCACCGTGGCAGATAAAGCTTCGAAAGGTAAGAAAAAGGGAAAAGGCAAAAATAAATCCGATCCACCGAAGCAGGACCCTCCTAAGCCTCCGGCCGATGATGGTACCAAATGCAAACCCAAGTACCCTTGTCTCATCTATGACGAGGATCACTACACTAAAGACTATCCTCGACGGTTTGAGGTTAGTCATTTTCTTAAGGGGACCCCTGGAACTCCTGTTATGCTTAAGGAACCTTTTCCCTCTCAACAAACCCAAATGGTGGTCGATCAACCTCAGTCCTCTTCCACTTTTGGCTCTCAAGTTTTCATGGCTAGGACTATTCCCATTCATATAAGTACTCGATCGAAAGAATATCCTCCACCGCTGGAAAGGAACCTGAAGTCCCTTCAAGTGTTCCTTCGTCTAGTACTGGCCCTCTCTATATTGAACGACCTAGCAATGAGTTAGTCATTCGACCTCCTATGAAGGGAGTGCTTCAGAAATATTCTTACAACCCTAATGCTCGTGTCGTGCAGCACTATAGCATTGTTGAGGACTTAGCCCAAGCCCCTTTGGCTATGTCCGCTTTGGAAGTCCTCCAGAGTTGTCCCTCCCAAAGGAAGTCTTTGTTATTAGCTATTGGTGGCATTGACCCAGCCAATTCGGATTTAATCACTTTCGATCTTGACAATCATGTACCACGATTGCCTCATCAGATTGCTTTCCTCATTCAAGTCATCATTAACTCGAAGAATATTCATCGTACTGTTATTGATGAGGGCGCCTCCACTTGCATCATGTCTGTTGCTTGTTGGAAGGCCATTGGTTCCCTGACATTGAGTCAATCTCCTAATACTTTGGAAGCCTTTGATGGAAGAGATTCCCATCCTTTCGGTATCCTCCTGCATTTTCCCATCACTCTAGAGGGGAAGACAGTTGAGGTTGAAGTCGAAGTTGTTGATGCAAATTTGACTTACAACCTTCTATTAGGTCAAAGTTGGACATACGCCATGCGTGTTGTGGCCTCATCTCTCTTTCGTGTGCTTCGTTTTCCCCACCAAGGGAATATTGTCACGATTGATCAACTATCCTTCTTCGCCTCTTCTTCTTCGGATGGCAACATTCAATTTGTGGAGCATAACTCTATTCCCTATGAAAGTGTGGGTGCTATACTTTTCAAAGATCTTGCCCTTATGGGTGTCTTTTTTCTCCCACCTCCTAACATCGCCCCCATTAACATGATTTCTATCCGTTTTGATCCTTGGGTCATCCCTCCCGTCGATTAGGTAAACTCCTGGGGTGACGTCATGCCATTGAGTCCTATCGAGCTCAACTATGTTGAAATCATTTCCGCATTGGCTTCATCCTCCGATCCTGCTCGATCGAGTAGGCCTCTCGACACGTATGTACAATCCCCTTGGCTCGAATATAGTGTTTCTTCGTATCCGTTTAAAGAAAATCTTTCCTTTTGATGAAGCGATTTTAGAGACTATGTCATTTAAGGAGCCTCCCTGGTTTGATCATCACCATCGCTCCTTGTTTCTCCAAGCCATGGGGCCATGACTACCTATCTAGAGAAGTTTTCTTCCTGTATCCCCTCTTAGCCACTTCAGATGCCTATTCAGATTCATGAAGTTTTCTCTAAAGGCAATATGGGGAATATTATGCAAACTATGCCCATCGACATCTCTGTCAAACTAGGGATTGTTGAGAATATCCACATTGGAGTTACCTGTACTCCAGAGGAGATTTAGCTTTATACCGATCTATTCAGATAATTTCGCGATGTTTTCACTTGGTCATATGAAGAAATGCCCGGTATTGACCCTAGTATCATGGTACATGAGATCCCTATGTATCTTGTTGCAAAACCTGTTCGACAATGTTTACACCCTGTGCACTAGAGAAAAGCTGTGACTATTAAGGGAGAAGTTGAAAAACTTCTCAAGGCAGGGTTTATTTACCCTATCCCACTGATTGACTGGGTCTCTAATATTGTCCCTGTGACCAAAAAGCAGGGCACTATTAGGGTTTGTGTTGATTACCGTGACATCAACTATGCATGTCCAAAGGATAATTATCCTACGCCCTTTATCGACCAACTCATCGACGATTGTGCTGGGAGTGAAATCTACTCGTTTATGGACAACTTTTCTGGTTACAACCAGATTAATATTTCGCCTGCCGATCAACACAAAACTGCCTTCATCTGCCCATGGGGTACCTTTGCTTACAAGAAGCTTCCTTTCGGCCTTAAAAATGCCGGTGCTACCTTCCAGCGAGCAATGTCCTATGCATTTCATGACATCCGTCACATTGTTCAGCCATATCTGGATGACCTCTTGGCTCATTCAGCTAAACGATCTGACCATCCAAACCACCTCCGCAAGATTTTTCTTCGCTGTCGACATTACCGTATTCGTCTTAATCCACATAAGTGTGTCTTCTACATCAAATCCGACAGACTTCTCGGGTTTGTCGTCTCTAAAGAGGGCATTCATCTAGATCCCCTCAAAGTTGAAGCTATATTGAATCTCCCTCCTCCTGCTTCTTTGCAACAATTGCAGAGTTTGTAGGGCAAAGCCAATTTCCTACGTCGTTTTATTCCTAACTACGTCAAGATTGCTAAAGGCTATACGCGACTCCTAAAGTGTGACACTCCCTTTATTTGGGATGACACCGTCAAAGAGTCATTCAAGCAACTCAAGGCACTCCTTGTTTTTTCTCCCTTATTGCATCCACCTGACTCTGGTTGTGACTATACTCTTTATCTCGCTACCACCGACAACACTATTGGCAGGTTTTGGTTCAAGACGACAACGATGGTTCCGAGCACATTATCTAT
This sequence comes from Pinus tabuliformis, assembly GCA_031772625.1. NCBI lineage: Eukaryota > Viridiplantae > Streptophyta > Pinopsida > Pinales > Pinaceae > Pinus > Pinus tabuliformis. The sequence goes on along the minus strand of CM062808.1, from coordinate 851,711,611 downwards.
TACCTTAGTTGCAACCTCCTTGAGGTTGAGACTTGATATGATTATGTCGAGAAGCTCGCTTTTGCAGTCATTCACGTTGTCCAATGTTTCCGTCACTATATTTTGTTGTGCATGATGACAATGATTTTTTATTTCAACCCGATGACGTACATCTTGTCATGTCAATTGCTAGGGGGAAAGTACTCGAAATGGATCGTTATCCTTCAAGATTTCAATTTGGATTTTACTACTGCCAAGTCAAAGAAGTCCCTTGTCTTCGTTGAATTACTTTGCTCGTTACCATCTGCAACCGCTCCCTCTTGATTAGAGGATTGCATTCCAGACGATACCCTTTTCTTGATCAGCACCCTCAATCCCTGGTACTGTGACATTATTGTCTACCTCCAGACGTCTTCCTTCCGTCCTGATTTGTCTAAGGATGCTCGGCGACGTATTCGCCATCATTCTCAGCCTTATCATATTGTTGGGGACACCTTGTACCGTCTCAACGTTGATTCCATTCTCCGTCATTATTTGACGTTCGAGGAAGCTGAATGAGTCTTGAATGACTGCCACTCTGGCGCCTATGGTGGTCATATGTTTGGTTATGCTACTGCCCAAAAAATCCTCCGTGCTGGTTATTTTTGGCCCTCTATTTTTAAGGATTGCATTCTCGCTATCCATTCTTGTCATGCATGCCAAATTTACCAACAGAAGATGTGTGCGCCACCATCCCCCTTGCATCTTGTCATTACCATTGGCCCTTTTGCTAAATGGGGCATTGATTTTATGACTTGTAACCCTTGCTCGGCTGGGGGGCATGGGTATATTATCATTATCGTTGATTATTTTACAAAATGGGCCGAAGCGATGCCTACATTGTCCAATGATGGTAAGAAAACTACCCAGTTCTTATTCAATCATGTGATTACTCGATTCGGAGTCCCTTAGGCTATTGTCACTAATCACGGTTCTCATTTCTGCAATCATATGATGATTGAGTTAACAACCCAGTTAGGCTTGCGTCACGATAGTTCGACGCCTTATTACCCTCAGGCTAATGGCCAAGTCGAAGCCGTCAATAATGTGTTGGTTACGATGCTTCAACGTACCATTGGAATGCACAAGTCTAATTGGCATCTGATGTTGTTTTCCGCCTTATGGGCCTACCATACCTCAATGAAGGATGCCACTAGATTCACACCATTTCAACTCGTTTATGGTCTAGAGGCTACCCTTCCGATTGAATGCGAGATACCTTCTCTCAAGTTAGTTATCGAATTGCTCCCGAATACTACTCTTGTAGAAGAATGCCTTCTTTACCTAGAGCGGCTAGACGAGACCCATCGACTCGCCTCTTTAGTCATCGAAGCACAGAAGAAGAGAGTGAAAACTCACTTCGATCAAACTGTTACTCCTCGTTCTTTTATTGAGGGAGATTTAGTCCTGTTGTACGATCAAGCAAATGATAAGCTGGGGGCAGGCAAATTCGAACCGATGTGGCATGGGCCTTATATTGTGAAACGCGTTTTGCAGAAAGGGGCCTATGAGCTAATTGACTATGAAGGAAATCCTCTCGATAAGCCCCAAAATGGGCTTTATCTTAAAAAATATTATGCATGAGTTTTTCATGCATCTATTGTGTACATACATGTGTTTTTAGTGTGTGCATGTGTGGCTTGGTGTGTAGGCGTTATTGCCACTTATTGTGTCTTTTTACTTCTTGTGCAGATGTTTGGTGCACCTTATATCGGTTTCGCTGATGGTGCCTGTCGCAGTACACAGAATCTTTCCTCCGCAGCATGGGTGATCTATGATCCTCATGGTGAGTTAGTAGACCTTCAAGGTGTTTGTCTAGGGTGTACCACGAACAATGTCGCTGAATATAGCGTCGTCATTGAATTATTGGCTGAGGTTGTTAACCTCAATATTTGTGCATTGGTTGTGAATCTGGACTCTCAACTTGTTGTTCTTCAACTTAACGAGCATTATTCGTCAGAAACCCTCAAATTTTAAGATTGTATTTGCGTGTTCACTTACTAGAAAGAAATTTTGATTTTATTACATATCAACACATTCCTAGAAGGCTAAACACGTTAACTGATGCATTGGCAAATCATGTATTAGACAGACATTTACGCAATTTATAATAAAAACATTATATGCAAGTACTCAGACACAATAAATAAAACATAGATAGCTATATATCGTGTGGCACACTGAGGCGCTCAAAAAATAATGTATATGTCAAAAAATAATGTATATGTTCAAGTTACATCCGAGACACATGTCTCTCAAAACATCAGACAAGGAAACCTAGGCGACTACTGTGGTGGGTTTTGCTCTCTGTAGCAGACCACTGCCCGAACTACTCGTCTGAGTAGCCTGTGAACCCTGTTCGACACACCCGTGGTGTGTCACTGGTACTGTCGCGGGATCTCCTCAAACCCTCTATAGTCCGGGATCCCCTCGGTCAAGCCCTCTAAGTTCTGGGCTATCTCCTCCTCTGCATCACCACCTGGAGGTGGCAGAGCAAGCTCTCTGTTCTCTCCCCTCCAGGCCGTAGGAACGAGACCCATCGGTCTCTCAGGTCTGACGTCTGTAAAATTGAACATAATTATTACGACATACACATTTAAAATCCAAAAAACAATATAAAATGAAAAACTAAAATTTAACAGTGTAGCAGTCTATCCAAGTGTGTTACCTCTCTCGTCCCACTGCTCTCTGGGTGGAAGCAACATATTTGGATCTCCTCTGAAATCTGTACCTGCATAGGGCCAGTCCTCAACAAATACCTGCTGACGATGCAACCACTCCATGAAGACAGGACCCCATGATACTGGCTGATCACCACCTCCTCATGGCATCACCAGGGCCCACCTAGTGATTCGAGTCTGTCGTGGTCTCGGCAACGGGACTTCCATATCCTGCAACTGAAGTATTGGTACCTGCTCCAGCATGAGCGGTACCAGGATGGACCTATATCCGAACTGCTTTGTCTCCCCTCACTGGCACTTGGTCAATTGTCTCTTCATATTCAGAGATATTGCCTCGACCTAATCATACATGGTAGGGTTGAGGCAATCTAAAGCCAACCACAGTTGGGTTTTAGTCGCCTCGTGCTGAGCCTAAGAGCCTGCTGCTCTCGTAATCATAAACAATAAAACACGCAGTGACAGGTCATTCACTGTTGGGATCTGTAGCTTCCCGCTAGTGGGTAATTTGCGGGCCTTGGGCACACTCATGAATTCAACATATCTAGAGACTCTTCGAGGACCCGCACACCGCCCATGCGGGGTCTCTCTCCTTGTCGAGACAAACCAATGAGTAAATATATGTCTGTCGCATCAAACTTGACCTCCTGCCCCCGAATTATGAAATTACCCTCTGTCGGGTTGCAGGAGCGAATCAAGAACTCTAGAAGGTCCAATTGCGCTCATAATAGTGGCATGAGGAATAATTTGAGTAATCCGCAGTTCCGAAGAAGCTACATGCATTGGGGGTCAGTTGCCATTTTTTCGTCATTAGCATCGTCCATGCATTCTTTCCATGCAAATACCATATTTGCATCCTACATATGCAAATACCATCTTATTAGAACTTGTTTTAGTCGTTTTCATATTCTAAAATGGTGTAAAAAATTAAAATTTTATGTTTGCTGCACTCGTCGCAGCTGTTTCTAAAACAGCTGCGACGGTCAGATTTGACAGTTCACCATTTTTCAGATCATCGCAGGGGTACATGTGTTTCCTGTGACGATGCCAATTTTGGCATGTTTAAAATTCACGGTCGTCGCGACCCCGCAGGGGACTTCTGCAACAACCGAGGCGATTTTTTGGAACGAAAAATCCTTCCAAACTCAGCCAAAATGCATGAAATTAGAACTAAAAGCACTGAAAACACAATGGCAGAGGTGAGATACTTACTTGGCGAAAGATTGGCACGGAATGGATGACCCCAGCTATAGAAATCAACCTCCAAATTTGCACAGGTACACGTTGTTTTAAAAATTACCAAGGTTGAAAACTAAAACAATGTAAATGTGTTTTTTACCATAAGTCTTATATATTCTTTTTTTGAAATTTTAGGGTTTTTAACTATAGGTTTTGGGTTTTACTATAGTTTTTGGTTTTTCCTTATGGTTTTAGGGTTTTTGATTTAGTTTTTCTAACATTACACGTGTATCCTTGTCGAATGGATCTTACGCTTGGGTTTTTCTGTGCAAGTACAGGTGTGTCGGACATGAGTTTTGGTCGATGCATGCTTGGTAAATTCCGCAAAAATTTCCGACGAGTCCTCTTTAAGCTCTTTTTTGACTCGTAAAAGATGAAAAGATTGCCGAGTATTTTTCCCTTTTTGACTCGTTAAAGCGAATAAAAATGGCGATCTGTTTTCAACTCTTTTCCGACCTTTTAAAAATGAAAAGATGGCCAGGCTTTTGTCATTTCAAGCTCATTTTTGGTTATGAAACTTCGTCTCTCCAGTAAGTTTTTGACTTTTTCGGACTGGGAACACTATTTACGAAAAGTATTCCTTGACTGAAATGGTCAAGCGATTCTCTCAAGTATTGTTTTCTACCTTTTCGGGCTGGAGAGACACAAACTTACGAAAAGGGCCTCCCCTAAAGTTTTCTTTTCCATGTCCTTTTCAAACTCTCTAAACATGAAAAAGACTCTAAGTTTTATCTATGTCGAACTCGTTAAACCCTGACGACATTAGACTTATCACATTGATGAGACCCGAGCTTCTCCTCCCTAGGGCTCGTTAAAACTTCACTAGGTTGGATTTGTCCGAAGGACGAACTTATATCGCAAGCATATGTTATCCCCTTCAAGCTTGTCTTTCAAAAATAATTGGGGTACTCACTAGCAATGGTGGGGGAAAATTTGGAAATCTTCCATTGGTTACCTACGGCAGCTAGTCACTCTTGAACATCGACACTTTTGCTTCTTGCCGGGTTTGGGATATCCTCACATCGTCATTGGCCTTTTAGGGTTTGGGTTGTCATTTTGCCTCATTCCATTTGATCCTTGTTGTCTCCGTCAGACCTCCGATCCCTTGGTACTAAAATGTTGCCGCCTTCCGGAGTCGTGTCGCCGATATGTTCAAGAGTTTAATCCTTCTGCAATTTGCACCCTTACCTCCTCCTCTGATTCTCTGTTTCATCCATCTTCATCTTGTTCCTTGTCTCGTGCCGCTGATGTGGGAAACATTATGGCCTTCCTATGATGGGTCGCTTCCTATTGACACTAGCTCATTTTATAGGAAGTTGATCTAGAGATTCCTTTCAGTACCTTGGAGCTTGCATGCCTCAATGGCAAGTTCTTCGCACTCGACGACAGGCTTGCATTATTGGTCTTCGATCGGGTGATTCCACGAGTGTTCGACTCCAGATCATTCTTCACACTTTGTGGATTGTATTGGCAGTACCTTGAGAACCATTGACATTACTGGTGGTATCTCTCGCACTTGTTAACGGTTTACATCATTGGCCGGTAATCAAGTGATTTTCTAGTATGCTCGACTTCAGTGCATCTATTCGCATATTAGAAATTGTACTTTGATTGGTTGGGATTCGGGGTGCGTGGATTGGTTTGTGATTGCATACATGACTCTTTGATTGGATGGCTGCGACCATACCTCTATCTTTATATATGGTCTTGTCAACTGGGTGGCTGCATCCATACCACAAACCAAGTTTTATATGTCTTTTGGATGGTTGTGCCCATGCCTAGGCTACATTTATTTCACTATCAGAGATATCAGTTGTACTTGAGCCTGCAGGCTCTCAATGATGGCATTCCAGTTCGGTTATGATTTCGTAAAGCATTTCACCCCTCCCACTCTCTTGGCCTTCATGCTTTAGGGGGAATCTATTACACAATAATTTGTCATTGGCCTCATATCCCCTGACCTCGGATAAAGTCAGTCTCTGAGCGACATCTCTGCTATGTCATACATCAAATGAATGTGTCCATATCTTCCTAATCATTTAAGAAGATTAAACAAGTGATCTTTAATCCTGAAGATTGACCCTTTTAACCATGTTTATAAATCGTTGCAAGTAAACCTCATTCTTCCTGCGACGATTCTCTGTAATGCACTATAACGTCGCGACGTCGTCGCAGGGGTACATTTGTTCCCTACGACGGTCGATTTTTAGGGCTCGGCACAAGTACTCAAGATCTTTCTTGCGACGATGGCTCTGAATACACTGCTTCCTTGCGATGTCATTGCTGAGCCCTAGTGTATGACTTGCGACGATCCAGATATGGTGAATTAGTTCAAACAGAATGCTTCTGGGTGGTTCTAGAACTGGTTGTTGGGTCAAGGGAGTTTGATTTTCCTCCTCTGGGATGGTGGTTCCACCTTTTGAGAAACCTCCCTTAAGGATAAGATCCCTCTCCCTCATTTATGGAGGCTCCTCCTCTTATAAAATCACTCCCTATTGCTATGATCAACTAGTTTTTGGGATTGAGCAAATTAGCTAGCTTTGGTGTGAGTTTGATAGTTTGCAGTGTGAATTGCTGATAGTTTAGCAATTGGTTGTGGATTGCCTTAGCCTTGTATTAGTGCTTGTGAGTGAGAGAGAGAGTCATCATCTACTTGGGAGACCCTTTTGAGAGTGAATTCTTGAAGAAACATACCGGCTGGACCCTCCGAGAAAGCTTGCGACGTCAAGGCTTGGTTGTAAGCTTTGCTTTTGTTCATTTTAATACAATCAATGGTGATTTCCTATGTCTTGTGTAAAATATACTTGATAGCTTATGGTTCCTTGACTTTGTAAGTAAATAGATCATTGTTGTACTCTGTTACGTGTTCTATTGTTCTCTTGTGTTGTTTCAAGTGAATTTCTCATCGAGGAGAAGGAAACGATAGCTGAAGCGGCGCAACGAAAGCTCCATCGAACACTGGTTTGAGGTAGGATCTTTCAACAATGACTATTTAAGGAAATTAGTTGTTGTTTTGTCTTGCTATGACTAGACCCACTCTAGGGCTAGAGGGGTTGCCTCTGTCCACAGAGGGAACATTTCCTACATCACAAGTTGGCAACTCCACTGGGGAAATGTTCCCTCTGCGGACAAAGGCAACCCCTCTAGCCCTAGAGTGGGTCTAGTCACAACAAGACAAAACAACAACTAATTTCCTTAAACAGTCATTGTTGAAAGAGCCTGCCTCATACTAGTGTTCGATGGAGATTTCGTTGCGCCGCTTCAACTATCGTTTCCTTCTCCTCGATGAGAAATTCGCCTGAAACAACACAAGAGAACAACAGAACACGTAACAGAGTACAACAATGATCTATTTACTTACAGAATCAAGGAACCATAAGCTATCAAGCATATTTTACAGAAGACATAGGAAATCACTAGTGATTGTATAAAAATGAACAGTAAAGCTTACAACCAAGCCTTGACGTCGCAAGCTTTCTCGGAGGGTCCAGCCGGTATGTTTCTTCAAGCATTCACTCTCAAAAGGGTCTCCCAAGTAGATGATGACTCTCTCTCTCACTCACAAGCACTAATACAAGGCTAAGGAAATCCACAACCAATTGCTAAACTATCAGTAATTCACACTGCAAACTATCAAACTCACACCAAAGCTAGCTGATTTGCTCAATCCCAAAAACTTGCTGATCATAGCAATAAGGAGTGATTTTATAAGAGGAGGAGCCTCCATAAATGAGGGAGAGGGAGCTTATCCTTAAGGGAGGTTTCTCAAAAGGTGGAACCACCATCCCAGAGGAGGAAAGGCGAACTCCCTTGACCCAAAAACCAGTTCTAGAACCACCCAGAAGCATTCTGTTTGAACTAATTCGCCATATCTGGATCGTCGCAAGTCATACACTAGGGCTCAACGACGACGTCGCAAGGAAGTAGTGTATTCAGAGCCATCGTCGCAAGAAAGATCTTGAGTACTTACGTTGAGCCCTAAAAATCGACTGTTGTAGGGAACAGATGTACCCCTTCAATGACGTCGCGACGTTATAGTGCATTACAGAGAATCATCGCAGGAAGAATGAGGTTTACTTGCGACGATGCATAAACATGGTTAAAAGGGTCAATATTTAGGATTAAAGAGCACTTGTTTAATCTTCTTGAATTATTAGGAAGATATGGACACATTCATTTGATGTATGACACGGCGGAGATGTCGCTCAGAGACTGACTTTATCCGAGGTCAGGGGATATGAGGCTAGTGACAAATTACTGTGTAACAAGGGGTCCGAGGATCAGGTGGAGTTACTTGTTTGGCTAGTGACTCACTCCGGAATAGGGCTTTGGTAGCAGAAGATGAACTTGCCAGGTTTATGTGGATTCGGATTTGCGTCAAAGTCTCTCCTCCAAGGGACATCTACATTGCAGTTTGTTACTTCCCCCCAGCCTCTTCACCATTTTCCATCTATAATGGATCAAATGGGGACCCCTTTATAGACTTGTACACCGACATCACTGGGTACTGTGTTGTTGGGGAAGTCATCCTCCTAGGTGACCTTTTAGCTTGCACTAGAGATCTCCAGATCCCTCTCCATGACTGATCAGAGGATGTGTTTTGTACCCAGGGGATAGATCCAAATTCAATAGGGCTTCACCGGATTTCAGGTGATGCTTTGGGTCCCACTATAGTTTATGGTAAGAATCTATTATAGCTGGGGGAATCCCAGGAGTTGTTGATTCTAAATGGTCTCCCCTGTTTCCCAGATTCTCGCTTTTTCACATGCCGGCCATATGGTAGGGGTGCGAGTGTAGTTGATTATGTACTCGCTAGCCATAAATTGCTCCCTTTTATTCGCCATTTCTTAGTCTCCCCCATCCCCCTTGCTAATCATGCACTTCTTTCCTTCTCTCTCTTCCACCCATCCCTCCCCTTGAGGCCCACCCCGAACTACCTTCTGATTTGACAAAGGAGACCTTGACATCTTCTCCTCTACCCTACGCAAGATGCTCCAATCAAAGACCTAGTTCTCCTTGCTTGATTATGCTTCCACTAAATACACTTGTCTTTCATTTGCCATTTGGGAAGCAACTCTCAAATCCTTCCCCCACTCCATTCGTTCCACTTCCATCTCCCCTAAAGTTGGATCTTGCGCCATGAACAAATGGTACGTTGACGAATGCAAGACTCTACATCGAGAACTTCGATATGATTTCACCCGCTCTCAACCCTTCTACTCTGACCTCAAAGCTTCTTATCATTGTCTCTTTCGTCACAAGAAATGACTCTTTGTCTCTCATAGAAGATGAGAACTTTTTGCTCTCCTTGGCCACTCCCCTAAACAATTATGGCGTACCATCCTTCCCCGACGCTTCCCTCTTCCACCTGACCTCAACCCTACATCCATGTTCTCTCACACATACAACCTTTATGATATTCCCAGGTAGGCCCAAATTCATGTTACCTCCCCACCCTCTTCTTGTTACCTATTCTCAGACAAAGATATTAGAGAGGCCATTTGGGTGATGAACAACAACAAAGCAGCCGATGAGGAAGGCTACCAAGTAGAGTTCTTTAAGCACGATTTTCGTGCTTTGGTTAGCTACTTGGTTGATCTCTTCAACCATGTAGTCCATGAAGGTTTTCCACCAACATGGTCACACCACATCATCCATTTGATCCACAAATTAGGTTCCAACTCAAATCCCAATAACTACAAAACGATCATGGTGGGCCACACGTTCTCGAAGTTGTATGCTACTATTCTACATAGGAAACTCTCGACTGACCTTGAGCAAAGATAACTCAGAGCTAGGGGACAAGTAGGTTTTTGACTAGATCATCAGATCATTGACTACATCTTCACCCTTCATCCCATGATTGAGGAGGCATGACACGACTCTTCGAAAGTCTATTGTTGTTTCGTAGATTTTCAGAAAGCTTTTGACTCCGTTCTAAGGGAGGTCTTGCTCTAGAGACTCAGAGATATTGACATCTCTGCAACCCTATTAACTGCTATTATGCACTTATATGAGTTTGTTCTTGGTCATCTTCACGCGGCCCATGGGATGTCTAATTTCATCCGAAGCACTATTAGGGTTAAACAGGGTTGTCCACTATCCCCTACCCTATTTGGGATCTATATTGATGAGTTGGAAGCATTTCTACACAAGCATATGCAAGACATTGATGGCTGCCTTCTTCACCAGGTTCTGATATCTATCCTACTCTTTGTTGATGACGTGGTCCTCCTCTCTTCATCCCTATAAGGATTAAAGAGGCAGTTAGATGCCTTAGCTCTGTTTTATGATCATCAATAGTTGAAGATGAACCTGGGTAAAACCAAGGTTATGATCTTCAATGGGGTGAAGAAAACCTCAGACCTTCACTTTTTATTCAGAGGGGAGGAGATTGAGATCAGTAGCACGTATACTTACTTGCGGGTGCAATTCTTAGGTCCCCACTTCAGTTTGCGACCAACGCTTCAACCTCAGATTAGCAAAGGATTTGAATCCTTAGCCCTTCTTGAGAGATAGTGCTTTCGACATCACTTCCAGGACATCTCGTCCAAGATGAGCCTCATGGACACCTTGATCCATCCCACTATTCTATAAGGCTCATAGATTTGGGGACTGTCTTTACTTGAGTCAGATTGGGCTTCAGTTGAGAGAGTCCAGATTCTTCTTCTCCGCCGCATCATTAGGTGTAATCTGATAGTACCACAACACATCATCCTTGCAGAGTTTGGAGCTCAGCCCTTTCATCTTGAGACGATCTTCAGATTGGTTTCATTCTTGCATCATGTCCAGGGTTTTGCAGACTTGATAAAGAGTAGGGACCGATATCCTTACTTGGCATATTGTTGTCTTGAGACTATTGCCGTTCTACTCCCTCAGGGTGAGCCAAATGTTGGTTTATAGGAGTTTCAAATCTCTTAGAGTTAATGGGAATTCAATTGGATCGTCTCCCTCCTTTCTGATATTCCTTAGATGCTCTTGGCCACCTTTTACCTACTAGACAGGAGCTAAAAAATATCACCAGGGAGGACATATACAAGCAGTTTTTCCAGGTCACCTGGTCAATCCTCTAAGAGGGTTGCACCCAAAGATGGCCTTCTATGCTGAGCACTTCTTGGAGTTGAGAGACAAGCTCATTGTTCGACCCCAATATATGTTTCACCATTGGATGCATGCTCTTCGCATTCCTCTAGGCCAATTCAGAGTAGGTTCTCATAGACATCGGGTAGAGACATACCACCAAGTGGATAGACCAGATAGACTCTGCCAGGTATGTCATTTACAAGAAGTGGAGACTGAGGTGCACTTCATTCTTGGATGCCCTGTCTACTACGAGATCAGAGGAAGATTTCATTGCTTTTTCAGAGATTCTCGGACCTTCGCTGACTTTTTCAGGTATCCCGATTAGAGATGTTTGGCCCTATATATGTAGGAGGCTCTTAGGTTCGAAGCGCATATTCTTTAGCCTCCCGTCAGACCAAACCCCACACAGAGGATCACGACATTTTAAAGGGTACTACCTTCAGACAGGGGCACCAAGAGATCTATTGATACTAATATGTATCCTGACTCCAGATCAGTGAGGATCCGTGGGACCTCACCCTACCACATGAGATCTCAGCAACATATCAGTCTTAGATCCGTTCCTGGGAGACAGACTATGTCCTCCAGCATTCAACAACGCGCAAACCCCCTTAGGAAGCGATTTAGTGGACAATCTGCACTTGCCACTGGCTCTTCATTGGGCCAACAAACTTTCTTGAGTTTTTCCAGTGTTATTCATTCAACCTCGGATGTTAAGAGAGATGGGTCTGATCCTCAGACTTATTAGCTCCTGAATCTTCTCCGCTAAAGCCAGATGTTGATTTACTTCATGTATTGTATCTTTTATTGGTCTTCCCGCTTTGTATAAACATCATTGTACTCAATAGTCCCTTTGACCTACTTTATGGTCATTAATTGGACATAAATATAATTATCTTATCGAACCTCAAAATACCCATAAATATAATTACACATGGTATTAAATAAGTATTAAACCAGGAAATAATAAGATAATATTAAACTACGGCATTAAAATCCTATCTCTCAGCGTTAAAAAATTCGAAGTGGTAAAGTGGAAAGAGTCTTTTCTAAAGGAGCTTAATGTGACCATGGTCCTTAAGAATTTCATTTGTGCTTCTAGGGTTACAGCCACGATTAGGGTTTGATCTTCCTATCCTATTTGATTTATAAACCTCAAGTGGAGAAGGCAACCCGTTGTGGATCTGCAGGTGTTCTGTGCGTTCTATGCGTTTTGTTTGTGGAGACTACTATGGTATTTTGTTCCAAAGCACATATCGAAGGTTCAGCGATGGCCATTACGAGATCGCTGAGCTCAAATTTTGTGCAACAGTATATGGTCATTTACAAAATTGGTTCTAATGTTCAAATCTTTCTAGATGTTAGAAACCCATTACGGATGACCAACATTGCTGTTTATAGGGTTGGGCACTGGATTTTCCATTGCGTTAATTTATATATGCAGTCCATGACACATAGTATGGAGTTTGCAGATCAATTGTTTGACAAAATGTTTGAAGAAAAGGATATAGAGTTTGTGCTCTAGGGTTTGTTAAACTGCCCAAATGCAGGTGAGATGTACTCTATTGTGTTAATTTATATTATTGTGTTGGTTGGGATCATTTATATAGTTCATGGGCCAGACTAATTTCTAATTCGCCTTATGCATTCGCTTCTGGTTCGCTGTACCATCTTGACACTTGCCCGTCTGAAATATATATTTTCAATGCTGGGAGTGACATTCGGTTCTTTTGTTGCCTTTCATTCATAAGTCTTGATAATCCATTTTAGTGAACTTATTTGAAATGGCTTGTAGTGACGGAAGATATTGTGATAAAAGTGCCTTTCAAAATCGGTTTTTAACAGACATTTTAATTGCAGTGATAGTGGAGGAAGATATTGCATTTAAGAAGGAATATCCAATGCCATTTTATCTTCAGTCAGATTTATTGAATCTTAAGTTCGAAACTTCATTGTTTCTAATCTATTCATACTAACATTAGAATGGGTAATATATCATAGGCGTTTGTTTTGCATCTCTTTTCCTTCCATACTTTCCCTCTGAAGGCACGATAAATTTAAATTTGGGATTGATTGATTTAACTAATTGATTTTCCCCCAACTTTAGAGTTATACAAAAATCACTTCGACAGAAAGCTGTTCGAAGGATTCTTCCAAAGAAAATAAAGAAGCACAGTATGCTTTAGATTTAGTCCATGGATAATGAACCCATTGTTTACATCAGCAGAAGGCATCCCAAAACTGAAAATCTCAAATGCTACCCCAAAAAACTCTGTTTTCTACACCAGAAGAACCCTAAAAGCATAACAGTCCATATCATAACTTTCTGTTAGCTTTAATTTTCTGAAAATGTGAGAGAAAGAGTTATAAGTGAAACTTTCTAACAGCAGTTTTGCTCTGCTAAAACTCAGGCCTTTCGTTCTTATGTTCTTCGTCATTCAATCTAGAACAAGATAAGAGTCATCAAAGACCTGGAGGTGTGGCTACTGTATTTATCCACAGCGAACCACAGCAAATGGCTAGGACAATTCCATCAGCTCGGTTGTTGCCTACTCTTAGACCTATCATAAAGCGGGTTGTGTCTGAAAGTGTTCCACATGCACCACATACTCCTGGTGTTCCTGGTCCAGCCTCCAGGGACCTGTCTTTTAACCTTCCACCGTCAAAGGCAGAGAAGCACCCCATATATCCTTTGCAAAAGGACCTTGCACTAGCGTATGATTAATTGATTTTCCCATCGATTCTGGTGTACATATGCCTGGTTCTTTCCAGGTTCTCCTATGCAAAGCATCCCACCTTAGCACCTTGGAGGTTCTTGTTTTTAAAGGGGCCTTTATTTTTTATAATCTTATTTGATCACCAAACAAGGTGTCTTCTTCCATCCTTTATCTATTGAAACTCTGCAGTAATCTTAGAACATAAACATTACATCTACTGGCTTCTCCTTCCATCTGCAGCCTTTCTGCATGCTTCCAGCATTGATGCCACGCAGATGTAGAGGCTGGATTAGCAGCATCTGCCAAATTGAGAATATCTTGCATGTGGAGGGTGTTTACCGAAACCTGAGAAAGACTATACTGCCCTGCACATACTATCCAACAGTTGGTTTTACTTCTAACTTTCTCCCACTTTCTCCACGTCTTACGTTCATGTGAACCTCTTTGAAGGAGTGGGGAGGACTGAACTAATGTTTTTCAGATAATTGAGACATTTGCAATTGGTTTAATAAGCTGTCTTATCCATTCTTCAAAGAACAGGGTCTCCGAGTATTCTTGGAGGATTATCTTGTGTCAGGACCCCTCATAGTTGATCAGACCTCAAAGGCTTTACGAAAGTGATGAATATTTTTTTTTTTGGCCTCACTCTCCAGTCGCTTTGGGCTTCGCTATCTTCTTCCATATTATTAATGGAGCCCATCGTGTACTTTCTTACCGTTCCAAGGAAACTTCGAACATCTTTCTAATTTTTTGGAGAATGGCTACCGAGATGTAGAGGTCAAAGAGGAGCCAGTAGACTAGGATGGCTTCTAATGCTGATATTACCAGACAGTTTTCCTCGGATGCACAACCATTGGCTATACTGTCTGGTTATTCTGTTTTCATTTTTTTGATTTAAACAGACTTAATCCTTGTAGCCATAATCATTAGGGTTTTAGATGAAAGCAAAATACTTTACTCCAATGCTGAAGGGAATATTGTCGTAGGAGAAAATCCAAAAGAGTAACATTAAATCAGATTTGTGCATTTATTTCCATCCCTCTATAGCTTTACAATACGGAAATTATTTATGCAATTTCTGACCAAACCCAAGGTGTCTTCTTCCATCCTTTATCTATTAAAACTCTATAGTTATCTTAGAACATAAGCATTACATCTACTGGCTTCTCCTTCCAACAGCAGCCTTTCTGCATACTTCCAGCCCTGATGCAACAAAGCTGTAGAGGCTGGATTAGCAGCATCTGCCAAGTTGAGAATACCTTGCATGTGGAGGGTGTTTACCGAAACCTGAGTCTATACTGCCCTGCACATCCTATCTAACGGTTGGTTTTAATTCCAACTTTCTCCACTTCCTACCGTCATGTGAACCTGTTTCAAGGAGTGAGGGGACTGAACAAATTCTTTCCAAATAACTGAGACATTTGCAATTGGTTATTGAGAATACCTTTCATGTGGAGGGTGTTTACCGAAACCTGAGAAAGACTAAACTGCCCTGCACATCCTATCTAACGGTTGGTTTTAGTTCCAACTTTCTCCACTTCCTACCTTCATGTGAACCTGTTTCAAGAAGTGGGGAGGACTGAACTAACGCTTTCCATATAATTGAGACATTTGCAATTGGTTTAATAAAGCTGTCTTATGCATTCTTCAAAGAACAGGGACTCCAAGTATTTTTGGAGGATAATCTTGTGTTAGAACCCTTCATAGTTGATAAGCCTTCAAAGGCTTTACGAAAGTTAATGAATATTCTTTTTGCCCTCACCCTCCAGTAGCCTTGGACTTTGCTATCCTCTCCCATGTTATTAATGGAGCCCATCGTGTACTTTCTTATCTTTCCAAAGAAATTTCAAACGTATTTCTGTTTTTTTGAGCATGGCTACCGGGATGTGGAGGCCAAAGAGGAGCCAGTAGACTAGGATGTTTTCTAATTCTGCTATTACAAGACAGTTTTCATTGGATGTACCACCATTTTCTATACTGTCTGCTGATTCTGTTTTCAAATTTTTTTATTTAAAGAGATTTATCCTTATAAACATGAGTTGTTTTTAGTGCGACTTTTTAGACTTTTTGTGTGGGAGTCCAGAGTAAAAATTTGAGGTGAAACCTTGATTTGTGTTATTTAAACTGGTTTTTTGACTGTATATATGGATTCAACACCCTGAAAACTTCTAGGGCATTTGGATTGTGCAAGTGTTACCCATCAAACTTGTGATTTCAAAAATTCCTCTCAAGTTTTAGAGAAATTAGGCCGGAAAAACCCACCGGAAAAGCTTCAAAAGTCCCACTAAAGACAACTTGTAAACATAATTATTAGGGTCTTAGATGAATACTGTCTGCTGATTTTGTTTTCAAAATTTTGATTTAAACAGACTTATCCTTATAAACATAATCATTAGGGTTTTAGATAAAACCAAAATACTTAGGCCAATGCTGAAGGGAATGAATATTGTCCAGATTTGTGCATTTATTTACCTCTCTATACCATTTGGAAATTATATTTGAATGATTTTGTGGACTTCAACTACTTTGAGGAGATCCTCTTTTATGAAGTCTTAAATTTGTGCATTTATTTACCTCTCTATACCATTTGGAAATTATATTTGAATGATTTTGTGGACTTCAACTACTTTGAGGAGATCCTCTTTTATGAAGTCTTAAAACCTAATATAAATTTCATTTGTCCATTCAGTTAGGGTAAGATTTTTGCCCCTCTGAACAGATTTGATCCACCCACTGACCACTCCCCCTCCCCCTTGATTTGAAGTCTTAAAACCTAATATAAATTTCATTTGTCCATTCAGCTAGGGTAGGATTTTTGCCCCTCTGAACAGATTTGATCCACCCACTGACCACTCCCCCTTGATTTGCCCCCAACGGATTCAAAGCTAAATAGTTCCAATATGAACCACTGACCACTCCCCCTTGATTTGCCCCCAACGGATTCAAAGCTAAATAGTTCCAATATTCATAGGAAATTTGAAAAGTTTTTTGAATATTTTTTCAATAATCAAGAAAATGTGGAATGTCTCGCTGATGCACTTTTACTAGAGGCTCTAGGGCTTGTTTGTTAGAGGAGGCTGCCTATTCCCCTAACATTTAGAGGTTACTTATTCCCCCAACGTTTAGAAAGAGAATCAACATATTTTACCCTTCTTTTGGGCTTTTTTGCTTTAAGGACTTTTTCTTGGACCAATTTTGCTTTAAGGATGGTTTGTTGTAATTTAATACTCTCTCTTTTTGCTGTTACTCTATGATTAATTAAGGTAAGATTTCTTCCTTAGAGATGATTGACTTAGTATCTAGTTTTTTTGTTTTTCCTCTATTCGAAATTCAATGTTCCTAAGTTTTTGGGATGTCGGAGTGAGCAAAGATGCACGAGGCACATGTGGAGACACCTCCCAAAGTTTTAGGGAAATTCACGGGAGACGGAGAGAGTGAGTGTCATGAGTAACCAAGGCAAATCATGGCTCATTCTCATCTTAAAGTCAAATGATAAATTACATGTAAATGTTAAATAAGAGAAGGGAAAGGTGAATGAAGCTCAATTGTTTATTAATTGTTTTGTTTTTCTCCACATATGTTTTTTTATAATGTATTTTTTTAAGTTTTTATACATTTTGGAAAAAAATTGATGAGATGGGTGGGTTGTGATGTGGGGTTGCATTCACAACCCCTTTTTTATGAACATGTTTGGGTGGGTTGTGATGTGGGGGTTGCATTTACAACCCTTTTTTATGAACATGTCTTGCTTTTTGGGTGGGGCTTTTTTGCAAAAACATCCCTTTTTTTGAAAGAGGACACTTACAATCCTCCCTTTTTGCAAAATGCATTTGTAACTAGAGGAAATGTTTTGGAGTGCACCTTGTGAAGTTTCACAAAATGGGGGTGTTTGAAATGTTTTGCCAAGTTCCCTAATCACCCAATTTGGGGGTGTGTACCCTTGACTTTGTCGGAGGAAAATCCCCATGGAATATTGGTAAGTTTGGGTAAGATTTCCTCCCTAGAGATGGTTAGATGGAGACTTGATTATGTCTAGGCCTAGTACCCCTAATACTTCTCCACCCCCTTAACACTTCTTCACTACCTTAGGTTGCAATGGTTCTTTGTTGGCCTAAGGTGGTAAATAGGTGAACAATTGTTTTCCATAGGGTCTCTTTAACACCAAAACTCGGGTAATGATTTTGTACATAGGCCTGTTCCACTTATCTAAGTTGTGACCTTGATCAAAAGCTTATGAAGGAATATAGTAAGGAGGGCTATGGAACTCTCAATTGAGAACATTATTTAGTTACCTTCTAGGTTTTCTATGAGGGGATATATATCCATTATATTCCTTTTTTGTCTCAACCCCAATTACTTAGAGAGATGAAATAATTGCCTTTAGGCTACAATCTTTTGAATTTAGTATATAATTGGGTTTGATTCACCAATATTTGTCAATGCTTCTTCTTGAGTGCTTGACCTAAAGTCAATAGTTACAACTAAGGACTTTGTTATTAGCATCTAAAGTCAAAGACTCTCCCATCTAAAGTCAATAGTTACAATTGAAAATTGACCATGGACAGTGAAAACTAAAGTAGCTAGAAGAAATCAACATCAAATGAGCATTAAGGAGTAATGTCATTGACGGGTCCTCTACATCCATATATGAGGACATTAGGAATACAAATGGGAGTGCTACTATCTCTTATAAGTAACCAATGGAAATCATGGCTCATTCTCATCTTAAAGTCAAATGATAAATTACTTGTAAATGTCAAATAAGAGAGATGAATAGGTAAATGTGAATTATACTAGTTTACCAAGTTTATTGTTTTTCTCAACAAGTGTTTTTTATGTGTTTTTGAAGATTTTATACATTTTGAAAAATAAATTAGTGAGTTGGGTCAGGGAGGGTGGGGTTGTACTCAGAAGCCCCCTCTTTTGTGAAATATGTCTTGCTTTTGGGTGGGGCAAACTACAGGCCCCTTTTTTTGTGAAACACATCTTGCTTTTCAGACGAGGACACCCACAAGACCCCCTTTTAGCAAAATGCATTTGTAACTTGAGGAAATGTTTTAGAGTGCACTTCATGGACTTTCATAAAAATTAGGGTATGGTAAAATGTTTCGCCAATTGTCCCTCATCCCCTAATATGAGGGTGTGTCATTGACCTTGTAGGATGCATCCCCATAGAACATTGCTAAGTTTAGGTAAGAATTCCTCCCTAGAGATGGTTGGGTGGATACTTGATTGTGTATAGGACTAGTACCCTTAACACTCCTCCACCCCTTGCGCTTCTCCACCATCTTAGGTTGCGATGGTCTTCTTTGTTGTTCTAAGGAGTTAAAGAAGAGAACTTCATGTCCATAGGGTCTTTTGAAGACCAAAACTTGTGTAATGATTCTCTACACAAGGCTCTATATATGGTGTGACCCTAATCAAAAGTTTATGAAGGAATATAACAAGGAGGGGTATGGAACTCTCGTTGAGAACAATATCTAATTACCTTCTATGCTTTTTGTTAGGGGTATAAATGCATTAGAGTCCTTTTCGCCTCACCCCCATCGCTTTGAGAGATGGAATGATTGCCTTTAGGCCACAATGTTTTGAATTTAGGATATAATTGGATTAAAGTAACAAATATAGGGCGCCACTTCTTATTCACACTTGCCTTAATTAAGATATAAGATAAAAGAATATAAACAATTTTTTTTTAGAGTGGGCCTTTCTCAATTGAATATTTACAACAAGATTCTTCTGTACACCATTGGTTAGCTTTTCTTCTTGAATGCTTGCCCTAATTGAGATAGGAGATTAGAGAAGAATAGTTTTGCTTTTTTCTTTCGGAGGGAGGATCTTTCTCAATTGGACACTATAAAATGATTCTTCTTTACACCATTCCTTTCTTTGCATTGTGATAAAAATCCAAGGAGGGTACAACTTTTGACAAGAGGATGCAAAAATGAAAAGAGGATTTGCATGGTGCACTTAACTCATTTTCACAAGAGGTGGTTGAGCAATCTTGAAATTGGGCTTTTCACCACATGATTTCCTAAATGCAAATTTTGTTCTCATTCCCATGCTTGAGATTTCTTGCTTCCATGATTGATAAATTTGGTTTGAAAATTATTGTTGCCAACAAGCTTCTTCTTTCCTAGGCCATTTTTAGACTCTTTTCCCAGCTATCTCCTCTTAGGTCAAAGGATTATGTTCCACAACCCTTAACATCAATCCAATTTACTCAAAGCCTTCTCACAATCCTTATTGTCGGTTTTATATTTTGCTCATATTTGTTTAGGTAATCCTCTATACTATTCTTGATTGCTTGAAGGATTGCATCATTCCATAGCTTAAGTGGAAGGCCTAACGTCTCAACCTAGATTGTCTTGTTTGTCCTAAGATTAAAACAAGGCTTTCATCCTCATGTCTATAACATTAATGATCCACAATTGTTATCTGTCTCGAGTGTTATCTCTCGAATTCTTCCTACAGGAAAAGTCCTAACCTCTCTTAAGGGAAAAACCCAAGGACACAATATGCAAGTTGCCCTTTGTCACCTTGATAGTCTTTACCCTCATGTCTAGGTTTGGAAGACATTTTTTTTGCTAAGGGGGGATTCCCTAGACTAAATCCTAAGCCTATCATTTTAGTACAAGTGAGTGAAGGTGGCTAGGATTTGATTATGTATATGAGGTCAATTAAAGGATTATTAAATGATTAAGCAATTAGAATGCCCCTACAAAAAGTTAAAAGTTTTTTTTTTTTTGAGCTTTTATCATATATGAGAAATCATGTGTGTATCCAACATATTTAACCATTAAACATTATTTCCAAGATCATTCATATGCAAGTGCTTTTAAAATAAAAGATATCTTGGTAAGACCAAAACAAAAGGTTTCTAGTCAATAGATGTGTATTGTGCTACAACCCACAAATATACATGCATGCATGAACACCTAGGGTCTGAGAGAGTGGAACGTTGATTTTGGTGCATTGTAACCGTCCAATGTCCAAATGAGTGGTTTCAATACGCCTATCGAATTTCACTATATTCAAGGTACGTAGAGTAATGTCTGTGTTATCTTTGTCTAATGTAATACTACTTGCATGGGTCGCAATAAGGGTTACCTAGACTTCGAACAATGTGAGACAACACTCAAGTATCTTCTTGATGTCTCCAATATTTTCATGTGTATTATTCTTAAATTATAGTTTAAGTACTTCTTTGACTTTAAAACACATCTTTAGTTGGAAATTAACTATGGGTTTTGCCTAACAAAATGTCCACCACCATAATATCCATCATGACTTCCATTGTAAAATAAATGGATCAAAGATACATGAATTGGAAATTAAGGTGAATGTGAAAACCTTGAAATAAAGATGAACACTTTAGATTTTTGTTTATTTAACATTGAAATGAATGCGATACAATTTTGCAATAAAATAACAATTATTTAAGAATATAAATAAATATTTCAAAAAACATTTTTTCCATGATAAAACTTAAAAAATTTCTCATAAAATAAGTGGGGCAACAAGCATATAAATGGAAGGAAAAAATGTTTAAAGAACATTATGCTAACCTATTTCAAATGAATAGCTAACTATTTTTCAAGTTTTATTTATTTATATATATTATTTTTATTTTATTTTTTATTATGAAGTGAATTTCTATTATTTTCAAAAACTAGGAATTACATCAAAAAGTGGCATTGACCGATCAATCTTTCATTGGGGACCTGACCATAATAAAACTCTTTGAAGAGAGGACAAAGATAATTGGAAGCAAAAAGAGGCAAGCCAATCTAGAAGGTTATTATGGACCTTTCTTGAGATACAAAACCAAGAAAGTCTATTATCCAAAACCATAGAATAAAGTCATTAGAAAACTATCCATAGGGGTCAGAATCCAAAGTAGTGATCTGCACAGGCTCCTTTAAGCCCTCTTTAGCTGTTGCCATCGAAGGAATACCCAGTTGCTAGTCAATCCCGTCAAGCTGATAGTCTACTTTACCCAAATGGCTATGAAGGTGATTCGAAGAATGCAAAATATCCTCATAATGCTCTTGTCTATGCACCAACATATGCTCTAGCAAGAATTCCATTTGCCAAAACAAGGCAATAGTTTGCATGTACTAATTGAATTGACCCTTGGTATGCCCATTGTCAAATATCCAGTCAGGGCATTGAACTAAGACCTCTGTGTCATAGAGGTGGGCTTTGTGCATGAGGGTTGCGGCCTTAGATTGGGCAATTTCCTCCTGGACAATGATATGCAACCAGCTCACAAAATAGAAGAATGAGATAGATCAACGACTTCAAAAGTAGACTATTCGAGGGGCAACCTCCTTTGCATTACACAAATGAACAATTATTTGATGATACAAATGACAAGACCTCCTTTCTACATATAGGAGTCTAAGGGGTCACAATATAATCAGAGCCGACATAACAATAATAATGTAAGGACACAACAATAACAATAGTGGGTTTTTATGGGGTACAATAATAACAATATGGGGACAACATGGACACAACAATAACAATAAAGAGCTACAATGACAATAATAATAAGGGAATATATTAGTATTATAGGGACCTTACGTGCCTCTTTCCTTCAAAAAAGTGTTGTCCTCAATGCTTGAGTAGTTATAGATGTTTTTGTATAAAATTCTCATCTTTCGATGTGGAATCTTCAGCGGGTAAGTTCTTCCACTTGAGGAGATACTCTGAAATTGATCGATTTCGTAACTGTCGAGTTCTTGTTTCAGTGACTTCTTCAAGTTCCAATATGATTTTTCTTTCCTCGTCAAGTTCTCGCAATATTGTTTGAACTGAGAGCTTGTTATTTATAACTTTTTTTAAGCATGAAACATGGAAAACTGGGTGCATTCAGGAAGATGTTCCAATTTGAATGCCATAGTACCAATCTTTTGCAACACTTTGTACGAACCATAATACTTTGTTGATAATTTATTATCCTTCTTAGCTTGCTAGAGGGACATTTGTTTGTATGGTTGTAGTCGTAGAAATACCCAGTGACCTACATCAAAACTTCTTTCGCTGCGATGTTGATCTGCCTGTTGTTTCATTATATTTTGCACCAAAGTCAGGTTATACTTTAAGAGTTGGAGTACTTTTTGTTGATGCTCGATGTGATCTTCCACTACTTGAACCTTAGAATTTTCTCTTAAATATGATGTGATGGACAGTGGATGAAATCTATAAAGTGCCATAAATGAGGCCATTTTCGCTGCAGTATGGAAGGAAATGTTATACCACCATTCAGCCAGAGGCAACAATTTGACCCATTGTGTCTGTTTATCAGATACAAAGCAACGAAGATATCCTTCCAAACATTTGTTCACTATCTCAGTTTGCCCTCCCGATTGAGGATGATAAAATGAGCTATAAGGTCACTGAGTACCCAAACAAGAAAATAATTTTGTCAAAAAATTTCCAGCGAAAATAGGATCTCTGTCGCTTATAATAATCTTTGGGTTTCCATGTAGCTTTTGAATTGCTTCCATAAATGTAGTAACAAATGTACTGGATTTAAATGGATGAGATAATGCATAAAAGTGTGCATACTTGGTAAGTCTATCAACTATCACCATGATGACAATCTTTCCTTTGGACTTGGGTAAATCTGTGATAAAATCCATTGAAACCTCCTCCTAACGTTGATTTGGAATAGATAAAGGTTGTAGTAGACATGGGGTCTTAATTGTCTCAACTTTATATTGTTGGCAAACCAAACATTCCGCCACAAACTTTTGAATATCAGATTTAAGGCCATCCCAAAAAAATTCCTTCTTAACACTGTGGTAAATTTTTAAAAATTCTGAATACCCTCCTAAGGAACACGTGTGCAATTCCAAAGGAATCTTTTGTTTGAGTTGAGAATTCTTACAGAGGTATAAGCGATCTTTGTACCATAACAAATCATTTTTCCAGCTAAATGTATCAGATGTACTGGGATCTTGCTGCAACTTTTGAATGAGTTCCCACACTTTTTCGTCATTCTTCCATTCATTTCTTGCTTTGCTTATCCAATCTGGTTAGATAATAGAAATGACACAAAGAAATGCTTCCACATCCTCATCTTTTCTTGAGAGTGCATTTGCAACAACATTTTGCTTTCCTTTTTGTAGATGATTTCAAAGTGGTAACTCAACATCTTTGCAACCCATTTTTGCTGCTCTTCTGAAGATAATATTTGTTCTAAAAAGTATTTAAGACTATCATGATCCGTTTTTACCTTGAAGTGTCTTCCCATTAGGTAAGGTCGTTATTTCTTAAGTGCATGTAGTATTGGCAACATTTCTTTCTCATAAATAGCTTTGTGTAAATACTTTCTTTTGATTGGATGACTTTAAAAAGCAATGGGTCTTTCTTTTTGTATTAAAACAACATCAATTCCATTTCTTGAGGCATCATATTCCACAATAAAGGTTTTTGTGAAGTCTGGCGTAGCTAAGAGCAGTGCTTGACACATTGCCTTTTTAAGATGTTCAAAGGCTTTCGTTGCTTCTAAAGTCCAAGAAAATGCATCTTTTTTCATTAACGTTGTTAGAGGTGCTCTTATTCTCCGATAATTCTTAACAACCTTGCGATAATATCCTTTTAACATGAGAAATCCTCACAGATGCTTTATGCATGTGGGTATTTTCCATTCCTTAATGGCTTTAATTTTGCTAGGGTCTATCTTAATACGTTCATGAGATACAATATGACCCAACTATTTCACCTCTTGTACTCCAAAGAAATATTTGGAGGTTTTTGCATATAATTGTTTCTCCTCCAATAGTTTGAGCACTCTATCAACATGTTGAACATGATCATTCCAAGACTTGCTATAGATTAGTATATCATAAAAAAATACTAACATAAATTTTCTAAGGGTTTGAAAATGGAATTCATCAAACCTTGAAATGTAGAAGGTGCATTGATAAGGCCAAAAGGCATGACCAAAAATTCATAATAACCCTCATGAGTTCTAAATGTTGCTTTCAGAATGTCTTTAGTCTTCATTATGATTTGATGATATCTTGAACAAAGGTCCAATTTGGTGAAATAAATTGCTCCATGTAATTCATCCAATAATTCATCTATGACAACAATGGGAAATTTATCTTTATTAGTGAGCTTATTGAGCTCCCTATAATTTAGACACGTGCCATGATCCATCCTTGTGCACCAATGCTATTGGAGTAGAGAAAGAACTTTGACTAGGTTGATTTATACCAACCTCTAGCATTTTTGCAACCATACGTTCAATTTCACTCTTTTGGGCATAGGGATATCTGTAAGCTCTGATATTTGGAGGAACACTTCTTGAAATCAAATGAATAGCATGATCATGATCACAAATAGGTGGGAAGCCTTTGCGAGTTTCAAATACCTTAGAATGATTGTCTAAGACTTTTTGGATATATGGAGAAATAAATGATTTTGATGTGGGAACCTCTAGCGAACATAATTGTGCAATTACGCCACATTGTTCTTTCTTTAGAAGCTTTGTCATGCCGTTAGAGTTAATTGTCTTTATGGGTTTTTCTGCAATACCCCTTAATTCAACCTCATTTCTTTCTGAAAAAAATTCAAGAAAAGTTCTTGAAAATTAAAAGCTATCGTACCTAAAGATTGTAGCCATTGGACTCCTAGTACAACATCAACACAACCCATTGGAATGGAAAGCATTGGACTATTCAACACATACTCTCCCATGGATAGCTTGATATTATGGCGCTTTCCAGAGCAATTTATGGTTCCTCCATTTGCAACCACCACTTAGCACTCTGGTGCTGGATATAGGAAGTAATTCAATTCCTTCGCTATCTTACAATGAATAAAATTATGGGTACTGCCCGAATCAATCAACATTATTACCTTTTTCTTCTTGATCTGTCCTTCTATCTTGATAGTTTGAGGAATGGTAATTCCAGCCAATGCATTACAAGATATGGTCGGATTTATCTCTTCTTTCTCTAGGGTTTGTTCCTGGTGTGTATCCTTTCTTTTGATGTTTCTTGTTCCTTTTCTTTTTCCTCTTCACAATCTATGTAAAATAATTTATTCTCAGCACACTTATGACCTTTAGTGTATTTGCTATCACAATTGTAACAAATCCCTTTTTCTCTTTTTTCTTCCAATTGTTGTGGTGTCACCCTTGTAGGTTGTGGAGGGATAGGGGCAACAACACTTCCATCTTTATAGTTGTGATTTTTTTCTTGCCAACCTGAATGCATTCTCCAATGAATCACGGTCCCAAAGGCGAATCTCATGTTGGATGATACCCTTTAAAGTTTTTATAACACATCAATCTTATGCTCCTCTGGAATATCTTTTACTCTTATATTCAATTTTTGGAAGTCCTTATTGAGTTCCACCAACGAACCCTTTTGTTTGAGATTTATCAATTGACTAAAAAAAATGTTGCTTTTTGTATTCTCATAATGTGCTATCATTTCTTCTGTAAAAATTGCCCAGGTGACAATTTGTTTATGAGAGCAAAGCCATCGATACCATACACACTGATTGTGTTCCAAATATGAAGTCACAGTGCGTACCTTTTGTGTGTTTTGTACATTATGGAGATCGAAATATTGTTCCATCTGTAGTATCCATGTTATAAGATCCTTGCCATCAAACTTCCTCATATCGATCTTTGAAACATGGTGGGTCTTCAATCCAATGTTAGAGTCCATGAAATTATGACTAACATTTCTTTTGTTCTCATTATGAGTTTCCTCTACTACCTTTTTGTCATTAGGACGCATTTCTTGTAGCAACTTTGTCAAACCTCTTTTCTAAACTTCCATGTCTTTTTTCAAATTTTCAATGTTTACTTCTAAACCATCCATCTTAGCTTCCATGCCATTCATCTTAGCTTCCACGCCTGAATTTAAACCATCCATCTTAACTTATGTTACTTTTTGTGAGAGTAAAATTTGTTGCATTTGGTCTTCACTGAATTTTAACCATCCATCTTAACTTCTGTTACTTTTTGTGAGAATGAAATTTGTTGCACTTGGTCTCGTAATTTTGATATATCATGTTGCATTTCTTCCTCTTCTTCATGAGTCATGTTAGAGCTTTAAGGTAGTTTACTAGGTGTTTCTATTTTCATTATTCAGGGCATCAATTAGTGATAAATATGATTTACTGTGCCCCTTGAATCATTTCAAACAATTTTTTCAAACCAAACTTATGCAATTTTTTTAAAAAGACCACACACTTTTTTTTTCTCTTTGTAGGAGCTCGATATTGAATTTGTTGTATATATGTAATTTCGAATCTTCAAGGTCTAAAATTTCGTCCTGTGATAGCACTTTGCGTTCTCTTTCCAACCCCACAAGTCTGATCCAAATTGGATTCTCCAAGAAAGAGTTATGTCAAATCTCCTAGGATGACCTGATTATAGACTAGTTCAGTAGAGCTAACTTGTACGAAGTTCTACATGTCACTCTTTCAACATTCAGACCTAAAAACGATACACAGAAAACTATAGTTCGTCCTCTTTCTGTAACTGTTTATGAAATTTCAATCTGATGCTTAGAGAAAAAGTTATAACGATTTTCCCAAGGTGACATGTTTGTCAGGAGCTTGCAAAAATCCTAACTTCCTCAGTTCATATCTCCGAAATATAGCGAGACAAGATCTGAAATTCGGTCCCAAGGTTCATCATGATTTTGAATCAAATGAGGTTTAATTTTAGATTTTGAAACTTTGTAGAAAAAAAGTATAGCAAAAATGCCACGATGACCTGTTTGAAGTAACGAAACTTAGAATCCAAAGCTCTGATACCAATTTTTATGCAACCAAATCACAAAATAGAAGAATGAGATAGACCAATGACTTCAAAAGTAGCCTTTTCGAGGGGCATTCTCCTTTACATTAAACAAATGAACAATTTTTCGATGATACAAATGACAAGACCTTCTTTCTATATATAGGAGTCTAACGGGTCACAATATAATCAGAATCGACATAACAATAATAATGTAAGGGCACAACAATAACAATAATGAGCTTTTATGGGGCACAATAATAACAATATGGGGACAACATGGGAACAACAATAACAATAAGGGGCTATAATGACAATAATAATAAGCGAATACACTAGTATTATAGGGACCTAACAGACAAGGCGTGGTGTCAACTCCCAGTAATGCCCAAAAAAGTCCTCCGCTCTACAATGCGTGCGGGGTTGCTCCATTAGGGCATGATTTCAATAATACAAAACCCCTCTCCCAATTTGTTCCCTTTGACGTGGCATTGTACCATGTGACTGTTGATTCTCCAATTTTAATTGATCTAATAATTAACAATCATTGGCCCAAGTAAGGCCACTGAATAATTTCCACCTCAAAAAATCCCACGCCCGAGGGCCTGTGTAGAACGAAACCACCCCACAACTATAGACCACCATTGTAGAAGACACAATATAGAATTCCACAGGGGTTTCTTCCCACCATGTGACTTATATCTCAACATAACTATGTCTGCCAACATCACCACCCTAATTCTTCGTGAAGGTTTCATGAAGGTATTGTCTAGTCAATTTAATGTCTTAAATTGCTCTACATAAATTATCAATCCGGGTATCGTAAACTGATGAAGTGTGGTGCACTATATGTGCTTAGTTAACTTTTCTCTTACTTCGTTGTTTTATAGTTTATTTTGTTTTTGGGGTTTTGTTCTTGTTGGTTTTCTAAGGTCTTAAGAATACTTTTAAAGGACAAGTATGGATAAAGATTTCAAGACAAGGCCTATGTCCTTAATGGTAACTTCCAAAACTTAGTACTTCAAAAGAACTTAAAACATGTTATTGATGGAGTTAGTATTTAAACAAAAGTGTAAATAAACAACTAGTTCAATCAAAATAAAATGCAATAATCAAATAATGAGAGAATGACTATGAGACCCAGTATCTTTGCTGCTTCAGCAAAAGGACAAGATGATTCTATCACGTTATTAGTTCATTAAAAGGCTATGTGCATCACTAATCTACAATCAACTTGAAAGCAATTTATGTACAATAATATACATGTTAAAAAGAAAATAAAATGCAGTAATTCTCACTGTACATTAATATACATGAAAATCAGAAAAAGAAATTCAAGAAATCAAAGTGACAACTATACAAGGCAGGGGCCCCCTACCACCTATGAAATCAAATGCTTAAAGGAAAATAAAGACATCAAATAAAGAACTAATGACATCGGCCCAGTATCTACGCTGCTGATTTAAAATGAAAATGAAATGTGAAATCTAAGTGACACTACATAAAGGAGACAAATCACACTACTTCAACATTTTCTTAACCTTTTTGCCTTTCAGCTAGATTTATCATGTGATAACAGTTATGAACAAGTCAACAATGTGAGTCTTAAAGCAAACTAAACCAAGCTTTACTAAGTGATATTTTGGCTCCAATAAAGTTATTTGATTATGGAAAAAGAACCATCAATAGATGAACAACTTGATATCTAAGAGCAGAAAGTAAAGTGCAAGTTAAAGAAATGATACTAATGAAAATCAACCTAGAAAAATAAAGGTCAGCAACATAGACAAGATGATCACATATGCCATTAGTCATGAAATCAAAGCAAAATTAAACACACTTGCATGAATTAAAATTGCATGAATGAAAAATCTAATCTACCTTACATTCTACAAAGCAATATTTACAAAATGAAATCTACTCTACTTACATCCTAATATGCTCCATGACATCTATTTCACATCTCATTCCATGTTGAGAACATCAAAGCTTTATTCAATTTCTTCAAAAGTACAAAGTACAAAAGCTTTCAAAAGCCATGGGACTAACAAGCTAAAAGGACTAAGAAAAGACTAAAAGGGAAGACTAACAAATGAAGGAGAGAGATCTCCTATTTATACAAAAAGATAAGAGCCATCTCATTAATGAGAATCCATGAATCTCTCCCTCTACCTCTAGAGTCCTAATCAGAATAGGAACTGATAAGACACATGTCTTCTTAGAGTTACAATACAATTAGGAGATGTGACACATATCCTCATGATCCCATGATTCTTTCCAACCAAATTCGAATTTGGCCATAGAGTGCCACATAAGGGTCTTCTAGAAGCCTCCTTTCAACCTACACATGTCAACAATCTCAACCCATTTGTTAGGTATAAGCATATGCACATTATTTTCTAATGTTTAATCACAAATTCACTTTAAAGGCTTAGAAATAATAAATATTGGAAAAACATAAAGGTGGCCCAATGATAATGAAAGTGGGATGAATGTGGTGACATAGTAGTGAAATGGAGGTGATATAATGGACATAATAGTGAAAGTATAATGCGAATGAATGATATTTTCAAGACTCAACATACCCCCCAACTGAAGCTATTGCATGTCCTCATGCAATATATATTACATTAACTCTTTTGATCCTTGAGCTTTGGCTTAACTTTGCATGATATCATTTGATAACTTCATATTCCTGCAAAGTGTTTCACTTGAATTGCAACATGGTTGGTTCTTGTGTTACAACCATTTTTTTTTTTGTTGCCTTCTATTTTGATCTTTGAACTTTGCATAATGATATTTTGATTATTGTTGCAAAGTATATCTTTATTGGATTGCATGATGGTTGGTTCTTGTGTGACAACCATGATTTTGTTTGTATCCAATTTATCCTTTAAGCACTTTTTCAAAAGCCATTTTTATGCTCATAATAGCAATGTAATAATTAATATATGTTGGAAGTATGTGAGCTCTTGAATATGATATGGACATGGCAAGATATGAATATGAATGTATTTCCCCCCCCCCCCCCAACTGATGGTATTGGCAATTTTATGAAATGAGGAAGAGAAATGTTTTTCCAACAATTATCATTCTAGCTTTTTATGGAATTCTATGGTTAAAAGTTAGAAAATTCTGTACCTTCACTTACCCTTTGGAATGGATGAGTTGTATGTGTGGTGGCTGAAAACTTCTGATCATTTTCTTCTTCAAGTGGCTGATCAAGAGGAGTCATGGATAGAGAGATAAGATGACTTTTTATTGCTTCTACTAAAACTTGTTGAATCTGCTCCAAAATGCTGAAAATAATAGTCTTCATGTCTTCAAAACTCATTGGCACAATTCCTACTATGTGAAAAGATGTTCTGATGTCGAACATAGTAGGAAATTGTTGGCTTAGTGGCCATTAATGGATGCCACTAGTCAACACGAGAACTCTCATCATTGATGACAATGAGAGTCAAGATGCCCAAACACATCTTGCTAGGTACGAATGAATTTGCTGATGTCGAGTCACCTAGAAGATCTAACGAACAAGGGACATTAATGTATTCCCATTGTTTGTCAGCATGAGGACTTGCCATTAAGGCATGCAAGTCTCAAGGTGTTTTTACAAAGAAATTAGACTCAAAGGACTATGGACTCAATAATTTGCATTGAAGCAGGGCTTATTTGCGGAATGAAAATGACAAGGAATGGAAAATGAAAATGGAGAACAGAAATGGCAATGGCAATAAGCATGTGAATGAGCCTCTTACTTTTATTTGTGGGTTATGAATAGACAAAAAGAGATGGAAAGTGTATGTGAATATAAGTGAAAAGTATGGAGTGGAATGAGGTGAATGGTTTATTATGAAGTATGGATGTGATGGATGGATGTGATGGAGACAATAGTATCTGAAAGTTTTTCAAGTGTTTGGATCTGATTTTACATCAGCATATTTCCTCTTTTTTGCTGATCATCCTCTTATGAAACAAATTGGTCTCTTAGAGAGACACCATTATCTTGTAGTCATTTGTCCTTCCTCCTGGAATCTGCAAAAAAAACTAATACTTCTTCTGCAATAGAATGTAAAATTATCAAAGGAGAGAGATGATCAATCTCTCTAGTTATGATATTTACACACAAAACTAAGAATTTGTATTAATGAAACAAGTTCTCAAAGGAAAAATCAAAAGAATTTATACCTGCTTTGGAATTAGTGCCTCAAGTTGATGTTGCTTCTTTTCAGCAATTTATTTCATTATTTTCCATTTCAAACTCTAATGATATATTTCTCATTGTATAGATCTTGTTGAGATCTTTCCAATGGTATTTAAATCATCAAAATCTGATTTTGTATGAGAAAGATAGGCTGATTTGAACAATGAGGTTTTTCTGGCTGCGGAATTGGGGAACAGCTCTGTAGCTAAAAATCTTGAATAAAAAGTTAGCCATTCATCTTTCATTATCAGTCCAAAATTAATCAATACCTTCAGAAAAGTGAGAAAATAACTTGTTCATTTCACTGATTCAAAATTATTATTTTTTCTTGACATGCAGCGACTTAGTGTGGCGACTCAGTGTGGCGACTTTGGGATAACACACATTTTGACTTCCCTTTGACCGGGGTCTTTTTCATCAAATTTGGTCGAATGAATAGGACACCATCCATGTACCAACATTTCCCCAGCTACCCATGTGACTTGTTTTTCTTGATGACACCTGCAACCTAGAGTTTAACAAAACAGCTGCGGAAACGCTGTATTGGCTGCGGAAAGCCTGTGTGAGCTGCGGAAACGCTGTATTGGCTGCGGAAAGTGCAGAGTGTAGAAAGTACTGTGAAATGGAGTGGCTGTGTGCGTGGAAGAGAAAAAAAATGTGCCCCTTCAAGACAACTAACTTAACTAGTGCAATTCACGGTTCAGCTCTGCCAAGCTTTCCCATTCTCGGCTTTCAACTCCGGCTGAAAATTTTACTGTGTGTGGACGTTCAAGGGAAGAACAAACTAAGCAGTTTCCCCATCTCAACTTCGGCTGAAGCTTTGACTGTGTATGGATGCTCAAGGAGGATGTTCACGGGAAAGATGGATGGACTACGGCTGTAAGTGGAATAGCCGCAGTGTTATGCAAGGTAATACGAGTTTGAAACGGAACTGTGGAGCTTGAAACAGAGCTGCAGGGTTTGAAACAAAGCCGTGGAGTTTAAAACAGAACCGTGGATTTTGCAGCGAGAATAAGAGTGGAAATGGTGTGAGTGAGTGAGGGAGTGGAAGACAAGCAACGGAAATAAGAGTTATACGGTGGAGAAGAGCCGTACTTGGTTCACGCCACGTTTATCAATCGGCTGTGAAGAGCCGTATCCAACCAAATCACGTAATGGAGTGAAAACAGAGCCGTCTTTACTTGGATCACTGTTGGTTTTAATGAATTGCAACGGGTGGCATATGGGCAAAGAACGTGGTAGAGGTGGCAGCATAGAACTGAATTTGAATTCCCCTTCTTCAGGTACGCCGAACACATCAAACTATCAGTGAACTCACGTTTTTCTTCACGCGGCGGCAAAAAATAGGCTCCAAAGAACCGAATATTTCTCCCAGACCGCCACAAATTTTCTCAAACGGTTTCTGGGTTATCTAATTAACCCACCTGGCGAAAAAACCCATGTTTTAGTTTTTTGAAATTCGTCTCCATGTGGGCAAACCGAACGTTTGAATTTTGACGTTTTTCCTGTGTTTACTCATTTTTCATGAGTTAACAGTTCTTCTTTCGGCTGTGAAATTGATTTTGAAATTTTTTTATATGGAATACTTGGAGGAGAGGTGGCTGAAGGATCTGATCAAGAAGCATTCCGAGTTCATTCGCTACCCCATTTATTTGTGGACTGAGAAGACCACCGAGAAGGAGGTTAGTGACGACGAAGAGGAGACAGAGGAGAAGAAGGAAGATGAAGGGGATATCCAGGAAGTGGAGGAGGAAAAGGAGAAAGATAAGAAGAAAAAGAAGGTAAAGGAAGTGTCGCATGAATGGAGTCTCATCAACAAGCAAAAGCCCATCTGGATGAGAAAGCCAGAGGAGATTACAAAGGAAGAGTATGCATCGTTCTATAAGAGTCTCACCAATGATTGGGAGGATCACTTGGCCGTGAAGAATTTCTCTGTAGAGGGTCAATTGGAGTTCAAGGCTGTTCTCTTTGTTCTGAAGAGGGCTCCATTCGATCTCTTTGATACAAAGAAGAAGCTCAACAATATTAAGCTTTATGTGAGAAGGGTTTTCATAATGAACAACTGTGAGGAGCTTATTCCCGAATACCTAGGAATGGAGATAGTCATAGATTGTTCTTTTCTCTGAAATTGTGAATTTTTATATTGCTTAGTCATTCCTGCATTTTAATTTTATTGCACTAACATCTTGACTGTAAATGTGAAAAACAGAGTGGTGGCTGCGGAAACCGGTATCAGCTGCAGAAACAGGTATCAGCTGCGGAAACCAGTGTCACAACAACCACTTAGCTAAATAGAGATAGTTAGGCAATCTTAATGGAAATGATCATGGGGAAATAACTTTTATTGATGAAATGGATGGCATGGAGTGAAAATGGAAATGAAATGAAGTTTATTTTTTCTCTTCTCCCTTTTTTTTTTTCTCTTCTTTTTTTTCCTTGAATCAATTGAAGTGATGAAGTTTATTTTGTCTCCTATTTTTTCTTAACAATTCTTTTTCTGATCCTCCATATCACACAAAGTGCAGGAGGAGAGCATACTCAAGAATTATTAATCCTTTTTTTTTTTTTATTTAACAATCCTTTTTCTGATCCTCTAGATCACACAAAGTGCAGGAGGAGAGCATACTCAAGAATTGTTAATAATTTTTTTCAGATGTAAGAAATAAGGTCTCCTAATTACACTTCCCCGGCAACGACGCCAAAATGTCTAGTCAATTTAATGTCTTAAATTGCTCTACATAAATTATCAATCCGGGTATCGTAAACTGATGAAGTGTGGTGCACTATATGTGCTTAGTTAACCTTTCTCTTACTTCGTTGTTTTATAGTTTATTTTGTTTTTGGGGTTTTGTTCTTGTTGGTTTTCTAAGGTCTTAAGAATGTTTTTAAAAGACAAGTATGGATAAAGATTTCAAGACAAGACCTATGTCCTTAATGGTAACTTCCAAAACTTAGTACTTCAAAAGAACTTAAAACATGTTATTGATGGAGTTAGTATTTAAACAAAAGTGTAAATATACAACTAGTTCAATCAAAATAAAATGCAATAATCAAATAATGAGAGAATGACTATGAGACCCAGTATCCTTGCTGCTTCAGCAAAATGACAAGATGATTCTATCACGTCATTAGTTCATTAAAAGGCTATGTGCATCACTAATCTACAATCAACTTGAAAGCAATTTATGTACAATAATATACATGTTAAAAAGAAAATAAAATGCAGTAATTCAAACTGTACATTAATATACATGAAAATCAGAAAAAGAAATTCAAGAAATCAAAGTGACAACTATACAAGGCAGGGGCCCCCTACCACCTATGAAATCAAATGCTTAAAGGAAAATAAAGACATCAAATAAAGAACTAATGACATCGGCCCAGTATCTATGCTGCTGATTTAAAATGAAAATGAAATGTGAAATCTAAGTGACACTACATAAAGGAGACAAATCACACTACTTTAACCTTTTCTTAACCTTTTTGCCTTTCAGCTAGATTTATCATGTGATAACAGTTATGAACAAGTCAGCAATGTGAGTCTTAAAGAAAACTAAACCAAGCTGTACTAAGTGATATTTTGGCTCCACTAAAGTTATTTGATTATGGAAAAAGAACCATCAATAGATGAACAACTTGATATCTAAGAGCAGAAAGTAAAGTGCAAGTTAAAGAAATGATACTAATGAAAATCAAACTAGAAAAATAAAGGTCAGCAACATAGACAAGATGATCACATATGCCATTAGTCATGAAATCAAAACAAAATTAAACACACTTGCATGAATTAAAATTGCATGAATGAAAAATCTAATCTACCTTACATTCTACAAAGCAATATTTACAAAATGAAATCTACTCTACTTACATCCTAATATGCTCCATGACATCTACTTCACATCTCATTCCATGTTGAGAACATCAAAGCTTTATTCAATTTCTTCAAAAGTACAAAGTACAAAAGCTTTCAAAAGCCATGGGACTAACAAGCTAAAAGGACTAAGAAAAGACTAAAAGGGAAGACTAACAAATGAAGGAGAGAGATCTCCTATTTATACAAAAAGATGAGAGCCATCTCATTAATGAGAATCCATGAATCTCTCCCTCTACCTCTAGAGTCCTAATCAGAATAGGAACTGATAAGACACATGTCTTCTTAGAGTTACAATACAATTAGGAGATGTGACACATATCCTCATGATCCCATGATTCTTTCCAACCAAATTCGAATTTGGCCTTAGAGTGCCACATAAGGGTCTTCTAGAAGCCTCCTTTCAACCTACACATGTCAACAATCTCAATCCATTTGTTAGGTATAAGCATATGCACATTATTTTCTAATGTTTAACCACAAATTCACTTAAAAGGCTTAGAAATAATAAATATTGGAAAAACATAAAGGTGGCCCAATGATAATGAAAGTGGGATGAATGTGGTGACATAGTAATGAAATGGAGGTGATATAATGGACATAATAGTAAAAGTATAATGCAAATGAATGACATTTTCAAGACTCAACAGGTATTAAACCATAGAACAATGTCGAAAAATACCAGGGGGAATGGGAAAGCTTAATAAAATAGCTAAGTCAGGTCCAAAGTAACCCCTTTAAGAATTAGCATCGACAACTAGTCGCTGGGTCCCCCCCTCCTTACTCAAGAAAACAATCCGCAGAGGGTCATCCTTCCCACTGCTATTGAAATACTGAAAATGTTGAAGAAAGATTAAATAAACCGTCTACAATTGAACACATAAACTATCCTGACAGAGGCCGAAACAACAAAAGTCAAGCACCCCACCAAATTAAACTTCAAACAATCCTACACCAAGGCTTGCTATTAGAATTCACAGGTTGGCTTAGCTAATATGTGAAGAAACATATTCCCTCCGACACATAAAAAACATAAATACAAAAGGATGGGGAGATATAACCATGCCAACTTGAGACAAGAACCACAATAACAATGCATAAGACACATAGCTTACCACATCTCGTCACCTTGTTCCAACATCGGCACATAGACTCATCTTGTGTTTTATGGCTACTAACAAACATATGAGAGGAAGAATCCCATGCCTTCCCACATTCCGAACTTACTTAGATAGACCAATCCATTTCCAGGATGATTGAATTCCTTCCACTTCTGGCCCGTTGTCCCTCTACTTCGGGCCACACCCACCAACTTTCCATATGTTCTACAATTTTTGACAAGCTTACACATGGGAGGAGGAAAGATACTAAGGCCAATGGCAAAGAACGAGCGAAACCAATCCTCTACCATATTTTTCCTTTGGAAAATAATGCTCTCCCACCATATTCTATTTAACATGGTACTTGCCATAAATCCCTTCACATTGGCTTCACACGATCACATCGTCTCAAATGTTCATCCGTAGTCTGCACTCTCATCTCCACCATCCCTTCCATTAATTCACACATAGAACACACTAATATTGTGTACCTCCAACATTAAACTTGACAGGGGGCGGGTGCCACTCCCCCAATCATGTTTTCCAGGTGGGGCGACGATGTCCCCCACATCATCCAACGTGTTTTCTAGGTAGGGTGGTACCAAAAACCCCCCCTTAGGTTACCTTATCCTGAGAATATTTAATCAAAATATTGTTTATAACAAATTAAATAATTAATCTTACCTTAATCATAAGAGAAAATAATTAATCAAAATGTTGTATAAATTAAATAAATGCTCTAAAGTTTAAATAATAAAATATTATTAACATGACATGCCATCTAATTCATAATATTAATAATCGATAAAGGAAGATATAAATTTAATCTTGAATAAACATGTAGTCTTTGGATTAAATTGTTCAATAACTCCAAGTATGGATTTAAAATAACTGCAGAAATAAAGAATACAACTAATTTAAAGCATATGAAACTTACAACGCCATGATTTTTTATTTTTTTTAAGGAAAATTTTGAAGTTAATTTATTTAAAACGATATTAGAATTTAAAAATATTTAACTTCGAAATTAAGAAAATTTGATTCGAGTAAATAATTGATGTTCTAATCTAAAGATCTACTTGACTTGAATTAAGAAAAACAAGTTGGTTATTAATTATGTTTTGAAGAATTTTAACTGGTTTATATTAATCCAAAAAAAATGAAAAATTGAAAGAGGAGAATTGCACTTGGTTGTTGGCTAGAGAATAGTTCATGAATGATCTTTGTTTCCTTGGTGTTGTAGTGGAGTATTCTTCTCCCTTTGTTATCATTTGAGTATTAAGTTTGAAGTTCATCACCACCTAGAGGTGTGGTTGATGTATGTCAAGCTTGATATTTCTTTATCTATGTTTCTATTAAAAGGGTTAGTTCCAATACAAGTAAACAAACAACTAATACTTCGAAATTGAGCAAAAAGAAAATGAAATAAAAACAAAACATCGATACTTTTACTATTTCAAAATAAAATTCAACATAAATAAGTGAAATGCTAAACATTCCTTTTAAAAACCTTACCTCAAAATATTAGACTCTCTCCTTGTTAAGACAAGGGCTCATGAACTACACTTGCAAATCACTTTAAAAAATGCAAAAGAGAATAAGAAAACCTAATCAAAACTTTGCTGTAAATAAATTTCTATTGATACCCAACTAGTAAATGAGGTAGAGTGCCTTCCTTCTAGATAAGGAAGTCTGTAAACTATCAACTACAATCCATGTGCTCAATACACGTGGTTTCTAACTGACTCTTGATCATGTGTGACGTAAACAAAGTAAAAAAATAATAAAAATACTGGGGCACTACCCCAATAATGGTCTACACATTTGGACAACAAACAATCAAAACTCATGATAATTTTTGTAGAAGTTCTAGAAGTAAATACTCATGAGGCAATTGTCAAATCACTTCCTAGAAGCTTTTGGAAGAGTAATAATGGCAACTAGTTGTGTTCATACTCATGGATGTGAGACACTAATTAACAAATACATGAAATAAGCTCTCATGTATGAACATGTGCTCAAATAATACAATGTACTCAATAAAAGTGGTTTCTAACCAACTCTTGATCATGTGTGAAGTAAACAAGGTAAAAAATTAATAAAAACACTGGGGCGCTACCCCAATAATGGTATACACACGTGGACAACAAACACTCAAAACTCATGATAATTTTCATGTGGCAATTTTTGCAATAGTGTAACTTGGTCACTTTTTATTCATTTCTCTATTATGACTCTATTTAGAATTCACGCAGTCAATATGCAATAAATGATGTTGATTTGCTAGAATTCTATGCACTTTGTCAAAAGATAATTGCTCCTAAAGTTAGCCGACCTTTCTAGAAGTTCTAGAAGTAAATAGTTATGAGGCAATTTTCAAATCACTTCTTAGAAGCTTCTTGAAGAATAATAATGGCTCTCATGTATGAACATGGATACAATAAAGGGAATGCCCCTCATACATGTGCTAGGAATAACATATACAATGAATAATAATGATGCTCCAAATAATGTTGTGCGTACATGAATGTGATGTAGACCTATGGTGATGATGTGTTGGCCAAGTTATTGTCCATGTTACTGACATGGATCCCAATGCATGGGTACGCATCACACGAAACTTTGACACATTCCACTATGATCAAATATAAATGTATATAGCTACACATATCCCAATTTAGATACATGGATCACTAGGCTCTATGCACACCCATCAAGGCATGGTACACATCAAAATGCATGGCTTCCAACCTATAGCGACACATCCATCTTTAACTACTTGTTATGCATTGACATAGATAGGAGAATTTAGCACAAACAATATAAGAAAATGTTACCAATTTATTTAGAACCAGTCAAGGGGGACAACCTTACCCCTGTTATATGTGTTTAGGGGTTAGGACTTAAGGCATTTCATGAGTCCTCTCGATTAGCATAGGTAAATGGAATTAACTTGGAAAGAAGACATAAGGGTAACACATGGATTAATTTTCAAAACCATCTTAGGATGCGAAGGTTTTATATCTAGTCCAACTAGCCAATTAGATTGTGACTAGGAGTCTTCATTTACTCACAAAACCTTATGAGAGAAATTTTTTCTACTTCGGCCTACACACACATCCATTTTCTTTTATTTCTTGACATTTCTTTAATTTTTTTGAGTCCTTTTTCAGATTTAAATAGGCATTCTTCTCTTAGGACTTTGAAAGGGGCAAGAGGGGAGTTGGGAGAGGCATAGTGAAGTAGTTTTTTTTTTTTTTTTTCTCACCTCTTTAGCCCTTATTTTGACTTGATCTAGTTAATGTTTGCATTCTTTTTTTTTTTTAACTCTTCTTAACCCTTTTGATGAAATTTGATAAGTTAATCATAAGTTAGTAATGTACCTGAAACTCTGAGCGCACTCCACTTGTATTACAAGCAATAGCTTTCAGTATACATACAAATCAATCTCATTGACTTCTAAAATGCCGGAATGCTGATTTAAAAACTCTGTTTCAACTTAAACATAAAAACTGGATTCTTTTCTTGTTTCATATAGAGCGCAGCCATATAATTCTTTTTAAAACATATGACAGATTTAAACTGCTCACCCAGTCAATTGAATAACGCCTTTTTATATGAGTCAGAACCCAAAGTTCGCTTCATCTTAGCACACATATTTAAATAAAAGTCATAGAGACTAAACACAACACGAACATAAACATGCAGAAGCACTATGTATTCATAAACACGACATTATTCCCAAAACACCAGCATGGCCCTCAAAATTTCACATAACTCTGTATGCGCTTTCTTCCATCTGCAATGATTTGGAATGGCACTGTGTTAATCATTGATTTCTCCAGAAATGGTTATTTTCGAAACCCAACGCATAGATAGCCACCAGATTCTGTCCAATATCGAATCCACTACTTTTTTTAACTCGATATGGCAAAGTAAATGGCGTTTTCTGTGCTCCAATACGCAACTGCCGGAGTTGCTGGACGCAAGCTAATGAATATCCAATCTATTCTGTTACCACAGATCTCTCTTGTTTTCAACAACAGTTTGAATCACAACTGGCAATTAACAATATCCGGGATTTTGATGCGAGATTTTAGGAATCGCAATTTCCAAAATCCGGTGTTGTCCCTAAGAATCCGCGCAGTCTATTCTTAGTTATTCTCTGTGGAAAGAGATTCCATTCACAAAACTTCACAAACCATTGGTCATAACACAGATATTCTAACATATTTAAATTGAAACCACAGTTTGAACCAATTCAGGGAATTGTCAATGCATTAATCTACACACCATTTACACATTGGGCGCAAACACTATTTTTTTTTATTCATAAGCACTAATAAAACATAGATTTGCTTTGATGCCTTTTCACCAAGAACGATCTCCGGTTTTCTTCAAAAACACAGTCTTCTTTATTAATCGGAGCTTTTCGCCCATACAAACAACCACACCACACTTACTCTACCTCCCAAATCTCTTTGCTTATTACATTTTTTATGTATTTCCTCCACTAATTGCTCTAACAAACAACTAACATAATCTCCTATTATTAAAGAAAATCTCAAATAAAACAGTTGCATTTATTACAATAATAACAAACTATATGAAGAATCGACCTCCTCAGTAAAACTGAAATTGAACAAACAGTAATAAAATTCACCCTGTCAAACCACAACATGTGGACAATTTTCCACATTGCTGGTCAGTTCCGATGCTCCTGCATCAGACTCCCGGAGAAGAAAAGATTGGTTCTTTAAACTTTCAGGATTTATGCCGTATTTCTGCAATTCAGTTGCTGTCAACCAACTGGAATCTTCCATTGGCTGCTCTTTCCACTTGACAAGATACTGAAAATATGTCTGTCCTCGAGTTTTCTTGGATATCCTTTGATCTAAAACAACTTAAACTTCTTTCTTAGATGTTTTTGGTACATGTTCTTCCCAATCCACATTTTGAACTTCATCACTTGTAGCTTCAGTCTGCAACTCTGTTTCGGCCTCTCTGAATGGATACAAGTCTGCAATATTAAAAATGGGGGATATTCCGATCCCTTCCGACAACTCAATTTCATATGCATTGGCTGAAAATTTCCTTTTGATTTTACAGGGTCCTATCTTCTTCAGTTTCAGCTTATTATAAGTATTTGTAGGAAATCTCTCTTTCGTCAAATATGCCATGACCAAATCTCCCACTTGAAATTCTTTTTCTCTTCTTTTCAGATCTGCCTTCTGCTTGTATTTCTTGCTGCTTTCCTATAGTTTACCTTTAACTTCTTCCTGTAGCTTCTGCATTTGTTCAACAAAATCTTCAGCACTTGCACTTCTGGCTTCTTGTTTCCCCAAGTCTCTTAGCTCATATACTCCTCTCGGATGCATTCCAAAGACAATCTGAAATGGACTCATTCCAGTGCTTCGGTTTGGTGCGTCATTATAAGCAAATTCAGCTTGAGCTAATGCCAAATCCCACTGTTTGGGATTTTGATGTACCAGACTTCTTAGTATATTTCCCAAGCTTCTGTTCACAACTTCAGTTTGTCCATCCGTTTGAGGATGGTAGGCTGAACTAAAACTGAGTTTAGTTCCCAGCTTCTTCCAAAGTGTCCTCCAGAAATGCCCTACAAATTTAGTATCTCAATCTGATACAATGCTCACATGTAAACCATGCAATCTTACAATCTCAGAAAAGAATAAATTGGCTATGTG
Organism: Pinus tabuliformis; assembly: GCA_031772625.1. Classification (NCBI taxonomy): domain Eukaryota; kingdom Viridiplantae; phylum Streptophyta; class Pinopsida; order Pinales; family Pinaceae; genus Pinus; species Pinus tabuliformis. The sequence goes on along the minus strand of CM062808.1, from coordinate 851,669,219 downwards.
TGTGGCATCATTAGTCTTCTTACAAGCAATAAAATGGGCGATTTTAGAAAATCTGTCTACAACAACATAAATAGAATCATTTCCTCTCTGAGTTTTTGGTAAACCCAAAACAAAATCCATACTCACTGCATCCCATGGTCTATCTGGTATGGGTAATGGCTGATACAGACCTGTATTCTGACTCCTTCCTTTGGCATACTGACATACCCTGCATTTCTCAACAAACTTTTTAATATCAGTTTGCATTTTAGGCCAATAATAAAAAGCATTCACCTGGGCGAAAGTTTTGTCTTGTCCAAAATGGCCAGACAATCCTCCACTGTGCTTCTCTTTAATGATGTTCTCTCTCATGGAACATTTAGGAATGCATAATTTGTTGCTTTTAAATAACAGGCCTCCTTGAATAAGGTAATCCATCCATTGACTTCTGTTATGGCTCACCGGATTCTGCACTGTTGTGTAGATGTCTTTAAAATCCTCATCATCCTTATACATTTCTATCATTTCATCAAAACCTACAACACCCACTTTAAATTCTTGCAAAAGAAAACTTACCCTGCTTAATGCATCCACCACTTTATTAGACTTACCACTTTTATGCTTTATTACAAAAGTGAAACTTTGCAGAAATTCCACCCACTTGGCATGCTTCTGATTTAACTTTGGCTGATTATTAATAAACAACAAAGCGTGGTTGTCTGAATATAAGATGAACTCCTTCTACAACAAGTAATGCCTCCATTTTTTCAATGCTTGCACAATAGCGTAAAATTCTTTATCATAAGAAGAATATTTTTTCTTTGCATCATTTAACTTCTCGCTGAAATATGCTATCGACCTTTGCTCTTGGCTTAGCACCGCACCAACTGCTTCTCCACTTGCATCAGTTTCCACTTGAAAGACTTTCTCGAAATTTGGCAATGCCAAAATAGGATTTTTTGTTATCTTCTTTTTCAACAAATTAAAATTCCTATCAGTTGCTTCTGTCCATCGAAATGGCTGATTGACCTCCTTGATTGTCTCAAGGATTGGTGCACAAACTTGACTAAATCCCTTTATAAATTTTCGGTAGAAACTAGCAAGTCCATGGAAACTTCTTACCTCGAATACACTCCTAGGAGTAGGCCAGTTTCTGATTGCTTGTACCTTCTCCGGATCCATTTTCAAACCATCTCTGGAAATCACAAATCCCAAATATACCAGCTCCTCTTTCATGAAACTACATTTCTTCAGATTGATTAGTAGTTTTTCTTTCTGTAGAGTTTTCAAAACTAACTTCAAGTGTTCCAAATGCTCCTCTTTACTTTTGCTGAAAACTAGAATATCATCAAGGTAAACAACAACAAATTTACCTGTATATTCTTTCAGAACCTCATTCATTAGTCTCATGAATGTGCTGGGTGCATTAGTGAGCCCAAAAGGCATCACTAACCACTCATACAGTCCACTGTTGGTTTTGAAAGCGGTTTTCCACTCATCGCCTTCCCGAATTCTGATCTGATGATACCCGCCTTTTAGATCTATCTTAGTAAAGTACTTGGATCCACTTAAACAATCCATTAAATCATCCATCCTGGGCAAAGGAAATCTATACCTGACTGTTATCTTGTTGATAGCTATGGAATCGGTACACATGCGCCATTCTCCTCCCTTTTTCGGACTAAGCACTGTTGGCACAGCACACGGACTCAGACTTTCTCGAATCAGCCCCTTGTCCATCAGCTCTTGAACCTGTCTTGCAACTTCTGCGTTTTCCTGAGGAGTTAATCTATATGCAGCTTTATTAGGTAGACTTGCTCCTGGTATTAAATCGATATGGTGACTTATACTTCTAATCGGTGGTAATTCATTCGGCAATTCATCCACAATGATATCCATGTAACTATTTAACACAGATTGAATTTCTTCAGGCAAATCATTTAAATTTGTGGAGGTTAAAATTACCTTTGGCCTTCCCACGATAGCGAAATGCACCTCTTCGCTTTTATCAACCTCCTGTAGCAGTTCCTTACCACTCACCAACATGATACTATTTTCAGGCAGCTCTTTATCAACATCATTCTTCACTGGCAGCAACGTATGCTTAACTCCATCCTTTTCTATGGCATATGTATTTCTTCTTCCATCATGAATCGCCTTTCGGTCGAATTGCCATGGTCTCCCCAATAACAGGTGACATACATCCATGGGCATTATGTCACATAAAATCACATCTCTGTATGTGCCAATCTGCATTTCCACATTACACTGTTCTGTCACGATAACTTGATGACCCTTCTGAAGCCAAGATACTTTGTAAGGTGCAGGATGCGCTTTCCTTGTTAACCCAAGCTTTTCCACCATCTCTGTAGACACAAGATTGTCAATACTCCTGCTATCAATTATAACCTTACAACACTTACCCTTTGATTTGCATGTAGTCCTGAACAAGTTCTTTCTTTGCGCAGGTTCTCCAATCTCCTTTTCTGATCTCAACAAAGTTCTTCTAAGCAGCAATGATTCACCTTCTTCCAGTGGTTCTTCCTTCTCTACAAGTCGAGGTGGTTCCGGCTCCGCCTCAGCCACATTTGCACCCCTCTGGCTTGCTGATTTGTTATGAGGACAGTCCCGCGACATATGTCCCCATTCTCCACAGGTATAACACCTAACATCTCTTCCTCGCCCTCTTCCTCTGGGCGCGAATCTCCCTCTACTAGATTCACCCATCTGTGGTGATCTGCTGCTTGAACTTCCTGCTTCAAACTGATGCTGTGTTCCTCTGGATCTGGCTGATCCTCTACCTCTTGCTGAGCTCTTTCCTCTGTTTCTTTGACTCTGTTTCCGCAATATTTTCTCCTCTGCTTTCAAACTTGCTTGATAGGCATCTTCAACAGTTTTCAAACTTAACAGGCTAATCTCATCTTGGATCTCATACCTTAGCCCATTAACATATCTGGCTACTTTCTCCAGATCATCTTCTACATGCCCTGTTTTGATGCTTAACCTGTAAAATTCTTATGTATACTCTTTAACAGACATTCCAATCTTGAAACTTGCAAACTGATGCTGAGACCAAAACTACTGTACATTCTGAAAATCACAACTGCACATTGTTGGAAAAAAAATGTTCAAACTACAATATGAAAAGACACATGTTGAAAGAGATGCTTTTCAAGAAAGATTATTGCACACCATTTCCTACTTATCCTTCTAAATATAGCCATACAATCATGTGAAATGATCCTTCCAATGCAACAAATCTAGAAAATGACAATTTGACTAAAGCTTGTATTCAACAGATGAAAGTTCAAATGATAACTGAAATGAATCCCTATGTTCATGAATACCACAAAATCCTCCTTTACAACTGCTTCTAACATGTTTCCAAAAAGGTCTCTGAAAGCATGAATGAATAGCTCTTGTTGATTAGCAAGAAGGAAAATACATTTTTCACTTACAACTATTGCTTGCTCTAAGTTTTTATTTTTCATCATAAAATTCATAATTAGTTCTAAGTGAAATAATGGTATGTTTCTCACTCTTCTCATCCATAAGAAAAAACTTTGAACTTTCTTGAAAGACTGCAAATGGAACAACTACATTATGTATAACAGGAGTGTCAAGAGTCAACCTTTCATGTGCTTAAGCAAAAATATGATCTTGATTTTCAAAATATTTTGTGTTTGTTATTTCAAGAGGCAGATTTTCCTGAATAAAGTCTTCATTTTCAAAAGGCTCTAGAACAACCCTTTCCTTTTCACTACTTTCCTGCAACTTATGATGGTCAATTTGAAGCTTAGCATCCTCAAAATCTGAAGCTTCATGCATATCTCCTTGAGAAAATGGATGCATGAGTAATCCTTTATGTGAGTCTGAATTGAGAGTTTCTAGAGCAACAGATTCAATAAATATTTGAAAAAGATTAACTTTAATGCACTCTTCAACAACTGGCACAGTAAGATGCAATTCTATGTCACATACCTTTTTAATCTCATTATCTTGGGATGCATTCTCATGTTGTTGAGAATAAGAATTTTCAAAAGGATTTATAATCCGCTTTTCTTCAATCACTGACCCAGAAGATGAATAAATCGATTGACTGTCTATTTCCTTTTCTTGATCATGCTGAATACGTTCATCAAGATCATGAGGACAAACCTATTGTATTACTTCATCAATCTCAAGAGAATGAACGTGAATATTTACATCAAATTCCTGATTAGTTTCATCTTCAGCTAAGGAAGAAATTATTGTTTGTTGGGAATCCACCTGAATATCATGGAAATTGTCCTCATCATTTACCATTTCCTTCTGCTGTTTAAAACAATTCTCATACTTTTGATCACAAAAATACTGACAAGACTGCTACAAATTTTCATCAACTTCAGAGGATGGAACATGACTATCATCATTAAAATCCTGCTCAGTTTCATTTTCATCCAAGAGAGAGGCTACCATTTCTTCTTGGTGATGAAAAGGGTTCTCATGAAATGCTTCTATAATCTCATCATCCATAAATTGATCATCTTCATAAAAACTCTCCAAATGCTCAATACTTTTTTTAGAATGGGTGCGACAATCTTTGACCAACAACAAGGAAGGATGACATTTTTTATATCTCTCAAAACACTGTATGAAAATCTATAAAAGAATATAAAAAATAATTTGGCAACCTTTCATACCATGATTGTGCATTTCCATACAAGGATACCATGAACATCTTCATGAGACAATCTTCACGAAAATCAACATTAATTCTATGTACATGCATGTGAAATTTGACCAAATGAAGAGCAACATCATCTCCTTTCCAATCTATGAATTTTGGCAAATAAGTTTGCCAATCTACATGAGGCATGCGATTTGGAAAACTTGGAATATGCATACAATTTAAAGGAGCATACCTTGCAGATATAGAACTCATCTTGAGCCAGTAGAGTCACCAGTAAAACCCTAATTTCTGGATCTTGCTGCCAGTGGAGTCTTTGGATCAGGTTGAAACTTGATTGGAGCCGCCAGGTGAATGGTTCAACATTTATGTGTCTAAATGTTGTCCACAATCAACAATTAGATCTTAAACTTTGATGATATTTCTTGGGGAAGATGGAACCTTTTGATCGTCGACAATGACACCAAAATGTTAGCACTCTATAAATTTCCCTAAGCCGAGGAGATAAATTCTAGAAGTAACCACAAACCACTTTTAGGCTAGGATCTAGACCTACTAGCCTTGCTAGGGTTTCTCTGAGTCAATCAAGCAACTGAAATATTTCTTGATCTTAGGCTGGTTATGAGGATCAAAAAGGGAGGTTTAAGATGTTGTTTGAAGGCAAGTGAATGAAGGAAGATCCACTTCTAATAGGCTCAGTATATTTAATGATTCAAGCGAATTAGGGATGATGATGATATTTTGAGCAGGGGCAGGATAGACAACTTTGCTGATAACTAACAATTTTTTTTTGTAGTGAGTGGATGAGTGCAACATCAAAAGTTGACAATAAGAGCATCAAACTTGTTGTAACATATTTTGGTACATCAAAAATTAATTTTTAGTTGCAATTTGGTAATTGTTCCTGGTCCATTCTTTTGAAACGACTATGAAATTATTGTTTGTAAATGATGATATTTTAATAAAAGTTTTAATAAATGTAAAATCTATAGAAATATTATATATATATATATATTATAAATTTTATTATTAAAGCTTTTTGTTAAATTATTTAACCAAACATAAATCTCCAAGTTAATGCCAAACTTCATTGGGCAGTGCATTAAATGATTTTCAAAGTACATGGCATAAATATTGACCACTTTTCATTGGTCAAATGTTAACGCATAAAGATCAACGGTCGTTGTTTCATTTCAGACCCCCCAAGGTCATCAGAACTTTAACAACTTGGGGGGTCCGAAATTAGTTGTTTTTCAAAACAACTTTTGGCTACGTGGCATCAACAGGAGAAATTCGGACCCCCCACCCCTTTGAAAACCACTTAACATCATGGACCCCCCCCGAAATCCACTTGTGGTTTCAGGAAAGCAGTGGACCAAAATATTTCACGGAAATCTTCGATCATCGAATTTCGAGCGTCATTTTTGGGCAAACGGATATAAATTTTAAAAATATGAGACATGGGTTTTTCTGCAGAATGACCTTAGTTATACCTCATGCCGGAATTTCTGAAAAATGTTGATCCTTTTGGGAAATTTCGTCATTTCTATCAAGGGTATATATCCAGAATTTGTGATGGAAAGAATGCAACATAAGTTCTAAATTAGACAAGAAGTGGAGGTGTTCCTTTCTAAGAGGCATTGAGATTTGATATATTAAATCTCTCCTGTAGCATGTTAGCAGCAAAAAGGGAGTGCACTAATTCAAGGATTGTTGGATGAGATATCCCCTGTTCTAGCAATCAAAATAAACATAACCAAGCATTCCTGTAACGCCATCTAGTGTATGGAGGATGCTATCCATAGATATCTAGGCACGGTTGAGATTGACAACACTAGGTTGTGAGCATGGAATTCAATTTTACAGATAGTAGAGTTCACTATGTTGTTGAAAAGTTAACAGATTTTAAGGAGACAACTACATAACAATTTCAGATTTTCAGGAAAGAAATATAATATGTTTCATATTTAAAGGTAGAGTATCAGTAGCAGTGGAAAAGATCCAAATTTCAAGGAGGAATATCAACAAGAAGTTGTCAAATCCTAGATTCAAAGGGATGAATCATTAGTCAAAGGACACTTAGCATCAGAGGTCTAAGATTTCTAGGAGATAAATCAGTAGGCATATTATTGCAACTTCCGAGTCAGAGGATCAACATAATAAAAATTATTTTCTGATTTAAAGACAAATTTGAGGCATAAGATCAGAAATCTGTTAGCTTCAGATTTATTGCAGCTATTTTGAGATTCATTATTTAGGGTTTATTCCTAAAAGCATTGTAACTGCTTAGGTAGATATTGTTATATATATTGTTTCATTTGTAATAAATATGGTGGGATTTTAATGCCAAGGCTCTTTACTTTGTAATAGCTTCCATTATAAGATTTCTAATGAAAGCCTTCCGGCTCCAGTTTGACAAAATTTTGTAATTTCTAAGTATGTCTTTCTAGTGTTTCATATCTTATTTCTACACAAGTTCAAAGCATTTATAGGAAGGTCTGGGTAAGTGTGGATTGAGTATCAATCTATTCTTAAATCCCCTGCAAAATCATAACCTTTAGAAAGAGATTAGCTTATTGGACTGTTTGTCCAAGATAACTCCTCTTTGACTGGTTTTTGCTTTATGCCTTCTAATAGCCATTAAAAGAGATCAGCTTATTGGACTATCTGTTCAAAATAGCTCCTCTTAGAATTGGTTTTAGTTTGGGCTTCTTGAATACTTTGCAATGTGTTTTGTTGGGCTGTAGAAATATTCTACATGCATCCAAATTTCCCTAGTTGTTAAGAAGTATGTCTGACTGCTTAATTATTAGGAATCTCCTTACATTCTTCTATCATAATTCTTGAAAAGGTAAGTCATTTTGTCAGGCTGGAAGCTGACACGTTCTGAAGGGACCTTATGAGAGAGGCCTTTAATCATGGATAGAGATGCCATTGATCACGAACCACCCCCAATTAAAACCATAAATATGGCCATTGTGCTTCAAAGGTTGGTCGAGTTGGTTTACTGGTGTAGTTTTTGCAACCAAGGACTGCCTATGGGAAACAGGTACAACATCTGGCATCATTGCCAAGGAGAGAAGTAACGAAGATATATTTCTCTGGGGAATGGTAAAGATTAGATCTATTCCTTGCTGGTGAACAAGGAGTAGGCATCTTTTACGGGTTTCATTTCTTTCACCTGGCGACTCCACTTTGTCATATGGTGATTCCACTGAGTAACCGTTCCCATTGTTTTGAAATTTCAACTGCCTTTACTGCTATGCAAGGTTCATTGATACTTTCAATCAAAAGTATATGTTTTTTCCTCTCAGCTGTGATCAGAAATCTAAGATGTCTACAGAGGAAGCAATTGTTAAAGTACACCTGTGAGTATAAGTTTTCCATGGGATTTTATGTTCATATTGTATATATTATTCAAATTTTCAACTGCTGGCAATGTGGTTTCTCAATAAATCCACTCCACATTTGGTTATATTGGAAATCAGATTACACCTAACAGTGTAAAATTTTCCATTTCAGTTAGATAGAGGTGTGGGATTCATTAGCTACTTTCAGATTCATGGTGTAGTAGTGTTACACAAAAATATCGTCACCATGATTATTTGCAGTCAGTATGGGTCTATCATCACTTGTACTGTCCTCCTAGGCAAGTCTCAGACCTCAGCTCTTCAAGTCAAGCTTTGAAAATGGGAGAAAGACATTAAAAATCAATGTAACTCTGGTTCCGCACTTTCTCTCACTGTCACCTGCGGTCCCGCACCTTCTGTTTACAAAAACTGCGGACCTGCCCGCTCTGTCCCTAACGGTGTGGGTGCGGACCCCTGTGAAAGTCAAAAGGCGCAAGTTTTATCTTAAAAAACTCACTTTGGGTTAATTCTAAAGGATTCTAGAAGGAATTTTGACGTGGATTGTTCACTTTGAGGTGGTTCATGCATCCCAAAAGAGAAGGAGCTAATCCCTTGATGAGAGGAGCTATCCCTTTGAAGGAGGGCTTTATCCCTTTGAAGGAGGACCTAGTAACCTCCCTCCATTGCACTATAAATACAGGCATTGGGCTGGTTGCTGGAGAGGTTAGAAGCTGAACATTTTTTAGGGTAAATGCTGGTGAAATCAAGACTTCCTAGTTGAGCTTAAGAGGAGAGATCACATACCTTTTGGCTTCATTGGGGAGTGAGTGAAACTTGTCAAAGTAGAGGAGACTTCTTACTGGACCCTGGGAGGAGCTTGTACAGCGTCAAGGCACAGGTTGTAAAGTTCTTCTTCTTTTGAATTAATACAATCAAACTCATTTTTCTCAACAAGTATCTCATGTTATTTGTTTCATGGACTCCTTGAATTTCATGTTAAATATGTTTTATGATATTGGCTTTTCAGGTGCTATTTAATTTGTTTGCCTTGTTTGTGTTTGCAGATTCGTGACAAAGGAGCTCATTTGGATCGAAGGAGCGAGGGCATCCACAAACTTGCGTTGGACCTAAGGTAGGCCCTAAAAACACTTGTTTGCCATTGTTTATTAAAGCATATTTAGAGAAAGATAGTGTCTGGTTGGTTTGCTTGTCATTAGGTCTTCTTTAGATTCTAGGAAGGTCTATCTTGTCCGCAAGATTGACTTATTCCGTGTGACAAAATGGCAACTCCGCTGGGGACTTGATTTTTTCCTTTTTTTTACTTTGACCTGAGAAACTGTGTTTTTGTTTCTGTTTTTGGCTTGTTGTGTGTGAAATTGGGTAGAGTTTGTAGATCCAGGGTTATTTTTCGTTTTTCATAGCTTTGGGAGAGGACCACACCCTAGCCTTTTGACACAGTGCGTACTTATCCGCACTTTTGATTTTAGCACAGAGCGGTACCGCACCTGTGTTAACTGTGGGCCTGCGGACCCCGTCAAAATTTTGAAAAACCTAAGATTTCCTCTGTTAGTCAACTTAGTTTTTGTTTAAATGTTATTATCCCCTGCCCAGACCTGCATATAACCTGTCAGAAGCTTTCCTTAGGTTAATTCCATTGGCATACCTATTTTAAGCTTTTATCAATTGGGTGTTTTGAGTCTCTTTTGTGAGAAATTATTAATTTGATTTCCTTTGGTCACTACTTGGAGGTTTGTCTCAGTCTTTTCACAATTTTGCATCTTTTTGGTTTTGTTTTTGCAAAAAAATTTCCCCCTCATTCGCCGGGGGGGGGGGGTGCCTAAATTGTGTATGAGTGTTAATCGCCTTTGAGTGTTTTTATTTTTTGATCTTTGGAACTCTCACCCAATTTTCTCCACTAGCACTTGATTGATTCTTAGATTACATTAGAATCATCTTGTGTTTGAGAATTCTCTTGCATAGATCACATTTGCATAATTAGAATTCTCATTTTCAGAATATGAATGGAAAATGTGCAGAGATTACATTTGCATACTTTTCAAGTGAATTGTGCATATATTACAATTGCATAGTTTACATTTTGAAAAATCAATCGTAGATTTAGATCAACTTTCTTTGATTTGAATTTACATATTTTTATGCTTGTTTTAAACACACAAAAATAAAAATAAAAACTATTTGGGAATTGATTTGCATTAGTTTTTCTTGATGAAATTAGTGCATTAGAGAATTTGTTATATTTTCTCTTAGTGATCAATTTTTTGCATTGTTGGAAGTGAATGGAAACTCTCTCCTTACTTTAGTTAGGATTCATCGAATTGAAAAGATTACATTATCATATTCGATTACATTCAGTTTTGAGTTGGGTCATAACACCATTGGTTTCGTATCCATTTACCCCTTTGAGTAATAACAACCTCAATAACATAGCGCTTAATTAAAATTCATCTAGTAATTTTTACATTTTTAGGGATCTTTCCACTAATTTAGCTTAGGCTAGTGTCTTGGATTAGGTTTTAGTTAACTCTCCAAGACAGTAAAACAAACAAGTAGCTGTATCTTGTGGTAGGGAAGAAATCCAATTGTTGCATTTATGCTCTGGGAAAGTTCCTCTTAAAGGAGAAGCACGAGATCGTGTCCGAAACAGTGTGGGAATCAATCCTTCCTCATTGGGAACGACGCCAGATATTCACGTATTAAAAACAGTAAACCGCGGATTAACCATTGTCGAGGAGCCTGGGGTCACTTGTTGGTAAACCTTGGATTATGTCAAGGAGCCTTCAAGGGGATTGAGCTTGCTACTCTGCCCTTGCGTGCATATCGGATCATAGACTGTTCCCCCAGGTATATTTGTTTCAGTTGGTAACCTTAGTGGCCATATTCTTTAGGATTCTTCCTAAGGTGACAGTGGTGGGAAGATCCCACTGTACCTGGAGTAGACGTCGGCTAGACTCACTTGGATTTTCTGGGGGTTCTCTTCACTCGAGACGGTTTAGTGGAGAAACTTGTGCCAGTCTATTCATTAAGCAGGTTGCCAGGGTAACTGTTCCAACCGCCATTTCTATATTGAATTCTGCGACGTTGGATTTCATCACCAACTAGTGGTTTCGGTACGGAAAGTTACTGTTTGTGTGTGGTTTGACTCCTAGATTTGATAGTGCGTGTTAATTTGTTTGTTTTTACTTTTAGAGACCATAGGTGTGAATTGTGAATTTTAATTCTTAGGTGTGAATTGTGAGTTGTTAATTTTAGCTTTAAATTGTTAATAAAATTCACTGAAGTTGAATATAATGGCAACTGTTCCGGAATTTACCGACCAAGGAACCCCTCTTAACGAGGATCCTAGTACTTTTCCTTTCTTTGGAAATGTTGGTCCTCCTTATATGGCTACTTTTTCATTACCTGGATTTACAATAGGTTTACCGATATGGTTATTTTCAACTTCGTTGGCCCCAAATACTCCAATTGTTCCACCTCAAGCGAATGCTTCACCTCAACAGAGTTCACCATCTCAACATCACCAACCTTCTGTTGACCCTTTACCTTCTTCGCCTAATTTTTATTCCTCCATTTCTTCCTCTTTGCTTGGTAAAAGCCTTGATGCTAGTAACCAGGTGTCTAAGAAGAAGAAGCAAGGGAAGAAAAAGAAGAAGAAGAAGAAGCAAGATAAGAAAGAAGTCAACCAACCAACCATGGCTGTAAGTGTTAGTTGTGTTGAGGAAAAATCCGACATGCATCATAAACCCAAATACCCTTGCAGGCTTTGTAAGGGTGACCACTTCCTTATCAATTGTCCTGGTATTCCAAAGGTCTTGGAAGTATGGTCAGAAAAATCTCATCAACTTTCCATTGATCCATCAACCAGTGATAGTCAGATTCCTGGGAAAAAGGGTAAAGTTAGGTTTCCTTGTAAGTTATGCAAAGGGAGTCATCAAACTCACATTTTCCCTCACATGGATGAAGCCTCAAAATTGTTGGAAAACCTTACTGTTCCACAACAAGAATTTCCAACTGGTTAACGTAAACTTTCTCCCAACCTACCGTCAACTGACGGAGTGATTGATCTAATTTCAAGTACAGTCGATCACACTCTTCCACTGGAGAGTGAAACTCGTGTCACTCAGGTTGATGATCCATTAGTTGATCAAGTGGTCGATTCAATTTCACATTCGGTCGATCCCACTTTCCCTTTAGAGAGTGAACTTCATACTGCTCAGGTTCTTTTTGTTACATCAGATTCCTCTACACCGGGGGCATTTCACCTGTTTCTATGGAACCCCCTCTAAGTACTGAGGTCTTTTCCTTTGATTGGAATAGATTGACAGAACCTCGTCTTCCTTCCTCCATCCCTTTCCAAATCATTGTCAAGGTTGGTGGTAGGGACATGCATCGCACGCAGGTAGATGAAGGTGCTTCTGTTAGTATTTTATCCTCAATTGCTTGGAAAGCTTTGGGTTCCCCTCAGCTTGTGCCTATTACGTAGAATCTGAAAGCTTTTAACAGAACCATTAGTGAACCTTTAGGGATCCTTCCTAATTTTTCCATTACCTTGGAAGGTAAAATTGTCTGTATTGATCTTATGGTAGTTCGAGGTCCCTTGGATTTCAATATACTCCTTGGGCGAGACTACATTTATGCAATGAAAGCTGTCGTATCGACACTCTTTCGCATGATGTCTTTCCCTCACAATGGAAATATTGTGACTGTAGACCACCTTTCGTTCCCTAGTCTTGTTTCAACTACCAATAATATGACAGCTCTAAATGTTCCTGATTCTCAAGTGGTATCTACCCCGCCACGGGTTAATTATGTGGCAACTGGTCCCATGTTTTCAGTTACCGATGTAAGTGAGCCTCTCATTGTTTGCTCATCTTTCTTTGATTTAGATCCGGTAATTGACATGGAAAACTCTATGGGATTACTTGAACACGATGTTCTTTTCCCTTTTGAGTCCCTTGACATGTGTTCCTTCCAAAGAATTATTCTTCCTTATGATGAAGACCTATTGGAAGCCATGATCAAGGTGTGTCCATTGACATGTCTTTCTTCCAGTTGGAAGCCATGATCAGCAGGTGTGAGGATAGTTTTTCCTGTATCAACTTCGTTAAAAAATGAAACAGGCTATCGTGAGGATAGTTTTGTTCCGGTATCAACCTCGTTAAAAATGAAAGAGGGTTTCGAGGATAGTTCTTTTCCTGAGTCAACCTCGTTAAAAAATGAATCAGGTATGAGGATAGTTCTTTTCCTGTGTCAACCTCGTTAAAAAATGAATCAGTTGGTTAGAGGAAAGTTCCTGTTACTGAGTCAAACTCGTTAAAAAATGAATCAGGTGTGAGGATAGTTTTGTTCTGGTATCAACCTCGTTAAAAAATGAAACAGGGTTTCGAGGATAGTTCTTTTCATGAGTCAACCTCGTTAAAAAATGAATCAGGTATGAGGATAGTTCTTTTCCTGTGTCAACCTCGTTAAAAATTGAATCAGTTGGTTAGAGGAAAGTTCCCGTTACTGAGTCAACCTCGTTAAAAAATGAATCAGGTATGAGGATAGTTCTTTTCTTGTGTCAACCTCCTTAAAAAATGAAACAACTCCCTTTTCAAGTTAAATCTTGAAAGTAAACCTTCATTCCATCCACCTGGTTGAATGCGATGAAGCTTGGGGGGCATGTACCTCGCTTTGCATCATTATGCTGGGGGCATGTGAACTTCTGGAGCATAGTTCCTTGTCTTGTGTCAAGCTCGTTAAAAAATGAAACAAGGATTCTTGAGCATAGTTCCTTGTCTTGTGTCAAGCTCTTTAAAAAATGAAACAAGGGTAGGTTATATAGGTAGATTGTAGAGAGTAGAAGCGAGGATACTTTTGTTCCTATGTCAACCTCGTTAAAAAATGAGACAGGGTGTTAGAGGATAGTTCCTGTTACTGAGTCAACCTCATTAAAAAATGAATCAGGTATATTTTAGGATATATAGGTAGATTGTAGAGAGTAGTCATGAGCATAGTTCCTTATCTTGTGTCAAGCTCGTTTAAAAAATGAAACAAGGGCTTTGAGGATAGTTCTTTTCTTGTGTCAACCTCACTAAAAAATGAAACAACCCCCACAAGTCTTTCCAAGATTTCGAAAGTAAACCTTCATTTCATCCACCTAGTTGAATGCAATGAAGCTTGGGGGGCATGTACCTCGATTTGCGTCATTATTCCGGGGGCATGCGAACTTATAACAAGCATAGTTTTTTGTTTCAAGCTTGCGTAAACATGAAACTGGATCCGAGCATAGTTCTTTTCCTATGTCAATCTCGTTAAAAAATGAAACAAATCCTCCTCTAATTGAGTCGAGAGTTTGACTAGATCTCATAAATGTTAAGTTATATATTTAGGTTAGTTAATTTCAATTTTTTGCATAATTTTCTTACAGTTGTAGGTCGAGTCTTTCAAATGATCTCGTAAGTGAACCTTCATTCCATCCAGCTATTAATTAATGTACTTAGTTGAATGAAATGAAGCTGGGGGGGCATGCGCTCTAGCAATTATGCTTAGGGGGCATCAAGCATAGTTTTCTCTCTGCTTCAAGCTTGTGTAAAAATGAAACCTATCTCGAGTCAATTTCAGTTATTTCCAGGACTCGTTAAACTCATGAAAATATCGAGATTATTTTGCTATCTTTCATTCTCGTAAAACAAATGAAAATGCCGAGTTCTTTCTGTCTTTTCCTGCTCGTAGTTTTCTCTCTGTTTCAAGCTTGTGTAAAAATGAAACCTATATCGAGTCAATTTCAGTTATTTTCAGGACTCGTTAAACTCATGAAAATCTCGAGATTATTTTGCTATCTTTCATTCTCGTAAAACAAATGAAAATTCCGAGTTCTTTTCGTCTTTTCCTGCTCGTAAATTAAATTGAAAGTCGACCATCTAAGTACATTTTTATCATTTTTTCGAACTCATTAAAACTTACGAAAAAGTGAAAACCGTGAGTACATTTTTATCATTTTTTCGAACTCGTTAAAACTTACAAAAAAGTGAAACCTTGGAGTTCTCTTTTAAGTTCTTTTCTGACTCCTAAAACATGAAAAGATCGCCGAGTTTTTCTTTTTAAACTCGTTAAAACGGAACTAAAAAGACGGTCCACTTACAACTCTTTTCTGATCGTAAAAACATGAAAAGATTGCCAGATTTTTGTCGTTTCAAATTCGATATTGGTTATAAAACGACGTGTCGTTGATCGCTTTTCTACTTTTTTGGATCAAGGGCACTAATTACGAAAAGTACTCCTTGGTTGTAAAAGATCAAGCGGTTCTCTCAAGTATTATTTTATACTTTTTCGGGCTTGGGAGACACAAACTTACGAAAAAGGTCAACCCTGGAGTCTTCTTAAGTTTTTTCAGACTCTCTAAAATTGAAAACCGCCGAGTTTCTCCTATACTGGACTTGTTAAAATTTCACAGTAAAGGACCTGTTCAATTACCAACAGGAACGAACCACTCCTTCTTAGGGTTCGAATTTAAACTAAGTTGGACTCATCCGAAGGATGAGCTTATAATCAAGCAAATGTTATCCTCCTCAAGCTTGTCAAAAATAAAGAGGTACTTGCCAGAAATGGTGGGGGAAAAGAGAGAAAAATGAGCTTGTTTGTCATACTTTGTAACCACTCTTGAACACGACACTTTTATTCACCTGGGTTGGGAAATTCTTTGCCTAACAGTTAGTCAAACCACATTGAAAGTCTTCAGCCGGTTTCTGGGTATTAACTTTGGGTCAATTGTCACCAAGCCATTTGTCGTGTCGTTATGTGTTCAAGAGGTCACTGCCAATAAGCCATTCATCTGCAAAATATCTGTCATCCATCTTGACCATCCCTGAGTCAGTCCTTGCAACTAAATTTCTTCAACTTGATCTATGATTTCGTGTTGTGGGCTTGCCTGTGATGGATCGCTTTCTATCGACTTCAGCTCATTATCTAGAAAGATGATCTAGAAATCGTCAGTACCTTGAGATCTGCATGCCTCAATGGCAGGTTTCTCGCCTTTGACAACAGGTTGCATCATTGGCCTTCGATCAAAGGATTCTGTGACATGTTCGACATCAACACATTTATTCGCATCTCATGGATTGTACTGGGTACTTTGAGAGCCATTGACATCACTGGTGGTTTCTCTCACACTTGTTAATAGTTTACATCATTGACTGGTAATCAAGTGGTTTCTACCATGTTCGACATCAACACATTCATTCGCATGGATAGAATTGTACTGTTTCGGGAAGTAGAAATGAAGACCCTGGATCTAGTTTCCACAATCCAGGCTGCGAGGAATTTTGTATTCATTATATTATGGACTATTCATAAACATATGGCTGCATCCATACTGTGTCCACATGAGTCTATACTTGTGATGTTTTACAAGATCATTCATGTATCAGAGCAGTAGTTAGTTTTCTAGTAAGTTTTGATTTGAGTATCAGAATGCCTACCTCAGCGATGATATGATCTCATATATATATTTTGCATTGAATGTTTTTACAGGTTCCAACCGGGCTCTCCACAATATGATCCTCGAAATGATAAAGTACTTCACTTTTCCTAAATGATAAATGAAATCCTCATCTACTACAGACTTCGCACTTTAGGGGGAAATCTATTACACAAAAATATCGTCACCATGATTATTTGCAGTCAGTATGGGTCTATCATCGCTTGTACTGTCCTCCTAGGAAAGTCTAAGACCTCAGCTCTTCAAGTCAAGCTTTGAAAATGGGAGAAAGACTTTAAAAATCAATGTAACTCTAGTTCCGCACTTTCTCTCACTGTCACCTGCGGCCCTGCACCTTCTGTTTACAAAAACTGCGGACCTGCCTGCTCTGTCCCTAACGGTGTGGGTGCGGACTCCTGTGAAAGTCAAAAGGCGCAAGTTTTATCTTAAAAAACTCACTTTGGTTTAATTCTAGAGGATTCTAGAAGGAATTTTGACGTGGATTGTTCGCTCTGAGGTGGTTCATGCATCCCAAAAGAGAAGGAGCTAATCCCTTGATGAGAGGAGCTATCCCTTTGAAGGAGGGCTTTATCCCTTTGAAGGAGGACCTAGTAACCTCCCTCCATTGCACTATAAATACAGGAATTGGGCTGGTTGCTGGAGAGGTTAGAAGTTGAACATTTTTGAGGGTAAATGCTGGTGAAATCAAGACTTCCTAGTTGAGCTTAAGAGGAGAGATCACATACCTTTTTGGCTTCATTGGGGAGTGAGTGAAACTTGTCAAAGTAGAGGAGACTTCTTACTGGACCCTGGGAGGAGCTTGTACAACGTCAAGGCACAGGTTGTAAAGTTCTTCTTCTTTTGAATTAATACAATCAAACTAATTTTTCTCAACAAGTATCTCATGTTATTTGTTTCATGGACTCCTTGACTTTCATGTTAAATATGTTTTATGATATTGGCTTTTCAGGTGCTATTTAATTTGTTTGCCTTGTTTGTGTTTGCAGATTCGTGACAAAGGAGCTCATTTGGATCGAAGGAGCGAGGGCATCCACAAACTTGCGTTGGACCTAAGGTAGGCCCTAAAAACACTTGTTTGCCATTGTTTATTAAAGCATATTTAGAGAAAGATAGTGTCTGGTTGGTTTGCTTGTCATTAGGTCTTCTTTAGATTCTAGGAAGGTCTATCTTGTCCGCAAGATCGACTTATTCCGTGTGACAAAAAATGAAACAAGGGTAGGTTATATAGGTAGATTGTAGAGAGTAGAAGCGAGGATAGTTTTGTTCCTGTGTCAACCTCGTTAAAAAATGAGACAGGGTGTTAGAGGATAGTTCCTGTTACTGAGTCAACCTCATTAAAAAATGAATCAGGTAGATTTTAGGATATATAGGTAGATTGTAGAGAGTAGTCATGAGCATAGTTCCTTATCTTGTGTCAAGCTCGTTTAAAAAATGAAACAAGGGTTTTGAGGATAGTTCTTTTCCTGTGTCAACCTCACTAAAAAATGAAACAACCCCCACAAGTCTTTCCAAGATTTCGAAAGTAAACCTTCATTTCTTCCACCTAGTTGAATGCAATGAAGCTTGGGGGGCATGTACCTCGATTTGCATCATTATGCTGGGGGCATGCAAACTTATAACAAGCATAGTTTTTCGTTTCAAGCTTGCGTAAACATGAAACCGGATCCGAGCATAGTTCTTTTCCTGTGTCAAGCTCGTTAAAAAATGAAACAAATCCTCCTCTAATTGAGTCGAGAGTTTGACTAGATCTCATAAATGTTAAGTTATATATTTAGGTTAGTTAATTTCAATTTTTTGCATAATTTTCTTACAGTTGTAGGTCGAGTCTTTCAAATGATCTCGTAACTGAACCTTCATTCCATCTAGCTATTAATTAATGTACTTAGTTGAATGAAATGAAGCTGTGGGGGCATGCGCTCTAGCAGTTATGCTTAGGGGGCATCAAGCATAGTTTTCTCTCTGTTTCAAGCTTGTGTAAAAATGAAACCTATCTCGAGTCAATTTCAGTTATTTTCAGGACTCGTTAAACTCATGAAAATCTCGAGATTATTTTTCTATCTTTCATTCTCGTAAAACAAATGAAAATGCCGAGTTCTTTCCGTCTTTTCCTGCTCGTAGTTTTCTCTCTGTTTCAAGCTTGTGTAAAAATGAAACCTATCTCGAGTCAATTTCAGTTATTTTCAAGACTCGTTAAACTCATGAAAATCTCGAGATTATTTTGCTATCATTCATTCTCGTAAAACAAATGAAAATGCCGAGTTCTTTCCGTCTTTTCCTGCTCGTAAATTAAATTGAAAGTCGGCCATCTGAGTACATTTTTATCATTTTTTCGAACTCATTAAAACTTACGAAAAAGTGAAAACCATGAGTACATTTTTATCATTTTTTCAAACTCGTTAAAACTTACGAAAAAGTGAAACCTTGGAGTTCTCTTTTAAGTTCTTTTCTGACTCCTAAAACATGAAAAGATCGCCGAGTTTTTCTTTTTAAACTCATTAAAACAGAACTAAAAATACGGTCCACTTACAGCTCTTTTCTGACCGTAAAAACATGAAAAGATTGCCGGATTTTTGTCGTTTCAAATTCGATATTGGTTATAAAACGACGTGTCGTTGATCGCTTTTCTACTTTTTCGGATCAAGGGCACTAATTACGAAAAGTACTCCTTGGTCGTAAAAGATCAAGCGGTTCTCTCAAGTATTATTTTATACTTTTTCGGGCTTGGGAGACACAAACTTACGAAAAATGTCAACCCTGGAGTCTTCTTAAGTTTTTTCAGACTCTCTAAAATTTAAAAACGTCGGGTTTCTCCTATACTGGACTCGTTAAAATTTCACAGTAAAGGACCTGTTCAATTACCAACAGGAACGAACCACTCCTTCTTAGGGTTCGAATTTAAACTAAGTTTCACTTATCCGAAGGATGAGCTTATAATCAAGCAAATGTTATCCTCCTCAAGCTTGTCAAAAATAAAGAGGTACTTGCCAGAAATGGTGGGGGAAAAGAGAGAAAAATGAGCCTGTTTGTCATACTTTGTAACCACTCTTGAACATGACACTTTTATTCACCTGGGTTGGGAAATTCTTTGCCTAACAGTTGGTCAAACCACATTGAAAGTATTCAGCTGGTTTCTGGGTATTAACTTTGGGTCAATTGTCACCAAGCCATCTGTCGTGTCGTTATGTGTTCAAGAGGTCACTGCTAATAAGCCATTCATCTGCAAAATATCTGTCATCCATCTTGACCATCCCTGAGTCAGTCCTTGCAACTAAATTTCTTCAACTTGATCTATGATTTCGTGTTGTGGGCTTGCTTGCGACGGATCGCTTTCTATCGACTTCAGCTCATTATCTAGAAAGATGATTTAGAAATCATCAGTACCTTGAGATCTGCATGCCTCAATGGCAGGTTTCTCGCCTTTGACGACAGGTTGCATCATTGACCTTCGATCAAAGGATTCCATGACTTGTTCGACATCAACACATTTATTCGCATCTCATGGATTGTACTGGGTACTTTGAGAGCCATTGACATCACTGGTGGTTTCTCTCACACTTGTTAATAATCAAGTGGTTTCTACCATGTTCGACATCAACACATTCATTCGCATGGATAGAGTTGTACTGTTTCGGGAAGTAGAAATGAAGACCCTGGATCTAGTTTCCACAATCCAGGCTGTGAGGAATTTTGTATTCATTATATATTGGACTATTCATAAACAGATGGCTGCGTCCATACTGTGTCCACATGAGTCTATACTTGTGATGTTTTACAAGATCATTCCTGTATCAGAGCAGTAGTTAGTTTTCTAGTAAGTTTTGATCTGAGTATGGGAATTCCTACCTTAGCGATGATATGATCTCATATATATATTTTGCATTGAATGTTTTTACAGGTTCCAACCGGGCTCTCCACAAGATTATCCTCGAAATGATAAAGTACTTCACTCTTCCTAAATGATAAATGAAATCCTCATCTACTATAGACTTCGCACTTTAGGGGGAATTCTGTTACACAAAAATATCGTCACCATGATTATTTGCAGTCAGTATGGGTCTATCATCAATTGTACTGTCCTCCTAGGCAAGTCTCAGACCTCAGCTCTTCAAGTCAAGCTTTGAAAATGGGAGAAAGACATTAAAAATCAATGTAACTCTGGTTCCGCACTTTCTCTCACTGTCACCTGCGGTCCCGCACCTTCTGTTTACAAAAACTGCGGACCTGCCCGCTCTGTCCCTAACGGTGTGGGTGCGGACCCCTGTGAAAGTCAAAAGGCGCAAGTTTTATCTTAAAAAACTCACTTTGGGTTAATTCTAAAGGATTCTAGAAGGAATTTTGACGTGGATTGTTCACTTTGAGGTGGTTCATGCATCCCAAAAGAGAAGGAGCTAATCCCTTGATGAGAGGAGCTATCCCTTTGAAGGAGGGCTTTATCCCTTTGAAGGAGGACCTAGTAACCTCCCTCCATTGCACTATAAATACAGGCATTGGGTTGGTTGCTGGAGAGGTTAGAAGCTGAACATTTTTGAGGGTAAATGCTGGTGAAATCAAGACTTCCTAGTTGAGCTTAAGAGGAGAGATCACATACCTTTTTGGCTTCATTAGGGAGTGAGTGAAACTTGTCAAAGTAGAGGAGACTTCTTGTTGGACCCTGGGAGGAGCTTGTACAGCGTCAAGGCACAGGTTGTAAAGTTCTTCTTCTTTTGAATTAATACAATCAAACTCATTTTTATCAACAAGTATCTCATGTTATTTGTTTCATGGACTCCTTGACTTTCATGTTAAATATGTTTTATGATATTGGCTTTTCAGGTGCTATTTAATTTGTTTGCCTTGTTTGTGTTTGCAGATTCGCGACAAAGGAGCTCATTTGGATCGAAGGAGCGAGGGCATCCACAAACTTGTGTTGGACCTAAGGTAGGCCCTAAAAACACTTGTTTGCCATTGTTTATTAAAGCATATTTAGAGAAAGATAGTGTCTGGTTGGTTTGCTTGTCATTAGGTCTTCTTTAGATTCTAGGAAGGTCTATCTTGTCCGCAAGATCGACTTATTCCATGTGACAAGTAGATCAGTGAGTTTGCAGTTTATGAATGGGGTGATTTCAGTAGTGTTTGAAAACAATAGATCAATTTACTTTAAATCTTCTTCAATAGTTTTTAGTTTGGTTTCAGTTGCAGTTTCAATATCAGTCAATCTCTGAAATAGTGCAAACATGTGGTTTCAGATTTGCATAGTTTGCATAACAACTTGTTTTCATTTGGTTTCAATGACCCCACAACCCAAAGAATTATACATTTCTGCTCATTTCATTTCATATGGAGTTGTTATTCTTCAATGGTAGTTTGAAGTGTATCAAATTTCTAGTTTGAACAGAGCACTGATCACAATTTTCAATATTGATGGGAGTAGCATGGCTGCATAAGTATGTCAATTAGAACATGTCTACTTGTTCTATAGAGATCACCAATTGTTATCAGTTTTATAAATTATATGGAAATTTTTTTGAGAGACAGTTCAAGCACAGGTTGGGGATTTCATATTTTATATTAAAATTGCAGGTGACTCTGGACTGTTGACTCCATAGCCCAATGGAATAGGCACTGTTGTGCTTGTCTCACTTATAACAATTGGTTGTGTGTTGTTTTCTTGATGATGAGTAGGGTTGATTTCAAATGAAAACAACTTACATGTATACAGGGTATGGTTTTAGTTTGCAGTTCCAGGTCACAAATTGATCAACTAACTCCATACCCAATAGATTCAAGACATAGGTTTACTGTTCCTCTTCATCCCATAGGGGGAAGCAGTACCCATTGGAGCCAATGATGTAACATATTTCGGCACATCGAAAATTAATTTTTAGTTGCAATTTCGCAATTTTTCATGGCCCATTCTTTTGAAATGACTATAAAATTATTGTTTGTAAATGATGATATTTTAATAAAATTTTTAATAAATGTAAAATCTATAGAAATATTATATATATTTTTATAAATTTTATTGTTAAAGATTTTTGTTAAATTATTTAACCAAACATCAATCTCCAATTAATTGCCGAACTCATTGGGCAACGCATTAAATGATTTGCTAAGTACATAGCATAAATACGACCAATTTTCAGTGGTCAAATGCTAACGCATAAAGATCAACGGTCGTCGTTGAATTTCGAACCCTCCAAGGTCATCTGAAATTTAATAGCTCGGGGGGGTTTGAAATTAGATGTTTTTTCAAAACCACTTTTGGCTACGTAGCATCAACAGGAGAAATTCGGAACCCCCCCACCCCCTTGAAAACCGCTTACCATCATGGACCCCCCTCGGAAATCCACTTGTGGTTTCAAGAAAACAGTGGACAAAAAAATTTCGTGGAAATATACAGGCAATGAATTTCAGGATTCATTTTTGGGCAAATGAAGACAAATTTCAAAAATCCGAGGTATGAGTTTTTTGCAGAACGACATCAATTATATCTCATGTAGGAATTTCTGTAAAATGTTGATCTGTTTGGGAGATTTCCTCAGCTCTATCAAGGGTATATATCTAGATTTCATGATGGCAAGAATGCAACAGAAGTTCTAATTAGACAAGAAGTGGAGGTGTTCCTTTCTAAGAGGTGTTGAGATTTGATATTTTAAATCTCTCTTGTAGCATGTTAGCAGAAAAAAGGGAGTGCACTAGTTCAGGGATTGTTGGATGAGATTATATTCTAAAATATATAGTGCCATCCCCTATTCTGGCAATCAAAATAAACATAACCAAGCATTCTTGTAATGTCATCTAGTGTATGGAGGATGCTATCCATAGATATCTAGGCACGATTGAGATTGACAACACTAGGCCGTGAGCATGGAATTCAATTTTACAGGTAGTAGAGTTCACTATGTTTGTTGAAAAGTTAACAAAATTTCAGGAGACAACTAAATAACAATTTCAGATTTTTAGGAAAGAAATATCATATGTTTCATATTTAGAGGTAGAGGATCAATAGCAGCAGAATGGATCCAGATTTCAAGGAGGAATATCAGAAAGAAGTTGTCAAATCCCAGATTCAAAGGGATGAATCATTAGTCAAAGGACACTTAGCACCAGAGGTCTAAGATTTCTAGGAGATAAATCAGTAGGCAGATTATTGCAACTTCCGAGTCAGAGGATCAGCATAATAAAAATTATTTTCTGATTTAAAAGCAGATTTAAAGACAAATTTGAGGCATAAGATCAAAAATCTGTTAGCTTCAAATTTATTGCAGCTATTTTGAGATTCATTATTTAGGGTTTATTCCTAAAAGCATTGTAACTGCTTAGGTAGATATTGTTATATATATTGTTTCATTTGTAATAAATAGGGTGGGCTTTTGATGCCAAGGCTCTTTACTTTGTAATAGCTTCCATTATAAGATTTTTAATGAAAGCCTTCCAGCTCCAGTTTGACAAAATTTTGTGATTTCTAGTATGTCTTTCTAGTGTTTCATATCTTATTTCTACACATGTTCAAAGCATTTATAGGAAGGTCTGGGTAAGTGTGGATTGAGTATCAATCTATTCTTAAATCCCCTGCAAAATCATAACCTTTAGAAAGAGATTAGCTTATTGGACTGTTTGTCCAAGATAACTCATCTTTGAATGGTTTTTTCTTTATGCCTTCTAATAGCCATTAAAAGAGATTAGCTTATTGGACTATCTGTTCAAAATAGCTCCTCTTAGAATTGGTTTTAGTTTGGCCTTCTTGAATACTCTGCAATGTGTTTTGTTGGGCTGTAGAAATCTTCTACATGCATCCAAATTTCCCTAGTTGTTAAGAAGTTTGTCTGACTGCTTAATTATTAGGAATCTCCTTACATTCTTCTATCATAATCCTTGAAAAGCTAAGTCATTTTGTTAGGCTGGAAGCTGACACATTCTGAAGGGACCTTGTGAGAGAGGCCTTTAATCATGGATAGAGATTGCCATTGATCACGAACCACCCCCAATTAAAACCATAAATATGGCCATTGTGATTCAAAGGTTTGTTGAGTTGGTTTCCTGTTGTAGTTTTTGCAGCCAAGGACTGCCTATGGGAAACAGGTACAACATCTGGCGCTGTTGTCGGGGAGAGAAGTAACGAAGATATATTTCTTCGAGAAATGATAAAGTTTAGATCTATTCCTTACTGGTGAACAAGGAGTAGGCATTTTTTATTGGTTGCATTTCTTTAACCTGGCGACTCCACTTTGTCATATGGCGATTCCATTGGGTAACCAATCCCATTGTTTTGAAATTTCAGTTGCCTTTACTGCTATGAAGGTTCATATATACTTGCAATCAGCAGTATATGTTTTTTCCTCTCAGCTGTGATCACAAATCTAAGATGTCTACAGAGGAAGAAATTATTAAAGTACACCTGTGAGTATAAGTTTTCCATGGGATTTTATGTTCATATTGTATATATTCTTCAAATTTTCAGCTGCTGGCAATGTGGTTTGCCAATAAATCCACTCAGCACTTGGTTACATTGGAAAGCAGATTACACCTAACAGTGTAAAATTTTCTAGTTTAGTTAGATAGAGGTGTGGATTGATTAGATACTTTCAGATTCAGGGTGCAGTAGATCAATGAGTTTGCAGTTTATGAATGGGGTGGTTTCAGTAGTGTTTGAATACAATAGATCAATTTACTTTAAATCCTCTTCAACAGTTTTCAGTTTGGTTTCAGTTGCAGTTTCAGTATCAGTCAATCACGGAAATAGTGCAAACATGTGGTTTCAGATTTGTATAGTTTGCATAACAAATTGTTTTCATTTGGTTTCAAATGAACCTACAACCCAAATAATTATACATTTTTTTTCTCATTTCGTTTCATATGGAGTTGTTATTCTTCAATGACAGTTTGAAGTGTATCGAATTTCTAGTTTGAACAGAGCACTGTTCACAATTTTCCATAGTGATGGGAGTAGAATGGTTGCATAAGTATGTCAATTAGAACATGTTTACTTGTTCCATAGAGATCACCAATTGTTATCAGTTTTATAAAATATATGGATTTCAGACCCCCCAAGGTCATCTGATCTTTAACAGCGAGGGGGGGGGTCCGAAATTAGTTGTTTTTCTGGGGGGTAAAAATTTCTGTAAAATGTTGATCCATTTGGGAGATTTTCTCAGTTCTATCAAGGGTATATATCCATATTTCGTGATGGCAAGAATGCAACAGAAGTTCTAAATTAGACAAGAAGTGGAGATGTTCATTTTTAAGAGGCATTGAGATTTGATATTTTAAATCTCTCTTGTAGCATGTTAGCAACAAAAAGGGAGTGCACTAGTTTAGGGATTGTTGGATGCGATTATATTCTGAAATATATAGTGCCATCTCCTGTTCTGTCAACAAAATAAACATGACCAAGCATTCTTGTAACATCATCTAGTGTATGGAGGATGCTATCCATAGATATCTAGGCACAGTTGAGATTGATAGCACTAGGCCATGAGCATGGAATTCAATTTTACAGGTAGTAGAGTTCACTATGTTTGTTGAAAAGTTAACAAAATTTCAGGAGACAACTACATAACAATTTCAGATTTTCAAGAAAGAAATATCACATGTTTCATATTTAAAGGCAGAGGATCAGTAGCAGTGGAAAATATCCAGATTTCAAGGAGGAATATCAACAATAAGTTTTCAAATTCCAGATTCAAAGGGATGAATCATTAGTCAAAGGACACTTAGCACCGAAGGTCTAAGATTTCTAGGAGATAAATCAGTAGGAAGATTATTGCAACTTCCTAGTCAGAGGATCAACGTAATAAAAATTATTTTCTGATTTAAAAGCAGATTTAAAGACAAATTTGAGGCATAAGATCAGAAATCCGTTAGCTTCAGATTTATTGAAGCTATTTTGAGATTCATTATTTAGGGTTTATTCCTAAAAGCATTGTAATTTCTTAGGTAGATATTGTTATATATTATTTCATTTGTAATAAACAGGGTGGGCTTTTGATGCCAAGGCTCTTCACTTTGTAATAGGTTCCATTATAGGATTTCTAATGAAAGCCTTCTGGCTTTAGTTTGACAAAATTTTGTGATTTCTAAGTATGTCTTTTCTAGTGTTTCATATCTTATTTCTACACATGTTCAAATAATTTATAGGAAGGTCTGGGTAAGTGTGGATTGAGTGTCAATCTATTCTTAAATCCCCTGCAAAATCGTAACCTTTAGAAAGAGATTAGCTTATTGGATTGTTTGTCCAAGATAACTCCTCTTTGACTGGTTTTTGCTTTATGCCTTCTGATAGCCATTAAAAGAGACTAGCTTATTGGACTATCTGTTCAAAATAGCTCCTCTTAGAATTGGTTTCAGTTTGGGCTTCTTGAATACTTTGCAATGTGTTTTGTTGGGATGTAGAAATCTTCTACACGCATCCAAATTTCCCTAGTTGTTAAGAAGTTTGTCTGACTACTTAATTATTAGGAATCTCCTTACATTCTTCTATCATAATCCTCGAAAAGGTAAGTCATTTTTTCAGGCTGAAAGTTGACACGTTCTGAAGGGACCCTGTGAGAGAGGCCTTTAATCATGGATAGAGATTGCCATTGATCGCCAACCATCCCCAATTAAAACCATAAATCTGGCCATTATGCTTTAAAGGCTGGTTGAGTTGGTTTCCTGGCGTAGTTTTTGCAGCCAGGGACTGCCTATGGGAAATAGGTACAACAAAACTACAAATGAATTCAAATTTCCATTAGAAGAAAAGGACACACATGAATGTTCAACTAATATAAAACAGAGCACAAAGTGAATTTTGCAAAATTCCTTTAAGATAAGGATGAAGAATTGTTTTCACACCATGGAAACAAAATAAACACTGATAAAAAAGATAATACACATACCAATAGACATCTGACACAAGAATCCCCGTCAAAACACCTTCTGCCTTCTTCTATTCACTTGAGGAAATGATACAAAAATGCAAAATTTACAAACTAGCTTCTTCACATTGACCCCCATTAGAGTTTACTATGATTTTTCCATATTATATACATCATACAATTTGATTTCCCACCTTATATGGTTGAAATCCTTCAAAGGAAGCAAAGTTTTAGGCTACATACATTGAATTTTACTTAGGATGTTGAAAAATATGATCTAGTTTACCTACTACCAATCCTCACTTAATACATCATCACAACTTGAATATTTACAATAAATCTCTAACTAAACAACCTAAGGCTATATGACACCTATTATCATGATTAAAACAACTTCTAGAAACCAAATTTTTGAAACAACAAGTCAAAAAGTGATCTTAGCCAAAAACGCAACAACTCTGCTACGAAACAGGGACCGAATTTCTGCAAAATAGGGGTCAAAGGCTAGCTCAAATCACCTGAATCCTGATAGCTATTACAAAACTGAAAGAGATTTTGTAGATTATATTTTCCTTGAGGGAAACCTCTCTCATATTCCAAAAAATATTCTCCAGCTCTTCACAATATGCACCTAAACATAATAACTAAAAAAGGAAATGAGAAAACCTAAAACATAGGCTCTAAAGATGCATGAATTTTCCAATATATAATACCCATGTAGAAACTAAAGGATTTTTTTTGTTCTTTGGCCCATTTTTTGAAAAAACCTCTTTCATTTTTTCTAAATTTGTTTCCATTTGGTCAAAAACATATTTGAAAATGATGACAAAAATAGTCAGTTTTGCAGCAAATTCGTAGCAAGTCCAAGAAACCCTCCATGCTATGTATGGTTGCACACCTCCTTTGGAAAAATGGATCAATTGGGTAGGCTTCAAATGTATGTGTGATGATGTATAACTCTTGAATCTTCCTTTGAAATGGTTTCATACCTCCTAATCAATTGTAGCAAAATTTCACAACAAACTGTTAACTTTCATAACACACTGTCAACTTTAGAAGCACCCTCAAAATTCTGAGTATATGTTGGTTTCTTATAATATAAATTGCTGGAGGCAATAAGTAGGTGTTGTGACATCCTTATAAAATATTTTCAGAAAATAAAAAACCTCAAAATTGGGTCATCTCCTCATCATAAAAGACTATACAAAATGTGCAACATGCCCTTGGAAAACACAATGGTTGAGGAAAAGGAAACTAACTGTCCTCATGACCATTGTACTCCTGCTGAGGTCATAACCACTCTTGAAATGACATCTAGACTGACCTGACATAACCTCCAAATCTGTGCCCAATCCTTTGTCATGATTATTTTGATGTAGACTTGATCTCCATATTTAGATTATGATAACCAAGGTTGATGACATGATCCCTAGACTCTTTTATATTGACAAATGATCCCTCATGATTGCCAATTAAAATCATGACTCCTTATGACCTTATAGTTCAAATTATGGAAAAAAGAATCTTTTTGAATCAACATATTTACAATGACACTTTGATAAGTTTGACCTCTTTATAAGAAATCTCCTTAGCACTAATATTTACAGACATGACCTCAAATGAAATAGTAAGACCAACATGACCAAGATCCCTATAACATAGGACCCTAACACATGTTAAAAAACTTATCTGTTGAGATAGACTTAATACAAACAATGAATTCCTAGTTGAAGTTGAGATTTTATCCATGTTGAGTTACTCATTGGCTATTGTAAGAAATACAATCGACAGAAAGTTCAAAGACTACTGGTGGATAAATATATGCCTAATGGTAATCTTAGGGATAACTTGAACATAATAGGAAGAAGATTATAAATAAAAGAAGCGAGTTGAATTCCTTAGCAAATATTTCTTTGGATATCATTAATTCTGGTGGAAATTGAACCATATTCTGACCGTGAATACTTAAATAATAGGTGGAGAATAGGTGGCAGAGCTGACTGGTGTTGAAGGGAAGATAACATATTTTGAGGAGACAACTTCAATAACTCCAGATTCCAAGGCAAAGGATTAGCAACAGTAAATTAGTTTCAAATTTAAAGGAGGATTTTGAGGCAATACTTGAGCAGTTATTCCTAAGAATAAAGGAAGCCAATCAACAATCAATGGAACAACTCCAAATTTCCTACAATTTTTTAGAGATTGCTTTTATTTTTAGTATATTGCTCAGATTTTTATTCCAGATATCTAGGCACAGTTAGCTTGATGTAATTATCTATATATTATTTGATTTCATTGTAAAAGGGTTGGCTTTTGATCCCAGAACCTTCCCATTTTTGTAAAGAATTTTATTACAAAAATTTGAATTAAAGTATTCTCGCTTTAGTTTCATGAAAGAAATTGTTTTTCATGTATGTCTTTCCCTGTTATTTCATAATCCATTTCTGCATATGTTTAAGGTAACATAGGAGTTAGGGAAATGTTAGGTTTGAGCATCAACCTCCCTGACAACCCGCTGCAAGTTATCATCTAGACTGAGATTAGCTACTAGAATAGTCTGTTTAAATTAGCTCCTCTGCATCATTTAATTGTTTCTTTTTGTCATCTGTTGAATGTATATCTATTTGGTTGTAGAATTCTTCTACACGCATATACTATATTTGGTTGATGAATTATTTAGTATGAATACTTAATCATCCGATTTCCATTCAATTCATACACCAAAATCTTTAAGCTATCTTACCATGTCGGTACTGGACGCTGACACTTTGATCAAGTTTCGACAAGATAGGCCTTTATTTCTGAGAAGAGAATGGATACTCATCAACAACCACCTACAAAAAATAATAGATCTATCCATTATGCTTTAAAGGCTGTTATCTTGTGACAGTGAACAACATTAAAAAAAGCATCGTAACTCTTGAGGGAGCCCACTTTGGTTCAAGGGCCAGATTGAACCTAAAGTCTGGTCAAGTTGGTTTCTCGGTGCAATTTTGCAGCAAAGAACTGCCTTCGAGAAATAGATACAACATTTGGTGCCCTTGCTTGGGAGCGAAGTAACGATGAAATATTTCCTCGGAGAACGATGAAGACTAGATCTATTGCTTGCTGGTGAACAAGGAGTAGGCATTTGATATTGGTTTCAATTGCTTCACATTGCTGCTCCATTTTGTCTATATAGTGATTCCACTGGGTTACCGATTCCCCTGGTTCAAAATAACAATTGCATCTCTTATTATGTTAATGGCATGCAACTGCATGTTTTTCTTCCTCATGGCAATGACAAGAACTTTCAGATCTTTAAAAATGACGCAATCTTCAAATTTCAATTGTAAGTATCAATTACCTATGGAGTTTGTCTTTCATATTGTGAATATATTTCATATCTTCAGCTGCATGCAAACGGATGTATACATTAATCCAATGCTCACTTGGTTGTACTGGAAGCATGATTATACCTAACATTGTACAATTTCAATTCAGTAAAGTAGGTGTGTGTGCAAATAGATCAGTTGGTTCCAGTGCGTAGTATATTGTTTTTTACAGTTTATGAATGGAGTGATTTCAGTAGTGTTAGTATACAATAGATCAATTAATTTTCAATATTCTTCGCCAACAATTTCTAGAATTTAGTTTGTAATGCGTGGTTTCCAGAATGTTTTAATGTCATTTTTCAAATTCTAGTGTGAGTTAGTCTTTGGATTAGTGCAGGCAACATGGTTTCAGATTTGTAGGTCATAGGTTACAAATTTTAGTTAATAGGCTACAACTTCAGGTCATATATTTAAAATTTTTATGGTAGGACTCCATGCCCAATAGATGCAAGGCACAAATATACATGCTCTATGCGTTCCACAGGGGGAGGTAATCCCCAGTTGGAGCCAATGTTGTAGCTTTGTTTGATCCCTTTAAACAAAGTTACAAAAAAATTGAATTTTGCTAGTTTTCCTCCAACTAAACTCTCAAACATATACCTGTTTTCATGGCAAAATGGTTACTGTGTTATTTTTATAATAATTTTAAGTTTAAATAAACTTAATTTTTTATAAAATATAATTATATGTTTTATATAATTATTTATTTAATTATTGATTTGAGGCTTCTGCGATCTATATTCTTTGTAGTACTATCTTCCGGAGTCATCGCATTCATGTTTGATTGGAATCGACGTTTCGAACCAACCTCTGTGGTTCATCATCAGGATTAGATCCATGAGTGAAATAAGTCAGAACTCAATGAGGTTTAAATAAGGTTAGGGTTGGGATGGGAATGAATAATGGCCGACATGTTAGATGATGTAATTTCACTTTATAATTGTTTATTTTCATTTTTATTATTAATTTAGTCATTGTTTATTGGTTTTTAATACATAATTTAATATCTAGTTTTTTTTTTTTTTTTTTATAAATTAAAATTAGGATTATAGTTATAAATATTAATTAGTGATTATTAACTAACCAATAATTAATTTCATAATTAATTAATTTTATTTATTTATTTATTTTTGAAATGAATATTAGTGAAATGAATAATGAATATTAATGATATGATATGGTATGATTGAAATGAATATTAATAATATGATATATATGTGAATTATATATGATATTTATGGATTATTATATGATATATATGAATTATCTTAATTTTTGGTTATAATTAAAAATATAATAGAATATAATATAATGTAATATAATATAAAGTAATATATAATGATGTGTATTAAAATCATGATTAGTGCCTAGTAATGATTTAAAAATTATTCAAAAAGTATTGAGTTAACACCCAATTTCTAAGTTTATTTCAACATGAAGTAAATCAATCATAGAACAAGCCAATACACATTTCATGATCACATTGGAAGGGTAAGATGAATGGTTCATATTCAATTGAGGAGCTTTAACAGTTGGGCGACGCGGGAGGGTGAGGCGGTTCGCAATGGTTGTTTCCCAAACACTTCTTTGTACACATGGAAAGCTCAGATGGATTGCAACACCCCCTTGTTCAAAAACTGCTTATCGCTTAAACCCTCTCCCACAATCCAGTTAGGATTTTAAAGACAATGCAAGGTTAATTTTGCCAGGTAAGGTGATGGGTGGTGACAAATTTCTTATGTAGCCATGTCCCAGGGAATCTCATCTTCTCAATGGGAATGACAACTGTTTCAAAGGAAAACTCAGTGGCTAATTCTATAGTTGCTATAATGCAGAGGGTTGTTGTGTATTTTTCTCGTACTATGATTGTATAGAAATCAGACCATATACTCTTGTTGTTTCGAGAACTCGAGAAATAATTTTTGAAGACTGGATAAAATGCTAACAACAATTGTGGAAAATATTATGTTGTGATTTTGTTATGTAGAGACCATCATTGCCCATGGTTTTGTAATTGTGTTGATAATAACCCTACTTTGGGGAAACACACATTTTTCTTGAAGCTGTTTTTCGAGGTCTCGTCCTCGTCTAGTAAGTTTATTCGTATGCTGACATTGTTGGTGGAGTCAGTGGAATAGGAGTTAAACTAGCAATTGCACCTGATTTTGCAAAGGAAACGCTGTAAGGTCATAAATTTGAAAGAATAGCGACATATAGAAGATCATTGGATATAAAAACTAGTAAACAAAATGTCATTCAAAACTAGAAAATAAAAATAAATCACTTACATTATACAAAATTTATATCAATTATGTGAACATCCAAACCAATTAATATATATATATATATATATATCTATATATATATATATATATGATTATTAAATAAATTCGAAAGAATAGTGACCTATAGAAGATCATTGAATATAAAAATTATTAAACAAAATGTCATTCAAAGCTAGAAAATAAAAAAAAATCAGTTACATTATACAAAATTTATATCAATTATATGAAGATCCAAACCAATTAATATATATCTATATATATATATATATATATATATATATATATATATATATATATATATATATATATATATATATATGGTTTTTGAAAAATTATTACAAAAACAATTGCACAGAAAGAAAATTCCATGGTTAGTTTTCTTAATCAAATTCCTTTGAAATAATGACTTACCAAGATATCCATTTCTGCTCATCAATGGTTTCGAACTCAACAAACTTTACACCTACCACCATGAATATTCCTTCTATGAGTGTTCTAGTTTTATCTATCACCTTAATCCTCGTGAGGGCTTCCAGATACCTGAGCTTTGATGAGGAGGCCTGTTTTAGTAGCATGGGCTAATCCACAAGCT
The DNA here is from genome assembly GCA_031772625.1 of Pinus tabuliformis. NCBI lineage: Eukaryota > Viridiplantae > Streptophyta > Pinopsida > Pinales > Pinaceae > Pinus > Pinus tabuliformis. The sequence goes on along the minus strand of CM062808.1, from coordinate 851,635,638 downwards.
GTGGCCACTTGAGTTGTGATAACAAATACACATGTGCAAGTAGTCACCAGAACAACTGAGACTTTGTAAACCCATTTGCGAAATCCAAGCAAGCTGTCAATAAAAGGTTTGCGAAATCCAAGCAAGTGGTCAATCAAAGGTGCCAATGTCATCACTATAGCTGTACAATCGTTCCAATACAAAAAAGTGCCATTCCCTCCTTCCAACAACATCAAAGCCCCATTCACTCCTTCCAGCATGATGCCAAAAAATGAAATGGCCTAAGCTGATGCAGTAAACTTTTCTCTCCAACGTGTAGGCAAGAAGTAGTATTTGTTGTTCCTTTGCCAATCTTGTCACCGACTACCAGTATTAGGGTGGAAATAGTAGGCGAAACAATGGCCAACCATTACTCCTAACAACCACAGATGTACTAACCTGAAAGTTTTCAAGCAACCACAAATGTATTAACCCAAAAGTTTTCAAGAAACCATAGATGTACAAACCCGAAAGTTTTCATGCGAAAGCCACCAATTGGACAAAAAATGAGAAAATTGGAGCTGTAACAAAAGTGCATAAGTGCATCTTGCTGGGACATCAATGGAACGGAACTATGGACATAATGGACAAGTGACCATGGAAGCTTTGGCACATATCTATAAAAAAATTACAAGAAAATTGTTAGGGTTTATATTTTCCTTTCACGAACTTTGCTTTGATGATCGAATGAAAATTTTTAGGGTTTAATTTTTCTTTCCAACAAAATTTGCTGTGATGATCGAACGATTGGACATTCTCTAACACATGATCCAATGATCAAGAGTAATGACAGGTAGGTGAGAGGGAATTAATTTTTCTTTCCAACAAACTTTGCTATGATGATTGAACGATTCGACATTCTCCAATCCTCTAACACGTGATCCAATGATCCATAGTAATGATAAGTAGGTGAGAGGGAAGTTCTTTCGAGAGGGAAACACCTTATGATGTTCACATGGACCAAAAAAAAATTCATCATTTCATAGGGCACTTGTCCATATGAACTTTTTTTAATTAATCAATTTAATTCAATTGATAAAAAGATGGTAACTTACTTTGGGAATAAATGTCAACCTTTAATTTGTAAATATTATTGAGAATATTCTAAAATATTCAATGAGATTAATTCCCTACCATCCACCATTCAAAATTATGGAAGGCATATTCCAAAATAGACACACCCATGGCTTAATTATAAGTTTATTTTATATAATTATAATTATTATTAAAAAATTAATTGTGTCTATTTTGTGATAGTGCTACTTTATCTCCAAAGTAGTTATGTCATTGTCTCCCTTTTAATTAGGTTGATTAATATAAAAGATATGTCCCATGAACAAGTGTCATATGAAGTTATGATTTCTTGGGCATGCAGTATTGATAAATTTTGATATTGGCCCATGGTATTGTAACAAAGTCTATTTATAAATGAAGAATGCCCATGGTAAATTGGGGATAAGTCTTAATGGTTAAGAATCTTGTTATATGTATATATGGTTAAATTATATATTAATTCTTTTTACAATTAATAATAATAATAATAATTTAAAATAAAGCTATGATTTAGTTAGTTTTTATGATATTTTCAATTTTAACAATTTGACATGTATGATAAAATAATTAATTGTGTGGTTGAATTGAGGCTTCTGTGATCTATATCAATTTTATGAGAAGAGTCTTCAGTGAAAATCACATCATAATTCATTTGTTGACGCGTTTTGAACCAACGCGTGTGGTTCATTGTCACAACGAGTTGAAGAACTAGATCATGGATGCATGTTAAATAGATAGAGCAGGTCTTCAAATTGTTATATTTGACTGGGAAACAGCTAAATTTGACAAGACAACTAGGCTGGACCAACGACTACTAAGCAACAACTAAGTTTGACTGGGCACCAAGACCATAGAATAGGGAGAGGAAAAATCAATTATTTGATTAATTTTTAAGTTTGTTTAGTTATATTTATTCCCATATGATAGAGTATTAATAATCTATTACTAGGCCTTTTTATTAAAATTAAATAGATAAATAGTTAGTTAGTTAACTTAAGGGATAACATGTTATATTTAATTTAATTCCAAGAACGATAACCTAATAACTCATAAAACATGTTAATTTATGAAATAATAAGAAATTTCTTTAAATAGATAACATTTTAAATTAGTTAAATAATGACCCTATACTAATTAAAGGAAATCCAACAATATTTCGACAATTATCAATCCAAGACATTATGTGTGACGTGGATTTTGGGATTAGGAGCTTGCCTGATAATATTAAGGACAAGACTTTATGTGTGACATGGAGTTTGGGATTAGGAGCTTGCTCGATAATATTAAGGACACGATTAGGCAAGATTGCGTTGTTTTCCTTAGGAAGGCAAAGCCCCCTAGGAGCAATATTAGCAAGGTTGAGTTTGAGGCCCTCAAATCCCTGAACCATAACAAGGACATTGTGGTTCTCAAAGCCGATAAAGGAGGGGTTGTTGTCATCCTTAATAAGGATGATTACCGACAAAAGATGTTGGACCATCTTTGTAACAGTGGTAGCAACTATAAAAAGCTTAAAAAAAATCCCCTGAAGAAGGTCTCGAGAACTGTTTCTCTAGCTATTAAATCTAGCAACACTGTGGGTTCCTTTTGCCATAAGCTTATTGAGAGTAGCCCCATCACTCCTCGGATCTATGGTCTTCCAAAGATTCAAAAAGAGGGGGCGCCCCTAAGGCCGATCGTCAATACCATAAGTGGTCCAGCCTACCTCCTTGCTAAATTCCTAGCCTTGAAGCTTAGACCCCTTGTTGGCCTCACAGAGTTGTTTGTTAAAGAATTTTCGTCCTTTGTTAATGAGCTTAAAGTCATCAAATTCGACCCTGAAGACATTCTTGTGAGTTTCAATGTGGTTTCCCTTTATACTTGCATTCCTATAAGGGAGGCCACTGAGGTCATCAACCGCCTTACTGATCTTGACACTGCTCATTTAGTTGCAATTTGTCTCACATCCACTTTTTTTAGCTTTGAAGGGGAATTATACGAATAGACCTGTGGGGTTGCCATGGGTTCCCCCCTGTCCCCAGTTGTTTCTAATCTCTTTATGGAAGACTTTGATTCCAAATCTTTTTCCTTAGCTCGTCTCTTGCCCAAGCTCTGGGATAAATTTGTTGACGACACTGGTGTCATCTGGTCTCATGGCCAGGAAGAATTGGAACTATTTTTCTAGCATATCAACAATCAATCCTCATCCATAAAGTTCACTATGGAGCAAGAAGTTGATGGTTGTTTACCTTTCCTGGATGTTCTAATCTCTGAGAATGATGACAGTTAGTTCTCCCACCAAGTGTTTAAGAAGAAAACTCATACCGAGCAGTATCTTCGTGCCAGCTCCCATCATTTCCTTGCTCAAAATTTGGGTGTTGTCAACACACTTGCGGCTCAAGCACTGAGAATCTCCGACGAAAAGAACCTTGATAGAGAGAAAGCCCATCTCCTTAACGTGTTTGTTAATAATGGTTATAGTAGGAACCAGGGTCTGAAAGCTTTCCTTAAAGCCAACAAAGGTCCCAAGGTTAAGGGAGACCCTAAGGATCGTGTCTCAAGGGTTCATCTCCCTTTCATCCAAGGGACCACAGATAAGATTGCAAGGATCCTTAGAAAGCATAATGTTCCCTCTACTTTTAGACCCCTTAACACCATACGTAGGTCCCTTAGATCTGTAAAATACCCCATTGAACCCAAGGACATGAAAGGTGTCTATGTTATTCCTTGATCCTGTGGGACCCCCTATGTTGGTGAGACGGGGTGTTATATTAATCAAAGGATTCACGAACATTCAACTAACATTAAGCATGGGAGGACCTAGTCTTCGGCCTTGGTAGAGCACGTGGAAAAAAACAAAGCATCACATATGCATTGAGGAGGCCCAGGTCATTGCCAATATTGCTTGCTTTCATCACCGAAAATTTAGGGAGGCCATCGAAATTGAAAAAAGGCTGAGGAATCGAACTCTTTCCAACATCTCAATAATCAATCCTCATCCATAAAGTTCACTATGGAGCAAGAAGTTGATGGATGTTTACCTTTCCTGGATGTTCTCATCTCTGAGAATGATGACAGTTCTTTCTCCCACCAAGTGTTTAGGAAGAAAACTCATACTGAGCAGTATCTTTGAGAATGATGATAGTTCTTTCTCCCACCAAGTGTTTAGGAAGAAAACTCATACTGAGCAGTATCTTCATGCCAGCTCCCATCATTTCCCTGCTCAGAAGTTGGGTGTCCTAAAAATCCTTGTGACTCGAGAATCTCCAATGAAAAGAACCTCGATAAAGAGAAAGCCTATCTCGTTAATGTGTTTGTTAATAATGGTTATAGTAGGCAACAGGGTCTGAAAGCTTTCCTTAAAGCGAGCAAAGGTCCCAAGGTAAAGGGAGACCCTAAGGATCGTGTCTCGGGGGTTCATCTCCCTTTCATCCAAGGGACCATGGATAAGATTGCAAGGATCCTTAGAAAGCATAATGTTCCCTCTACCTTTAGACCCCTTAACACCATCTGTAGGTCCCTTAGATCTGTAAAAGACCCTATTGACCCCAAAGACATGAAAGGTGTCTATGTTATTCCTTTCTCCTGTGGGACCCCCAATTTTGGTGAGAAGGGGTGTTCGATTAATCAAAGGATTCACAAACACTCAATTGACATTAAGCATGGGAGGATCTGGTCTTCCGCCTTGGCAGATAACGCAGATAAAACAAAGCATCACATATGCATTGATGAGGTCGAGGGCATTGCCAAGATTGCTCCCTTTCATCACCAGAAATTTAGGGAGGCCATCGAAATTGAAAAAGGGACAAGGAATCTCAATAGGGATGATGACTAGAAAATTAGCAGTTGTTGGATCCCTGCTCTTTCTTCCTAGTTGCCCCCTTCCCCCTCCTGTCCCCAGTTGTTCTTTTCTACGGTCTTATTTGTTTCTCCCCCTCATCTTCCACACCCTCTATTCGACTAGGTAATGAAATCCTTTTAATTGACTTAGTAAACAATTGAAACAATCCTTTTAATTGACTTAGTAAACAATTGAAACAAGTATTGTCCGTTCCTACACATTGATGAAAGAATTACAAAAGTATGATTTTTCTTTCCATTCCTTTAGATATAATTAAATGAAATTAATATTGAATAATTTAACCTATTGGAAACACTATATTCTTTCTAAATTAATTACCATGTTAATTAGGGTAAAATCAATTAAAATGAAATTATGTTGGATTCCTTATATTTAGTATGAGGTCATTATCTAACTATTTTAATAGGTTATCTATTTTTTCTTATTCCTACACATTGATGAAAGAATTCCAAAAATATGATTTTTCTTTCCATCCCTTTAGATATAATTAATTGAAATTAATATTGAATTAACTAACCTATTGGAAACACTACATTCTTTCTAATTTAATTACCATGTTAATTAGGGTAAAATCAATTAAAATGAAATTATGTTGAATTCCTTATAGTTAGTATGAGGTCATTATCTAACTATTTTAATAGGTTATCTATTTTTTCTTATTTCATATAAATTTAATATTTTATCCATTTAGATAGTTTTAATAATATTAAATGGATCTAGGAATAAGTTATGGTTCTTGTTAATTAAATTCAAACTGTTACATTTTAGGGTAATAAATAAATTTAATTAAATAACTAAATTTGCCTTCCTAGTTTTGACAAAAAGGCCTATTAATAGATTATTGCTCAACCTTAAGGTAATAATTATAAAAAACTCACTTACAATTTTAATTATTTTGTGAGTAATTTTAACCTTATTACTTATTGGACTTATATATATTGGTTAAGAATTGATAATTGTCCAAATATTGTTGGATTCCCTTTAATTGGTATGGGGTCGTTATTTAAGTAACTTAAAATGTTTTCTATTTTAAAAAATTTCTTATTATTTCATAAATTAACATGTTTAATGAGTTATTATGTTATGGTTCTTGGAATTAAATTAAATATACTATACTATCCCTTAAGTTAACTAACTACCTATTTATCTATTTAATTTTAATAAAAAGGCTTAGTAATAGATTATTAATACTCTAGCATATGGTAATAAATATAACTGAACAAACTTAGAAATTCATCAAATAATTAATTTTTCCTCTCCCTATTCTTTGGTCTTGGTGCCCTGTTTCGTTCGTCCAGCTTAGTTGTCCTATATTCTTTCTAATTTAATTACCATGTTAATTAGGGTAAAATCAATTAAAATCAAATTATGTTGGATTCCTTATAGTTAGTATGAGGTCATTATCTAACTATTTTAATAGGTTATCTATTTTTTCTTATTTCATATAAATTTAATGTTTTATCCATTTAGATAGTTTTAATAATATTAAATGGATCTAGGAATAATGTTAATTAAATTCAAACTTTTACTTTTTAGGGTAATAAATATAACATACTAACCCCCAAAATTTAATTAACTAACTATTTGCCTTCCTACTTTTGGGCATGTGGTATATATGATTTATGGTATCTTGTTAATTAAATTCAAACTTTTACTTTTTAGAGTAATAAATATAACATATTAACCCCCAAAATTTAATTAACTAACTATTTGCCTTCCTAGTTTTGGGCACGTGGTATATATGATTTACAGTAAGGTACCATGGTAAAGCAAGCTCAATAAATCTTGTTACATTTTCTTGTAAATACACATATGTTTAGCTCATATATTAATTCTTTTTATAATTACTATAAACCCATCTTCTCAATATAATGTTTATAAATATTAACTATTATTTTAATTTATATAATCAAATTACAATTTATACAATGTATTATGAAACACATCTTTTGATACCTACATAAATTGCTAACTATTATATAATGTTTATAAATATTAACCATTATTTTAATTTATATAATCAAATTACAATTTATACAATATATTATAAAACACACTTATTGATACTTACATAAATTGCTAACTATTAATATTTATGAGCTATTTAATTTTATATAAATATACTATTTATAATTTCACTCTACCATGAAAACATAATTGTAAAAAATTGTAAAACTAGCATGTCCATAATTGTTTTTATATAAATGATAGAAATACACACTAGAAATAGTGTCCACATTGTTCATATATAAATGATAGAAATAAGCGCTAAAAATACTTCCATCAGTATGTGTCCAAAACAAATCTATCTTTAGGAAAATAATATATTACATATATAAGCATGTGTATAATAAAATATGAAGTAATGAAGCGACTCGTTTTGCATTATGTTGGTTTGTTACGTATTTACTTTTTTATTTCGTATCAAAATGAGCTTACTATGGTAAGTTTTGCATTATGTTGGTTTGTTACATATTTAATTTTTTATTTCGTATCAAAACGAGCCTACAATGGTAAAGCTACTGGGAAGATGTAAAATTGTTACGTATTTACTTATTTATTTATTTCGTATCAAAATGAGCCTACTATGGTAAGCTACTGGGAAGATGTAACAAATTGTTACGTATTTTTTTTTTTTTTTTTTAATAATTTCGTATCAAAATGAGCCTACTATGGTAAAGCTACTGAGCCTACTATGGTAAAGCTACTGGGAAGATGTAAGATTGTTACGTATTTACTTTTTTTTTTTTCGTATCAAAATGAGCCTACTATGGTAAAGCTACTGGGAAGATATAAGATTGTGAAGTATTTATTTTTTTATTTCGTATCAAAATGAGCCTACTGTGGTAAAGCTACCCGGAAGATGTAAGATGAGAAGAGTACACATCAGTTTGTAAAGTATTTAATTTTTTTATTTCGTATCAAAATGAGCATACTGTGGTAAAGCTACCTGGAAGATGTAACATGAGAAGAGTACACATCAGTTACAAAGTGATAGAGCTAATGGTTATTATGAGGTAAGTGAGTGATTTATATGTATATTCATATTCATGGGCCAGAATTGAAGCAAAAAAGACGTAAATGATTCTTGCATCAAGGTTGAAGTTACACTCAGCAACCCTAGAGACAGGGATGGTGAAGGCAGCAACAATTTCGGGCTGAGAAGCAAATGGGATTCCTCTTTGTATCAGAATCGCTAATAGGACCTCTTCGATAAAGGTGTTACCACAAATTACAATGTATAAAACTCAACACCAACATTACTGCAATTTTTTTTAAACTCCAACTTGTTGAAAGAGTATCAATTACAATTCTCTTCCAGAAACCAAGATTCAGGAAAAGCATTTTTGTATACAATGGAAAAGCATTTTTGTATACAATTTCTTTTAGCTGAGTGTAAAATTTAACTAAATTGAAGAAGTGCAGATCTGTTAAAAATTTAATACCGGTTAAAAATGTACAAATTAGTGCTTAAGATTATTCAATTCGAATACAGAGAAAATTATAAATCCCAATCATTAAAATTTTTACATTATTAATGAAAAAACAACAAGTTCACGGTTGTGAAGCTTATTTTTCCTTACTATTTTTGCAGATAATAACTTATTGTACTTTGCTTTTTACAGATAAAGCTCTGCCTCTGCTGAAAAATACATCCTCCCTGATGGATGGAACATGGTTCAAGATCAATATCGTTGACCTAATCCACCTTAAAATTATTTTGAATAGACAATACACAATACTTTGATTTACAAACATGAATAAGAGTATCGAGACAGATGAAAAGAATGAAAACATTGTGATGTTCAGTAGGATAGTAGGATATCTGGCGAGTGAACCATCTCATCACTTTAACAGGAAGCTTTGCCATGTTTACCAGCCTTGAAATGCATATACAACAATGTGGGCATAGGAAAGGCAATATCGAAATATTCAAAACTGATATATGGCAACAAAAACTCATATTCCAGAATTTTATAATCCACTGACCACACAATCTAAATGTTAAGAACCCATAAATCTGAAAAAGTGGATATGTTGAGAGATTTGCAAAAAAGAAACTTACCCCAAGATCCAGATGATTGCACCCAAAACTCCAAAGATGAGGGACAATAATGCAAAGGGAAGACCCAATGAAAACCTCTGCAATCGCCGATTTGTCTGAATACCTGAATCTCAGAAATTTTACTGCACGATGTTATTCACTGAGATCTCTGTGTGTGATCTGACACTGGAGTGTAGTAATTCTCCAATGCAAATATAACTCGGATAAATGGAGGGTTGTTTATACATAATTTGCATTATCAAATGATGTTTGTCAACGAGGTCAGCTTCATTGTAAGTTCCTTCCATCCTAGAAGATTGCAAGCTCCTTCCATCCTAGAAGAACCTGTCTCTGATGTGGACCTAGTGTTGCAAGGTTCACTTACTCGAAGCAAGTTCCTTCCATCAAGATTGCAAGCTCCTTCCATCCTAGAAGAACCTGTCTCTGATGTGGACCTAGTGTTGCAAGGTTCACTTACTCGACTTTTGTCTGGAAGCAGCAGTATACTTCACAAATTGAAATACTTACACAAATGAAAAAAATTCTCATGCTTGCCTTCTCGCCTTTCTCGTGCTTGATTTCTCGCCTTTTTACTGTCTGTAGGATACAGAGTGGTATGAGACTATGAGTTGTTCTTTAACTAACTTATAGCGTAGTCGTTATTTAACTAATTTCCAGTGTATAATGATCCAACCTACAATGCGCAATAGCCTATAATGATGATCCAACGGAGGAGATTTTTTTAATGCTGTAACACAATGGATCAACGGCTCAAGACATTACATAGTGGCATACAGGGATAACTAACTTTCATCGTATAATGATCCAACCTACAATGCGCAACAGCCTATAATGATCCGACGGAAGAGATTTTTTTAATCGTCTAACACAACGATGGGATACAGGGAAGTTAATCCCAAAGGGAAACGCCTTACGGCATAATAATGTCAAAATTTGGAGAGAACTGCTTCGAAGCAATTAAAAAGAGAAGTCCAGTTCTCGAAATTGAGGATATTACAAAGGTCGCAAACTTTTTGAACAGTGAATCAATGAAATGATGTAGTGGTTTTGATCCAAATTGCACAAAGATTCAACTGCGTGATAGACTCAGGTCCAAATTTCGTGGGCATGCAAACAATGAATTTCAGGCTCATATCCTAGGCAAATGGAGACAAAATTCAAAAATCCAAGATGTGAGTTTTTGTGCAGAATGACATTAATCAGGTGTGCCACGAGAATTTTTGGAATATTCTAAGTGGTTTGAGAGATTTCGTGGGTTCTTTAAAAGGGAATCATTCATATTTCGTGAATGGTTGGACTGGAAAAACGTCCAACAAATGCAACAACCAAGATCAGCTCATAGAAAATGGAATGTCCAATAAAAATTAAGCTTGGGAATGGACTAACAATTTGAAAATTACATTAAATGTAAACTCGACTTTCATGCATCAAAACAGTGCTAGCCTCATAGCCAGTATTCACCATTCTTGCAGTCATCAATTAAAATCTAGAAAATTGCATGAGATGCAAACACCAAAGTCAAAGGAAAAAATATTATATGACAGTTGGATAGAAAGATCGCAGTCAATAAAAGTCATTTCCAGATTTGCAGAGATTTAATCACAATGTTCGAGCATCATTTGAGCACCTGGCAACAATGAATAGTAGTCAAAGGATCGATTCCAAACTTGGGAATATTTAGTGAACAAATGGTAGAATTTTTGAGAAACAGTTTCTTGTTTCAGATTTGAGAGAAAAGCATCAGCATAATTCCAAATTTCCAAGAATTGAAATCAAGCTCAACGTTTCAGCGAAATTACAATTATGGAAAAGATGAGCACAATATTCTAGATCAAATTTTCTATTTGAAAATGTGTAATCAATGGTTTTGTGAATTCTTTTGTAAGCCTGGATAGTTCAAAAGCCTCTTCCTATTTTTAGATCACCTACAACTGGGATTATATTATCAATATACCTGCAATCTTTCTTCTGTGTACAAGCAAAATCAACATCCTATCAAGTGAATTTATAGCAATCAAAATAGCTTGTATGCTAGGGGAATTCTACAGGAAAAAACATGTTATAGTGATTCTTCATCAGCTGTATAATAAAAAAAAAAATTAACATTTGACAGTGGAAAAACATGTCTTGGGCTCGAGTTTCATTCCAGATTATGTGGCAAAGATCAAACAATAGACAATAGAGATTATATAAATTGAGCTCATTTGCCTCAATTTCGACACGAAGATGATAAAGTATCTCTTTCATTCAAAAAATGATGCTTCATCAGTCAAATCAGAAGCAGTTCCAAATGAGTTGAAGGAAGAGTCCAAGCCAACACTCCTTGAGAAAGATAGAGAACTTTAAGAAAAAGACATACAAGAGTGAAGAAAAGTGTGGAGTTGACTTCCAAGGTAGTGTAGCATCTGTAGAAAAATGATCCAAGTGATGGAGGAGTTGAGAAACCCAAGAATTATGGAAATTCCTTGGAAAATTGTTACAGGAAGGACATTTACAGAAAATCAACATATAAGAAAAATGGGCTCGAATAATAGTTGAAAAAGCAAGGTCATTTCATCAAGGAAAATGGACCCCCAACAAAAGAGATCAATTGTCTACTCGTCTTATTTTCTCCAGTACATTATGCTTCTTCCTCTTCTCGTTAACATAGCAATGACATTCCTGTCTTTTCTTTATGATATCTATATTATTGCAAAATATAGATTGATTAATCGATGAATGACAATAGTTATTGCAGAAGATATGGCTGAAAACTTGCTCCAAAGTGGAAGAAAGTTGCAAATAACTTAAAGGGCGTGGAAAATCAGTGATGTGTGATGCTCTTATCACTGAGGTAGTTATTTTTTTTGGGAGACAACTGTTCCAGTTTTGTTGAAATTAAACATGCTCATAAACTTAATTGGATCTACATTATCAGGGCATATGAAAGTTACAGGGTTATTAAAGGTTAATGACAAGCGACATAAGAAATGAACCAGTCAAGCAGACATTCACCATGAAATAATTTAACAACGTTGCAATCCAGAAAGAAGAGTTGAGTCTTATTGAGATGCATGGGAGGAAGTAACAATGTTTATCAAGGTCAACTTAAAAATGAAAAAATGTTCATGTTAAGGAACTTGTCTGTTGAAATAGATTTAATACAAACAACAACTTCCTAGTTGAAGTTGAGCTTTTATCCAGGTTGAGTTACTCATTGGATATTGTACAAAATACAATCGACAGAAAGTTCAAAGACTACTAGTGGATAAATATATGCCTAATGGTAATCTTAGGGATAACTTGAATGGAATAGGAAAAATATTATAAATAAAAGAAGCGAGTTGAATTCCTTAGCAAATATTGCTTTGGATATCATTAACTCTGGTGAAAATTGAACCATATTCTGACCATGAATAGTTAAAGAACAACTGGAGAATAGGTGGAAGAGTTGACCAATATTGAAGGGAAGATAACAAATTTTGAGGAGGAAGCTTCAACAACTCCAGATTCCAAGGCAAAGGACCAGCATCAGTAAATCAGTTTCAAATTTAAAGGAATATTTTGAGGCAGTACTTGAGCAGTTAGTCCCAAGAATAAAGGAAACTAATCAACAATCAATGGAACAACTCCAAATTTCCTGTAGTTTTTCAGAGATTGTTTTTATTTTTAGTATATTGCTCAAATTTTTATTCCAGAAAGCTAGACATAATTAGCTTGATGTAATGCTCTATATATTATTTTATTATCTTTGTAAAAGGGTTGGATTTTGATGCCAGGACCCTGCCATTTTTGTAAAGAATTTTATTACAAAAATTTTAATTAAAGTATTCTGGCTTTAGTTTCATGGCATAAATTGTTTTTCATGTATATCTTTGGGTTTGCTATTCCATAACCTGTTTCTACATATGTTTAATTTAACATAGGAGTTAGGGCAAGGCTAGGTTTGAGTATCAACCTCCTTGAAATCCCGCTAAAAAGTTATCATCTACACTGAGATTAGCTAATTGAACAATCTGTTTAAATTAGCTCCTATGCATCATTTAATTGTTGTCTTCTGTCATCTCTTGAATGTATATCGGTTTGGTTGTATAATTCTTCTACACACATCTACTATATTTGGTTGATCAAGTATTCAATATGAATACTTAATCATATGATTTCCCTTCAATTCATCCACCAAACTCTTTAAGCTATGTTATTCTGTCGGAACTAGATGTCGACACTTTGATCAAGTTTCAACAAGAGAGGCATTTTTTTGAGTAGAGATTGGATACTCATCAACAACCACCTACAACAAATAATAGATCTAGCCATTGTGCTTCAAAGGATGTTTCCTAGTGAGAGTGAACAACATTAAAAAAAGCCTCATAACACTTGAGGGAGCCCCCTTTAGTTTGATGGCTAGATTGAACCTAAAGTTTGGTTGAGTTGGTTTATCGATGCAATTTTGCAACTAAGAACTACCTTCGAGAAATGGATACAACAACTTATATGATTATGAAAATAAAAAAATCAATAGGAGCAGAGATGTCATATTCAATGAAAAGGTCTTGTATAAAGATCAAATGTAGGGAAATAAATAGGAAAAATAAAACAAACAATATGTAGTGCTTGATGAGATCATATAAAAAGTAAAGGTTCCTGAAAATAATAGTGATTAACAGCCACAACAACAACAACAACAACAACAACCACAACAGAAACATACACTTCAAACACTTGAAAGTGGTGTTAGAAGATCTACTAGGATAAGTAGACTCCCTGAATGATACTTTCCTTTATTATATTATGTATTGTTGACTTATTATGGTGAACCAGAAATATATGAAGAAGTAATGCAAGTAGAAACAGGGAAGAAGTGGGAGCAAGCAATGGAAGAAGATATGGACTCCTTGATACATAACTAGACATGGGACTTACTCAAGTTTCCTGCAAGTAAAACAAAATTGCATAATAAATGGGTTTACATGTTAAAGGAAGAAGATGGAGGTAAATATATGTATAAGGTTAGACTTGTGGTGAAGGGGTTTGCACCAATGAAAGGTATAGACTTTGATGCATTTTTTTCTCCTTCTGTTAAAATGAATTCAATCATAACTATTTTAAGTCCAGCGACAACAAAAGATTTGCATCATGAGTAGTTAGATGTAAGTACAACATTTCTCCATGGGGATTTGGAGGAAGAAATATAATGCAACAACGACAAGGGTATGAGGTCAAAGGGAAGCAGAAGTTAGTGCACAAATTGAAGAAGAGATTGTATGGCTTAAAATAAGCTCCAAGGCAGTGGTATCTAAAATTTGACAGGTTTATGTCTGAACGAGGCTATACTAGATGTCACTATGACCATTGTATTTATCTTTAAAAGAAAAATGATGACAATGATATTATATTGTTATTGTATGTAGATGACATGCTTGTTGTAGGGTCTAACATGGAAGAAATAAATGTGGTCAAAGGAAAATTGGTAAATTCATTTACAATGAAGGATTTGGGTACTGCAAAACAAATCCTTTGTATGAGAATAGCTAGAGATAGGAAAAATCGCAAATTAACATTGTCCTAGAGTGAGTACATAGATAATGTTTTGGAAGATTTAATATTTTGGATTTCATATTTCTGCGATTGTAATCTTGTTTCAAATATTTTTCTGCGGGATCCATCGCATAGTGTTAGTTTGATAATCGACATTTCGAACCCCTAACTATGGTTCATCTTTAGAATGCAAAAATAGTTAGTACACCTTTGGCTAGCCATTTCAAACTAAGTAAGGAGATGTGTCCCAATACCCAGGAATAATTGGATTATATGTGTAGATTTCCATATGCATCAAAATTTGGAAGCTTAATGTATGCAATGGTCATCACAAGGCCTGATATTGCACATGTAGTGGAGGTTGTAAGCTGGTATATGAATAATCTAGGAAAAGAACATTGGATGGTAGTAAAGTGGTTTCTCAGATATTTGAGAGGTACCCAAAAGCAAGCATTATGATTTAGTGGTTCAAACATTTCTCTACATGGATATGTTGATGTAGATATAATAGGTGATAGAGATAACATGAGGAGAACCATAGGGTATGTGTTTACTGTAGGCAGAACATTTGTCAGTTTGGTTTCGAAATTGCAAAACATTGTTGCACTTTTAGCAACGGAAGTAGAGTATGTCACTGCTACAAAGGATAGTAAAGAAATGATTTCATTACAAAGGTTTAAGGATGAATTGGGCAAGAAGCAGGAGATGGGCAGGTTATATAGTCATAGCTAGAATTCCATTCATCTTGCAAATAATTCAGAATTTTATTCCAAGAAGAAACATATACAACTCAAGTACCATTTCATACGGTCAGTGTTGGAAGATGAACAATTGAAGCTAGAAAAGATACACATTAGCCGCAATCCTGCAGATATGTTAACAAAAGTTGTAACCATGAAGAAACTGAGATTATTCTAAGTTTCAATTAGTCTTCAAGTATGATGGTCAATATGAGAAACAACCAGGTTTAAGTGGAGCCATTTCCCAACAAGTGAAACAACGATGGAGTTTCTATAATCAGTCTCATAGTGGGAGATTGTTGAGTGTGGAGCCTGATTATCTTCTTGATTGTTCATATGTTTTTTTGTTTTAGGCATTATGTATCCCAATTTTGAAATGGGTGGCAACACCACCCATTTAATATTTGTTAGGGGGTTCGAAGGGGGGCGACTAAAAGTTTTATGATCCCCCCCCTTTGGCGGGGGTTAGGGGGTAGTGCCTATGAAGCTAAAAATATATGAAAAAATACCTTATAAAATATTATAATTTCACAGTCAATTTGGGCTGTTCATTAGGAGGATGATCTGACGATAGAAGTTATGATAATTTAGGGTTTTTTTTCCCTAGAAGGAAACCCTTGGTCTATATGAGGGAATTTTATTGCAGTTGTGTATTATTATTTTGAGAGAGAAAGAGAGAGGAGACTATGTGAGAGAGAAGATGAAATTACAATGCATCTGTTGTAGGTTGTATCTCTTAATTTTTATAGATAATATAAAAGGAAGGACTGACTATTTCTCTGTGGACATAGCCCAAATTAGGTGAACCACATATATTTGTCTCTCTCTTGTTTTATGCATTTCTGTATTTGTGTTTCCACAATATTTTTTGTATTTCATTGCTTCATAAATTAATTTCTAACAATATGGAAATAGGTTTAAAGACTTTAGGATGTGGTCTTGTATAATAATCTCCCCTTTGGTGATTCTAAGACAAAGGAACTTGATCTCTATTTTCCTATCTCCATTTTTATTTTTGACAAAACTAACCCATGCTTGAATACTATATCATGAAACATCTACAAGTGTTTTAGATGTTCCTGCAAATTCTTGGAGCAAATTAACAAATCATCAATGTAAACTATGATCCAAGAATATTCCCTAAAGATATCTTCCATTATTTTCTAAAATTCACTAGGTGCATTCTTTAATCCAAAAGGCATAACCTTCCATTGGTAGTGTCCATGAGGAACTACAAATGTAGTCTTATGTCTATCTTCTAGGATTATACCAATCTGGTAAAAACCAGACTTCAAATCAAATTTACTAAAGATTGTCTTTCCTTTTATCTTTGTAGCAAAGAGTTTTTGTTAGGAATAGGATACCTGATATCTTGTAGAGATTTGTTTAGAGGTTTGTAGTTTACTACTAACCTCGAATTTCCTCTCTTCTACTCAGAGTGCTTGTTGATGTAGAATCCTCTGCATGCCCATGCACTCTTAGAAGGTTCTATGAGACCCTTTTTCAACAAGTCATTTATCTCTTCCTGACAGGTCGTAATTTCTGATGGACTCATTAATGCCGCTGAAGCCATTTGTGGCTGAACCTTAACCAAGGGGTTGTAAGGGAGAGACACAAAGTATTTTTCCATATGCCATAAATAATTAGGGGTTTTTGAACTATAAATTCTCATAATATTTTCACTAATTGTGTTTAAAACTTTTGCATGAGTCCATTTTGTTCAGGTTGCTTGATGTAACCTGACTTTCTATTTCCATAGGGTGTTATTTTTCCCTACTGCGACTCTTGCCTTCTAAAAGAAGAGGAAATTTTACATTCATCCCATCAATATGAAATTCAAACATTCTTTCCTTTTTGTTTATAGTAACAAGATCTGCTAATTCAAGAAATTTTGATCCTAGAATACAATCATCAACCATTTGATTTACACAATGAAAGGAAAGCTTAAACTGATGGTTGCTTACCTTTAATGGTAAATATTTGGTTTGGCCTTAGATTTATACACTTGCTCCATCCACTGCTCTTCCTATGATGGTGGTATGTTCCCAATAGTATTCTAGGATTACCTTTCTCCTTAGTAGGTTTAGATGACACCCAAAATCTACTAAGCAATCAATATCATAGGGATTTACTTTTGGTGGGAAGAAAAATAATTTGATGTATAAATTAAATCCTCCAAAGGATAATAAAGTAGGCCCTGGATGATGATGTTCTTCTAGATAATCTAGTTTTGAATCATTATGATTTTTAGAATTTTGATTCATCAGATACCTCCATTTTTTCCTTCCTTGAAGGTTTCTTTATGTAACATGATGATATGTGTAGGGAATCTTCAAATATCCTTGATATTTCATCACTTGATGACTTGTTCCTTTCAACTCTTATTTCTTCGATCTCTTGGTTCAATTCTTTGATAGCTTTGTCCAACTTTTTCAGAATGCTCTGTTGTTCTTTGATAGCTTCGTCCAACTTTTTCAGAATGCTCTGTTGTTCTTTGATTTGCATCTTTATAAATTTCTCTCTATATTTTCTGAAGCTTTGTCTATCTTCATGGCTTGTGTTATGGTCATATAGATCTATAGGGGCATATTTACTGATATCCCCTTTTTTGGACTTATTTTTTACTTTGAGGAGGATACGGAGATGCTAATTTCCTTAATAATTCATCTTTTTCTATGCACATATTTTTCTCTACATATTTCCATGTAGGGATTTCTTTCAGCTTTTGATCAATCTCTTTGATCCTTGATTCATGATCTTTCTGGTGTTGTGCAGTGAACATACAAAAACCAAATTCTTGCTTGGGGAAATATTCATGTTCACTATCACCCTCCCAATTTGGTGGCTCAAGGTCACTAAATTCATCAGAAGAAGAATCAGAAGTATTATCAGTTTCTTCTAAGAATTTAGAGGGATAAAAAAAAATTATGTTCCCATTAGGATGATCTGTGGGAGAACAATAGTTTAAATTCCACCATTCTGGTTCAATTTCTTTGGCAAACAATGTTGTCAATTTTGGTTTAGCTTTCTTTTGTGGGCATTGATGAGCCTAGTGGCCTGCATTTTTCCAATTATAGCATACATAATTCTTTTGGGGAGATCACCTTTTCTTCAGATATTCAATTCTTTTGGGATACCTTTTATTTTTCTTATAATTATTTTCATATCTATCATGGAGAAATCTAGATATAAAAATATAATATTTGTCCTTCTTCTTGCAATGACAAACATTTTTTGTAGTTTGGTGTGTTGGAAATAATACTGAGAGGGGGGGGGGGGGGTGAATCAATATTATCATATCAAGAAAACTTTTTCATTTCCATATTCAGATTTATATATGCTACTACCACAACTTCTTATGATTTAGTTAGTTGATCCTTGATGAGTGCATTAGAACATTATCAACCATATTAACAGTAAACAGGTGTAGTAAAATAGAACAATCATCACACATAAGCCACACACATGAACACCATGATATAAGGTGGAAACCCAATGTGGGAGAAAACCACCCGCTGCAAGTCATCTCAATCTTCTTCTTAATAAGAAAATCCTTTTACAATATTTCTATACTGGTGCAGTCTTATACCAGTACGCAGGCTTCTACCTGCAGAGAGCTACAACCCTCTCTCGTTCTCCAGTCTCTCCTGGAAGGGAGCTACCACCCCCTTAGCTCTTGTACTAGCTAAGATACTAGTATGTAGGCGCTGACCTACAATCTTCTCTCCTCCAGGTACCACGTTTCATACATTTTCATACTGGATACTCCTGAAGCACAACACATAATCTGAAAGCCACATTTCATCCAATTTTCATACTGGGCCCATACATAATCAATCAATCTTTTGAATCACCCAAACACCAGATCAATACATGTACAAGGATAATATGAGAGTTATCACCTAGATCTAGTCCATCAGATCACATAAAGATAAGTCATTAAGAATTTGATCCATTCAACCATCAATACTGAAGCTAATCATAATCATGCTGTTAATACCAGAAACCAGACATCAATTATGAACCCAGAACCCTGCAGAATAGTCAAAAGCAGTTAAAACAAATTTCAAGCAGGGTCCACAACTTCACTGATAAACACCTGCGAATATCCGCAGTTCTTATGTGCCAAAATTGTGTAGATCCGCACTAATCCTTCTGCTGCTCTGCGCACCTTCGCACCTAATTCTTCTGTTGTACTACGTACCTCTGTGCAGATCCGCACCTGCACGCTCTGCTGATTTGCGGGTATCCGCAACTTCTGAGTCTCCTGATCTGTGGGTATCCGCACCTTCTCCTGCGGCTCACCTGCATACCTCCGCACTGCGCCTATCTCTGGCCTGCGTACCTCCGCAACTGAGTCTACGGCTTGCCTGCGCACCTCCGCACCTTCGGCGCTTCTGGGCCTGCGAACCTCCGCACTTGTTCCTTGTCTGCGCTTGCGGTCCTGTGGGTATAAACAATTTCTAGACTTCAGGGATACTCCAAACTATCAGATCTAAAGATCTGATTATGCGCCGAGGAGATCTCAACCCATCAGTAGATCCGACTTGTAATCCTCATGTTTCTCCTTGATTTAGATTCAGCTATCACTCACCAACCAATCACAAGAATTTCAGATCTAGCTTTTCTTAAGATATTCAATTTCCACCTGTGTCTAGCCAAATGATCTCCTTTCCTTTTTATAGGCTAGTCCTTTGCTCAAACCATGGTCCAAAACCATAGGTATTCAATACTAGGAACCCAATACCTTGGATCAATACTTTAGATGCAAAACCACAGACCAAAACCATAAGATCATAAACGACGGGCTAAATACCAAGGGCCAAACATAAGAAACTCCACGTGTGCGCGCTTCTCTGCATTGGGGTGAGTGAACTGGGGTCCGCACCTTTTGAACGGTGTACCTGCGTACCTCTTATTTTCTTCCATTCTGAGAGGCTGATCATCAATCTTTGCTACTGGCCTGATGCACTATGATCTGTCACCTGTATGAGTTGCCATCAAGGACAACACTTGTCTCATAATGCCAACAATCTCCCCCTTTGGACTTGATGGCAAAGCTAACTTGTCATACTAAGGACTGTCGTTTGATTCCTTTGCACTGTCATGTATTCTATCACATCTGATATCTCTTCTTACAGATTCATCTGATTATATATAATTGAGATGTTCTTTTATGAGTGGGTTGCCATAAAGTACAACACATGCATCATAATGCCAACATGGTGACCATGATTATAAGCACCGCATCCCCATTCTAGAATATTCCCTACATTTTTGCACAAAGATGAGGTAAACATATTGTCAAATATTTTGAAATCTTTGTTCACTCTTTTGGCCAAACAATGTTCTTGGATTACTATTTTGATATGGTGATCTGCCATTGCTATGGACATGCCTTCTAGGGTAATGCATTTGTCTTTAAAATATTCTTCCACTCCATTTGGAAGTGCCCCTGGAAAGCTTCTGATATAGTATTTTATATATGCAGGATCATTCATTTTCCCAGATCCTATTATTAACTTCTGCATATAACAAAAATATTGATCATGATAAGCAAGATTACAAAGCCTTTGAGTCATGTATAAGGATGCAAGATGGTCATGATCTATATCTATCTCAAGGCCATGAAATTGTGCAATCAATGCTTGTAGTATTACTTCATCTGCCTTGGGATCATTCATCATTTCATCCTTAGTCCTTTATGGAAACCAATGCCACCAATCAGTTGCAAGCCCTATAAAACCGTTTACCAATTGTGTAGCCATATATCTTGGGGTGATTGATGCATCTTCTGCCTTTTTAGAAGTGACCCAATTTATTAACAATTGGATGGAAAACCTTATTTCTTCTATAGTCTGACAACCAAAATTAATGACCAAATGTTCAGGCATGGCTGAGATAATTCTATTGGTCATATCAATTCCTAAAGAAGAGAATTATTTAGGTCGCGAAGAGGATGTCATTGGCATTATTGTATAAAATTCTGGCTCATTTTTTATGGGCATTTCCTTCAAACATTTTTCTTTAACTTGTGGTTGTAAAGGATGTGGCAAATTTTTCATGACAAACACTTATTTTTCTATCCTTGCCAGGGTATCTTCTGTGGCTCCAAAATCCCATTCAGGTTTGTTATTTTGGACCTGAAATACTCTTATGGAGTTGTTTTTCTTATGTTTTCTATTCTTTGTCTCATCTCAGAGAATATCCTTATGAGAAATGTAAGGGTTCCTCTCTGGCCTTCTTACTGCCCTTTTTACTTCATTTATTTTTTCTAACAAAGAGTCTAGAAAATCTAGCCAGGCTTCAAATTTTTGCAGAGATGTTCTTAAAATTGTGATGTCTATAAGGACACAGAACAATATGTCAATTTTGTCTATCATATATTTTATTTCTTTCTTCTGAGGTTTTGCATCTTGTTTGATATGCAATAATTCCTTGTGCAAATCATCTATATTATGTTATGTCAGTGAAGCTTGTAGATTTGAGAAATTTAATAGATTGCATTCATCTGACATTGACTATCCTAATGGTGAAATATTACTGGAAGATATTCTCTTTTCCATTTCAAATCATTGACAAAATGTTTGAAAGGGACAATTGGAAGGCTTCTTCCTGGTAAATATGACTATTCTCGACTGGGGAATTTTTTGATTTTACCTAAGCCTTCTCTTCGGAAAGATAACATGGCCAATTGGAAAGAAGGAGGAGAGGAATTTTCTATAGATCTTCTTCCTTGGAGATTGTTAAGTTTTTCTTAGCAGGAAGGACAAGTGTTGTGAGTCCCTTTATGAGGTTCTCCTGCAAAACTGGTAGGATTGATTTTGCATGTACAAGAATGCACCATTTGATTTGCTGGGGGGCATAAATAAGGGATTTTTAAAGATTGGGTTCTGGTTATTGCATACAAATGTGTTGGATTTCGAGGTTTATTAATGTGAATATGCATTTGGGTTTTTAAATTTGATCATTTTTCTTCCCAGGCTGTTGAGTATTGGATGTTAGTCTAATCAAAAGTCAGAGGTTGGACTTCTATGGATTTATATTTTTCTACCATGTTGTGTAGTCGAGAGGTGGTTTGGATATATTTTTGCAAAGGGCAAGAATTATTATTTCCAAACTGAACAATAACCATTGATTTTAACTGGATTGTATGATAATTTACAGACATTCCAAATCCAATAGGTAGTATATAGGATTTCAACAGATCATAGATGTATGGGTCATCTAAATCTAATTAGAACTTAGGAAAGATAGTAATAAAGGTTGGTTCATTATTGAGAGGTGTAGAGAACCCTCCTATTAGTGCATCTGAAAAGTTATTATGTCTGGTATAAATTACACAACATAAAGAGGAGACTAGAAAGTATGGTCGGACAAGAGGACCTAAACCAAATTTGATGGCTCCAATATGAGCATATAAGAAACCTTGTTTCTTTTCCCAGTCTATGATATCATGATCTAGAAGGTTTATATTAACTGGATCATCTGAGGGAGAAAAAGGAATATCTACTGAATGTGTCTTAATGAAGGAATGAGAAATATAATGCCACCACTTCAACTTATAAACTTGACTTGGATTAATAGGTGGTAGCTCCCAATGTTCTATGGAATTTCGTTCACATATATATTATACTAATGGTAAGTGACTATAGATAGACTAGGATATTGTCGTTTTGAAATTGAAGTCATGGTAGAACCATCCAAAGTAATTTATACATAATTTATTTGATCCAAAGAAGGATCCATATTAACAGAGAAATATTTTAACAGAGTTCTACATTGTCAAAAGACTAAATAGGGAATGACCACAATGTCTTAAAAGTGCCTAACTTTGGCATAAATAGACCAAAAAAACATTTCCTCACATCCCAAAATAAACTTTGTTATTCTATTAGCCATTTAATCATAGATAAATCCTTTGAAATTATACATAAGACAAGAAACAAAAATATTTCATAACAAAAACAATGTCTTAATTAATTACAAAAGTCAGAAGACCTTTTCCAAAGTGTGGCTCTGGTACCAACTTGAATCCCAAGACTTGAACTTTGACATATCTTCGTCACCATCTAACATTCATTGAAATTATCTATGGGGAAGAAGGTCACCCTTGGGTCATCACACTAACTTAGTTATCTTGGTCTCTATAGACTACTCACAACTAGTGGTTTCATGACTTTGGGAGTTGGTGAACCTTGAACTACTAGATTGTACACACACACACACACATACATTCTAGCTTGAAGTTGCAGTTTGAAACCTAGTTAGGCTTAGACCTACAAGAAAAAAATGTCACCATACAATTCAACCTTGAACCCTTAGTAGTAGTGTGTTAGAAGTCCAAGTGAGAATGGCCAAATTCAAGTTCTTCAAGGGATGGTGTTACAGGGTAAGTACCCCAAGTATAAAAGGATTCCTCTCAAAAGGGATCCTCCTCAAAAGGAAGGACCACACCATTCAATGAACTTAGTTTAACACACACACACACACACACACATAATAGTATAAAATAATTAGGGGGTTTGCTACAAGTGGTGTCACATCCCAAGTTTCAACATAGGGCATCGAGGTGAAAATAATAAGCAAGTACATTAATGGATTAAAATGATCATGTATGAATATGTATGCTAGTTGGTATTAACAACTATGAGTTTAGAAGATGTGTGTATGACACATATCTATTTAATGTATATGATAGTTGCTTGCCTCAATGTTAACACATTAGAGGCACCAACATGACAAAGTAATGAACAACAAGATGGTCGATTACAAATCTATTCCTAGATAGAGAAGTTGAAGTCCATCTAGTGTGTTGCCAAGTGTTGTCGCTATTACAACACCCTCCAAAAATTTCACCACATTCAAATTTTGGAGCCTACTTTATCACCATGTCTAGTGTTACCTTGATCATCAAGTATCATCTCATGTTTTTCTATGTGTTTCAAGTGTCCTCGAATGTTCTCATGTGTCATCACATTGATTCGAACATCTCTAGGTGCATTTCATGGTCATAACAAATTTTTTGTTGTAAAACAATACTTTTGGTTGCACTTGCACACACTTCGCTTGTTGTACTTGGGGAATGCATGTAAAGTGTATTTTTGATGTATACTTATCATTGTTCAAGATTTTCTAAGTTTTCTCGATGAGTTGATATGTGTCACACATGGTTTTATGTCTAAACTCATCTTGTTGACCCCTCGCCTTATATCCCCGACTTAGATAAATCTTTGGTTTCAAAGCAAACCCATTTGAGGCCAAGAGCGTATGAGTGCTCTCTAAAGCCTTGATCAATAATCCTTTATTGTTCTAAAATGCGTCATGTACCCTACAAGAGAACAAAGTGCAATCCTTAATCCTTTTCCCCTTCTTTATTCTGAACAACGCCCTTCAAGAGACTAAGTATTCCTTTAGCACACTCCTTTGACTCAAAGAAGTGCACCCTCCTTGAGAGCACGAGTGCACCCTGAAGGCCTTAAGATCAATATTTTAGCCTTCCATAATTTTCCATTCACCCTCTAGACCCTTTGAGCACATGACGCATTCCGAATGCTTGAAGCTTCAACCTTCAGCCTTCAGACTTGCGCCATGCACCCTCTTAGGCCTCTTGAGTGCATGATCACACACTGAAGGCATGAAGACTTCCTCCTTCAGCCTTCAGGAGTGTGCCTTGTGTCCTCCCTCTCTCCCTTGAGTGCACTATGCACTTGGGAAGCCTGAAACCTTCCCCTTCATCCTTCGGACTTGCACCATGCACCCTGCCTTGATTGTCTCTTTCCCTTGAGTGCATGAAATCATGTAAAAGCCATGAATCCTTCCCTCTTCATCCCTTCATCCCTTCGAAGTGTGATAATGTTCCCAAAAGCTCTCCTTGTCCCTTTTAAGCACATAAAAAGGGAATGAACAAAAAATCTGCATAAAGCGTGATAGAATATGAATTTTCAAGCTGATGGTTGCTTGTCGTGAGTTATTGTAGACACATGTGTTCCAGAAACAACATGGAAAGCACACATGAGGAATATCGGGAAAATAATACAAATAAAGGAAGCATAAGAGAACAAAGAACATAATGAAATATTGATGATCGAAGCACCCTAAAGGCTCCAATATCAAAGACCCTTTGGAGGGTAAAGGCATCGATGATCAAAAGCTATATGAAGAATGAAGATCAGAGTGGCAGCCATTTCACCACTGAATAAATTCCATGTCATCAATCACTATTAGTCCAGTCATCAATGATATTGACAAGTCATATCTTCATCATTTGATGATGCAGAAGTCACCATGTAATGTTGTAATCATGGTAAAGACAAAGAAGTGGAAGTCCAAGAGTCAAATATCAACAAAAGAGTCATGGAAGTCCAAAGGACATGTAATACCAAAAGTCATATGTAATTCCAAAGGTCATTTGGAAGTCCAAAGGTTGTTAGGAGTTGGAAAGTCAAGAGTCATGGGGATGTGAAAAATCATGCCTTAAGTTATAAAAGAATCCTCATTTCTCATGTAAAGGAATTTTGACCTTTGCTTCTCCCACAAGGCATTAGAGAGACCATTAGTACTTTTGGGGAGCAAGTAGTGGCTCTAACGCTCCACTAGTGGAGCTAGTGATGTCCATTGTATGGATGTATCTTGGAAATTTTACTTAGTATTGAAGGATTTTTAGGCTAACATGGTTTCACACATGGATTGTGAATGTTTCTAAGACTATTATTTGAATGTTTATGGTTCATGTTTGCTTTCACCTGTATTGGAGTAATTAAACTATTTCAGTGACTTCGGTGCTTAAATTATTGGAATTGTGTATAATGTTTATAACGATTGTCGCATATATGTGAACTATTTCACTTGATGTTAGATGAGGCTTGCTCTTTTTGTGTGTGTCTCCATTAGGGTAGTACTATTATTTCTCTCTTAGAGGATCACTTTATTTCCCCTCCATAGTGAAATAACCTTGATACATCTCCAATTAGACAGTCATAAGGAACACTCACCTTCTCATTCAAAAGGCACATACACGCTTCTTTCTCATTCTAACAGTTAAATCCAAGGCATATATTTAAGTAAACAAAATTCGAGCTGTATTTAGGATGGGACTCCTACACCAAATGGTGTGAGGTCTAATTGGTTCCTTATATCGGGGAGATCCCTTATATGTTGGTGATATCCAGTGCCGTCAACAGTACCACAATGAATAATTTTTTCTAGATAAATGTATCATATGCATTAGGGTCTTACTACATGAGTGTCCACACCTCTTCGTCACTCTTCCATTCATCCCTTTCTTTAGTTATCCAATTGGGTTGGATAATAGAAATGGCACAAAGTAATGCCTCCACATCCTCATCCTTTCTTGAGAGTGAATTTTCTTCCCATTTTTTTATATGATTTCAAAGTCGTAACCCAACATATTTGTGACCCACTTTTGATGCTATTCTGAAGATAATATTTGTTCCAAAAAATATTTAATACTATCAAGATCTATTTTTATCTTTAAGTTTATTCCCAGTAGGTAAGGGAACCATTGCTTCAGGACATGTAGTATTGCCAACATTTCCTTCTCATAAAGAGGTTTGCGTAATTATTTCCCTTGATTGAATGAATTTCAAAAGAAATGGGTCTTCCTTATTGCATTAAAACAACACCAATGCCATTTCCTAAGGCATCACATTCCACAATAAATGTTTTTGTGAAGCCTAGTGTAACTAAGACTGCAACTCGACACATTGCCTATTTAAGATGTTCAAAGGCCTTAGTTGCTTCCGGAGTCCAAAAAAATGCATCTTTCTTCATTAATATTGTTAGAGGTGCTACAATTTTCCCATAATTCTTAAAAAACTTGTGATAATACCCTATGAACCTAAGAAATATTTGAAGTTTCCTCAAGGTTGTGGGGATTTTCCATTCCTTTATGGCTTTAATTTTGATAGGGTCTACCTTAACACCTTCATGAGATACAATATGCCAAAAATATTCTGCTTATTGTACCCCAAAGAAACATTTGGATGGTTTTGCATACAATTGTTTCACCTCCAATAGTTTCATCACCTTGTCAACATGTTGAACATGATCTTTTCAAGACTTGATGAAGATTAATATATCATCAAAAAATACTAACACAAATTTTCTAAGGGTGGGTTTGAAAGTGGAATTCATCAATCCTTGAAATGTGGAAGTTGCATTAGTAAGACCAAAAGGAATGAACAAAAAATCATAATGGCCTTCATGAGTTATGAATGTTGCTTTAAGAATGTCTTATGTCTTCATTCTAATTTGATGATATCATAAATTAAGATCCAACTTGGTGAAGTAAATTTCTCCATGTAGTTCATCCAACAATTCATCAATGATAGGAATGGGAAATTTATATTTCATACTGAGCTTTTTGAGCTCTCTATAATCTGGACACATATGCCATGATCCATCATTCTTGTGCACCAATACTATTAGATAAGATAAAGAACTTTGGCTAGGTTGAATTATACCTACCTCTATAATTTCTTCAACCACCTGTTCAATTTCACTCTTCTAGGAATAGGGATATATGTAAAGTCTGATGTTTGGAGGAACACTTCCTGGGATCAAGTGAATATCATGATCATGATCATGAATAGGTGAGAGACCTTTGGGAGTCTCAAATACCTTGGAATGATTGTAGAGTACTCTTTGTAAATCTTGAGAAATGGATGGATTAGATGTTTGTACATCTAGTGAGAATAATTGTGAAATTTCCCCTCATTGTTCCTTCTTGAAAAGATTTGTCATGAAATTAGATTTGATTAATTCCTAGGTTCCCCTGTGGTACCACTAATTCAATTTCCTTTCCTTCCCAGAAAATTTTCAAGAAAAGTTCTTGAAATTAAAAGTTGTTGTCCCTAAAGATTGTAGCCATTGAGCTCCTAATACAATCAATACCACCAATTGGAATGGAAAGCATTGGAATAATAAATACATATTCCCCCATGTTAGTATTGATATTATGGCATTTCCCTGAGCAATTTGTGGTTCCTACATATATAAGCATCACTTGACACTCAGGAGCTGGATATAGAAATTAATTCAAATCCTTGGCTATCTTACAATGAATAAAATTACATGCACTACCAAAAACAATTAGCAATATTACCTTTTTATTCTTGACATATCTTTCTATATTGAGAGTTTGAGGGGTGGTAATTACCATGAATGGATTACAATATATATTCAAATTTATCTCTTCTCTTTCAATCCATGGGGTTGGTTCCTTTTGTATATCTTCTTCTTTTGACGTTTCTTGTTCCTTTTCTTCATCCTCTTCACAATCTATGTAAAATAATTTCTTCTTAAAAAAGTTATGACCTTTAGTGTATTTGCTATCAGAACTGTAACAAAGCTCTTTTTCTCTTTTTTCCTCCAATTGTTGTGGTGTCAAGCTTGTAGGTTGTGGGAGGCTTGGATTGGAAACATTTCCATCTTTATAGTTATGAGTGGTATACCTCCTTGTTGCCATAGTTTTTCTTTAAATTTTTCTTGCCACCCTTAATGTATTCTCCAATGACTTAGGATCCAAAAGGAAAACCTCATGTTGGATGTTATCCTTTAAAATCACTCCACAAACATCATTCAAAATCTCCTATGGAATATCAATTACCTTGTATTAAATTGTTGCGTAGCAAAGGGCCTGTGTAACAGTTTTGGGGCTCAAAGTCTGCAATTTTTGGGAAAGGCATGGTAAAGACTCCGTGAAGTGAGTGGAGCGCGAATTGTAATTAAGTTGAGTCAAAGGGTTGTTTGCCTAAGAAATAATATAGAATAATAGGAAGTAAGTTGGCTTGTCTATGGTCTGTGGACCATAGGAATGTATAAATAGAGCGAGACTCTATGGTTAGAAGGTAGCTTTTTGATATGTACTTTTGGATCTGAATTGTAATGGGTTTTTGAGGAGCGAAGTCTTGAAGCGTCTGTAAGTCCGAGTCAAGGGTGTTGGTAGGTAGATAGAGGCTTTGCAGCTGTGTGCGTGGACCCCTACAACTAAGTGCGTAGGGTAGATCTGGATGTATTAGTGAAAGAATTGAATACAGATAAGTTGATTATGAAATTCTGTGTAAAATATGAATTGTTGCGGATCTGGCTAATTTATATAAATATTTTATCTATGCGCATATGCTTATGTTATGAGTTTATACAAATCTGTATCTTTCCTAGGTGCGTGAACTGGTTATTCAATTAAATGTTTTCTTAAAAACCATAAAAAGTAGATCGAATCTATAACAATGCATTAATAAGTATTAAGGAGCTTCCTGGGTCTGGATCTATGCGGGGTAGAGTGGTGCGAAGCCGCAGAACAATGCGCGAACCTTTCAGACCAAATCAAGACATCCCGAGGGTGCAGAAACCTAGTTCCAACACCCTCCCCTACTACCTCGGGTGAGACCTCAGTCTGCGCTCCGCGGGCTGTTGCTGAAAGGGCCTGTAGCCGTGGGATTTGTTTAGCTAAATAACTCTTCCAAACCTAGGTCAAGCCCATATAAGCCAAAAAATGGTTCCGTTACCGGGACCGGGATTTTTCTAAGGGATGTCTGATGTCGGAACACTGGAATCCTACAAAGAAACAACTTGAAGATTGGCTGGATCAGAAGCTTCACAAGTTCGTGGTTCAGGAAAATAGAAACCCGCGGATATCGGAGGAATGGTGGTTGGATCGTTACATATACACTGATATCCAAAAAATCTTCTTCATGACATTCCTGATAGAGTTGTATGAGTGTATCGCGAAGTTAGCCGACAGTGTGGGAAGTTGCAGACTAGATCAACCTATTGTGTGGACTCCAGAATTGGTGTGCAAGCTAGAAGCATCTGAAGACAAAATCACAGGCATAGTAGATCACTGGTTGGATTAGCTAATAGGAGGGTTTATTACTAAATTCGTGATATACACAACCGTGAGTTATAGTGAAGCAGAAAGGCGCTTTCTCCAAGGACTGCGGGTAAGTATATTAAAATGTTTAATGCTTGGATTAAGATGTTGTTGTGTGAAAAACAGATAATGCGCATTTATTGATGTCTGGCGTAACGTGGAGTGGAAGAGGCTACCAAGGAACCCAAGGATTTGAGAACAGTAGGCTAATTTCTATTTCATGGGGGAGCGAGGAGGAGCTCGCGAGGTTCTCCCAAGAAGCATGGTTTGGTTGATTAAGCAATGATTTCCACTGATACCACCTCCCTCTACGCCATCACCTACTTCTCCGACGTCAAATCCATCTTCACCCACTCCACCTCCACCTTTGCCACCACTGAAGGTTGGGATGGCGAGTGCAGTCAAGTTGTCGGTATTTAATGGTGCAGGAAATGAGGAAACAAGTTAGTTCTGGTTTGTGGTAAAGACTGTATGGGAAGCCCAAGGCATAACAGATGATAACATAAAAAAGGCTACCCTGGTTAGTGCACTGCAGGACCGCGCGTTGACGTGGTATATAAAGTACTCAAGCGATCATCTGAATGTGGGAATAACGACGATCCAAGATGCCTTGAACAAAGAATTTGGTCGGCCAAAATCAAAGACCCAGTCAGTCATTGGGTTCAAAGAGATAGTGATGTTACTGAGTGAAACCCCGTGGGATCTAGATTAGAGATTAAAAAGAACAATCCACGAATCTAACATGACATTGACAAATGCGTAGCACTACGCGTGGTTTGTAGCATCCTTAACACCACATCTAAGGACGACGCTATCACAACAAAAGATCTCAACCTAAGTCGAAGCATTAGAAACTGCGATGAGATTGCATGAAACCCTGATACAAGATCTAGGGTTGGGAGTTTAGCAGATCCATGCACAACTACAAAACATGAGCTTAGAGATGCAAAGCTTGAAGCAAGAAAGGGCGACCCAATCGGAGGCGCGTACAGAGGTAGGATGCATTAAATGAAAAAGTCAAGCACACGACAAAGACCATTGCCCTGTCTTCGCAAACTATCTGGTGGGCGGGGGGCGATGCCACTAAAACTGGAGGTAAAAGCGGGGCCAAGTGTGGCACCCGTGCTCTGGTGCGTGATTTTTCAAGTAGGTGGAAAGCACACAATGGAAAACTGCCACCTGTTGTAGAAGTATACCCAGACCCCATAGCACCTGTATTGAAACTTTTGTAGATCAGTTGGTCACAATGAGCGAACATGTCGGAGTTACGACTTAATAATGGAAAGGACCTCAGCTTATCGAGTGCAGACTGAAGTGCGAGGGTTTGACCCAGCCGTAGGGCCATGCGGAGGATTCCAAGGACGTGGCCAAGTGTTACAGGGAAAAGTGTCTATGCAGAACTGATAATCCCACTAAGGCTGGTAGCTACCTTAGAAACAAACAAAGTAAAACTAATTTTGTTTTCCTTTATGAAAGATAGATGAGAGAAGAATAAAGGAGACCAACCTCTGTCTTGCGCTTGGTTCCTTGCTCGATTCTTCTCTCTTCCGATAGTCCTTTGCTACTTGCTTTCTTGTATACCCAGCTTCACAGAGTGCATGTAGAATCAAAGCAGCATAACACTATACGAGAACATAGATCTATTATCATAAACAATCTAGGATCAGATGTAAATTGACCATACAAATGCATAAAACATAAATCACACAAGAGTATGGAGGAAAACTTGAATAACTTTATTGATAATCAGGAAAGAGCCAAGAGAGTTACAACCAATCGTTCTGACCCAACATAATCCTCTCAGAAAGTGAGCCCTTCTTCACCTCATGAAAAGCTTAGATCACCCAACACTATGATGTTGCCTCAAGAAACCAACAACAATTCCTTACAAGATGCAAAATTCCAGCCTCTGGATCTCTGGGATGAGGGATCCATATATAGATGTCTGCAAGGGAGATGAGTCAGCTTGTGATTTGATTATTGTATTCCCTCTAATAGTTCTTGATTCCACTTGGAGATTGATGATCTCTTACTCATCCCTGGTCGAATTCAGAGAGGCAAGTGTCACAGGAGAAGTTTCTGGAAGATTCCATGCTTCTCCACCTTGCGGATTGACACTGCCATTTGTCCCTTCTCGCCCATCGCACCCCATAGAAGGGATTTTTGAAATGCAACGCACCTACTGTGTGTATTTAGGTGGGATGCAACGCACTTTTCCTATGGAGCAGGTGAAATGGTCCAGTTTTGACCAGTTCTAAGTGTTTTTTCATGGAGAACTTCTGGGAGAAGCTGTAATCAGTTGACCTTGTTCTTTTAGGGGTTGGAACAACACTTTTAGGGACTTAGGAGCCCTTGGTTTATGGACATTTATGCTTGGGGTTGCAGTGCCCAAAAATGTCTATAACAGTTGCCCCCTAAAGCATGAGGTCGTTAATCTTTTTTGATGTCGGGTGAAATGCTTTATCATGAGGATCTGAAGTTCTTTCAAGCTGGAAGGAGACTTGTAATAAGATACAATACAATACATTATCTTCATAATATTTTCATGATCTAGCTAAGGCGGGCATTCCCATGCTCAGCTTTATAAATTCATTTTCATGTACATAGGACAGACAATCGTCTGAGTGTAGACTGATGATTCTGGTAGAGCCATCATCCCTTATATTGGATGATTATTTGTGCAGCAATGATGTACATTTGATGTCTTTATTTTCCTGAATAAATATCGTAGCCCGGATGGATGAAACTAGATCCGGGGTCTTCAATCTCGTTCGATCTTCACTCAAAGTACAAGTCGATCCATGTGAGAGATGTTCTAGAGTCGAACATGGAAAGACATCGCCTGATTACCAGCCAATGATGTAAGTTGTTAATAGGCGCGAGAGGAATCACCGATAATGATAATGATCCTCAAGGTACTGCAGTACAATTCACGTGGTGTGAATAAGGGACTTGGCGTTGAACACCACGCAAAATCTTTCGGTCGAAGGCCATTGATGTAAACCTATCGCCGGAAGTGAGAAACTTGCCATTGAGGCATGCAAGCTTCAAAGTACTGAAATGGGTGTTCCTAGATCGACTTCTTGGATAATGAGCTAAAGTCGACAAGAAGCGATTCGTCATAGGAGGGCCTTAATGAATCCCACATCAATGACACGGAACGGAGCAAATGATTTTAATGGAGGTGAAAACGATCTGGTGATATAAGGTTTAGGGTGGTGGTCATGAAAGAATGGAGCGTAAATGTATTGCAGCGGGTGAGACACAGGTGAATTCTCTGAGTGACTTCTCTTGAACATATCAGCGACACTGACATGATGGATTGGTAGCATTAACCCGAAATGTGGATGGTGTGATGTGACCATGGTGATGTGACTGGTGAATGAAACAACCCAACCCGACTTGGATGCAGAGTGAAAGTGTCATGTTTAAGAGCGACTTGCTACCAAAAAAGTTTCTTCAAGTTTTCTTCCCAATTTTTCCCCAGTCATTGCTGACCAGTACCTCTTTATTTTTTTCAAGCTTGAGGAGGATAACATATGATTTTTTTTATAATTTTCCCTTCGGGCAAACCCATCGCTATGTTTTAATGAGCCTAGTGATAGTGAAACTTGTTCTTGTCTGTTATGGACAAGTTTGTCGCTATTAGGTTTTAACGAGTTTAACGACAAAGATAACTCGGTCCTTTTCAATTTTAGAGAGTCTGAAAAGGGATGTAAAGGAAACTCCAAAAATCCTTTTTCGTCATCTAATCCCTTAGGTCCGAAAAAGTATAAAACAATACAAAAGGGATGAATTTTCGGTACTTTTAACGAGCCGAACAAAACAAGCGCTCGATCTTTTTGTGTAATAATCCCTCAGGTCCAAAAAGATTAAAATCT
Source organism: Pinus tabuliformis (assembly GCA_031772625.1). NCBI lineage: Eukaryota > Viridiplantae > Streptophyta > Pinopsida > Pinales > Pinaceae > Pinus > Pinus tabuliformis. Next base: position 851,601,626 of record CM062808.1, on the reverse strand, counting down.
AAAGGAGGGATAGCGCTTCTGGTCACTTTAACGAGCTGGAGAGGCCAATGGCTCAACAATATTTTCATATTTTACGAGTCAGCTGAAAAAGAGCTTAAAGGAGACTCGTTTTTTTGAGGAACGAGTGATAAATTCGGGTAGCAGCTGATTCCAGGTAAGGTTTGGAATTTCCCAATCACGGCAGTGTTACAAGTATGGCTAATAGGATCACTCTTCGCAGCTATTCCTCAAAAGAGGTAAACAATCAAGTGGAGGTGAATGAGCATCCAATACAAAGTGGAGGTGATGACGAGAACACGACCAAGGCTTCAAAGGCTGAAGTACTACATTCACGATGGTTATTTACAGGAAATTGGTTCATTTTTTAATGAGCTTAAACGCTGGGGGAAACATTTGCTCATTGCTTATGTTTATTTTTTAACGAGCATGAAGTCCGCGTTAAAACTGCTCGATTAATCTAGTCGTATAATAAGAATGTCTCATATATAAAAACGACATTATTTCAAAGCTTTGCCCCACATCCTTTCTTTATGCAAGTTAGGAAACGACCAATCCTACGAGTTTAAAGGGTTAGAGGACCTACAAATTTAAAAAATAAATGGTCGCTCTTCGCTTGCATGCCAAAAGGTTTGCATGCCCCCAGGTATAGAGACATAGAGTTTCAAGGTTACCCCGCAATTTCGCAGACAAAACATTTGTTTTGCCAAAAAAGGCCTACCTCTTTCAGGTTACCAAAGATTGTTCTATTCGCATCGCAAACAAAACACTTCTTTCGTCTACCGAAATAGACAAAGGCCAGTGGCGCAGACGCCTCCACCCACATAAATTTGACGAGGGAATTCCAGTCTAACCCCCTTTTCCAATTGCGGACGGGAGTGTCAGACTAGTCATATATCTCTCACGGAAACCTATGCTATACCTGAAGTTTTCCTGCCAAAGTAGACCAGGGTGCATGCCCCCTGGGTTTCAGTCATGTCCCCCGAATTACTCGCGCTCATCAGGTGGACGGACTGGGGATTGATGAGACATTCCTTGCGTGAAAAGACCATTCAGGGATGGTATATGACTATTTGCTATGCGTGAACCGGGGAATGAAAGCTGGTCTATGAGCTTGACCACTCTTCCTTCGTGCGGAAAACACATTACTCTAAAGAGTGATGAGACAATGGCTCCCATGCAATAAATATAGTCTCGCCCAAGGAGTAGATTATAATCCAGGGGTCCTTGGACTACCATTACGTTCATGTGAACGGTTTTCCCTCTCAATGTTATGGGCACATTGGGAAGGATCCCTAACGGTCGACTGGTTCCTTTGTCAAAGCCTGTTATATTTCTCATCTAAGGCAAAAGCGATGGCAAACCAAGTGCTTTCCAAGCAGTCGAGGAAAGGATACTTATAGAAGCCCCTTCATCTATGATGGTACCGGCCATAACCATTCTATATATTTGAGCAATGATTCGGAATGGTATACTAGCCGGTAAACGGGGTCTGCCTAGTAGATTCGAGTCAAAGGAAACAACTAGGTTGCTTGGAGGTGAGACCGAATAGATGGCCAGGTACGACTCTGACGAACTTCCTTCTTGCGGTAAAGGAACGGGTAAATTGCCCCCATGTTCATCAGAGTATGTGCTTACGAAAAGAATTTGGACGGTGTCATCCTTGTTCTCTTCGGTGACTGTATCATCTGAAGATGGAACCTTTGAAGGCAAGACCGGGTCAACTGCCGCCTCGACCTTTTGACTTTCATCTGGTATGGATTCAGATGGTTTTTCTTTAGTGATAGATACTTTAGCCGACCACCTGGGCAGGTTAGCCGGATTTTCAGCTAGTGACGAACTTGGCAAGAGTTTCTTATATCCAGGAGGGAGCCATAACGGTGAAACCGGACGGTCGACCAAAACTCTTTTAGCCTTGTCTAAGAAGGGACAACGGTGTACGGCGTGATCGCCTTCACACAGTTTACAAGGAAATTTGCTTTTTCCTTTTTTTCCAGGGGCTTCACTTTCACTAGTCGACGGTGTATTTTCAACATGATCATCAGAGGTTGACGACACCGGGTTGTGCAAACGAGGAGACCAGTCCCTTAAGATCCGAGGGATGCAAGGAAAATCTCTATGAAAGTGGTCTCCCTTGCAAATGACACATGGCGATTTAGGCCTGGTCGGTGCAGTGTGTGGATTTTCGCTAGACGACGCTTGGTTACCCCTTTTCACCTTTGGCTCCTTCTTCTTCTTCTCTTTCTTCTTCTTTTCCTTCTTCTTCTCAGGTACTTGATTTTTGGCTTTACCAGCCCCATCAAGCGAAGAGGAAGGAGGAGAGGAAGAATTGGACGAAGTAGAGGGTTGAGGGGTAACTATGGAATTGTCTAGTTGCTGACTCGATTGTTCAGGAATCGTGGTGTTCTGAACGATGGAGGTTGAGAAAATCCATATGGGCAAACTGATTGTCAATCTTGGAAGCGACAATGTGGCCATATGGGGTGCACCAACATCTCCCCGAGAGGAGAAGGGACTAGGATTTCCTCCAAGGAGAACTCCTTGGTTGGTGGACTCCATTTTCCTCAACCTAAGACCAATGCAGGAAAGGTGATGATTATTCCGTTTAAAATAAATTTTAGATGCTTTGACACAACTTGTTTTTTCAATTTTAAAGAGTCGAGAAAAAACAAAAGATGACTCTAGTCGCCTTCGATTTTTAATGAGCCTGAAGTGACAAGTGCTCAAATGGACCTTTTCCGTTAAGGAGTCTGAAAAGGAACGAAAGGGACTGCTCTGGAAATCTAGGCAGAGGGATTACCAAACCAATCACAAAACTGCAGAATACTTTTTACGGTACGGCAGTCGATCTTCCCGAATGCTGTGTTCAGTGCATTGCGATTGATAGGGCGGCAGACACGGCTTCCTATGGATAAAGGATTAAGCCTATTATGGTCTCCCAAAATATACTTGACGGTACGTGGGAGCACAATTCCGTACTGGCACTTATCGTCTCAAAGTGGAGGAATCACCCAACCAACAGTGAAAACAACAGTTACCACGCTTTACGACGCCAGAATACGTCTCTAGCCTAGACTTCTAGATGTTGTGCATTAGGTTCCAAAGCGTTGTTAGATTCATTAAATTTATTTTATAGTTGATCTTGCTTAAGAAATTTGACTTTCAGGTTCACCGTGTGATGTAGATGTACAATTCCTAAAATGCAACCTAAGATGATAAACAATCGTTTTATCTTCTTTGTGCAATGAAAATCCTAGCTACTAAGGAAAGAGAGACAATATTCTTTCAGCATAGAGCAAAGAGCACACACTATATGCACTGTCCTAAATCAAACCAACCAAACAGTCTAAATGCAAATGCACATGCATGTATTTGTTTTCAGCCTTCTTAATATGTGAATGATAAAAAGAAAGTTAATGCGCAAATCTGAATTATTTTTCAAAGCGACAATTACTAACAAGCTTATTTTCAAAATCAAATGAAGAGAATGAAAACACTTTGTGATTTGGAAATGAAAACTTGCTTTTGACACTAAAAAAACTACTAATTTAGATCAAATACAATAGTAACAGGGTAATCGACTATCAAGAACAATCAGATTCTCTTCTATGACTGAAAACGACACTTGTGACACTTTCAAATCAAGAAACGACAGTGCAATTACGTTACTTCTTTGTAAAGGAGAACTGAAAATGACTCAAAAAGTACATAAAAACATTTACAGTTCTTTGCACAATGGAGGCAGAATAACAGCAAGGAAAGGGGTTTCAAACAGAGGTGTACTGACTACAGGCAGCAAAACTCTTGAATAGATCTGAAAAGAGTGAACACAAAAACCAAAACTTAGGAACAATGCCTACTCTGATCAGCGCACCTGTAACACAGTGAAACTGAAATGCAACGCACCTACTACACTCGGGAAGTGCACTGAATTTGAGATTCATAGAACAGACAGTGCGCTAGACCAGGGACAAGACTTTGATTGGGTTTTGGGTCATAGTTTGCAGTTCAGTTCAAGGATTTTGGCCGAGCAAGTGGTAATCAATAAATCAATCACAGGGGTAGATATAAGGAGGTTACTAGAGCCACCACAAGGGCAATTAGAGAGCTTGTAAATCAGTTGTTTAAATCATAAACAAAACCCGAAGATTGTCTGAAGCAGCGTTGATCTACTTTGCACTTGCATAGCAAATGTAGTTCGAAGGCTAGCTGGCTTGACTTCAGGCTCCGTCTGTAAGTTTATAAAGTAAACAAATGTAGATAAACAATCAATCTATTCGCTCCCCAGTGGAGTCGCCATTTTGTTACAGGGAAAAGTGTCTATGCAGAACTGCTAATCCCACTAAGGCTGGTAGCTACCTTAGAAACAAACAAAGTAAAACTACTTTTGTTTTCCTTTATGAAAGATAGATGAGAGAAGAATAAAGGAGACCAACCTCTGTCTTGCGCTTGGTTCCTTGCTCGATTCCTCTCTCTTCTGATAGTCCTTTGCTACTTGATTTCTTGTATACCCAGCTTCACAGAGTACCTGTAGAATCGAAGCAACATAACACTATACGAGAACATGGATCTATTATCATAAAAAATCTAGGATCAGATGTAAATTGACCATACAAATGCATCAAACATAAATCACACAAGAGTATGGAGGAAAACTTGAATAGCTTTATTGATAATCAGGAAAGATCCAAGAGAGTTACAACCAATCATTTTGACCCAGCATCATCCTCTCAGCAAGTGAGCCCTTCTTCACCTCATGAAAAGCTTAGATCACCCAACACTATGATGTTGCCTCAAGAAACCAACAACAATTCCTTACAAGATGCAAAATTCCAGCCTCTGGATCTCTGGGATGAGGGATCCATATATAGATGTCTGCAAGGGAGATGAGTTAGCTTGTGATTTGATTAGTGTCTTCCCTCTGATAGTTCTTGATTCCACTTGGAGATTGATGATCTCTTACTCATCCCTGGTCGAATTCAGAGAGGCAAGTGTCACAGGAGAAGTTTCTGGAAGATTCCATGCTTCTCCACCTCGCGGATTGACACTGCCATTTGTCCCTTCTCGCCCATCACACCCCATAGAAGGGCTTTTTGAAATGCAATGCACCTACTGTGTGTATTTAGGTGGGATGCAACGCACTTTGCCTATGGAGCAGGTGAAATGGTCCAGTTTTGACCAGTTCTGAGTGTTTTTTCATGGAGAACTTCTGGGAGAAGCTATAATCAGTTGACCTTGTTCTTTTAGGGGTTGGAACAACACTTTTAGGGACTTAGGAGCCCTTGGTTTATGGACATTTATGCTTGGGGTTGCAGTGCCCAAAAATTTCTATAACACCAAGGAAGGGGAATGGGGCCTGGGCGAGGCCGTGGATAGCTGATCTGTTATAACTGCAGAGGGCCAGGACACTACGCTCATGACTGTACTAACCCAATGAGGATATCTTGCCCCTACTGTGAGTAGTTTGACCATGAAATGGTAGATTTCCTGACTTTAATTGCCCAGATGCATGAAAAGGGAGTATTACAACCCACTCCAACCCAAAATATCCAAATGGTGAGGTCGGAACCATGCGAAGAAGACCCCAACATAAATTTGTTATTGAGGAGTGGCACACCCACGGGAGGAGACGCGCGGAACGAATTTACCGAAGAGGCGAAGGGTTGCGATACCCCTGCAAGGAAACCCAAATTTGAAGTGGAACAAGGGATGAAGACACCAAAGGAAGCTCTGAAGAGCTTCACGAAAGTCTCTACTCTAGGTAGGAGGGACCCAATTGAGCCAGGGATGGATACCTCTATGCTTACTACCTTTTAGAGACGTGTATGAAGCTGTTGCGCGACATTACAGCCGTTAAGGGATTACAAGAGCTGATCACTAAGTGCGCAGGGTCAGGCGAGCCACGCGTAGTTCGGAAACTGGGAAGACATGCTCTGCGTACTGGACGGGAGATGCGTATGACAGTGCAAATCAGTGAATACAAGATGGACTAGGTCATTTTGGATTTAGGGTCGAATGTGAATGTGCTACCTAAGCAAACATGGGAACAAACGGGTAGGCCTACACTGGCCAACCAACAAAAGATCCTACCAATGGGCCAACTGCCAGGGGTGACAGTGGACATTGAACGCGTAAGTATGTAGACCAACTTCGAGGTAATAGAAATTGTGGATGACACGAATCCCTACCCTGCATTGCTAGGAATTGATTGGGCCACGGACATGAATGGGGTCATCAACTTGAAAAGAAGAAAAATTACGTTTTAAAAAAAAGTCACTACGGGTAATTGTCCTGCTGGACCCGGCTGAAGGAGAGCACTACACCAAGCCGGTGCACAATGAAGACAATGACGATGAATTGGATTGCATATACTAGAGAACAACGCAAGATTAGGATCAGGTGAATCCCTCAGCAGACGGAAGACTCTCATGGGAGCGCGATAGTTCATGCACATTCGATACAGATGAGGAGATGGAAAGATGGCACAATAGATTGCAAGAAGTCACCACACTCAACTGTAATATGATGATTAGATCGTTGTGGCGTGTAACCATTGAAGTAAGGCCATGGTCAGTAAATAGCGGCACAACCAGTGAGGGGCAGTGCATCAACCATGGCACCTTAACCATTGCCCAAGAGTAGCATGGTGCATCAAATGAAGCACCGCGTGCATAGGGGAAGCTGAGAAGAAGAAGATGATTCCATGTACGGATTGGAGGACGTGCGCACTGGAACAGGGAAGTCATCCATTTACAACAAAGGGCATGGCCGTATGTTGCACAACCATCACACCAACTGAATTTGCGCATAGCAAGGGTCTATTGGGCCAATACAACCATACCCAGAGTAGGGTGTGCCAAGGGACCTCTATCCACGGTCGGACGGGCCATTTCCCCCACGGTCCAACCTACACCCAAAGACCTGCGTGACGGGATTCGACAGTTATGAGAATCCATTCAGCACGAAAAAATGAGACTTGTGAGTTAGCGGAAAAGGGGGCCAGACTCCGAGAGAAAAGTGCGAGGCTGGATGAAGAAATTGATAAACTACAATTAGAAGTCACCCACACGTACTATGCGAAAGAGCTAGTGAAGGGACCGGACATGGCTAGCTCTCCTACACTATTAGGAAAACCCGCGGCCCTGGTAGCATGGCTGCGCTTGCACCCTAGGGCATACAGAAACACATACCGTGATATGCCATCAGACTCAAAGGAATGCGAATGGTGCTCGCAGCCCGGGCTAGTAAGGAAGCAGAAGGCTCACACGATGGGTGCGACCACCTAACTATCTATATAAGGTCCAGTCCTAGCGCTCCATGCAGTTGAAAGAGGGCATGGGACTATAAAATATGTTGTAGAAAAGCTGCGCACGGACGGTCAACTACACAGGACGCACCCGTGCACCAGGAGCTGCACTGCCGTAGGGAGGGAATGGAAAGCAACCGTTGCAGGTACTGTTCATGACAAGATGTACCATTTAAGACATGGAGGAGTGGGTGGTAGGAAATTAAGGCATAAGGGTAACCGCCAAATTTGCATTAATGAGCCACGAGGGGGGAGAACGACCGATTTTGAATTTGAAATCATATATATGACGCAAGCAAAGGGGCATACCACAAAGTTTCATCTTGTGAAGAATTGGACATCCTGGGTTCCGACCGAAAGGAGCAAGATGAATGACAAAGTATTGAAGGAAAGCCCGTGGTTTCAGGAACTGCTAAAGGAATACCGAGAGTTACTCCTCAGGTCAATAAACCCTACCATAAAGAGTCCACAGAATCCCACACTGTAGGCAGCCGAACTCCCTAAATCACCTCGGACGTCGCAGACCAAGAAGGACTCCCAGATTCCAGAACCAGTAAGGAGGTCACCATGACATTTGCACTTTAGCAAGCTCACAATGGAAGAAAAGGGAAAAACTGTCACAATTGAAAGCGACGAGGAGGAAGCAGGCTCTCCAACATATGTCGAAGAAATAAACCCTGACGAGGATACTATCCAGCTAGTACGATGGCCCAAGTATGTGCCTCCAAGCAAAGGGAAGGCTAAGGTACCTACCAATTTGGAAAAAGTCTATAATATACTCATCACCTCGTCTCTTCCAAAAGGGGTTCCAGTTGAAAGCTCTATGGTTGGCCGTACTGCGACAATGAAATTTGAAAACTGGGACCTGGAAGATACAACAAAATTTCCCCATTTGGAGACTGGTGCACTGATGGAGCAAAGTGCAGAAGGGATAGTTACAACCCTGTAGCCAAAGGAGTGGTTGCAAAAGGTGGAAAAGGTTGGGCTGCTCTATCTCTTGTCCATCCCCCACTGTCTTCGGCCCCCTATCACAATAATGGTCATCAGGCAATTTCTCTATTTGGTCCATGATGTAATATTATGGATCAGCAAACCTGTCCACATCATCGTCGAATTTGTTCATAGGATCTCGCAGCTTCCCTGCAAAGGGAGAGACCCTAGGGAAATTGTCGATAAGAGTGGTGATGTAACAATGATAGAAACCCTGAAAAAGAAATATAAGTTTGAGAAGGGGAAGCGAGGGTACGTTATTGATAGTATTTCAGATAAGGCAGTCCACGTTGCTACCCAGTTGTTGGCCGGGAAAGTGATGCGGAAATCCCACGGAACCGAGGTTCCAGCCATAGTCATTGCACTCATTGAGGAATGTGCAGCTGGAGAACAGTTCAATTGGTCATAGTTCCTTTGTGAAGAGTTCCTGACCATCTGTCAGGAGGTCCAAGAGGAGGGAAAGACCTTTCATTATGTGTGGCTGCTACTGTCCATTGTGCTGGTTACCACTGAGTTATCCGAAGACAGCTAGTTCCCCACCTTGTACCAAGACTGGCCAGAAGCCGCCAAATACGCTTCCCTTTGGGCAACAAGAGATGTTGTATGAATCCAGGGCATCAAGATCTTTTGGATACTGATGGATGCGAATGTATGACAATGGATTAACGAGCAACCTCACATGTCCACCAAAATCTATGAAAATGTGAAGCATATTGCCGAGTTTAAAGCGGACATGCACTTTGTTTACATATGGGTGCACAATGACCCTGACCAAACATGGACCACACTCCCTTTCATTGCCATTGATGAAGCTATTGACATGGTATTAGATACTTGGCCACTGGCATGGCGCGGACCAAATGTAGTGGGGCGCAATGAGGCCGCTATCTGAAAGCAGAAGGATGAAGCTAAGCATGCATCACAACACAAGAAGAATTAACAGGACACTGTGGAGGTTCGTACGGCCCAGGAGGCGGTGCAGAATTCAACAAAAAAGGCACCAGCAGGAGGGGCTGCATCGACAAAGGATAAAATCAGCCATAAGGTATCCACAGAGACGGCCATGGAGAAAGGGAGGGAAGGAACACCATCAACCACCACAGGTGCATCCTTAAAGTGACTGACATCGAAAAAATGGATGAAGCCACGGAAGAAGGCCAAAGCGTCTAAATGGGACGGTGAACTGACCACCTTGACTGAGGGCAACCTAGGGGACATAGGGGACACTGTTCGCAAAGCCACTCAGGATGCAATCGACGACTCCATGTCAGAGCACCAAATTGTGTTGGGGGAGTTCTGTATGCAGCTAAAAGGACTACGTATGTGGGTAGTGTAGATGGGAACCACTGCTACTCATGAGGTTAAAGGTATGTCAGCCATCGAGCAGTTACTAAAGGCCCAACTGGCTCATACTATTGTGATTCCAGTAAGAGCACTGATAACAGAAAATGAGGAGGGCAGAGCTATGGTAGGATGACTTACAGGGCTAGGACTCAATTTGGCTGCCCTCTCGCGCGAAAATCTATACCAGGTCTAGGACAACACCATGATGGAGCTCCGCGCCAGGGAGAGGCATGCAGAACAGGTACTCAGTGAACAGAGAATTAATATAGAATAGTTGAGCCTACAACGGGACGAAGCCATTGCACAGAGTCAACAAGTGGAGCAACTGGTCGGGGAAGCATGTTCGCAGGCCCCTAAGCTGGAGATTGCACCCGATTTTCCTGTTGGCATCCGAATCCACAAGCTAGCTAGTGGGTTTCATGAAGCAAAGGAGGAGGCCGCAAAGATTCAATTGGAGCTCAGTTCACATATTACAGAGCTGAAGCTACAGGCGCAGCCTTCGATGCCCCTAGAGGTCATCGAGCAGCACAAAAGCATCATTAACTCTAGCCAGGAAAAGATCACATGATCCATGAAGGAATGCACTAACTTGTTGACTCAGTTTCTTATTATGCTCACTTCACTCCAGGAAGATCCTACCCTACAACGACTGGAAACCGAGGAAAGAGAACTCCAACAAGCCTATGATAATATCAGAGGGACCGCGCAGACGGTTGTGGTTACAGAACGTCTTCAGCCATGGATTGATGAGGCATTCATGGTTTCCACCTCCATTGAGTGCAAGGTGGCACACATGCAGGCAGAATATGCACCTGGCACAGAAGCTATGGCAGAGATTGATGTGTCGGTGGCCCACATTGAATAAGTACAACAGATTGCAGATGAGTTTGCTGCAAGTACCAGTGAAGCACATAAATTGTTGTCTGACCTCCGTGCAAAGATTGTCACACCAGCCGAGTGACTCAGGATGAGTCACGATGATTGTGTTGGGGGACTGTTGGGTAGCAGAGGGCCTATGTAACAGTTTTGGGGCTCAAAGTCCGCAATTTTTGGGAAAGGTATGGTAAAGACTCTGCGAAGTGTGCGGAGCGCGAATTGTAAATAAGTCAAGTCAAAGGGTTGTCCACCCAAGAAATAATATAGAATAATAGGAAGTAAGTTGGCTTTTCCATGGTCCGCGGACCATAGGAATGTATAAATAGAGCGAGGCTCTATGGGTAGAAGGTAGCTTTTTGATATGTACTTTTGGATCTGAATTGTAATGGGTTTTTGAGGAGCAAAGTCTTGAAGCATCTGTAAGTCTGAGTCAAGGGTGTTGGTAGGTAGATAGAGGCTCTGCAGCTGTGTGCGTAGAGGCCTAGTAGAGTCCGCAACTATGTGCGCAGACCCCTGCAGCTGAGTGCGTAGGGTAGATCTGGATGTATTGGTGAAAGAATTGAATAAAGATAAGTTGATTCTGAAATTCTGTGTAAAATCTGAATTATTGTGGATATGGGTAATTTATATAACTGTTTGATCTATGCGTTTATGCTTATGTTATGATTTTATACAAATCTCTATCTTCCCTAGGTGTGTGAACTGGTTATTTGTGTTAAATGTTTGCTTAAAAACCATAAAAAGTAGATCAAATCTATAACAACACATTAATAAGTATTAAGGAGCTTCCTGAGTCCAGATCTATGCGGGGCAGAGTGGCGTGAAGCCGCAGAACGGTGCGCGAACCTTCCAGACCACATCAAGACATCCCAAGGGTGCAGAAACTCGGTTCCAGCACCCTCCCCTGCTACCTCGGGTGAGACCTCAGTCCGAGCTCTGTGGGCTGTTGCCGAAAAGGCTAGTAGCCACGAGATTTATTTGGCTAAATAACTCTTCTGAACCTGGGTTAGGCCCATATAAGCCAACATCAATCTTTGGAAGTCCTCATTGTGTTATGCCACTAAACCCTTTTGTTTGAGATTTATAAATTGGCTAAAGAAGGTATTGCTCTTTGTATTGTCATAATTCCCGTCCAAGTGACAAGTGATGTACAAGAACAAAGCCATCGATACTATACAAACTAAATGGGTTCTAAATATAAAGATGCATTACATACCTATTTTGTGTGTTTCACATCATGTAGATCAAAGAACTACTCCATTTGTAGTATCCATGTTACTAGATCCTTGCCATCAAGGTTACTCGTATCGATATTTGGAATGTGGTGGGTCTTCAACCAAAAGTTGGAGTCTCTAAAATCATGATTCACATACCTTTATTCTCATCATGATTTTCATGGAATACCTTATCACCACTAGGAAGCATTTCTTGCAACAACTTTGTCAAACCTTCCTTCAAACCTTCCATTTCTTCTTTTAACCATCCTTCAAACCTTCCATGTTTACTTTTAAACTATCCTTCAAACCTTTTATGTCCCATTTTATTTTTTCTTCTAAAACATCAATATTAACATTCATCATCACTTCCAATTCATTTTTGGTTTCTATTTGTGAGAGAGAAAATTGTTGCACTTGTTCCCATAATTTTGATATATCATGCTACATTTCTTCCTTTTCTTCATGCGTCATAGTAAAGCTTTCTGTGGGCTTAATTGGTGTATCATTTTTTCGTTTACAAGTCATTTTGGAATAAAATAATGGTAGCTATGCTTTTATATGCCCTTTGAATCACTTCAAATTGATTTTTCAAATAAAAGTTATGCAAGTTTAAAAATACACACCTTTTAAGAGCTTGATTTTAATCTTTTTAATATGGTCAAACTTGAAACTATTGGATCTCTATGATTTTATCCTCATAAGGTCTGAAATTTCATCTTTAGATGGCTTGTTTAATCTTGAGAATAAATGTTTTCCATACCTTATTTGAATAACTGATTTCCAAACCATATTTCATCTTGAGATTACACCATTGCTCAATACACTACTTGTTTCTTCTCTCTCAATTCTTAGCTTCTAGTCATTGGTTACCTAGTTCAAGGATAACAAAGAGTTTTTATACATGATTATTTTTTCATTTAAGTAAATCAAAGAGGTGGATGGACAACAATGAGTGTTAATATATTCATCATGTTATAACAATTGGAACAACCCCTAGTTAAAAGTTCATGTAATAAAAATTAATAAAGGAAAAATAAGACCACGGTTAAGGGACTCATATTCCAAGTTGAATGTTGAGCAAATACATCCTAGTGTGGGTGTTCATTTGGTTTATTATGGCTAAGGAAATTGGCAAAGGAAATGGAAAAGGCATTTAAAAGGAAAAAAAGGTATTTTGGCACATTTTATTTATAAAAATAAAGGAAAATAGGAGAAAAGGAAGATGAAAGGTCACATGTTTCATGTGAGGAGGAAAATAAAGGAAAATAATGGAAATTGAAGAAAATATAGGCCTCATTGATAAAAAGGCTTTTGAGGATCAGTTGGGAAGATTTTGTCAAAGTCAAGATTTTGCTTAGCTTTGGAGCAAAGAAAAGAAAAGAAAAGAAAGCAAAGGAAGGGAAAGGAAAGGAAGGAAAGCAAATATCAAGTAAGGAAGAGTATGATCAAGCAGCTTCAACAGGAATACTTGCAGGTAACATATTGCATGTGCAATTTCCTAGCTAGTTTTTACATGCATGGATTTACATATTGGTACATGGTTCTATTGCTGCGGTGGTATGGTTTTTCTGGGTTATGACAGTGGATTTCATCCTAGCCTTTCATTTCTCTTGATAGCCATGGTGTGATGGGGTTGTTTTCTTGATTTTGAGCTTTGGAATTGCTAGAAGGCTTAGGAATCTGGGGCAAAGGTTGTCTTAGGAAAATCTGAATGGCTTAGGAATCCCTTAACTAGTTTTGGCAGGATACACAGTAAAGGCTGAGGGTTGAGTCACGGTTTAGGGACTAGTGATTCGGTGTGGATTGCGGTAAAGCCTGAGAGACTAGCATCTTATTTTAGGGCCTAGTGATCTGGTGTGGATTGCAATAAAGCCTGAGAGACAAGGAGACAAAAAATTCCTCAAGGATAGTGATGGAGTTCGGAGGCATTCCTAGCTCGATTTGGTTTTGTGATCTCGGTGCCGGTTTTGGTGAGATCACGGTTTGGTGAGGGTGGAGGTGGTTTAACCGCTGGACTCCCTTTGTTATTTTTGGATTAGTTTATCCATTAGATCCCAGATTCGTGCTTGGAATATGGCATGAGGGTGATTCACTGAAAGAAATATTTGGTTCATCCATGTCTATGATTGGGTGGTACGTGGAAGTCCTGAACCTGGTCAGATTTTCCTATGTTTAATAAAAGCTAAGTTCTCTTACTTTTGTACTTGTTAATATGTGGCTTTAATGGTTTTTATTTCATTGTTATTTACATGGTTTAATGCTAATTATAAGCATGGTTATATGATTGGTTATTGTCATGGTTATTTTCATTTATTTACTTGTAATTGAAAGTATAATGAATGTAAGACCTAATTGGTGTCAAAATAGTGAAAGGAAGAGGGTGGTGATCTTTCTTGTCAAGTCTCATATGAGTTATCAATCGTTTATGCTCTGTCTTGTATTCATTTCCTGTAGATTTCATTGATGCCAAGTGTTTGATAGAATGTCAGTCCTGGTTGGGGATGGTCAGGCCTAGTCCTAGAGTTAGCTTTTGATTTGTAATTATTTTCATCATGTAATCTATGTATTCTAAAAGTTGCAGATATTTTTGGGCAGTGTCTTGGATTTTGGGCTTGAAAATGGGCACAAATCCTATAGACACAAGCACAACACTGGGCAGAAAAGTCCTTGGACACATGCATGCCCATATGAAGGGAATATGTGGGTTTAATAGTCTAAAAGCTCAGTGCGACCCAGGGGCTGGTTACCTGAGTGGTTGGGATGGATCCTGGAAGTTCTGTTGCTAATGTGGAAGGTCTATGTGATGTGTTCCACTAGTTCCACTTCATTAACTAACACATAGGGAGTCAAATCATATCATAGTAACTTCTCGTCACTTGTTTACCCTAGTTTATAGGTTACTTGGGTAGATGTGGGAGGAGGGCGTTACAGAGTGGTATGAGAGAGGGTTCTATTATCTTTGGGTGGTTTCTGGTTTCCATTCTCCTTGTGTGATATCTAATACCATAGAGTGGTATCAGAGCATGGTTCACCCCTCAGACTGGATGGGAAGTGTGTTGGTCATGCATTCATGTCGGTTTCTTGTGTGTTCCTTATGCTTGTAGTGCATGTGCTTGTTGCATTTGCATGGTGATGATCATGGTTGTAGTGATGTCACCATGTGAAGGTTGATGGTGCAGTTGTGGAATGTGTCATAATGAGTGTATGGTTGAATATGCATTTGTTATGCATGTCAGTGGCTATAGGTTGTTGTGCATGCGTCGTTACGGTTATGGTTATGCATGCATAATAGGTTAGATATGCATTGTGAGGTCATTGGATGTAGTTATGTCATCATGATGATATTGGTATATTATGATGTTAATGTGTTGGATGAGATAGAGAGGGAGATGCAAACCATCAAAGTGAAGTTGTAGCGTTGGACCTCGAGGCAAGAACATTTTGTCCTACATATTGTATTTTGGGCATGTAGGTATGTAGGTTAAGGATTGTTATATGCATTATGGTTATGTGTATGCCTTACATTTTATTGATGTTATGGTTACGTACGTGATGGATGCTAGTTGATTAGTGTAGTCATATGCACATGTGTCAGATAGTCATGAACAATAGTATCCTATGGTTGTATGCATTGATATTATTGCTTTATGTTAGATACCTTGATGATTATGTTATATGTTGTTGATGAGTATGTTATAGGTTAACTTATTGTTTTTATATGATAGTTAGCTTGATGATTAGATTATATGCTGTTGATGAGCATGATATATAACATGTTGTTGTTATATGCTAGTAACTTGATGATTAGGGTTATTACATTAATATATTGATGTTATATGTATCATACTAAGTTGGATTGATCTATGCAAATGGTTAGGGTTATGAAATTTAGGTATGAGTTCATATGTTGTGATATTATGTCATACTAATCTAGACCGACTGTGCAAATGTCATTATTTTGTATGAATGATAATTTTTTATGAATTTATGATGTGAACATGTGAGATAGTGACTATTATGGATATCATTACCTTATTTGTGTTTGATTTTAGATGTTGTGAAGTTATGTCATTCTAATATAGCTTGATTGTGCAAACAAGATAGCCTCCCTTGAGATACATTAAGATATGAGTTTTCTTATGTTGTATATTTTATGCTTGAATGTTTGATTATGTCGTCTATTTGGCGTTTGAGTGTTTGGTGTATATTATGTCATCTAGTTGATTTATCTAACATGGTACACTTATAGTTTCTTTGAATGTTTGATTAATTGCATGATATGAGTATGTGTCTGTAAGATTGCATGAAGAAATGATCTTGTTTTAAGATGATCATACTAACACATATGCGTTGAGACAACTGGTATGTACTTGAGTGTAATAGGTGAAATTTGTATCATTATGTCTAATGACTATGAGTTGACTATGGATTATGACATGATTGTTAGTCTTGGTAAAGGTTGATTTCAAATTGATAGATATGATTGTCTTGATATTTGGAACATGTGGTTGACATGTGTGGACAGTTGCAAGAAACATGATCGGTATTAGCATGACAAGATAATAGTTGATTTGTTTATATAACTATCCATTGGGTGATGTGACAGTACATAGTAATACTTAGTTGCTGCAAGGTAAAGGTAAAAGAAAGGAATTGGGTGAAAAATTCCTCTGGCTATGTTTGAAAACCGTGATTCCAAATGAATGGGTGCTTTGCACACATGAAGTATTCTTAAACTATATTTTGTATGCCATTATCTGGATATATGTTATATTCCTAAACATGTGTTTGACAAATATATTAACTAGTTCTAGTTATAGCCAAATTCATTAAGGAATTGAAGTCCCTTGAGAGATGGCACAGGTATGTTCAACTACAAGGCAATGTCCTTGGCACAACAAGGTAAGGTAACTAGTATGTTGTTATGTTTGTTTATGCACTAATAATTATGTGTTTATGGTAGCGTGATGCAGGGAGTTGCATGACAAGGTAGATTGCCATGAAATATTGAAGAAGCCTAGAGTTGAGCTTTCCTTGGGAACCATGGGGATGGATTCATGCTATCTGTTGCTAGTCTTGTTCTTTTGGGTATTTTGTGATTTGTTGAGCTTGATTTGTGGTGTTGTTTATGCCTAGTGCAAGTCCTTGCCACTTTGTTTGTGGTGTCGTATTGTTGTTGGTTTCCATGGTTTTCTTCTTGTTTTCTTCTCGGTCTTGCCTTTATTGTTTTGAGAGTCTTGGGAATTGGTTGGGGAAGAAGGAAGTTAATGGAGCTTGGGGAGAGCTATGTGGTACCCGACAGGTAAGGTAAGACCTAGATGAAGCTCGGTGCATGTATAAGGGCAGTTAAAGGCAAGAGTATGACAACCAGTTGGATTGGTTGGGTCCATTGGTGTAAATGGATGATGGCAGGATAATCATGGGAAAAGTAATCAAGAAAGGTAAGGTGAATGGATTTGAGGTGTCATATGCCTTGGCTATGTTGGGAACTATTGTTCTTGATGTTGCACATGTGTTGTATGCATAAAGGGAGTTCTCTTAACCTTGACCTTAAGCTATCTAGTAATTATGTTATGATCATTATTGTGCTAATGTTTATATATGTATACATATATGTATGTATGTATGTCATTGATTCTATAGATCATTATTATTTTATGTTGGTGTCTCTTTCTAGTTGAATGGGTCTCCCTTACTCAAATATAAATATAGAGGACTATAAAGGTCATAATTTGATAGAGACCATATATGAAGAAGATTTGTGAAATTTAGTGGAAACTTTGTGGAGGAATCTTGGACATTAATGCATGTGACCATAAATATTATTAACTTATTATAATAGTGCATGTATCAACCAACTACAAAGACAGAGGCTTGTCAAGTACATACTTTGAATTGATAATTATTGTAGTGCAGTGGGAAATAAAACATTTAACAACACTCATTCACATGTAAGAGACAATATGAGGATTATGTTTAAAAATTTTATTATTCAGTACTTAAAAGAATGAGATAAACAGAAGCATAATACATTTCATTTCATATGAAATAGTAAGACACAGATGTACTAAAGCATGCATGATGAATCCTAGCAAACCTATTCCATTATGCCTTTCGAAAATAGACATAATAACAATAAGTAAAGAAAGTAGTACAAAGGAGAAACACAGATTCGAAATAAGGTACCACAAGAATCTCCTAATGATAATGGAAAAATAATGCACTAAATATTTTTGTATTGAAAATATATCACACCACACATAGGTATGTTACGATTAGTTCACCAAACAACCTACCCTTTCTACCTTGTATTACATGGCATTAAATAATTTTACATCCTCAAAAATTCCATGACTAAGTTCGATGCATGAGTTATCCATTGCATGGATCGAACCAACCAAAAAAAAAAAACTAATTGTTTTTTTATCAACAATAAATAAGAAAATCTTAAAAGTATCCCCGCTTTTAGTGAAAAATACAAAAACTAATTTAAATATATCTTCTTATCCTATCTAGATAACAGATCTAATTTAGGAATGCATTATCCTGACATCGAATTTCTGCTTTAGGAATAAAAAATTAAACAAGATCCCATCTATGTTGTGTAGCTGCTCCTATTGACATGACTTCTCGTGTGCTAGAAGAAAACTGGCCTATGACTGGGCATTGAGCATCTTCCTGATAAAGAAACAAACTCCTCTGTTCTCCCCAGGACATGTGGCAACCTTGAAACACCATAAAAAACCATGTGTAGCATGTGCACAACAGTTGCGCAACACCTATGCAGAAAATTTCAAAAATACTAATTGCACCTCCTTTCCCGCTTCAAATTACACAATATGGCCCCAACTATTCAATAAAAACTTCAAACTACAAAAGAAACCTTTAGAAAGAAAAAAGTGGTCCATACAACCTTCGCAAAAATTTAACGAGCTCTGTTGCGCAACACTAAAAGTTTCTAACAATCATCAAAATTTGAAAAGCCAACAAGTAAACCACTACCTCCTCTTCCTTTTACTAGTTGAAGGCTTGTTGGGAGATGTCTTGGTCTTAGTTCCTTTGGATGAAGTGTCACCTTCTTTGATTAATGCTAGCTAAGGTGAATTTGATTATATATATAACTTAGGTCTTGGCTTAGGTGTGTTCTCATATGCAAGCACTCCAACTACCTATTTGTACTTCTTCACAACCTCGAAGCTTTTGATCATTTCTGTTTCATGACCCTCAGTCTCCTCTTTGGAATCAAGTTTCTAATATAGTATTACTTCAATTTTTTTCTTGCAGGGAGGGACCATTTGAGGACCACCTTTGCTTTGTCAAGTGCCTCACTGGATTCAATTATACTTTTGTCAGTTTCCATTATTAGGTGATTAACAAACCTTTTAAATTATTAATTATCATCTGCCACCTGCATAACCTGTAGTTGACATGCTTCAATCTCTTCTAGTAGTCTTTGATATTCCTTCCACTAGTCAAATGTAGAATTTTTTGGTAATCAAACTATTTTCTTCATCTATTCCATCATCCTAGTTTAGGCTTTGTTTCCCTGGTCATAGACCACATAGGTTTCATTCTAGTTTCTTCCAATTTCTTAACATCTATCACCTGCTTGCCTTTTATAAGGTCATTTAGATGTGTCACCCTCTACTTGTTGAGCTATCTATGAGGATGTATATTTGAGTTCCCTATTCTCCTTCCGCAGGTAAGCAATCTAAAGGTGTGCTTTAGCTAGATCTTCCTATAATTTTGCAATCTCCTTGTCCTGGTTTTGTTCCACTTAAACATTTTGTTGTTCACCTGTAACTCTCTATAGCCTTTCTTCTGGAATAGTAATAGGTTTTTGAGGAGTTGGCTTCTTAATTACTTTCTTAGTTCCCACCTTGGTTCTTAGTCTCAAGATCACCTGGGTTTCCTTTGCTGCTGGAAATTTTTAATTCCTTTTCCTAGCTTCTTTCTTGTCCCTGCTCAATTTTTCCATTATATCCTTCATTGTTACTTCATCCTCAGATTCTTCTTCTTCTTCATGTATCTCCATTGTGGAAATGTAGGCCTTAATAAAAATTGTGTCTCTTCTTGTGCAGTTTGGACCGCCTCTACTATTTGAGACTTTGTTGTCTGAATCTTCTCTTTTCCCTTCTTCATCACCTTCTTACCTTGACTCTTTTTCTTTTCTGTTGTCTTGATCATTGGCTCAGTTCTGGGAGCTTCCTTCTCTTCACAAAAATCCATGGGTGAAATATCTACTTGAGGTAGCAGACCTAGATAAGACAAAAAACTTTGCCACGAGATTTTATTCTTTTCAAGCTCAGACATAACCAAAATATTTATCAAAGAAAATTGAAATAGGATGGACATGTGACTGTCCTTCTTAGCTTGCACTTTCTCTGCCATCCTCCCTAGTCTCTTGAACAAATAGTATGGTAGATTCATGGTCTTTTTAGCAGTGAAATGCACCAAAAGTTTGAGGTGATATTGATAAACTCTGTTGAACCTAACCTCACAGGTGAAATATCTTTGAATAACCGTGAGTAGCTGGCTGTAATGGCTCTGGAGGTGTGCTAGTAAAAGTAGTGTCAAATTTATTTTAGAACTGTGGCTTTACAAATGCTTTGAAAAATGACACATTCAAATCATCTCCTTAAACCACTTTTCTCCATCTGCAGGGATAGCTATGGCATCAACAATAAGTTTTTTTTTTTGAAATAACCAGCTCTAGGTTCCTTAATTTAATTTTTCCCTCCTTTAGATTCAAGGAAAACATGATGGCAAACTGTACATGGTGACTGAATACTTGTATTTTCTCACAAAAGGGAATACGTCCCAAGTTTTCAAAGGCTATTTTGATTTATGGATTGGAGTTGACTAGGTCTAGACTTTTAGGTTTAGCTCTCACTCCCGTATTACCAACAGTGGAATCCATCTCTCTTTACACACAATGGGACAGGCTTTAACACTCATGGCACATTGGTTGAATGATAGGAGGACAACAATAAATTGTAGGTACAACAAACCTAGGCCTTACAACTACCTAATAACCTAACTTTCAATACGTTGCGCAATGGATGATAAGGAGTGTACTGTTGTTTATATGAACGATGATGGCAATGAAAAAGATTACGAAACTTTACTCTAAACCATTTAAAGCATGAAAACATTCACATTAAACCCTAAACATATACTTCTTACTTATGGGCTCAAATAGGTTGGATATAGGCCTTAAACAACACTTTAAAAACAATGGACTAACCCAACTCAATTAATTATGAATCATGCTTATTAACGAATATGAGAATTAGGCACTATGAATCCTACCTTAGACTTGGACAGAAATGAAATTTTGCCCTGTGTCGATGCTGTGTAGGTCGTGGAGGGTCACTGCGCAATAGCTATGCAACACTGTACAACAAACTATTTGGGTGGCACTACTATGCAATGATGGCTTTAAAATGACTGTAAATTTGTTCTATGTTATTTATTTTGCTATGGATCGATCCCATATCTTTGAATTTGATGATTTACTAGCCCAGACTCAGCATGAAGATACTCTGCAGGATTAAGGCAGTCATCTCATTTTGATTTGAATTGCACTTGTTTTGTCTTGTAGTGTGATGTCATGAAGCGCTCCACCTACAGTGATATGATCAATTGAGCATGGGAAATTATTAGAACATTAGGGAGTATAATTTTCTTTAGATAATGGAGGGAATGGGGTTATGTCATACATGACGGGTATTATGGTCTTTTGGGGAAATAGATTTAGGATAAAAAAGGGGGGAATAAATGAAATAATGTGAATGATGGGTAGGTGTTAAGAGGGGTAAAAAGGGTATGGGGTGTATGTTTTTTGGGAAGGGATATTAATGGATGAATAATGGGAAATCAGGTTGTAGAATTAGGGAAGCAAGGGTAGCTAAGAATAGGGAATGAAATGCAGAATATTTTTTTAAAGACCATATTCCTTGAGCACCAGTATTTTGACCATGATGAACTCAATTGAACAATTTCTAACAAACACACAACTAAAACATACTCCTTGCCTTGATTGTATGAAGATGTGAAACCATGAATCCCAATGACTTAACACTTTTTAACGCTTTGATTGAACCACTTGATGGCAAAAATCTAGCGATGTTGGACAGTTTTCTTCGAAGCTATGAAAACAACAATGGTCATAAGTGCGACTCATTTAAAAACTAAAAATTAAAGAATATGAGAAACATTCTACAATTAAAACTATTGACCCTAACGTTGGCTCCAATGGGGATGGAAACCTCCCCATGAGGTGCCAAGAACAAAAATATAGACTAGTGGCCTAAACCATTGGGAAATGGAGTCAAACATCAAAAATTGAAAATATGATTAACAAACGGAAAACTTGACTACTGACTGACTGAAATTACTTATGTTAGCAGATCATCAGAATCTTAGGGCCTTCACTTCAGGCTTCAAATCCCAATGTCGACCACCCACACTTTCAGTATTTGAAAATAAAAATGGTACATACAATGAAATGTCAGATCAGTTGTAACTTAGACAAGAAATGTTTCGGCAACCTGCCATTGATAGGCCCTCCTCCAAGTAGCTCTCCTAACAAGTCTTTAAGCAGATAAGAATTATTTCCATGAAAGGAAACAACCTTAAAAGGACCCTTCCACAAGTTGTCAAACTTCTCGTGTTTTCCTTTCTCCTCATTTCACCATCCCATTTCAACACCAAGTCTTCAATCTAGAAATCAACTACCGTAGTTCTTCTGTCATAAATTATCTTGATTCGGTCCTATATCAACTGAGTATTTATGTATACCTCTTCTCTTGACTGCTGAAGTTGGATCATATGAATGATTCTCCTCTATATATCATTGGGTTCCACTTCCACTTCTTGCAACAATTTCATCACAAGAACTCCTAGTGAGGAAGGAAATACTGCATTAGTGGCATAAACTAGTTGAAAAGGAGACCTGCCTATTGAACTTTTGGTGCTCACCCAGTCAACCCACAATTCATTTACCAATTTCTTATGCCAACTTCTTTTGTTCTCTTGCAACAATTTCTTGATAATGTTAAGTAGGCTCTTATTATAAGATTCAACCAAGACATTACCCTGAGGGTAATAGTGTTGGAAATAACACTGGGGGGGGGGGGTGGTGAATCAATAGTTGTAAATTAATAACTTTTTCATTTCCATAATCGGATTTAAATATGCTACTTCAGTGAAGGGAACTCATGTGTGCACGCAATTGTTATTAAGGAAACCAACGTATATCTAGTGAGCTTATGATTCAAATAATTCATCATATGTTGATCTTTAATCTGTGCATCAGTACTTTATTAAACATTAAACAATAACCATGTGCAATTAATAACAGAATAAACTATCACACACAAGAAACACACATGAACACCAAGATTTAAGGTGGAAACCCAATTTGGGTGAAAACCACCTGCTGCTGTCATCTTTGTCTTATTTTTAATAATAAGAAAATCTGTTTATAACATTGTACTAGTGAAGACTCATACCAGTATGCAAGATTCTACCTGTAGAAGGTTACAACCATCTCTCGTTCTCTAGCTTCTACTGGAAGGGAGCTACAACCCCCTAGCTCTTGTACTAGCCGATATGTTTACTAGTACGTAGGCACCGACCTACAGAAGGCTACAACCTTATTTCTTCCTCCAGGGACCACGTTTCATAAATTTTTAGACTGGATACTCCTGGAACACAACACCACAATCTGAAGGCCACGTTTCATCCAATTTTCATACTGGACCCATTACCAACATTGAAGCTCAAAATAAATCACCACTACACTACAACCATCAAATACATCTGCACTAACCAATCATTGAAACTCAATCATAAATCTCTAAATCACCCACAACTGAATCACTGAAAGCCCATCGTCACTGAAGAAAATCACAATCTATCAATTTAAACATTCAGTATACTCTATCAAAACACAGTGACTAGAACACAGAGCAGAACCTAGAATTCTGCAACAACAAATAGAAACAACTGAATCATACTTCATAAGGTATATGCTACTTCCATGTGTCAAACTAGTGTGTATACATGCTTTTATCAAAGCCAACCAGCGTACACATCTACAAATATTGATTCATAATTTTGCAGCTATTCCAGACTTCAGTTATACCCAGATCATAACATTTACAGAATAACACATGCATTAGTATTTAGATCTAGACTATACATGATCAAACCACATAATGATAATTCATTTCAAGCCTTAAGATCCCGATCCATCATTAGATCTTATCCCTCATCAACCACTAAGGTTCATCCTTGGTTTAGATCAAGCACAACACCTTAAGCCAATAACCTGCATACTAGATCTCACACTTCATCAGATATTTGATACTTGCACACCTGGCCTAATGATCTTTTCCTCCTTATATAGTTTTAGGCCTTTCTCAATACCTTGGACTAAAACCACTTAGGACCAATACCTTGGAACAAATACTTAGGGTCAATACCTCGGACCAAATACCTTGGACCAATACCTTGGATCAAAACACCTTTGACCAAAAACTTAGTTTTCCAAGATATATGCACTTTTCCTTCTGTGAAAGTGCATGTGTACGTATACTCTACTTGTGTTCAGTGAACCTGCCTGTATATGTAGCTTGGTCAAGGTGAACCTACGTATACCTCTTTTTCTTCATTCTTTGTAGTTTGATATGTAATTCTTTTCTGTTAACCTATTGTGCTGTGAACTGTCATCTGAGAGAGTTGCCATTGTGCATTACTTCTGAACTGATTCCTTTGAACTGCCCTGCATTTTGTCACATCTGTAAATACAATTGTCATGCATTCTGTCACATCTAATATCTCTTCTATAGATTCATCTAGTTACCATATACAAGTGAGTTGTTCTGCTACAAGTGGGTTGCCATCAAGTATGGCACATGTATCATAATGCCAACAATATCCCCCTTTGGACTTGATGGCAACCATGTTGGTGTTGATTACCGCAAGCTGTAGAAACTGTTAGAGATAACAAGAAACACCAAAATACTCTTCCCTTTGACATCAAGGGAAAAGGGTGGACCAAGATATTCTTCCCCTTTGATATCAAGGGCAAAGGGCTGACCAAAAAGAAGACTTTCATATCTGAACAACCGATTATAAACATTGATCATGCTCCCCTTAAGCACATGCTGAATTTTCTGATTAAACTCCTCCTTTGTACAAGTTGAGATGCACTATATCATCCATCCTCCCCCTGAGCACATGAAAAGTCTGCAAATATTTTCCAAAAGAATAACATGACTCTATCACTCGACTATGTGAGTTTGACCTTCCTATCACCAATGACTCATACATACATCAATATCCCAACCAAGTGGGGATATAACAAATTTGACTCATCCTCCCAACCAAGTGGGGATATACTACTTTTTTATACATGATAGAAATTACATCGTCCATCCCATGCAAAGTGGGGATACAAATTACATCATATGACCAAAATAAATATCATCAACCTATGACTAAGTATGCTGTATATAGATATTAACTCATCCTCTTGATCTCATCAAGATTAACTTGCTTCGTTTCCTTAGTGGAAAGAGCCTCCCATGAATCAACTAAGTATATGTGATATCTCTAAGCAGTAACACAAAATCATTCACATCATATCATATGTGAAAAACACCATAGTCATCACATCATCATCAAGAACTGCATGATCACTTGGAAACATCCCACATCTGATAAGCATCAACCATGATAATCAACATATGTGAGTATCAACCTATCATCATAAGGTAATAACTCATCATCATTATGTGTCTAAGTAAGCCGTGTCTTCAAATATCCATGTCTTCAAATAGCTATGTCTTCATGCAACCTACAATAACACAATTCTCTTAGCCAACCAACAATATTTATCAATATGCAACTTAAGTAATCATCCATGTATCTAGCATACTATATATCCATAGAAATATGTATTTAGAAAACCATGAGCTCATGGTTATTTGTCAATATTTCTTGATATTGTCAACAACAACAATCCTCAACCATGTGAGAGCCAAGAACTATAGGAATCCTGCATCATAACTACACCATATGAACGTTATGCATCTTTGAAGGCATGATGACAATAGCATAAAAGAAATGAGTGGCTCATCATTAAATAATGAAGTTGTGTACTCAAACTTTTTACTTCTCCTTTTCCTTATGAAGATCACCATGTACGCAAAAGATATGTGCTATATGCAACATCAAAGAGTCATCCACAATCGTCCATAAATTTGATCTAAATGCCAACTATGTGACCCCAAGTATCATATGAGATTTTATCATGGGAAACTCATAACCGTACCATAGCAAGATGTATCATTTAGCCACATATGCATCATCATCATTGATTAGGTACCAAAAACATAATGCCAACGATGCTTTATTAGAAGTATAGCATGTTCTCCCCCTGCACCTATTCCACCTGTTCACTATCAGATCTGATCATTGCATATATCTATAAGAAGTATCAAGGCATCATCATCAATAAGATATACATCAAGTTATCAACAACTTGTGAGGATAAAAACACTTCTAAATAACATCCACAAACTGTAGTTATCTACGACAGAAAATATAATTGATAATTGTCTGAATCATATCAAATCAGTTTTTCTGAGTCTGTCCCACAACATTTTTCTCAAACCACATATACACGACTATGCAGCTTCAAACTTGCGTATATACGCGACTTGTCTTCATGAAACTTGCGTATGAGATTTTGAACATTGAAGTTTCGCACTTTGAGATCCCCCTAAGTCTATTATGTTTGTACACTGTGCCATGCCACATTTTTCTGACTGTATTTCCTTCTTCTTCCATATCTTCGAGTGTGATGATGTTTTATCCTTTTGGTATGGTGCCCGAAATTTTCTCCCGCATTCCTTTGCTATATGTACAAACTTGTTACATGCATAAAATCTTACATGTTTCATATTTCTTCTATAGCAGTCAATGGCTTTGTGACCAAATATATTACAAGAAAAACAATATTCCTTAAAGTACCTGGAAGCTGATGATCTTTTTGTGTGATAATCTTGAACCATTCTACTTCCGCATCTCGCTGCAACATGTCCAAGAATATGACATATAAAACATTCAAAATTATTCATTTGAGGAAATAACGGACTATCACTTCCATAGTTAGGAGTAAAAGATTTTATTTGAAGAATTTCTTTCCTTGGTTGTTGACCTCTCATCTCCTTGTTGAGAATTTCATATTTTTCATTAGAGTTCCTTGACTCACTTTGTGAGCTAGATTCACCTTCAACAGATTCATGAAAACCAAGACCAGTTTTGATGGTAGGAGACCTTTGACTACTGAGAATATCATCCAAAATCTTAGTACTATCTTGAAATCGTAAAAGCTTATCCTTTTCTTCTAATTTACCTTTTAGGATATTTACCTCAACTTGATATTGCTCTTCCTTTTCAAGATACTGTTTCTTCATGATTTCTTCAGCTTTTCTTCCTTCTTCCATCTGTTGCCTTAATTCAAGAACTTCATTTTCTTGTTCTTCAAGAGCTTGGAGTAGTTCTTTATTCTGCTTATTTGATTTTTCAAGATCTTCTTTTAGAGAGAGGATCTTAGCTTCAAGACTTTCATAGTAACTAGATCTATCTTTGAGTTTCTTGATTGTTGTGCTCCTTTTATTTACTTCATTTCTTAATGATGTCACTTCATCCTACAACTTTTGACATTGATCTTCCTTTTCCTTGAATTGCTTCCTTACTTTGTTTCCTTCCTCTAGTTGAGCTTTTAGTTTGGTAGCTTCTTCTTTGAAGGCACACTCCCTTTTGTCCAATAGATATTGTTGATCTCTAATTTTATTTGTGAGCCTTTTAAATTCTGCCTTTGTTTGATATCTTTCTCTCTCACCCATAAGAGCAAATTCAGTTTTTTTGCTATCACTTTCATCATCTTCAAATGGACAGAGAAATGTATCACCAGAGGATAAAAAATTCATACCTAATAGTTCTTTTGCTTGTTCATCTTCATTCTGAGGTGATTCTGAATCTGAAGAGTTGCTTCAATATAATCCCCAATTGACTCTCCCACTGTCGTAGTTCCTTTGAGATGTATTCTTCTTCTGAGGCCCTTTCTTCTTTAGCTTCTTTCCCATTGTTCTATGAATCTCCTTCAAGTGATCAAGCTTCTACCAAGGGACCTGCCCTGATACCAATTGTTGGAAATAATACTGAGAGTGGGGGTGAATCAGTATTTGTAAATCAATAACTTTTTCATTTCCATAATCAGATTTAAATATGCTACTTCAATTAAGGGAACTCTTGTGTGCACACACTGTTATTAAGGCAACCATCGTATATCTAGTGAACTTACGATTCAACTAATTCATCATATGTTGATCTTTAATCTATGCATTAGTACTTTATTAAACATTAAACAGTAACCATGTGCAGTTAATAATAGAATGAACCATCACACACAAGCAACACACATGAACACCAAGATTTAAGGTGGAAATCCAATGTGGGTGAAAAAAACCTGTTGCTGTCATCTCTGTCTTCTTTTTAATAATAAGAAAATCTATTTACAACATTGTACTGGTGTAGAGTCATACCAATACGTAGGATTCTACCTGAAAATTTTTACAACCTTCTCTCGTTCTCCAGCTTTTAATGGAAGGGAGCTACAACCCTCTAGCTCTTGTACTAGCCAATATGTTTACTAGTACGTAAGCGCCGACCTACAGAAGGCTACGACCTTATTTCTTCCTCTAGGGACCACGTTTCATAAATTTTCAGATTGGATACTCCTGGAACACGACACCACAATCTGAAAGGCCACGTTTCGTCCAATTTTCATACTGGACCCATTACCAATATTGAAGCTCAAAATCAATCACACTGCACTACAACCATCAAATACATCTGCATTAACCAATCATTGGAACTCAATCATAAATCTATGAACCACCCACTACTGAATCACTGAAAGCCCATCATCACTGAAGCAAATCACAATCTATCAATCTAAACATTCAGTATACTGTCATCAAAGCATAGTCACCAGAACACAGAGCAGAACCCATAATTCTTCAAAAACAAATAGAAACAAATGAAACATACTTCATAAGGTATACACTACTTCCATGTGTCAAACCAGCGTGTATACGCGCTTTTGTTAGTATTCAGATCTAGACTATACATGATCAAACCACATAATGATAATTCATTTCAAGCCTTAAGATCCTGATCCATCATTAGATCTTATCCCTCATCAACCACTAAGGTTCATCCTTGGTTCAGATCAAGCACAACACCATAAGCCAATAACCTACATACTAGATCTCACACTTCATCAGATATTCAATACTTTCCTCCTTGTATAATTTTAGGCCTTTTTCAATACCATGGACCAAAACCACTTAGGACTAATACCTTGGACCAAAAACGTAGGGTCAATACCTCGGACCAAATACCTTTGATCAAAATATCTTGGACCAAAAACTTAGTTTTCCAAGATATACGTGCTTTTCCTTCTATGAAAGTGCATGTGTACGTATACACTACTTGTGTTCAGTGAACCTGCATGTATACGCAACTTGGTCAAGATGAACTTGCGTATACCTCTCTTTCTTCATTCTTTATAGTCTAATCTGTAATTCTTTGTTGTTAACTTGCTATACTGTGAACTGTCATCCAAGAGAGTTGGCATTGTACATTACTTCTGAACTGATTCCTTTGAACTGCCCTACATTTTGTCACATCTGTAAATACAATTGTCATGCATTTTGTGATATCTGATATCTCTTCTGTAGATTCATCTAGTTACCATATACAAGTGAGTTGTTCTGCTACAAGTGGGTTGCCATCAAGTACAACACATGCATCATAATGCCAATAATAGGCTATTGAGTGGCCAAGAAAAATGTTGCATTTATGATATAAATCCACCATCTTCTTTAATGTAAAAGCGACAACATTATCCGTAATGATTTTCTGTAGTCAACCAAACCTGGACAAAATATTTTCTTCCAAAAACTAAATGATCACTGTGTCTGTAGCCTCTCTGGTTGGGACAGCCGTGATCCACTTGGTGAAATAGTCAATTGTTGTCAATATCCTTCCTTCGAATATTTGGCATTCTCAAAAGTTAGAAACTCTCTTATATACATTAGTAAACAAAGTTGGCCAATAAAACCTGGCCCTTAAGATCTTCTTTACAGTGATCTTCCAAAACAAATGTCCACACAGTCCCTTTTATGAAATTCCTCCATGGTCTTTTGAGCTTCATCTTCCAACAAACAATTTAACAACATGCCACTTGGGTCCTTTCAATACAAAAACTGATCAATAATACAAAATTTGAATACTTTCAACTTCAAAAATATCGCTTTGGTTGTGTTCAAACCTGGGGGTGCTTGTAAGTGTTGTAATACATACATGATGTTTTCATACCATGGAGACACAAAAAATTTTCCGCAACCTGCTGAACTAGCCTCAACTCATCTTCTTCTGACAGGGCAGCCAATAAATTTATCTCCAAAGCATGCAGATTTGATTCTGCCATCATTTTTCACCATTCCTTGTCCGTTGATCAACTTTGTGGGCTAATTTCAATGTCATACTCAAGTATGGAGGCAATCCATTTACCACAGCTACCTTTTGGATCATTCTGTGTAAGAATGTCTTTGACAACAACACTTGGCACGTAGGAAACAACATGTGAATGTAAAATATACACCTGGAAGTCCTTCAAAGCATTCACTAGAGAAAATGCCTATTTTTACTTAATATTATATTTGAGGGTAGCATCCCTGAGTGTTCTGCTAAAAAATGCTATGGGTTGTTCCTCACCTTGCCGATTTTTCTACATCAAAACAATTGCAATACTATGTTCTGAAGCAAAAGAAAAGATAATAAAATCTCGGGTGTAGTCCAGACTAACAAGCATAGGGGCATGAGACAGTGCAAATTTTACTTCATTGAAGGATTTTCTACTTTCCTCATTCCATTTTACTTCGCTATCCTTTTTCATCATGTCTATAATTTTCCTAAAGAGTTCAACCAGATTACGAATAAACCTTCTTAAGAAATGTATTCTTCCAATAAAAGAATGAATTTCTTTCTTACATATGGGGAACTCCATATTCTGAATGGATGCAATTATGTTTGGATCAATTCTAATACCATATTTAGAAATGATATGGCCTAACAATTTCCCTTCTTCCAGCCCAAACAATGATTTTTTGGGGTTGAGTGAAATGCCATATTTTCTACACTTTATAGAAACTTCCACCAATTGTTGCAAATTCTCCTCATTTGACCGAAAATAAACAATAATATGATCTAGACATATCACCAAGAATTTATCCTTCTCTTCTGCAAAATCTAAGTCCATAGCTCAATGAAATGTCGCTCCCGCATTCATCAAACTGAAAGGCATCTTAGCATATTTGAAGGTTCCCCAAGGTGTAGTGAATCCATTCTTATCCTGATCTTTTGGGTGAACCAAAATCTAGTTATACCCTGAAAAACCATTCAATAGTGACTTCCTTCTTGCACCCACCACTTTTTGAATGATATGATCCATTTTCGGCGATAGATAGTTTTCCTTGAGAGACACCTTGTTTAAATTCCTAAAATCTACACACAATCTGATTTCTCTTGTCTTCTTCCTAACTATCACTAAATTAGATAGCCATTTAGACAATCTAAGAGGTACAACAATGCCAACATTGAATAATTTACTTACCTCCTTTTCGATAAAAGGCATCATAACAAGATTTGTCCTTCACAACTTCTGTTTGAATGACCTCTGATCCTCCTTGATTGGTATTGTGTATTGGATGATGCTCTTGTCCTACACCTTTAAATCCTCATATCCCCATGTTAGCGCACACTAGAATCGAACCACCAACCTCTTTCTTATAAGGGAGATGCTCTTCCATTAAGCTAGTACCCTCTAAATAATTGTGTGAGGAGTTATCGAAGTCCTTGAAGTTGTATATATATAGACATTAAGTTTTATAAAATGCTTGACACATAATGGCATAATCTTTGTAAAATATATAATAATGCAACCCTTATTTTTAACTTAATAAAAAATAACTCAATGGGGTATTAGCTGAAGGGGTCTCCCTTACTCAAATATAAAGATAGAGGACTCTAAATGTCATAATTTGATAGAGACCAGATCTGAATAAGATTTGTAAAATTTAGTGGAAACTTTGTGGAGGAATCTGGGACATTAGTACATGTGACCATAAATATTATTAACTTATTATACTAATGAATGTATCAACCAACTACAGAGACAGAGGCTTGTCAAGTACATACTTTGAATTGATAATGATTGTAGTAAAGTGGGAAATAAAACATATAACAACACTCATTCACATGTAACAAACAATATCATGAGGATTATGTTTACAAATTCTACTATTGAGTACTTAAAAGAACGAGATAAACAAAAGCATAATACATTTCATTTCATATGAAATAGTAAAACACAAATGTACTAAAGCATTCATGATGAATCCTAGCAAACCTATTCCATTATGCCTTTCGAAAACAAATAGAAGAAATATAAGTAAATAAAGTAGTGCAAAGGAGAAACACAAATTTGAAATAAGCTACCACAAGAATCTTCGAAAGATAACTGGAAAAATTCTGCACTGAGTATTTTATTTATTGAAAATATATCACACCACACATAGATATGCTACGATCAGTTCACCAAAAAACCTACCCTTTCTACCTTGTATTACATGGAATTAAATAAGTTTACATCCTCAAAAATTCCATGACTAAGTTTGATGCATGAGTTATCCATTACATAGATCGAACCAACCAAAAAAACAAAAACTATTTGTTTTTTTATCAGCAATAAATAAGAAAATCTTAAAAGTATCCCTGATTTTAGTGAAAAATACAAAAACTAATTTAAATCTATCTTCTTATCCTATCTAGATAACACTTCTAATCTAGGAACGCATTATCCTGACATCGAATCTCTGCTTTTGGAATAAAATATTAAACAAGATCCCATCTATGTTGTGCAGCTGCTCCTGTTGACATGACTTCTCGCATGCTAGAAGACAACTAGCCTATGACTAGGCAATGAGCATGTTCCTGATAAAGAGACAAACTCCTCCATTCTCCCCAAGACATGTGGCAGCATTGAAACACCATAAAAAACCATGTGTAGCATGTGCACAGCAGTTGCGCAACGCCTGTGTAGAAAATTTCAAAAATACTAATTGCACCTCCTTTCCTGCTTCAAATTACACAAGATGGCCCCAACTATTCAATAAAAACTTTAGACTACAAAAGAAACCTTTAGAAAGAAAAAAGGTGGTCCATACAACCTTCGCAAAAATTTAACGAGCTCTGCTATGCAACACTGAAAGTTTCCAACAATCATCAAAATTTGAAAAGCCAGCAAGTAAACCATTACCTCCTTTTCCTTTTACAATCTAAAGGCTTCTTGGGAGATGTCTTAGTCTTGGTTCCTTTGGATGAAGTGTCACCTTATTTGATCAATGCTAACTAAGGTAAATTTGATTTTTTCTGTAGCTTAGCTCTTGGCTTAGGTGTGCTCCCAAATGCAAGCACTCCAGCTACCTATTTGTACTTCTTCACCAACCTCCAAGCTTTTGACAATTTCTGTTTCATTACCCTTAGTCTCCTCTTTGGAATCAAGTTTCTAATGTAGTATTGCTTCAGTTGTTTTCTTGCAGGGAGGAACCATTTGAGGAACACCTTTGCTTTTTCAAGTGACTCACTAGATTCAATTATACTTTTCATTAGTTTCCACTATTAGGTGATTATCAAACCTTTCAAATTATTCATTATCATCTGCCACCATCATAACCTGTAGCTGACATGCTTCAATCTCTTCTACTAACCTTTGACATTCCTTCCACTAGTCAAATGCAAAATTTTTCGATAATTAAACTATTTTCTTCATTTGTTCCATCATCCTAGTTTAGGCTTTGTTTCCCTGGTCACAGACCTCCTAGGTTTCATTCTAGTTTCTTCCATTTTTTCAACATCTA
This sequence comes from Pinus tabuliformis, assembly GCA_031772625.1. Classification (NCBI taxonomy): domain Eukaryota; kingdom Viridiplantae; phylum Streptophyta; class Pinopsida; order Pinales; family Pinaceae; genus Pinus; species Pinus tabuliformis. Next base: position 851,567,832 of record CM062808.1, on the reverse strand, counting down.
TCACCTACTTGCCATTCAGAAGGTTGTTTAGATGTGTCACCCTCTAATTGTTGAGCTATCTATGATGATGTATATTTGAGTTTCCTATTCTCCTTCTGCATGTAAGAAATCTAAAGGTGTGCTTTAGCCAAATCATCCTATAATTTTTCAATCTCCTTGTCTTGGTTTTGTTCCACTTAAACATTTTTTGGTTCACTTGTAACTATCTCTATCCTTTCTTCTGGAATAGTAACAGGTTTTTTAGGAGATGAATTCTTAATTATTTTCTTGGTTACCACCTTGGTTCTTAGTCTCAAGACCACTTGGGTTTCCTTTGCTATTGGAACTTTTTACTTCCCTTTCCTAGCTTCTTTCTTATCCCTGCTCAATTTTTCCACTATATCCTTCATTGTTATTTCATCCTCAATATCTTCTTATCCTTCATGTATCTCCATTTGGGAAATGTATGCAACTTGCTGAGGAGTTTGCTCTTTAGTATTTTTTTTAGTCCTCAACCTGGTTGTAGGCCTTAATAAAAATTGTGTCTCTTCTTGTGCAGTTTGGACCACGTCTACTATTCGAATCTTTGTTGTCTGAATCTTCTATTTTCCCTTCTTACACACATTCTTACCCTAATTATTTTTGTTTTCTGTTGTCTTGATCACTGGCTCAGTTATGGGAAGTTCCTTCTCTTCACAAACATCCATGGGTGAAATGTCTGCTTGAGGTCGCAGACCTAGATGAGACCAAAAACTTTGCCATGAGATTTTTTTCTTTTCAAGCTCATACATAACCAAAATATTTATCAAAGAAAAATGAAATAGGCTAGACATGTGACTATCCTTCTTAGCTTGCACTTTCTCCCCCTTCCTCCCTAGGCTCTTGAACAAATAGTGTGGTAGATTCATGGTCTATTTAGAAGTGAAATGTACCAAAATTCTGAGGTGGTATTGAGAAACTTTGTTGAACCTACCCTCATAGGTGAAATATATTTGAATAACCTTGAGTAGCTGGATATAATGGCTCTGGAGGTGTGTGCTAGGAAAAGTAGTGTCAAATTTATCTTTGAACTGTGGCTTTACAAACTCTTTGAAACATGACATGTTCAAATCATCTCCCTCCACTTTTCTCCATTTGCAGGGATAGTTGTGGCATCAACAATAAGTTTTTCTGAAATAAATAGCTCTAGGTTCCCTAATTTAACTTTTCCCTCCTTGAGATTCAAGGAAAACATACTACCAACTTGCACATGGTGACCTACTTCTTGTATTTTCTCACAAAAGGGAATACATCCTGAGTTTTCAAAGGCTATTATGATTTCTAGATTGGAGTTGACTAGGTCTAGAATTTTAGGTTCAACACTCACTATTTCCCTTCCTGTCTTACCAACAATGGGATCCATCTATCTTTGCACACAATGGGACAGGTTTTAACCCTCATGGTACATTGGTTGAATGATAGGAGGGCGACAATAAATTGTAGGTACAACAAACCTAGGCCTTACAACTACCTAATGACCTAACTTTCGACACGTTGCACAATAGATGGTAAGGAGCGTACTGTTGTTTATATGAAGGATGATGGTGATGAAAAAGCTTACGAAACATTACTCTAAACCATTTAAAGCATGAAAACATTCACATTAAATCCTAAACATATAATTCTTACTTATGAGCTCAAATAGGTTGGATATAGGGCTTACACAACACTTTAAAAACAATGGACTAACCCAACTCAATTAATTATGAATCATGCTTAATAATTAATGAATATGAGCATTAGGCATTATGAATCCTATCTCAGACTTGGCTAGAAATGAAATTATTCCATGTGTCGATGCTGTGTAGGTCGTGGAGTGTCACTACGCAACAACTATGCAACACTGTGCAATGAACTATTTGGGTGGCGCTACTGTGCAATGATGGCTTTACAATGACTGTAACTTTGTTCTATGTTATTTATTTTGCTGTGGATCAATCGTGTATCTTTGACTTTGATTATTTACTAGCATAGACTCAGCATGAATATACTCTGCATGGATTAAGGCAGTCATCTCATTTTGATTTGAATTGCACTTGTTTTGTCTTGTAGTGTGATGTCATAAAGCGCTCCAATTAGAGTGATATGATCAATCGAGCATCAAAAATGATTAAAACATTAGGGAGTATAACGTTCTTTAGATAGTGGGGGGAATGGGGTTATGTCATACATGATGGGTATTATGGTCTTTTGGGGAAATAGATTTAGGATAAAAAATGGGGGAATAAATGAAAGTAATGTGAATGATGGGTAGGTGGTAAGAGGGGAAAAAATGGTATGGGGTGTAAGTTTTTTTGAGAAGGGATATTAATAAATGAATAATGGGAAATCAGGTTGTAGAATTAGGGAAGAAAGGGTAGCTAAGAATAGGGAATGAAATGAAGAATATTTTTTAAGGACCATATTCCTTGAGCACCAGTATTCTGACAATGATGAACTCAATTGAACAAATTCTAACAGACATACAACTGAAACATCCTCCTTGCCTTGACTGTACGAAGATGTGAAACCATGACTCCCAATGACTTGACACTTTTTAACGCTTGATTGAACGACTTGATGACAAAAATCTAGCGATGTCGAACAGTGACCTTCAAAGCTACGGCAATAACAATGGTCATAGTTGTGACTCATTTAAAAACTAAAAATTAAAGAATACAAGAAACATTCTACAATGAAAACTATTGACCCTAACATTGGCTCCAATGGGGATGGAAACCTCCCCGTGAGGTGCCAAGTAAAAAAAGACAGACTAGTGACCTAAACCATTGGGAAAAGGAGTCAAACATCAAAAATTGAAAATATGATTAACAAAGTAAAAAATTCGACTACTGACTGACTTAAATTACTTATGTTAGCAGATCATCAGGATCTTAGGGCCTTCACTTTGGGCTTCAAATCCCAATGTCGACCGCCCCCACTTGCAGTATTTGAAAATAAAAATGGTATATACAATGAAATGTCGGATAAGTTGTAACTTAGGCAAGAAATGTTTTAGCAGCCTGCCATTGACAAGCCCTCCTCCAAGTAGCTCTCCTAACAAGTATTTAAGCATTATTTCCATGAAAGGAAGCAACCTTAAAAGGACCTTTCCACAAGTTGTCAAACTTCCCGTGTTTTACTTTCTCCTCATTTCAGGCATCCCATTTCAACACCAAGTCTTCAATCTGGAAATCAACTACCTTACTTCTTCTGTCATAAATTACCTTGATTCGGTCCTATATCAACTGAGTATTTCTGTATACCTCTTCTATTGACTCCTGAAGTTGGATCATATGACTGATTCCCCTCTGTATATAATTGGGTTCCACTTCCACTTCTTGCAAAAATTTCATCACAAGAACTCCTAGCGAGGAAGGAAATAATACATTATTGCCATAAACTAGTTGAAAAGGAGACCTGCCTATTGAAGTTTTGGTGCTAACCCAGTCAGCCCACAGTGCATTTACCAATTTCTTATAACAAGTTCTTTTGTTCTCTTGCAACAATTTCTTGATAATATTAACTAGGATGTTATTATAAGATTCAGCCAAGACATTACCCTGAGGGTAATAGAATTTTGAGCGGCCAAGAAAAATGTTGCATTTATGACAAAAATCCACCATCTTCTTCAATGTAAAAGCGACAACATTATTTGTAATGACTTTTTGTAGTCAACCAAACTTGGACAAAATATTTTCTTCCAAAAATTGAATGATCACTATGTCTGTAGCCTCTCTGGTTGAGACTGCCATGATCCACTTGGTGAAATAGTCAGTTGCTGTCAATATCCACTTATGTTGTCCGAAAGAAATAGGATGGATTTCACCAATAAAATCAAGTCCCCATTTCTGAAATGGTGACTCAACTATTATGGGTTTCAGGGGAAGCGGGAGTAATTCATTCCTTCCTTCAAATATTTGGCATTCTCAAAAGTTAGAAACTCTCTTATATACATTAGTAAACAAATTTGGCCAATAAAACCTGGCCCTTAAGATCTTCTTTAGAGTGATTTTCCAAAACAAATGTCCACCACAGTCCCCTTTATGAAATTCCTCCTCTGGTCTTTTGAGCTTCATCTTCCAACAAACAATTTAACAACATGCCACCGGGGTCCTTCCAATACAAAAACTGATCTATAATACAAAATTTGACTGATTTCAACTTCAAAAATATCGCTTTGGTTGTGTTCAAACCTGGGGGTGCTTGTAAGTGTTGTAATACATACATGATGTCTACATACCATGGAGACACAACAAAATTTTCCACAACCTGCTCAACTGGCCTCAACTCATCTTCTTCTAACAGGGAAACCAATAAATTTATCTCCAAAGCATGTAGATTTGATTCTGCCATAATTTTTGCCATTCCTTGCCCTTGATCAACTTTGTGGGCTTAATTTCAATGTCATACTCAAGTATGGAGTCAATTCATATACCACACCCACCTTCTGGATCATTCTATGTAAGAATGTCTTTGACAACAACACTTGGCACGTAGGAAACAACATGTGAAAGTAAAATATACACTCAGAAGTCCTTCAAAGCCTTCACTAGAGAAAATTCATGTTTTTCCATAATATTATATTTGAGGATAGCATCCCTGAGTGTTCTGCTAAAAAATGCTATGGGCTGTTCCTCACCTTGCCAATTTTTCTACATCAAAACAATTGCAATACTATGTTCTAAAGAAAAGGAAAAGATAATAAAATCTCTGGTGTATTCCAGACTAACAAGCACAAGGGCACGAGACAGTTCAAATTTTACTTCATTAAAGGATTTTCTACTTTCCTCATTCCATTTTACTTCGCTATCCTTTTTCATCATGTCAGTAATTCTCCTAAAGAGTTCAACTAGATTATGAATAAACCTTCTTAAGAAATGTATTCTTCCAATAAAAGAATGAATTTCTTTCTTACTTTTGGGGAAGTCCATCTTCTGAATGGACGTAATTATGTTTGGATAAATTCTAATACCATCTTTAGAAATGATATGGCCTAACAATTTCCCTTCTTCCAGCCCAAACAAAGATTTTTTGGGGTTGAGTGAAATGCCATATTTTCTGCACTTTATAAAAACTTCCCTCAAGTGCTACAAATTATCCTCATTTGACTGGGAATAAACAATAATATGATCCAGATATATCACCAAGAGTTTATCCTTCTCTTCTGCAAAATATAAGTCCATAGCTTGATGAAATGCCGCTCTCGCGTTCATCAAACCAAAAGGCATCTTAGCATATTTGAAGGTCCCCCAAGGTGTAGTGAATGCATTCTTATCCTAATCTTCTGGGTGAACCAAAATCTGGTTATACCTTGAAAAACTATCCAAAAATGACATCCTTCTTGCACCCACCACTTTCTGAAGGATATAATCCATTTTCGGTAATAGATAGTTGTCCTTGAGAGACACCTTGTTTAAATTCCTAAAATCTACACACAATCTGATTTCTCTTGTCTTCTTCCTAACTGGCACTAAATTAGATAACCATTTAGAAAATCTAAGAGGTACAATGATGCCAACATCAAATAATTTCCTTACCTCCTTTTCAATTAAAGACGACATAACAAGATTTGTCCTTCACAAATTTTGTTTGAATGGCCTCTAATCCTCCTTGATTGGTATTGTGTATTGGATGATGCTCTTGTCATACACCTTTAAATAGTCATATCCCCAGGAAAAGACATCAGAGTACTCTCAACAAATCCAAAAACTTATGTTTAATTTCCGGACTCAAATGCTTGGATAACTTGATCATATGTGTCTTATCCGCTATTCCTATGTTACATTTCTCCACTCCAGCCTCAGTAGGCATCAATTTTGGTCTCTTGGCTATATCATTTTGATCGAAAATATCCTCTAATGGTATGATCCGTCTTGGTATAAAATTATCTTTTAGTTGCAACACTTTCAATTCTGTCCCTAGTCTGTCCAATTCTTCCTTAATATGATTTATGAAACTTTGTTTTTCATCTTCCTCTATCTTGCAATCATTTTCAATCCTTAATTTGGAAAATTCATCTTTCATCAATAGGAAATTTTCCAAATGTTTGTCATTCTCGAAAACATGCCAGTACTTCATATTGTCTGGGACAATAGGACTATATTTCACTTCAACTTTGTACTTGCCTCTAACACTGCTAGAAATTTCAAAATCAGAGGTTGATGTGGCCAAGGCATCTACAACAATATTTTCTCTTCTAGGAAAAACTAAAAAACTATATTCAGAAAATTTTTGCAAGCAATCCATGACAACATTCTGATAAGCATGCATCCGGGGATGTTTTTTCTCGTACTGACCTTTGAATTTCCTAATGACTAACTCTAAATCTCCATAGACAGATATACTTTTGGCTCTTGATTTATTCAAGACTTACAAACCCAAAATGAGTGATTTATACTTTGCCACATTGTTGGTACAATCAAAAACTAATTTGTACGAATAGAGTTTGGTCTTTCTGACTTTGGGGTGACTATCCACACACTCGCACTAGCACCTTCTTTGCTTGTCACCCTGTCAAAATGCATGGTCAAGATTTGTTATCTTTTATCTTCTTCTTCACTCACTCCAGTCTTCAAATTTTCAATTTTTTAATTTACTGTTATGTTTCCTTGTTCCTCAATTTGTTTGTTGGTATGTTTCACATTTTTCTCCTCTTTTATTTTTGTTATAAGAAATATACTTTTCTCCTCTTCATCAAAACAACCATAATTAAATAAAACCAAAGAATCTAGATCAGAATGAACAACATATACTGTATTATTTGTAGGCTTCTCTTTTTTGCTAATCATATATTGCATCAATGATTCTCTATACAACCTCCTAGTTTGGCCACCAAACACTGAGACAATGATGTAAGACATATCAGTTTGCATTGCACCATATAAATTTTCCATCCATGACCTTGATAGAAGCATGCCAAATTTAGGAGGTATGTCCACTACAATAATGTCCATCACCATACTTTTGGAAGGAATTTGAGTTAATGAGACTGCTAAATCCTTGATCAATCCCAGGAACTTCACTTTGTTAGAATCAAATGAGTATAGGTCCTTGTAAGGTCTGGTGATGTCAAGCCCCAACCTCTCCATAATCACTTTCGGCATCAAATTGTGTGAAGCCCCAAAATCCAACATATCATTGTGCAATATTTGATCATGCACGTTCAAATTGACATAAAAAGGAGTAACATCTTTGTCCTGGCCTCTGTAATCAATATTTGGCCTAAAAATGAAAGTTGGATGTTCATCATCTATGTTGACAGTATCATAAATTTTGTCAACTCATAGCACATTTAAAATTTGTGTTGTATATTGATAATTTCTCAGCAATTCACCGAGGGGAATGGAGATTCTCAACTTGGAAAGCTCAGTCTCAAAATTAAAAGGATTTGGTGTTTTCTCTGCCTCCTTATGAAGAACATCTTTCTTGTTTTCTTAGTCCTTTGAAGACTCATATTTCCTTTGCAAAATGGTGATCGGTGGATCCTTCTTTTGACCACTTCTACTTGGCACATCTTTCTTTCCATTACTAGTTGCCACATCCTTCTTTTTTGTATTGTTGGCTGCCACATTTTTGTTCCTTAAATTATACTATCTTTGGACCTGCATGATGGAATTTTGATACCCTTTTTTGTACTCCTCAGATTTAGCCATCATCATATCATTTTGGGACTAAGAAAACAACCATTCTTCCTCTTCTATCACAAAATTCTCAAACTGCTCTTGCTCTTGATCCTCTTTGGTCAGATACACAACTTGTTGCCTATCACCAAAAAAAAGAATTTGATCCTCTAGTAATTTCTCATCTTCTTCATCCTATTCTTGGGCATAATTTTTATGAAAAGGTGGCTTTACTTGTTGTTGTGACTCCTCTGGACCTTTTTTCTCCCTTTGTTTATTTTGGACTTGTGGTTATCTTCTAAAATTTGGATTTTGGATCTATGGACCAACTTTGGGTTCTCTAACAATAGCTCAATCAATTAATGCCATATTCTCCATCATCTTCTCCATTGTTATGACCAAGTTATCTAATTTTGCATCAGAGGAAGTGGCATACTCTTATTTTACAGTTATCTTTCTTTCTGATTTCATTTTGGATTTCTTCGCTAGTAAATTGACCTCCACTCTAACTTCATTACTTTGCATGTCTTCAAGTGTCACTGGATTTCTCTCCCTTAGCTGGTATGCCATCTCGAGATCAAAACTATTAGGATAATGGAGCAAATATAGTCCTGGAGGGGGATTTATATCTATAGGTATGGAATTATACACTTTATTGAAACTTGTGGAGAAATCCTGGAGTGTCTCACTAGGCTTTCTTTTCAGATTTTCATATTCAACAAGGATTTGTAAGGTATTATTCTTCTCTCTCCATATCGCAATGAATTCATGCTCCAATTCTTGATAGCTAGCAAAAGTTCCAGCATGGGAACTTCTGAACCACTTTTGAACATCACTAGAGAAACTTTGTGCAAATAATCTCATGTTAACATCTTTGTGATCTAATTCCTCCAGGTCCACAAAATCATTCACTTTATCCACATGCTATTTAGCAGTAGTCTCCCCTATACCATCGTATTGGGGGAGTCTCTGGCCATAATTCCAAGGTATATCATGCAATTTAGCAGGTAAAACTAGAGGGGCATACCTTGCTGCAATAGCTACTACTTGGATACTTGAGGAGCTTAATGGGGATATGAATGAAATAGAGGACGATGAAATAGTTTGATGGCTGGTTGTGAAGACAAGTAATGTAGGAACACAAGATAATATGGGAGCTACACTAACAATTAAGCTGGTAGGAATTTAAGAAGTTATCACAACAAATGTTGGGACAACAAATGTAACAGGAATTGCAGTTTGTGAGTGGATTGATTTTTGAAAAAGAACTGCTTTTTTAGCAGTTTGTTGTACTTTACTAACTAGGCCTCTAATTTTACTGAACTGCTGCAATATATTTTTTCCTAACTTAGATTTCAGAAATTGGAGGTGAGGACTGATAATGGATAGATCCACCACAGCTCCAGAAATGAAAGACTTAGATCTAGTTCTAGATAGAGGAGGCTCAAAGTAAAAAATGGGACTTGTTAACTATGCTCAAATTTATGGCAAAGAAAAACACCTCTCAAAAGGGAAATTACTTCCTTAACTCTCCTCGGATGTTCTCTTCTTCCTAATCAACCTTTCAGGATCGTTTACAATCATAGGAGGATTTGGATCAGGGTTTTGTCTAGTATGGCTCTTGGAAGCCATATTTTCTTACCAAAGTTTGCATGTAGCCAATTTCAAGGCAAGTCAAGTTTATCTTCAAGGTTTCAGCCTATGAATACCTAACAACCTGTCTCCTACAGGACTAGGATGTAACTCTAAAAACAACACATATTCCCAGGGAAAGTTTGGCTTTCGCTCCTCGACAACATCGCCACTGTGTTATCACTCTGTAAATCCCTTAGGGTGAGGAAAGGGCCACAAAGGTATCCAAAAGACCAATTTAGACTAGAAACTGGTCCTTTCTAGCTATAGGGGGCTCCCTCACTCAAATCTAAAGATAAAGGACTCTACAGGTCATAATTTGACAAAGACCAGATTTGAAGAAGATTTGTAAAATTTAGTGGAAACTTGTTGGAGGAATCTGGGACATTAGTGCATGTGACCATAAATATTATTAACTTATTATACTAGCACATGTATCAACCAACTACATAGGTAGAAGCTTGTCAAGTACATACTTAGAATTGATAATGATTGCAATACATTGGGAAATAAAACATATAACAACACTCATTCACATGTAATAGAGCATATGAAAATTCCTTTTACAAATTTTATGATTGAATTCTTATAAGAACGAGATAAATAGAAGCATAATACATTTCATTGCATATGAAACAGTAAGACACAGCTATACTAGAGCATGCATGATGAATCCTAGAAAAGTTGTTCCATTGCACCTTTCAAAAATAGACAGAATAAAAATAAGTTAAAAGCAAGTAGTACACAAGAGAAACATAGATTTGAAATAAGGTACCACAAGAATCTCTAAATGATAACTGGAAAATTTCTGCACTGAGTATTTTATTTATTGAAAATAGATCACACCACACACAGTTATGCTCCAATCAGTTCACCAAACAACCAACCCCTTCTACCTTGTATTACATGGAATTAAATAAGTTTACATCCTCAAAAATTCCATGACCAAGTTCGATGCATGAGTTATCCATTGCATGGATCGAACCAACCACAAAAGCATAAAATAATTATTTTTTATCAACAGTAATTAAGAAAATCTTAAAAGTATCCTAATTTTTAGCAAAAAATATAAAAATTGATTTAACTCTATCTTCTTATCCTATCTAGATAACAGTTATAATCTAGGAAAACATTATCCTGACATCGGATCTTTGCTTTAGGAATGAAAAACTAAAAAGCAACCCAATGACCCATATGTGTTGCGCAGCAGCTCCTGTTGGTATGCCTTCTCACCTGTTAGAAGACAGTTGGCCTGTGACTGGGCGCTGAGTAGGCTCCTGACAAAGAAAAAAACTCCTCCATTCTCCCCATGACATGTGGAAACCTTGAAACACCATAAAAAACCATGTGCAACATGTTCACAACAATTTGTAGTGTTGTGCAGTGCCTGTGCAACAAATTTCAAAAATACTAATTGCACCTCCTTTCCCACTTCAAATTACACAAGATGGCCCCAACTATTCAATAAAAACTTCAGACTGCTAAAGAAACGTTCAGAAAGCCAAAAAGTGATCCATATAGCATTCACAAAAATTTAACAATCTCTGTTGCACAACACTAAAAGTTTCCAACAATCATCAAAATTTGAAAAACCAGGAAGTAAGCCATTACCTCCTCTTCCTTTTACTAGCTGAAGGCTTGTTGAGAGATGTCTTGGTCTTAGTGCCTTTGGATGAAGTGTCACCTTCTTTGATAAATTTTGGCTGAGGTGAATTTGATGTTGTTTGTAGCTTAGGTCTTGGCTTAGGTGTTCCTAGATGCAGACACTCCAACTACCTGTTTGTACTTCTTCACCAACCTCCAAGCTTTTGATAATTTATGTTTCATGACCCTCAGTCTCCTCTTTAGAATTAAGTTTATAATGTAGTATTGCTTCAATTGTTTTCTTGCAGGGAGGGACCATTTGAGGAACATCTTTTCTTTGTTAAGTGCCTCATTGGCTTCAATTATTATTTTGTCAGCTTCCACTATTAGGTGATTAACAGACCTTTTAAATTCTTCATTATCATCTTCCACCTACATAACCTATATCTGACATGCTTCAATATCTTCTAGTAAACTTTGATATTCCTTCCACTGGTAAAATGCAGTATTTTCTACTAATTGAACTCTTTTCCTCATCTGTTCCATCCATCCTATTTTAGGCTTTGTTGCCCTAGTCATAGGCCTCCTAGGTTTCATTCTAGTTTCTTCCATTTGTTCAACATCTATCACATGCTTTCCTTTTTCTTGCGCAATAGGTTTAGAAGTCCCTTTAGATGTGTCACCATCTACTTGTTGAACTATTTGTGAGGCTATATATCTTAGTTCCCTATTCTCCTTCTGTAGGTAAGCAATCTGAAGGTGTGCTTTAGCCAGATCATCCTGCAATTTTGTAATCTCCTTGTCTTGGTTTTCTTCCACTTGAACATCTTAGGTTCACCTATATTTGTCTCTAGCCTTTCTTCTGGAATAGTAACAGTTGGTTGAGGAGCTGGCTTCTTAATGTCTTGCTTGGTTCCCACCTTGGTTCTTGGTCTCAAGGCCACCCAGGTTTCCTCTCCTACTGACACAGTTTCCTTCCCTTTCTTGGATGCTTTCTTATCCCTGCTCAATTTTTCCACTATGTCCTTCATTGTTACTTCATCCTTAGGATATTCTTCTTCTTCTTGTATCTCCATTGGGGAAATTTCTGCAACTTGTTGAGCAGTTGGCTCTTTAGTAGTTTGTTTAGTCCTCAACCTGGTTCTAGGCCTCAATAGAAATTGTGTCTCTTCTTGTGATGTTTGGATCGCCTCTATTGCTTAAGTCTCTGCTGTCTAAATCTTCTCTTTTCCCTTCTTACTTACATTCTTACCCTGACTCATTTTATTTTCTATTGTCTTCATCACTGGCTCAGTTTTGGGAACTTCCTTCTCTTCACAAAAATCCATGGGTGAAATATTTGCTTGAGTTAGCATATCTAGACCAGACAAAAAATTTGCTAGGAGATTTTCTTCTTTTCAAGCTCATACATAAACAGAATATTTATGAAATAAAAATGAAATAGGTTGGACATTTCACTATCCTTCTTAGCTTTCACTTTCTCTGCCATCCTCCCTAGGATCTTGAACAAGTAGTATGGTATATTCATGATCTTTTTAGCAGTGAAATGTACCAAAAGTCTGAGGTGATATTGATAAACTCTACTGAACCTACCCTCATAGGTAAAATATCTTTCAATAACCTTGAGTAGCTAGCTATAATGGCTCTGGAGGTGTGTGCTAGGAAAAGTAGTGTCAAATTTATCTTTGAACTGTGGCTTTACAAACTCTTTGAAAAATGAAAAATTCAAATCGTCTCCCTTAAACCACTTTTCTCCATCTGTAGGGATAGTCGTGGCATCAACAATAAGTTTTTCTTAAATAACCAGCTTCAGGTTTCCTAATTTAAATTTCCCCTCCTTGATATTTAAGGAAAACATGCTGGGAAAGTACACATGGTGATAGAATGATTGTATTTTCTCACAAAAGGGAATGCATCTTGAGTTTTCAAAGGCTATTATAATTTCTAGATTGGAGTTGACTAGGTTTAGGCTTTTAGGTTCAACTCTCACTATTTCCCCTCCCATCTTATGAATAGTGGGAGCCATATGTATTTACACACAATGACAAATGTTTTAACCCTCGTGGCACATTGGGTGAATGATAGGAGGAAAACAATAAACTGTAGGTACAACAAAGCTAGGCACTACAGCTACCCAACGACCCAACTTTCAACATGTTGTGCAATGGATAGTAAGGAGCATACTGTTGTTTATACGAAGGTTGTTGGCAATGAAAAATCTTACATACCTTTACTCTAAACCATTTAAATCTTGAAAACATTCACATTCAACCTTAAACATATAATTATGAATTATGGACTCAAAGAGGCTGGAATAGGGCTTGTGCAACACTTTAAAAATAGTGGACTAAACCAACTCAATTAATTGTGAATCATGCTTATTAATGAATATCAAGATTATGCACTATAACTCCTACCTTAGAGTTAGATGGAAATGAAATTCTGCCATGTGTCGATGTTGTGTAGGTCATGGAGGGTCACTGCGTAGCAGCTACGCAACACTGTGCAATGAATTATTTGGGTGGTGCTAGTGCATAGTGATGACTTTACAATGATTGCAGCTTTGTTCTTTGTTACTTCCTTTGTTGTGGTTTGATCCTAGATCTTTGACTTTGATGGTTTACCAGCCCAAAATTAGCATGAAGACACTTTGTAGGGATTAAGGCTATCATCTCATTTTGATTTGAATTGCACCTATTTTTTCTTGTAGTGTGATTTCATGAAGCACTCCACTTAGAGTGATATGATCAATTGAGCATGGGAAATGATTGGAATGTTAGGAAGTATAACATTCTTTAGATAGTTGAGGGGTGGGGTTATGTCATACATGCGGGGTATTATGGTCTTTTGGGGAAATATATTTAGGATAAAAAGAGGTGGGGGATAAATGAAAGTAATGTGAATGATGGGTAGGTGGTAAGAAGGGAAACAAGGGTATGGGTGTAAGTTTTTGGGAAGGGATATTAATAAATGAATCATGAGAAATCAAGTTGTAGAATTAGGGAATCAAGGGTAGCTAAGAATACAGAATGAAATGAAAAATATTTTTTAAAGACCATATTCCTTGAGCACCAGTATTTTGACCATGATGGACTCAATTGAACAATTTTTGACAGACACAGAACTGACACATACCCCTTGACTTGACTATATGAATATGTGCAACCATGACTCCCAATGACTTGACACTGTTTCACGTTTTGATTGAACCGCTTAATGACGAAGTCTAGCAATGTCAAACATTGACCTTTGAAGCTATCACATCAACAGTGGTCATAGGTTTGACTTATTTAAAAACTGAAAATTAAAGAATACGAGAAACATTCGATAATGAAAACTACTGACCCTAACACTATGTACATGTGGTATTGTGTACACATTGTACAAGTGGTGCGGTGTACATGTGGTGTTGTGTACACATTGTGAGGGTGGTGATGTGTACATGTGATGTTGTGCACATGTCATGCAGGTGGTGTTGTCTACAAGTGGTACTATTTACATGTTGTAACTATGGTGCTGGTGTACATGTGGCATTGTGTGCATGTCATACGTGCTGTATTGCGAGCATGCAATACTATGTATGTGCATTATGTAGTTGTGGTATCATGACATGTGTATTTGTTATGTTGTACTCTTTGTCTGTATATGTATTGTGTTTTATGCCAGGTGTATGTGTTTGTATTATGTTGTGGTGTACACCAAATGTAGGAGTACGTATTTGTTTTATGTGTACACTGGGTTTAGGTGTATGTATGGTATGCCGGGTGTAGGTGCATGTATCACATGGTGTTGTATGTCGTGTGTGGTTGTATTTGTGTGATGCACACTATGTGTATGTACACATGGTTGAGGAGAAGGCACTGGGTGTTTGTCAGGTGTGGCAACCGATCCAGTGTGCATACAAAATAAGGACAAAGGTAGAAGCTAAGGATTGATTAAAGGATAAGTATCAACATTTTATTTCAGTTTTATTATGCATGTGATTTATGATTATGGTCTATGATGATTACATGTGATATATGATTCTAGTTTATGATGATTACATGTGATTTATGATTTTGATCTATGATAATTGTGTTTTGATCTAACTTGATGTGATATGTTTATACATTATGATTTGGTCAAAGATGCTAGTTTGACTTGTTGTGACAAGAAGTAAATAGAAGTGCAAGTGTACCTTATTGACGAGCCACCACTGAGGTATGATGTGAATTTATTTCAAATTATTTTAAATCTAATGGAAGTTATGTGCTTGGTATAGGAAGCACAAAAATTCCCAGTTGGGTGGTTGAAAAAGACTCCAAGATTAGCAGGAACAACAAAAGGAATTTGAACATGTAATAGTATGCTAGTAAAGCAATTTAGGAGCACTTGGAAGGTGAGTGACTACATGGAAGGGGTGACCGAATTGCCTGAGGGACTATGTAGTAGAGAAGGGAAGGTCGGGGATGTATTTGTTTTGGTCATTAACATTTCCAGATGGAATTAGATGCACATTGGGAGTGCGCCTTTGAACAATGAATTGGTAAATGTTCACTGACAGGAAATGTAGCATGAGATTGTAGCGCTGGACATTGATGCAAACTTTGGCTATGGTAGTGGATTTTGTATTTCTTAGCAAATAGGTGAATCTTGGTACTAGTTTGAGGGTGGAGGTGTGATCCTCTAGATTCCCTTGTTGATTGATACAGACATCATATCATTTATTTACTGGTTTAGAAAATGTGCATATTTGTATATGTGGTTATTGCAAATATCGTAAGGAGATATGTTATAAAGCTCCAATATTCAGTATGTTGTCATGTTGTCATGATGTTTTGCTTTTGAGCAGGTCATTCATTGTAAATACTGCAATGAGCTAAGTTATAAAGCTCCATGGGCAGCATGTTTGATTTTTAGCAGTTTTTTTGAGGTCTTGGTGTGGTTTAACATCAAGGAAGGTGTTCCCCAAGGGGGAGGGGTCTATAAAAACCCTTGAGTAAAAGTTCACGTAATAAAAATTAATAAAGGAAAAATAAGACCATGGTTAAGGGACACATATTCCAAGCTGAATGTTGGGAAAACACATCCTAGTGTGGGTGTTCATTCGGTTTATTATGGCTAAGGAAATTGGCAAAGGCAATGGAAATGACATTTAAAAGGAAAAAAAGTATTTTGGCACGTTTTATTTATGAAAATAAAGAAAAATAGGAGAAAAGAAAGGTGAAAGGTCACAGGTTACATGTGAGGAGGAAAATGAGGGAAAATAATGGAAATTGAAGAAAATAGAGGCCTCATTGATAAAAAGGGTTCTAAGGATCTTTTATCAGAGTTAATATTTCTCTCAGCTTTGGAGAAAGGAAAGGAAAATCAAGCAAAGGAAGGAAAGAAAAGATCAAGCAAGGAAGAGAAGGATCAAGCATCTTCAACATGAATACTTGCAGGTAACATATTTCATGTGTGATTTCCTAGTTGGTTTTGACATGCATGGCTTTGCATGTTGGCACATGGTTCTCTTGTTGTCGATGGCATGGTTTTGTCAGTTTATGACAATGGTTTGCAACCTAGCCTTGCCTTTTTTTAGATAGACATGGTGTGATGGGATTGTTTTCTCGATTTTGAGCTTTGGAATTTCTTAGAATCTGGGGCGGAGGTGGTCTTAGGAAAATACCAAAGGCCTAGGAATCCCTTGACCAGTTTTGGTAGGATACACGGTAAAGCCTGAGGGAGGAGTCTTGGTTTAGTGCCTAGTGATCTGGTGTGGATTGCGATAAAGCTTGAGAGATTGGTGTCTCAGTTTAGGGCCTAGTGATCTGGTGTGGATTGCGATAAATCCTGAGAGACAAGGAGATGGAAAATTCCTTAAGGATAGTGATGGAGTTTGGAGGCATTCCTAGCTTGGTTTGGTTTTATAATCTTGGTGCTAGTTTTGGTGAGATCACGGTTTGGTGAGGGTGGAAGTGGTTTAACCTGTGGATTCCCTTGGTTGTTTTTGGATTGGTTTATCCATGATATCCCACATTTATTCTTGGAATATGGCATGGGGGTGACTGGATGAAAGAAAGATTTGCTTCAACAATGTCTACGGTCGGGTGGTACGTGGAAGTCTCGAACCTAGTCGACATTGCCTATGTTTAATAAAATCTAATATCTCTTTATTTTGTACTTGTTAATATTTGGCTTTAATTATTATTATTTCATTGTTATTTACATTTTTTAATGTTGGTTATAAGCATGGTTATATGACTAGTTATTGCCATATTTATTTCATGTATTTACTTGTAACTGAAAGGGTAATGGATGCAAGACCTAATTGGTGTCAAAACAGTTAAAGGAAGAGGGTGATGATCCTTGTTGTCAAGTCTCATATGAGTTATCAATCGTTTATGCTTTGTCTTGTATACATTTCCTATAGATTATAATGATGCAAAGTGTTTGACTGAATGCCAATCCCGGTTGGGGATGGTTAGGCCTAGTGCTGGAGTCAGTTTTTTATCTGTAAGTCTTGTTATCATGTAATTTATGGATTCTGAAAGCTACAGGGGTTTCTGGGAAGTGTCCTGGATTTTGGACTTGAAAATAGGCATAAATCCTGGAGACGCAGGCACAATACTGGGTAGAAAAGTCCTTGGATGCATGCATTTCCATGTTGTGGGAGCGTCTAGAGCCTCCTGGACTCATTCATGCCCATATCAAGGGAATGTTCATGGGTTTAATGGTATAAAATGTCAGTGGGACCCAGGGGCTAGTTACTTGAGTGGTTGGGATGCTTCTTAGGAGTTTTGCTGCTCATGTGTAAGGTTTGTGTGATGTGTTCCTTCTGTTCCACCTCCTTAACTGACACATATGGATTCAAATCATATCATAGCAACTTCTCGTCACATGTTTACCCTGGTTGGTTGGTTATTTGGGTAGATGTGGGAGGAGGGTGTTACAACAATTTTCTTAGAAAATGGAAAGAAAGGGCATCATTTGACTCGATTCAGTTATTCGACTAGTGGTGGCTAAGCCATCCTCTTTTCTCCATCATCCAATTTCTTCATATTGTTGGGATTGAAGGCGTCTTTTCTTTATATGTCTTACCTAACTTGCTTCCACCTTTCCACACATCCTTCTAGGGCTAGTTTCTCCATTCTCTCAATCTTTTCCTTATAAGTGTGATGGTTACCTAGCTATTCTTGGCTATAAATTTTGCATGTTGGGCATAACAAGTCCATTGATTATGAGTGTTATGACTTGTAAATGCATGTGGTACTCTCCCATAACACAAAAATTACTAAAAACATTATTTTGTGAAACTTTATGGGATGATTCCCAATCGACATGGTTGCTAAGTTAGGACACAAATGCTTTCAATTGTATATCCCCAACAAAGATTGGAGTTCCAAATGGGGTCATGAAATAACAAAAAATTATAATGATAAAGCTCACAGAGGAGGTTCTTCTCCTCATTGGTACATGCATAGTAGGCCTCTAAAAATGTGGTTGGGCTTGTGATTTCAAATGGCTTACTAGTCATTATGGATTTTCTTTGAAACATTATGATTTTTTTTTGCAAAAACATGTTGTAATGTGGAGAAGGGGCTCTACAACTAAGAGTTGATTCTACTAACAAGCCAAGTTGTATTTTATCTATTTCCAACCTATTGACTTGTATCTCCAATTGAAACAACTTCTTCTTTTATTCTCATATATTTTCATGTGGTTTTCATAGAACTTGGCCCACTTTTATCTCATTCCTCTAATAATTTGGCGATGCTCCTTAATAGGCATCACTCTCTCTTCAGGTGATTCTATATATATTCTTTTTCCTTTACCCACTCATCTGGGGTATCCACTTCTGTGTCCTTATATTCCATTATTTTTTGCTTAGTTTGAATGATCATATCAATAAAGGCAAATATGGTGTCTATTGTTTGGAAAACTATATATTGTGTTTCTTTCCTAGGGGTCTAAGTTATCTCTTTGGTCTTAATGTGAGGTTCCCTAGAAGAAACAAAATCTACTACTTGGGTAAGGTAGTTAAGCTTCTCAAAGGACCTCATTTCCTTAAGCTCATCCCTTAACGTCTTAACAATAACCTAAAGATTCCTACTTTCCATATATAATATCTTATTCCTTCTAAAAATATATGCATATAATGGAAAGGAACACAAGGTAATTACTTTCTTAAGCTTCCTAAATTTGGGTGTTGCAGCAATGGTGTCTTTAGGAATTCCAAATTCTTTCTATAATTAAAATTCAAAGATAGTAGCAAGGAATTCTTCCAAAGCTTATTTTCTTGGTTCTTGTGTTGTAGCAAGAATTTTTTTTATTAGCTCCCATCTCACCTGCTAGTTCTTTTGTGCCATCATTTTAACGTTACCATCCACACCCTTGGATAACCCAGGATGGATGGGAGGTTTTACTTTCATTTAACCCAACTTCCAAGGTATCATTATGGAAATTAGATTAGTCCCAAAACTAAAAAATTCCAAGTTTCAGGGTATTAGTCCTAAAACTAAAAACTAACACCACCATCATAGCCAGCCATATCATGGTGCCAACTTGGCACATGACCCATTTCTCAATGAGATTTTCTTTGGTGTAACTTGGAGCTACACATGATCCCTCACTTTGAATTCTTTGTGCACTCTATTCTTCCCTATATCGCTCTTCTTCCTATCTTGAGTTATCTTTAGTTGCGCCCTGATGGAAATGGTTTCCTACTCTATATCCTTTAGAGTCTATGGCCCAATGTGCATTCTATTCACTAGATCATTTGAGATGATAGGAGTGTTTCACTTTCTCCCATAAAGTGCATCAAATGGACTCATTTTCAATAATTCTTGATAACCATTATTGTAGGAAAAATCCACTAAAAAGATGATTCTTTCCCACCTCTTTGACTAGTGCATGACATATATCTTCAACATATCTTCCAACACCATATTTATGCTCTTAGTTTGCCCATATGTCTGAGGATGGTATGTTATACTAAAATCAATTTTTTCCCTAGACCAATAAATAGTTCCTTCCAAAATTTAGAGGTAAACTTGGCATCCCTGTCAAAGATAATTTTCTTGGGAATTCAATGTAACCTCACTATTTCTTTCATGAAAACTTGAGCAATATAGCTGGTGGTATGGGTAGAATTAACAACCACGAAGTGATATTCCTTGGTCAACATTCTAGCAAAACCATGATTGCATCATGATGTTTAGATATTCTTGGAAAACCTATGATAAAATCCATGGAAATGACCTCCCACTTCCATTCCAACATGGAGGATTAGCTATAGAAACCTCGCTAGATGCTTACATTCTACTTTCAACTATTGGCACTCTATACATTTAGCAATGTATTTGACCACATCTCTTTTCATACATGGCCAATAATATGAACTTTTCATGGATGCCAACTTATTTTGATAAATGGGATGACCAAAGTATGGTCTCTTATGGAATTCATCTAATATAAGATACTTCAAGTCACTCATAAGGTATATGCTAGTTACCCTTTAATTTTATCAATCCATACTCTAAGAGAGAGTAATTGTTGCTCTCATATCCCTCTAATTATTACTACAAGCTTGCTCTTAATTTAAGATATTTTCCATCCTACTGCATTGCTTCTTTAATCCTTTATTGAATATTATTTTCACAGGAACTTACCATAGCTACATGAGATACTTGTAGCCTCCTGCTAAGTGCATCAACTACCTTGTTCTCCTTGCCTTTGACATATTTGATTTCAAAATCAAACTCACTAACTAGTGCCAACCATCTTGCCTACCTAACATTTAAATTAGGATGATGAAAAAATTATTTCAACCCTCCTTGATCTATCATCAATATACATTTTTTTTCCAAGGATTTGATGTCTCCACATATTTAGTACATGAACTATTGCTGCCAATTTGAAGTTGGGCTAAGCCGACAATACCCACATTATGCAAATAAAATTGTATGTCACTGGACCCAGGCCTTAATCACCTAATGCATGGTGAAAACCTTCACAAATTAAGGTTTAGGCTCTTAATTAAGTTTATGCGAAAACATTACTTTTGACCATGCAATTCTAACCCTCAATTAACCTTTGAGTGATACTTTACTCAATCTTCAATAAACTTTAGTTAATCTATACCCCGTGCATATTTAACCAAACCTCACTCTTTAACTTTGGTTCTATTAGAACTTAACCCATAAAACCTTTATCCGCTCTATTTCTATTATAATTCTTATATAATATAAATATTCCACAAACACACGTAAACCTTACCTTTTCACATTTCCTCGATCTCTACACATTTATCGATGCTCTCTCATCGCATTTAGCCTCCACCTTCGATTTCACTTCCTCAGATCAACGGTTGTCGCATCGTATTTCCTTCACGCTCTAGAACTCAAATAAACTTCACTCCAGTCCATAAACTTCTTGGGTCCGCTCTTTCCCAAGCTTTATCGCACATAAAAAATTGCATTTCCTTAAGGCCAAGGTTCATTCACTCATGAAATATTGCGATGCAAAACTAATTGGTGATCCTCCACCGTTTGATCAAAGCTCATTTGATCCGACGGTTAACAATGATATCGGACATACCACTTGCACAAGGATTACAACCCGATAAAGTTGTTTTCTCTCTCCACCTGAGTGCTACGTGTCAATTGATTAATGGAATCGGGTGACTACCCCGAATTACCACTTACCACTTTTTCTCCACCCAATAACCAGCTACACTGATAAAACCTCTTTTCTTCCTTGACTATTGCATGAGATGACTGGCACACAATGACCATTAGATATAAGAGGCCATCAAATCTACGGTTTGCGAGACTTCAACTAGCACACAATTCAAAAACAACTTAAAGCCGCAATTGACTGTGACATAAGACTTTGAATATGAGATTGACGGCTAGCAGCGAGTACGGGAATTTAGCCACGATCAGGGAAATCCGTACTCTCCTACCCCCATAGTTACTGATCACCATTGATCTAATGAATCTGTTGACTTGACGATCTAGATCTATCCCTTTCCTATTCTTCTTCCGCCATTAACATCTGTCGATCTAAACGATCCAACGGTTCCCATGTATCGACACCTCACTTCTACGTCGTTCCCTTTACTTTTTTTTTATGTTGTGTCTTCAATGTTCTTCTGTGGTTTCAGGTTTCTTCCAGGGTTCTGTTCTTTGGTTTTTCTGCAACACAACTCCCTCCTAAGCTTAACTCTACGTACTCTTATTCACTTCCATCCTTGAACTTCACTTAGATCCTTTGATCAGATTCATAAAAAAAACTCTGATCCTACATATTACCCTTCTTCTCTATGTTCTAATCGAACTTCACCTGCATATATATACTATGTAGAAACTTCTAATTCACATAAAATTCATAACTCCATTAATCAATACACACCACACAATTCAGAATCGAATTCTTTGTATTGATAAATAAATATTTACATAAGAGTATCTTTCTCTCTCTGGCTTGATATTCTAATCAGTGGCCTCTGTTTTCCTACCTACCCGTAGGCTTATAGTCAAACCTCTAACTCACAACCTCTAGCTAGCTAACCAACTAACTATCTAACTTGACTAACTCTTTTTATGTCTTTTAGGCTTACATTTATACAAAAGGAGTCTATAACCAATTTCTGGTTCATATCCTTAATAATTTCAACTAAAAACTAAGAATCCTCTCAATCCTATAAATCATGAAGTAATTCATAATTCAAGATATACAATTAATTTCCAAAGCTATCAATTCCTATGAACTCTCAGCTATCATGATTCTCTCATGTTCCCCTTCATTTGAGAACATTTACAACATGCCTCACAATACTTAATTAATTCCTATTTTCATTAAAATCACTCAAAAGCCTAAATAATTACATTAATTTAACACTTAGGAAACCAACTTCCTTAAAACACAAGACCCCCCTATGTCTACTAAAATACAATGATTCTTCTGAGCTGAATGCTCCTGCATCAGACTCCCAAAGTAGAAAACATTCATGATCTCCTGATCATGTGCCTTCATATGTTGATAGAAAACCTCTAGGGTCCCAAAATTTAGTTTGTAACTACCCAAATGCCTTGCACCTTTGCTGTTGCTGTAGGTCTATTGTCTTCTGTTTCATCTTCCTCTCCTTGTCAATTAGGTTCAAGTTCTGATTGATCATCCTTCCTGCTGTCATTTTCCTCATCCTAGACTGTTTCATCATCAACTGCCATAGTTCTTCAATCTCCATTTCCAGCACATCCTTGGACTGGTCCATACTCTGCCACTTACTTCTACCTCTTTCTCTTTGTTTCAAGTTGTTGCTACTATCCACTAACTCTTCAAACTGTTGTTCTTCTCTTTGAAGTTGTCGAATTCTATCACTTACTCTTTTTCCTATGCTTACTTTTTATTCGTTTATTTTTACTACCTCCCTTTCATCCTTACCCTCTTTCATGATTATCTATTTCTGTATTGAATCCTCAAGGTCCAACATTCTCTTTAGCAATTAAACATCTCTGTTCCATGGATTAAATACTTCCGTAGAATCTTCCTCTTTCATTTTTATTTGGCTGCTCATTTGTGCCAAATTTTCTCCAGCATCTGCAACTAAACTTTCTATTACCAAACAATTATTAAAATAAAAATCATAAGGCTTCTATGCCTTTTCTTCCTTTGGCAACAATTCATCTTGTGGTTCTAATTCTTCCTCTTCTATTAGCACATCAGTATGTTGTTTTGAATTCTCAAAAGAATTCACGATACTGTTAGCTATTCTCTCCTCCACACCATTTGTTTCAATGATATCTTCCTGTCCTTGTCCACTGTAGTGAACTTCTTCATTCTCATTCAATTCTGATTTTACAACCTAAACACTTTCTTTTTGGTTTTCTATCCTTTTCTCCAAAAGACTTAACTCATGCCATAAATTTTCCATCTCAATTGGAATTTCTCCTAAAAGCTTTATGCAATCCTCACTATCTTCTTCTTTGTCACAAGTATAACTTCCTGTTGACACTACTTCTTCATTCTGATCCTTCATCTCTGTGATAGTTTTAGATGTCTGTCCATCACTCTCCCTTTGGCCATTTAAGAAAACCAATTCTTCTTTATCCTCATCAATAGCAAACTCCTTATCATAAGACATAATTGTCCCATCTCTACTGAAGACGTTTCCTCCACTAAGAAAGGAATTTATGAACTCCTTCTACTGTAATAACTCAACTTGATTTTCATTTGAAATACAACCATCATCATACTTTGCTTGGAAACTTTCAGCTTCATTCAAAACAGTTCCATAAAATGGTTTGTCTTCTGCAATACCTGCATTCACACACAACTTGTCAGTTGTAAAACCACAAGACCTCGTGATCTCATTTGATGATTCAATCACCAAGTCCTCCTGCTGTTTCGAGTTCTTTACACGACTCGAAAATATTTCAATGGTCTTCTCTTCAATCTCATCAAGTCCTTCATTTGATTGCTTGATATCCTTCTCTTCTTCTTCTTTCAGAACAAAATTTAGATTCTTCCTGTCTTCTTCCTTCTTTACGACAATATCAGCAAATTTTCCTTCTTCACATGTTTCACCTGCAAACATATGAAAATTATCAGATTTAAAATCATGTGACCCATTGGTCTCACTTGAAGTTTCAGTCTTCACGTCTTCATCTTCTCCCAGAACTTCACCTTGCTCTGCTTCACAAATGGACACTTCCATTTCCAACTCAGTTTCTCTGAGTTCTTCCACCAACCACTTCACTTGCTTCCAATGTAGCCTTCTCTGTAACTTATGCCACTTCATTGGCTTTTTCTTCAAGACCCAATCTAGTCTCTAGCTTTCCTCAAGTATCATCATTAATACATTGAGTTGTTCTTTCATCTCAGCAATCTCTTTGTCAATTTCCTCTTGACTCATCCTCTTGCCATTTACCTTGGCATTCTCTTTCTTCACTTTTCTTCTATTGTGGTCCTCCTTAAAACCTTTGCTATGACTATCAGTAGTCATCTTCTTCTCCAACTCTATGAGCTCTTCACTCACTCACTATGAGCTGCATTAAAGCCTCTACAATAGAAAGTTCTCCCTGTTGCCACTTACCTCACCAAGCTTTCCTCTGTACTTGGTATTTCGGCAAGAACTTGGTTATCTATCTCTAGAAACTATTTGAGCACTTCTCTCTGCTCCTTCTAGGCTTCAACTCATCTGCACCTTTCAATAACACAACTATCCTCTTTATCCAGCCTCTGTCGTAATTCCTCAAGGTTCTGTCACATTCTGCTTTCATTCAAAAACTTTTACCAGTTTATTTAATCCCTTAGAAATTCTACCCACATCCTCTGTGGAATTTCCTTTGTGAGCTACAACAATACCTCTGTAGTAACAAGTCTCCTTCTTGCTACATATGCCTCACTAAGCCCCTCTCCTTTGAGCTGAGTATTTTAACATCTCTCTGGTTCTTTCCTTTGGAACTAATTGAGCACTCCTTGCTCCAGGTTGCTGCAATCTTCTCACCTTCTGATGCTGCTACCTGTGCATCAATATAAAGACCACAAAGTCTCCAATCTTCAAATCAAATTAAAACAAAACATATCATCTCACCTTCAAGACCTCTGCATGATCTTGTTCTACCATTCACCTGCACTTTGAATGGATTTTCCTCTGTTTCTTGCATCTGTAAGTTTGCTACATATTATCTTTGTGTGCCTACTTGTTTGTTAGATTATAATCTAATCTCCTCTTGCCTGCATACACATCTTAACACATAACTTTGTTCTAAATTTTCTCAAAGAAATTTTCACACAGAGTTTCTTTGTGCTGCTTTACCAAATGTTTCAACACAATTCTGCTCTGATACCAAAATGATGTTAGGCTAAGCTGACAATACCCACATTATGCAAATAAAATTGTATGTCACTGTCCCCAGGCCTTAATCACCTGATCCATGATGAAAACCTTCACAAATTAAGGTTTAGGCTCTTAATTAAGTTTATGCGGAAATGTTACTTTTGATCATCCAAGTCTGACCCTCAATTAACCTTTGAGTGATACTTTACTCAATCTTCAATAAACTTTAGTTAATTTATACCCCATGCATATTAACCAAACCTAACTCTTTAACTTTATTTATATTAGAACTTAACCCATAAAACCTTTATCCACTCTATTTCTATTATAATTCTTATATAATAGAAATACTCCACAAACACACGTAAACCTTGCCCTTTCACCTTTCCTCGGTCTTTGCACATTTATCGATGCTCTCTCAACGCATTCAGCCTCCACCGTCAATTTCGCTTCCTCAGATCAACGACTGTCGCGCCATATTTCCTTCACACTCCGGAACTCAAGTAAACTTCACTCCAATCCATAAACTTCTCAAGTCCACTCTTTCCCAAGATTTATCGCACATCGCAAATCGCATTTCCTTAAGGCCAAGGTTCATTCACTCATGAAATATTGCGATGCGAAACTAATCAACAATCCTCCAGCATTTGGTCAAAGCCCATTTAATCCAATGGTTAAAAACTATATCGGACGGACCACTTGCACGAGGATTATGACCCGATAAAGTGGTTTTCTCTCTCCACCAGAGTTCTATGCATTAGTTGATTAATGGAATTGGGTGACTACCCCGAATTACCACTTACCACTTTTTCTCGACCCAATAACTAGCTACACTGATAAAAACACTTTTCTTCCTTGACTATTGCATGAGCTGATTGGCATGCGATGACTATTAGATATAAGAGGCCATTAAATATACAGTTTGTAGGGCTTCAACTAGAACATGATTTAAAAATAGCTCAACCCCTGCAGTTGAATGTGACATAAGACTTTGAATATGAGATCAATGGCTAGGAGTGAGTGCGGGATTTCAGCCATGATCAAGGAAATCCATAGTCTTCTATCCCCACAGTTACTGATCACCATTGATCTAACAGATCTGTAGATTTGACAATCCAGATCTATTCCTCTGCCATTAACATCCGTCAATCTAAATGATCCAACAATTCTTGTGTATCGACACCTCACTTCTTTGTCCTTTCCTTTACTTCATTTTTATGTCGTTTCTTCAGTGTTCTTCTGTGGTTTCAGGTTTCTTCCAGGGTTCTATTCTTTGGTTGTTCTGCAACACAACTCCCTTTTGAGCTTAACTCCGCGTACTCTTATTCATTGCCATCCTTGAACTTCACTTAGATCCTTTGATCGGATTCATCGATCAAACTCTGATCCTACATACTCCCCTTCTTGTCTATGTTCTGCTCGAACTTCACCTGCATATATATACTATGCAGAAACTTCTAACTCACACACAATTCATAACTCCATTAATCAATACAGACCACAATTCAAAATTGAATTCTCTGTATTGATAAATAAATATTTACATAAGAGCATCTTCCTCTCTCTGGACTGATATTCTAATCAGTGGCCTCTATTTTCCTACCTGCCCGTAGGCTTACAGTCAAACCTCTAACTCACAACCTCTAACTAGCTAACCAGCTAACTATCTAACTTGACTAACTCTTTTTATGCCTTTTAGGCTTACATTTATACAAAAGGAGTCTATAACCAATTTCTGGTTCACATCCTTAATAATTTCAACTAAAACCTAAGAATCCTCTCAATCCTATAAATCATGAACTAATTCCTAATTCAAGATCTACAATTAATTTCCAAAGCTATCAATTCCTATGAACTCTCAACTAGCATGATTCTCTCATGTTCCCCTTCATTCAAGAACATTTAAAATATGCCTCAGAATACTTAATTAATTCCCATTTTCATTAAAATCACTCAAAAGCCTAAATAATTTCATTAATTTAGCACTTAGGAAACCAACTTCCTTAAAACACAAGACCCCCCTATGTCTACTAAAATACAATGATTCTTCTGAGCTGAATGCTCCTGCATCACAATTCTAAATCACAAGTCACATAGCTCTGCTCATGCTCATTCAATTTTCTAGGTTCATAGTAGACCACTTGGACCTCTTGCATTAAGACCCCACTGATTCCTTCTTTTCAAGCATTGGTGCACACTACAAAGTTCTTTTCTAGATTTATTATCCTTAGCACTAGTGCATTTGTAAGTAATCGTTTCTATCCTTAGGAATTTAACTCTTTTTCTTTACAATGTTGTGATTGGGTGACCAATATTAGAGAAATTCTTGATGAACCTCTTGTAGTAGCTTGCCAACCCCATAAATGACCTAACTTCAACTAAATTTTGTGGACTTGTCCATTCCATAATTTCCTTAACCTTCTCTGGGTTAAAAGCCACTCCCTCCTTTGAGACTTTATAGCCCAAGTACTAAATCTAGGACTGAAATAACTCGCACTTACTGAGATTTTCATAAAGTTTATGCTCTCTTAACAGTTGTAGTGCTACTGCTAGATTCTCTTGAGGCTCCTCTTTGGCTTTCAAATAAATTAATATATCATCAAAAAAACTAATACAAATTTCTTCGGATAAGGACTGAGCACAATGTTCATTAAACACATAAAGGTAGCAAGAGAATATATAAGCCCAAAGGGCACAACCACAAACTCATGATGCCCATACTTGGTTCTGTATCATGTTTTGTGGATGTATTTATCCCTTATACGTACCTGATGATACCCATATCTTAGATGAATCTTTAAAAGGAATGTTTATCCACACAGTTGATTGAACATATCATTGATCGACGATAAGGGATATCTATTTTTAATGGTGGCTTTATTGACTTTCATGTACTCTATTCACAGTCTTAATGTGCCCTCTTTATTTTTCACAAACAAAATTGATGCTCCTCAAGGCAATACATTGGACTTGATATAAACTTTGTCTAACACTTATTTTAATTGTAGCTTTAGCTCTATTCATTCTAGTGTACTCATTTGATAAGGAGCTTTAGTTCAACTAAAATCAAAATAGTTTGGTCATTGATTGTACCTTCAATTTCAATAATTGATTCTTGATGATCATCCTGATTGTTTTCCACTACCACATATATATGTGGAATACTTTGAGATATGTCATTGAATATCTTAGATCCCTATACATTATGAAATCTTGGGTGATTCCTCTGTATCTAAGGACAATCATTTTGTAAGTGGTCTTTCCCACATTCCTAACATGTTATGGGTTTCCTTTGAAACCCATCCTTTAGAGACTAGTTGGTGCTTGGATTGCTTGTAGTAGTACTTTAGGTTCCAAATAACATCCTCCATAGTTCATGGCTCATCAAACTCTATTCTATCTTTGAATGATTGTGGCATTACACTGAGATGCCTTTGAATCTTCATTTTTGCATCCTTGAGGTAAGGAACGTACCTTAGTGATTCCAAAGATTTCGTTGTATATTCATTGATTGAAAGATGCCCAAATTTGAGTTTGTAAAATCCTTGGCCTTTCTATCATATTACCCTTCAAATAGGTGCTTCTCTTGGAAATATATTTCAAATCTCCTCCAGGATAACTCTTCTTCTTGAATGTTCTTGACATTCTTCAAGTGTTCCCACTAGATATTAGATTTTCCTCTTAAGTTGAAGGTGGTTACCCTTGCTTTCACATTTTTAGAGTAGTTATAGATTCTGATAAACCTATTCATCCCTAGAAACCATGCATCCACTTATTCAACCTTCTTCACCTCTTCAAAAAATGTAGGAGGATTTTCCTTCATGAATTCTTCTGGCATGAAGTCCTTTCCTTTCCTTCTTTATTGATAGTGTATTTTTGTCGTAGCACTAGGTAGTTGTTTGGGGCTTCTTGCTCTCCTTTCTAGGGTGCTCAGAGGAGTTCCACCCCTCACTATGTCTTCACTTCCTTATTGGTGTCTCTTCTGAGATCTACTACCCTCTACAACATTAGTCTTCCACTGTAGTCTTCCAGGTCCCGATGAACTTTGCTTAAAATTGTATTTGGCTCCTAATTCATATTGATTTTTTGTTTATTGGTATGATATTATTTGTAGTATGATGGCATTCATTTCTACTTGCCTTTCTTGGGCCCTGAAAATCTTCTCATTGTTAGCCTTCTAGCTTCTTAATGTAGCTCTCCGACTATAAGAGTATCCATCCAATCAAGTGAACCTTATTCTCTTCATTTTTCCACTAGTTCCTCTTCATGTCCATGTTGAGATATATTAGTGCTATACTACAACATTCTGTTGCTCATTCCCTT
Source organism: Pinus tabuliformis (assembly GCA_031772625.1). Classification (NCBI taxonomy): domain Eukaryota; kingdom Viridiplantae; phylum Streptophyta; class Pinopsida; order Pinales; family Pinaceae; genus Pinus; species Pinus tabuliformis. Next base: position 851,537,868 of record CM062808.1, on the reverse strand, counting down.
TTCTCTTCTATTGTTAGTGGATGCCCTCATATGTTTTGTCACACACACACTGTTGGAAAATCAAAGATATTATATTAGGGTTTGATTCTCCTTACTTGATAATTACTTGTGAGTGTGTTTGATTCTTTCACTTCTTTATTATCTTATCATTCATCAAGAAATTACCATATTATGTGTATAAATATCACAAAATAAGAGACATAAGATATAGGAACATGCCAGAGCAAAACCCCCGTCGAGGAGAAAACCTAGTCAAGATAATTCTTCCTTTCAATAATATTCTTTGAGGCTCTTTACCTTAGACCAAGACCAGACTTTTACTCCAAACCATGTCAACCTCCCAGATATTTGACCCCTTCCAGGAACTTTGACTAGGAAGTAGCTTCTGGAAACATGAAACTTATGGCAACAACGAAATATTAGGAGAATTTGATCTCCCAACCCAGACCATGAAACAAACAGAGAGAGGCACCAAAAAATCAATTTTATTCGTCTATATAGACTTCCCCAAACTCACACTTCTTTTGACCTCCTGACAAAAAACTTCACACTTCTCTAGCTCTTCTTGAGATATCGAACTTTCTTGAGAGTGAATGCTCCAAATGACTTCGATTTCCTTGTATATATAGGCTTCTTGTGGGTTGAATGGGGGTCCTTAGGCTTGCATGATGTGGAGGGTACATAATTCATATTTGACTTGATACAAAACCTTTTTACATTATTCAAAAGCCCAAGAAAGGTCTCTTTGAATGTACAATGACTCTATAAACTCAATATTAATCCTAGGAATCCACAATGGGGAGTTTGACTAATATAATGATGACCCAATAATGAAACCCATGCTTTAATAAGTCATTGTTACAATAATAAAAATTTGTTTCTTTATTCTTTTGACAAGTACATTTCATAATTACTCAAGTACATTATTGAAGACCGAACATAGTTAAATTTTCTAACACTCCCTCTTAAATAGGGAGGTATTCGTAATATACACATACAATGGAAGATCTAAAACTATATGAAAAACATGAAGAAATTTAGGCACCTCAATGCCATGGGTTAGATTCTTGACTAGGGCAATCTATCCAACTCGTCAGTCAACAATTTAGGCACCACAATGCCATGGAATAGATTCCTGACCAGGGAAATATATCACAGTGGGACTAAGGTGGACTCAAGATTTCAACCCCTCTAGTTATCATCATGCTTACTTGCTAACCACCAACCCAAACATACAGGCGTGTATCTAAAACAGAGCTCAATAACCAACACCATCTTTACAACTTTGGGATTCAAACATCAACACAGAGTGTCAACCTGATGTCTCCCCAGGCAATGCTTCACTCGAAAAGCCTCAACAAATCTCTTCTATTTCCTTATCATCAATACAATCACAAATATCTACCAAACCCAACATGTTCCTTACATATTCGAACTTCTTATTAGGAAGAGCCTTTGTCAATATGTCTGCTACCTATTCATTCGTCGAGCCATACTCTAACTTCATTATCCCATCCTACACCAAGTTCCAAATAACGTGAAACTTATTATTGATATGTTTCGTCCTCAAATGAAACATGAGATATCCATACATCTTAATGCAACTTTTATTGTAACAATTAATCACAGTAGGATCTAGAGACTTCTCGAACAAATCTGTTAGAATATTACTTAACCAAAAATCTTGTTTTCCTACTTCACATGCAGCCACATATCTGCGTCGGCACTAATCAACGCAACAATATCTTTCTTCCTACTCATCCATGAGATCATAACATCTTCCAGACTAAAGCATCCTCCAATAGTGCTCCTTTTATTGGTCTCATTACCACCCCAATCAAAGTATGTGAATCCAATTAAATTGACTTTCTTACTATCATACTTTAGGTAGTGATGTATAGTTCCATGAAGATACCTCAATATATGTTTGGCATCTATCCACTGATCATAACGAGGCTCCAACTGAAATTGACTAAGAATGTTTACTGCAAAACATAAATCTAGCCTAGTATTTACCAGATACATTAGGGAACCCACCAACTATTGATATGAGGTAGGATCCACAAGACTAGAGTTGGAGCTCCTCAAATTCTTGAGGTTGGTGATCATAGGAGTAGTCATTGGTGTGGAATCCATCATCCCAAATTTCTGCAATAACTTTATGATGTACTTTCCTTGCCCCAAATATATCTCCCTAGGTCTTTGCCATATTTCTAGACCTAGGTAATAGTGCATCAGTCCTAGATCCTTCATTTCAAATTCAACTGCCAACATCTTCTTGCATTCTTGAATTCTTCCCTCTATAGCTATGATGAATAAATCATCCACATATAGTAGAATAATGATGGGCTCATTATTCATGACCTTGATGTATAGATTCAGATCAAAATAACTTTTCATGAACCTAATTCTAAGTAGATATGCATCAATTCTTGCATATCATGCCCCGGTGCTTGCTTCAAACCATATAGGGCCTTCTTGAGTCTGTAAACATGAGAGTCCCTGCTATTCGCTTTAAATCCCTTGGGTTGTTTGATGTACACTTCCTCATCCATGGTCCCATTTATAAATGTGGTCTTAATGCCCATTTCATGGATATTCCAACCCATTGTAGCAGCCTATGAAACCAACGATCTAATGGTAGTGTACCTTGTTGTAGGTGAAAAGGTTTCTTCATAGTCAATAACTTCCTTTTGAGAGAAACCCAGTGTGATGAACCTTGATTTGTACTTGCCTATACTTCCATCAACAACATGTTTGATCTTATAGATCCACTTTGATGTGACAACCGATTTGTCACTAGGTCTAGGAACGATCTCCCAAACCCCATTCTTCATGATGGATTGATATTCTTCCTGCATAGCTTTCTTCCAAACTTCTTCATGCTTAACTTCCTTGAATGTATATGGTTCAACTTCAATTAAATTTTTCATATATGCAACATAACCAAAATATCTCTTAAGTTTCTAACTTTCCCTGGAGGAACCCTTCACAGCTTCATGTCCTTCAACATCTTCTAATGTAGCTTTCAACCAATTTTGCCTCTTCCTTGTGGTTGGGACAACCACTAATTGAATTGGTTGACTTGGTCCTTCTTCTTCAACATTTGTAGTAGAGTTCTCATTATGAAATTCTTCTTCAAATACCCAAACATCTTCGTCATTAGAATTAATAAGAATATCCTTTGATTTATTGTAATCTTGATTTTTCTTCCTTCCTTTATGTAAATTATATATGATTTTGAGGAAATACTATATCAAACGAATATTCCCTTGATACTTGTCGAGTACAAGTTCTTTCACCTATCTTTCGGAACATGGATATATGCTGGACTTCCAAAGATTCAGAGATGATCCACACTCGGATTCTTCCCTATGAATACTTCTTCCGGTGTAGTATTATCAAGACTTTTATGGGGACTTATATTTTGAATGTACAAGACAGTCATTGCTACTTCACCCCATAAGAACTTCGGTAGATATTGATCACGGAGCATAGTTCAAATTCCTTCTTCAATTGACGTATTCTTCCTTTCGGCCAATCCATTTTGTTCGAGATAGTAGGGAACAATGAGCTCCCTCTTAATACCTACATCCTTACAAGATGTAATTAACTCTTTAGAAGTGTATTCCCTACCATTTTCAAACCTTAGAGTCCTTATCTTTCTTTTGGTTAGGGTTTCCACTTCAGCCCTGAACTCCTTGAACTTATCAAATAATTCATCTTTAGTTTTGAGTAGGTAGAGCCATGTATTCCTCGAATGATCTTCAATGAATGTTACATAGTAAAGATGACCTCCAAGTGATTTCTCAGACATGGGCCCACACACATTGGAATGGATGAGGTCTAATATTTCTTTAGACCTAGTTTCACTATTATGAAATGGATTTCTAGTATGTTTTCCCAAAGAGCATCCCTTGCACACACCTTCACGCTCTAACTACATATCAGGAATACCATGAAGTAGTTGACTAAGTGTAGGGATAACCTTGTAATGAAGATGACCATACCTTCTATTCCATAACCCAATGGCACTTATTTCCATATGCACCAAAGCTTGAGGAGATGGTGTAATGACCTGGTAAATACTTCCTTCACAAACTCCAATAAACTTAGCTTTATCAATGCTAGAAAATTTTCCCCAAACCAATACTTTTCTAGCAACAAAAGTAGTCCTTTCCCCTTTATATTCTAAATAAGAAATAGAAGGTAAATTCTTTTTCAAACCTAGAGCATAGAGAATGTTGTTGAGATGTAGCTTCAATCCATTATCCAACTTCAATGATGTTGATCCCAGGCCTCTAACAACATAGCTTTTGTTGTCACCCAATTCCACTACATGATAGGATGGTTCCTCTGATAGTGTATGAAGTTTCTTTCTTTCACATGTCATGTGTATCAATGCTCCACTATCAATGATCCATGCATTGTTATCAATAAGAGAAACTGTAAGGGTAGGCAAGAATCCTTGACTCTTGGCTTTGTTGAACAAGTAATAGATGATCTTCTTGATCCAACTTCTAGTAGTGTTGTAACCCAATCTTATGTAGTTCATCATAGAGGGAGAATACATTCCAAAAAAGTGATCTTCAACTTCTCTTAACCTTAGCTTTGATACCATGTTGGAAAATCAAACATATTATATTACGGTTTGATTCTCCTTTTTTGATAATTACTTGTGAGTGCATTGGCTTATTGTACTTCTTTATTATCTTATCTGTAATCAATCAATTACCATATTATGTGTTTATAAATATCACAAAACAAGAGACATAAGATATAGGAAATTTCTAGGGAAAACCCCCCTCGAGGGGAAAAACCAATCAAGATAATCCTTCCTTTCAATAGTATTCTTTGAGACTCTTTACTGTAGAACAAGACTAGAATTTCCCTCCACACCATGTCAGCCTCCCAGATCTTCGACCCCTTCCAACAACTTCGACTAGGCAGCAGCTTCCAGAAACATGCAGCTTCCAACAACAACAAAATCTTAGGAGACTTCGATCTCCCAACCCAAACCATGAAATAGAGAGAGAGACATTAAAAAATTGATTTTCTTCCTCTCTATATACTTCCCCAAACTTGCACTTCTTTCGACCTCCTGGAAACAAACATCACACTTCTCTAGCTCTTCTTGGGATATCGAACTTTCTTGAGAGTGAATGCTCCAAATGACTTTGATCTCCTTGTATATATAGGCTTCTTGTGGGTCAAATGAGGGTCCTTAGGCCAACATGATGTGGAGGGTACATAATTCATATTTGACTTGATACAAAACCTTTTTACATGATTCAAATGCCCAAGAAGTGTCTCTTTGAATGTAAAATGACTCTATAAACTCATTATTAATCCTAGGAGTCCACTATGGGGACTTTTACTAATATAATGATGACCCAAGAATGAAACACATGCTTTAATAAGTCATTGTTACAATAATAATAAAAAAATTATTTATTCTTTTGACAATTACATTTCATAATGACTCGAGTACATTATTGAAGACCGAACATAGTTACATTTCTAACACACATAACTATTATCCAATCAATAATATTAATAACTTATTCATTATCACCTTGGTAATACTTCCATAAGCACATTACTATAAGGCCATCTAAAACATCGAGTTCCAAGCTAGTACATCTATCAAAATAAGTTGACATGTTAGAAACATCATTGTATTTAACATGGAATCCATAAATCAAATATTATAAGTAACACACAACAACATTCACATTCAACTACTACACTTTATAATAGAGCTTTACACATTGTTACACTACATCAAAGTCCAAACATTGTCTCTAGAGGTCCAATGTTGAAACTTCTACTATAATACCACTCTGTAACATTACCACCCACCTCCTTGGATAACCCAAGATGAATGGGAGGTGTTACTTTCATTTAAATCGACTTCCAAGGTATCATTATGAAAATAGGGTCACAAATTTCCTCAAATTTTGACTTCCCTAAAACTAAAATCTAACACCACCATTGCAACTGGCTCATTGAGAGATTTAAAATGATATAAATTTTATCTCAATCTAACTTATGGATCAAAAGTTATGACTATTCAAGGGTTGGCCAATAAACCTTTGCCATGTTAGTAGGTACTACCACGTGGCACCCACGGGATGCTCACATGGAAAATGTACCTTACCTAGTAGGTTCATGTCATCAATTCAAACATTTTCTTTCCCCCATGACACTTGCACATCAGCCCCCTCACTTCAGGCCCCTTGAACCAATCCTTAACTTGGTTTTGCAACTACTTTACATTATAATGGTTTCAAGGTTTTTGATCCCTCAATGCTAAAATCATGCCAAGTCTCCAGGTTGGGATGAAAATTCTTGTTGTTACCTATTGGGAACTATTCCCATTAAGTGGCCTTGTTAACTATTACCACCTCCACCACATGCATTACCATGGTCAAAAGCCTTCGAGGTCGATGACCCTGCAATGTAATATTGCCGTCAAGTGTTGGGGATAATTCTCGTTCCTTGGCCTCTGTCGACCTCGGCTTCCTCTACGACAAGGAACTGTGAGGTCTAAGGTCTCAAGACATACAAATTTCAGGCCACTAGGTCGTGTAAAATTTGTACTCACCACATGTCATGCCACTTGCATGCCATGTCAGCACCTTTCCACATTTTGCCACCTCAATCCATCTTGGGTCCCATCAAGGTCCAACTTTGCATGTAAATCAACATTTTCCATTATCATACTTAGGAATTATGGAGGAGACCAACCTTAGGCCCTCCATGTAATCTCGCACCTCCCTCTCTTTCCTTAATACAATGGATCGACTTCCCCAAGGGCTCGCAGTCGAGACACAAATTTTCCCATATTGCAATGGAATAGTTCTCCATCAATCTTTCCATCTCACACCTCACTCCCTCTCAGTAGAACACATATATGGATGACACCCATGAGGGCTGCAAAGCGATGGAAATATCCTAATCCACTGATAGGAATTCCTTTGACACTTAGACAAATATGGGGTTATCCCTCGTAAGTTGTATTATCAATAGGAGATCCCACAACTCTCATACATTGAGATCATGACTCCGTGACCTCCCGATCCAAGGCCTCAACACATAGGAATAACAATCCCTTAACAATTGATATAAGTGATACAAGTAATTTCGATACAAATGACACAAGTAATTTCAATAAAAGAAATTAACCAATGAAAACATAGGTTCCACATGTACCTCTCATCACAAGCATGAACATGCATAAAATCTATCAATATACATAGGAAAATACTTCCTCATTAATATTACATGCAATTTAAAAACAATAATAAGCATTTACATTGCATTAGAATACACAGTGACACAAGTATGTAACTAATCTTCTAAAGTAGATGGTTGGTGGCTAAGAGTGGGACTTCAACCTTCCACCCAACCATAAGCTAACTACAGTGCTATTCTTTCTTGTAGCCAACCACCCGTAAACCAACTTCAAATTCTAAGGAGGTATTTTGCTCATGATTCTTCAAGAAATTACTCAGTTACAAGGAACGAAGCCCATTTCTTAGGTTTTTCTCAACAACTCCCATCAATAACATCACAATGGCTATCATCCAACAACAAAATAGCCCAAGGGTTCAAGAATAAAAAAAGAGTCTCAATTCAGTCTTGGAGAGAGATATGTATAAAGAAAAAGGATCAAATTAATACTTTTGTAGGATTACGAGAGCACTTTGTCTAGAACTTCTCAGTGGTACTTGTCGAGCGATAAAAAGGGTCTTTTTCACCTCTAATTACCTTCACATTAATTGTCAACCCAGGGATGAATTTTTATTTCAAGAGTGTACTTAGTTTAAGGCGGCTATTTACTCAAGAGTAATGTTATGAAATATGTAGTATAGTGCTCAAAATACAAGAGTAAATGAATGCTTGAAATAAAATCTAATTAAAACAACAAGAAACTCAAATGCTCTGTAATTTAAATCATTAATTTAGCTTTGCTGTTGTTTGTTTCCTTTAATTACAGTTTGCTGCCCATTTACTTTGCTGTTCATTTCCATTGGTTAATTGCAAGAGTTTTCTTTTAAAGAATTGTCCTAATTTACTTTCAATAGCAGCTTTAGTTCAATTTCTATTTCCTTTTGATTGCTTTAATGCAGGGCTGTCAACTGTAGAGAACGTTAGTTATTGCTTCCTCGTTCCTAGATTGATTGTCTTGTTCTAGTTTGATTTCAATTGTATCAATCTCTAGAGGAATGATTTATTGCTACTGTATCCTCGATTTAAATCATGTATTAATCATGTATTAATCTAATTAAAACAACAAGAAACTCAAATGCTCTGTATTAATCATCAAATTGTGAAATCGTTACAACAGAAAAAGCTTGAGAATTACAACATGCAACAATCCCTTCTTCTTCCTATCCTATCATGAATCATGAATCCTTAATTATAAATCTCTAATTCTAAATCCTCAATTCTCCACCATTTTTCCATCATTTTTCCATCCCCAAATCATCCCCATCTCTGATCTCTGTTTTCATTTAAATAGAGATATATATAAGAGTAGTTACAATAAATATAAGTACAACATGATTTCTATTACAAAATTGGTTTGCTTCTAACCAATTGATCAACAAGAACAAGGCGAATTTGGCTTTGCAGCTGAGATTTGGATGACGGTCGCAACAACAAATCTGAGAAAATCATTCTCAAAGAACCCTGCGTTTCTCTCAGTACAAGCCGAATTTGGGCAAACCATTTCTTAGTAAAGTTAATTGGGTCCGTTCTGGAAAAAACCGATGTTCCGGATTTTCCAAATTCTTCTTCATTTGTTCAGAATCTTAACCGCAAAACTGTCACTTCTTATTCCAACGAATTTCTGAGTTGGCACTTTTAATGGTCAAATCTTCAATCTGGAAATTATCTTGGAGGCTAAAAATGGTGAAATAATGTTACAACCAATTTATTAAAACTATCATTGATAAAATCATGCATAATCATCAATTTATTAGAAATAAAGGAGAATAAATAATATTAATTCATAAGAGCATAAATCATTATAAAATGGATTTAAATAATAAATTATAATAAATGACATGATAAAGAAGAGTAAAAATGGGTGGAATAAGCGTTCAAAAGTGATAATAATAATGGCATATTAATGGCCCAACAATACTCACACTTTTATTCTTAGCCCCAAGACTACACTAGGTGTTATCATTCCAACTATCACTAAGGTGCCTCAACTTATCTGTAAGTTCTCAACCAAATAGTCTCATGTGGTTTATTAGCCTCGAGTCCAGGCATGACTCAAGTGATTCTTACCAAGCAAGCCCCACGTGTTTCTCAACTTGGTTATCACAAGATCATCACTACTACATTTAACTCTCTTTTGGAATTCAACACAGAGGCTTGATTAGGTCTAAACAAAACGTTACACATGCAGAAATACTAGCCTCACAAGCTCATGAAATACTCAAGCACATCTATCGGAATCCCTTAACATAAGGAAACACATAGAAAATTACACAAACCTACATGAACATAGGGAATACATATGCAAGAGAAAACATCAACTCTTTGTTATTCTACCCAATGCCTCCTCTCATGTTGTTTATTCAATCCTCTCCCCTTCATGACTTGCCCATACACAGATAATGCCATCTACCTCTCATCCTACACGTTGACCTTGTAAACATGATCCACTAGGCAATCTGTCGACTTGTCCTCTCATTCAGGAGCCCATTCTACTCAGTAATGGCAGCACATCAATGCCATCTCCCCCAAAAAGGATTTAGGTGATAACTTAAATGCAAGGCATGGGTTTACAAACAGCTCCTCCTCTAGACCTAGGAATCTATTTCCCCTCCCAACTAGTCATGATTTATAATTAATCATTATTTACATGAACTAAAACTCATAATAATGTTTACAAGAGTGTTACACGCCAAATTTTTTGGACTTAGGAAAAAAGACCCCAAGCCTGGATCTCTTGCCATCCATTACATTTTGCATCAATCTCCTGCAAGGACAAAAGAAAAACTATTCCCAAAAGTTATAAGAATACTGGATTACATTGGTTCAAAACTCGAATTTGAGACTTCATTGCACCTTACTCCATTAGTACTTGTGATGGTGCATGTTGCATACATGTAACTTGTGTTGATCATCGTATGTAACCTTTACTAAAAGTGTGATGACATTAGGAAATGAGGAAAAATAAAATAGAATTTCGAAGCTTCCCCCTTTGGAAGCTTCAGGAATAGATTCATCCATTTTCTGTTAAATATGATATCGAATTCCTACCAATGAGGCTTTATCCATTATCTCATGGAACTTACATCCTTACATAGTGGATCTATCTCTAGTTTGGTGGATCTGAAACTATGTCATTTTCCCTATAAAATAAATACCCGCTATAGAGTCTAGGTTGGATTTTGGAGACTCTAATTCTTCACTAATGTTGTCCATTTGCATTTGAAGATCCATAATCCATCCTTATGCATTGGTGAGATTGAAGGTTTTATCATTGTGGCAATGAAAGGATCAAAAGGCCCTAGAAATTCACAACATCAGGGCCTCAACAAGGGTTGTAATATTTCTCTGTTATCACTAATACAAATTTCATTATTTTTCTCATACATCATGTCTTTGATTATACATGTGTAGAATAAGGTTTATTTATCTCTTATTTAGAGTTATTTTAGTATGTCGTGTTGTATATCTCAATCTCCTTTCTTGTATTGGTTCATTTTCTGGTTCTTCTTTTGGGAGTTAAAGTTAGAGCCAGAGTGAGCGAGTGAAGAGAAGAAGAAATCTTGTGAACATCAAGTAGGTTTTCTTCTTATACTTTGAATATCTCTAGGGAAATATGGTGTAGTTTTTTTGGTTGTTACTAGTTTAAGCCATTGAACCTAGATCACTTTTGTCCATAGAAGGGATTTGTTTGGAAAACAACTTGGTGACTCCCCTGGGGAACAAGTTGTTCTTTGGTGGTTTCATTTGCCATGGACTTTTAAGACCTATATAGTAAACCTTTTTCGTATTGTTCAAACTATAATTCGACTTTAAAAAATTGAATTTCGATCTTGATTAGGGTTTTTTTCTTGCTTTTTGTGTGAATCAACTCCATTGCACTTATCCTTCTGTGACAGTGTGACTCAGTGCAACTTTCCTATGTATTCAGTGTGTCTTAGTGAAATTTTATTTCTTGTAAACTACGATGAAATAGTGACAGTGCACTATAATGAAATTTTGATGTTCATTAATTGCGAACCATCTCACTAGCGTTTATGGCTTACCTGCGATGATACCTGGAAAATACAAAAATTAGGGCTTCCCTATCTTGCTTTGAAATTTGTCTTATTTGTTGTAGTTTTATGAGTCTTTGGTCTGCTTATTTCTTTGTAAAGCCAACATTTACTTTAAGCATTAAAGTTTGATTGCTCTTTAGTAGGAAATTACTTTTTTCTTATCAATTAGATATTTTTATAATACAAATTGATTATTGATTCATTAAAGGGTGTTTCATGTTACAATATTTATTTGCTCAAAAATTGCTTTTGTTTCAATAATCTAGTCATAGTTTTAGTTTTCTTTACACTATAAATTCAAAAATAAAGGAAAATTTAACTTTCATGTGCATTAGGGCTTTTAAATTGTGAGATTGGAATAATGTATTTAAAAGTCTTGTTTGGAAGTTTTGTTTTTTGCATTGTTGAATTGAAACCTCTTCCTTTTCTCTAGTTAGATCTTCATCAAATTAGAAAGAGTTCTCTCATATTAATTGCATTTTAGGAGTTTAGGTGAATGTTTTAGGGTAAAACATAAACCTTAATCCAAGAGAAACATTTAAAATTTACTAATCAATCTAAGGATAATTTGAAACAGTAAAAACATCTAGTTGGTATAGGTTAGATGACATGTTCTAATGTCTATAAACATAGGTGTTGTCATTAACTGACTGTGTTACATTCTAGGGATGGTCGATTTTCCACACACTTCTAAGTATATACGATCATTATTCCACATACCTTTGGGTATATAGGAAGTCATTCCACATATGATGAGTATATAAGAATGATCCAATTGTACAGTTACACATTAGATAACACTAACAAAGACTGCACTTCCACGTACTCTTGGGTATATAGAAAGTCCCCCTTAGGTTACAAAATTTCCATAGGTTACTGAGTCAACCACCTTGTTGTTTGTGATACACTGAACACAACATGCAGGGAGATTACCTACACATACTTAAAGGTATATTTCAATTCACAACAACGTGGTAATCCTTTCATACCTAGTGACCATTTTCATTATTACTATTTCTTTGATTGAATTCTCACTTTTTACTCCTTAGTAGAACTTAGGTTGAGTCTCATGGAAATAGTTCCGGACTCTGCTAGTCAAGGAAACCACTTTGATAGGAATCCTAATCCTTTTCCCTCTTTTGGAAATATTGGTGCTCCTTACATAGCTACGTTGTCCCTTCCTAGATTCACGATCGGTTTACTAGTATGGTTGTTTTCAATATCATTGGTTTCGAATGTCCCATCTGCTTCATAAGCAAGATCTCCTCAACAACAAAACTTCATTTTTTCCCTTTTCCTTCTTCACCTATTGTCTCTTCTTCCCTTTATTCTTCTTCTCTTGGTGAATATCTCAATGTTAGTAATGAAGAAGCTAAGAAGAAGAATAAAAGGAAGAAGAATAAGAATAAAAATAAGAAAGGGGGAAACCACCTAACCATTGTTATGAATGTGACTAATGTTGAAAAGCCTTCCAACATGCCTCATAAAATTAAATTCCCTTGCAAGTTTTGTAAGGGTGACCACCTTCCTAGAGATTACCTGGGAATTCCCCAAGTATTAGATGTGTGGTCGAAAATCTCGCATCAACCCTTGTCATCAACCTTTAGAGATCATGCTGGTGACAAACCATCAAGTAGTGATAATAAGATTCTTGGGAAAAATGGTAAAGTTAGGTTTCCTTGTAGGTTATGTGAAGGGAGTCATCAAACTCACCTTTTCCCTCATATGGATGAAGCCTCCAAATTGTTCGAAACCTTACTATTTCTCAGCAACAACTTCCAACAAGTTACTGTAAGTTTTCCCCCAATCCTCCATTAGTTGATGAAGTGATTGACCCAATTCCATCTCCAATCAATCCCACTCTCCTTGAGTGTGAATCCCATGAGTCCTTTTCCAACTAACCATTGGTTGAGAAAGTGGTAGACTTGATTCCATATTCAATCGATTGTACTCTCCCCTTAGAGAATGCAGTTAATACAGCTTAGGTTCTTCTTGTTACTTAAAATACCACCAAACAAAGGGGAATTTATGCCATTCTCACAAAACCCCCTCTAAGTAATGAGGTCATTTCCTTTGATTGGAATCAATTGACAAAGCCTCATCTCCCTTCTTACATGCCTTTCCAAATCATGGTGAAGGCTTGTGATAAGAACATATATCACACTCTTATAGACAAATGTGCTTATGTTAGAATTCTATCCTCAACTACTTGGCAAGCTTTAGGTTCCCCTCAACTTGTTTCCATTACTTAGAATTTGTTGGATTTTAACAAAAGATCCAATGAAACTTTAGGGATCCTTCCTTAGTTTCCTATTACCTTAGAAGAAAAAACTATTTGTATTGATGTTATGGTAGTCTAGGGCCCATTGGATCTCAATTGGATCCTTGGGCGAGACTATCTTTATGCCATGAAATTTGTTGTGTCCAGACTCTTTCGAGTGATGTCTCTCCTTCATGATGGAAAAATTGTGACTGTTGACCAACTTTCATTTGTTGGTCCTAATTTGACTGCCAATCATACAACTTCCCTAAACATTCCTAATATGCAAGTGGTATTGCCCTCGACACAGGTTAATTATGTGGAAAAATGTCCCACACATGCACCTATCAATGAAGAAGAGCCTCTCATTGTTTTCTCAACTTATTTTAACCTAGATCCAATAGGTGATATGGTAAATTATTTATTGGGAGCATTGGAGCCTAATATTCCTATTGTTATTGGATCCCTTAACATGTATTTCTTCTAGAGCATTTTTCTTCCATCTTATGAAAACCTTTTGGAAGCCGTGATTGAGCCCTTGATATGTATTCCTTCTAGAGCCTTGGCCTCTTTAGGGCTATGATCAAGGTAAATAATGCTTGAGCATAATTCTTTTACTGTGTCAAGCTCATTAAAAAATGAAACAAGTCACCATGAGCATAGTTTCTTCTATGTTTCAAGCTTGCATAAAAATGAAACAAACCTTTGAGCATGGTTCTTTTATTGTGTCATGCTCGTTAAAAAATGAAACAAATTCCCTCCAGTTGATTTGAATATTTGACTAGATATTTATTTTGATTTCAGTTGTTTTTACTTGATCTCAGAGATGAACCTTCATTTCATCCACCCATATCACATGATCCTATTCCTTCATTCTGGATGAACATATTTATATCAGTAACTAGCATTCTATATGGGTCCATAAGAAGAGTTAGTAGATGAAATGAAGATGGGGGGGCATTCCTCTACCCTTATGCTGGGGGAAATGTAATTATCTCAGGCATAGTTTTTATTTGTTTCAATCTTGTGTAAAAATGAAACCACTCTCAAGGATAGTTTTTATCTGTTTCAAGCTTGTGTAAAAATAAAACCACTCTCAAGCATAGTTTTTCTCTATTTCAAGCTTGTGTAAAAAAATGAAACCTATTTTGAGCTTAGTATTTGTTCTTTCTTGTGCTCATAAATAAATGAGAATATGTTACCAACCTTAGTATTTTTTCCTTCTTGTGCTCATAAATACATGAGAATATGTTACTGATCTTAGTCTTTGTTCCTTCTCGTGCTCATAAATACATGAGAATAAGTTACCAAGCATACTTTTATCACTTTTTCAAGCTCATTAAAACTTACGAAAAAGGAACCCCCCAGAGTCCTATTTAAGCTCTTTTCAGACTCCCAAAATATGAAAATATTTACATGTACAGTTGTCTCTTTCACACTTGTTAAATTAAATTAAAGGACATTTGCAAAATATAAGTTTACCCCTTTTCTGAAATGGGTTGTTTATTTATGAAAAATTAATACTTTAGTCAAGCATGACTAAAAGAATTCTCCTAGGTATTGTTTTATGCCTTTTTGGCCCCAAAGGACTAAATTTACGAAAAGGAACCTCTCAGATTCTTCTTTTTGCCTTTCTTCAATCTTTCTAAATGTCAAAAAGAAGTCAAGTTACCTCTTCACTGGACTCGTAAAAAAATAAATACCGCAGGAATTGTCAAGCATGTGTTATAGCACCATTTTCCACTCTTGGTAGATCTGATGCTTTGATTATGGCCTACGGCAAGCCTTCCTTCCAGACTTGGTCCAAAATCTAAAAACAGTGTTTTATTCCCTATACGCTACTTTTCCCTATGATTAAAGAGTGTACACATGGTTCAACATATATCCAACCTGCGTACATATGTTAAAACACTTAAAAAAACAAATTTCCTTAATTTCGGACGGAGTTCACGGGTTTTACCTATTACTCACCTCCTATTGCCCATGGCCCAACTATTTCCCAACTGAGAAAAACTAATTTTGAGAAGTATAAATAAAACTCCATGGGAAGGATTTAAGGGAGAAGATATGAGATATTGATACTATAGTGAGATTATCCCTAATCGAGTCTGATGAAATCCCTTTTCCTCTTGCACTCCCCAAAGATTCAGGAAACCCTTGTTTCCTTATTGGAGATATCCTTCATCTTTCTTGAAGATATATTTGTATTGGTGATGGAGGAAGATTGCTGAGGCCAGGAAAGGATGAATCCAAAGGATGGTTCAACTTAAAGCTAGAGAATGACTCAAGTCATATTTCTCCACTTTACTTGTAGCTAATTTCAATAAAGGAATGTTGTATTGTTTCCAATATTGAATGTGCTTATGCATCTATTTATATTGTAATTCACTTATGAATCTTACATTGATGCATAATTGTTCATTCATTTATATGATTTAAATTTAATATCATGAACATGCTTAATGTTTCTACTGGTATATATGTTTCATTTGAATAATTTTCAAGTTTCAAAGATATTAAGAGAAGGTGAAAGTTTGCACCCTGCGGGATCTACTCAGATGTAGGACTCCCGGGTTGTAGTGTAGTACCATTTATTCCATCATGTTCACTTGGTACTATTTGGATCAATTTCTTGACTTCAGTGATCAGCTTCATACTTCAACATCTTTGATCAGCTCTTTATGTGTGATATTCAGACATGTACTTTCTTAATTATGATCAGATGATCCATTATCTATTTTTAGTTCCTTTATACTTGTATGCATATTGGATCCACTTTTGAACTTGACATGCAGACATGCTTTAATATTTTTGAACATGGATATGCCTGCCTCAGACAACAATTTCTTTCTGATCTCTTTCACTGGCTTGGCAGGCTGAATTCTGGTGAACTCCTCCTCAGTCTCAGCATGATTTCTTCTATACACTTAATACATTTCAGTCATCATGTACCCCTTCTGACCTCATATATTAGGAGGCATATGTTATAGCACCATTTTCCACTCTTGGTAGATCTGATGATTATGGCCTATGGCAACCCTTCCTTCCAGACTTGGTCCAAAATCTAAAAAATAGTGTTTTATTCCTTATACGCTACTTTTCCCCGTGATAAAAGTGTGTACATGCGGGTCAACATATATCCAACCTGCGTACATATGTTAAAACACTTTAAAATTTTTAATTACCTTAATTTTGGGTGGAGTTCACAGGTTTTACCTATTACTCACCTCCTATTGCCCGTGGCCCAACTATTTCCCAACTGAAAAAACTAATTTGGAGAAATATAAATAAACCTCCATGGGAAGGCCTTAAGGGAGAAGATATGAGATATTGATACTATATTGAGATTTTCCTTGATCGAGTCTGACAAAATCCCTGTGCCTCCTTCACTCCCCACAGCGTCAGGAAACCCTTGTTTCCTTGTTGGAGATATCCTTAATCTTTCTTGAAGATATCCTTGTATTGGTGATGGAGGAATATTGTTGAGGCCAAGAAAGGATGAATTCGAAGGATGGTTCCGCTTGGATCCGGAGAAGGACTCAGGTCGTATTTCTCCACTTTACTTGTAAAGCCAGTGGCAGTCTTAACTGAAGTTCGGTATGCCCAATGTGTCAGATACAACATGATGTGCCAATTGGATCTAGCTTTGTTAATAATACTTTTTAGGATGATTTTAAGGGATTTGTTCACGACTTCAACCTACCCATTGGCCTGAGGATAATACAGAGATGAATTCTCCTGCCAGAAACCCAACTTGAGAGCCAATTCAGACATTAGTTGATTTTGGAAATGACTGCCATGATTAGTGACAATCTCTTTAGGGATACCAAACCGGGAAATAACTTGATTGAAGAGAAACAAGGTCATTGTTTCACTATCATTCTTAAAAGTAGGCATGGCCTCAGCCCACTTCATAAAGTAGTCTACGACCACTATGATATACTTGTGATTTCCTGCCGAAGGCGAATTACAAGTAGTAAAATCAATGCCCCACTTCATGAAAGGACCGATGGTGATAACAAGGAAAATCAGAGCTAGATGTGCATGAATTTTCTGAGTATAGACTTGACAAGGATGGCATCTTTTGACCACTTCAATACAATATTTGAAGATTGAAGGCCAAAAGTAGCCTGCTCACAAATTTGTTTTGGTTGTTGCAAGCCCAGATAGATGATCAGCACAACCTCCACTGTGGCAATCATTAAGAACTGATTCGGCTTCTTCCAAGGTTAAACAACATCTAATTATTGAATCAATCCTGTGACGATACAATGTGTCACCTATAATAACATAATTCTTATCAAGCTGATGCAACATTCTACGCTCATATTTGGAAAAAGCGGGCAGGAAATTCAAAGTCTGGAGATATATAATGATATCCCCATACCAAGGATCTTGTGAAGAAATAAGAAATAAGTGTTAATCAGGAAAACTTTCCTCGTGAATAATATCTTCCCCATAAGGTAGCTCTGATATCAACTCTGAAAATACTAAATATTTCTTAGATTTAGCCGACATGAATTTGAGATTGAATTCTTGCAAAATGACAATCCATCTATTATATTTGCCCCCAATCACTCGCCTACTGAGAACAAACTGAAATGGATTGACGACTGCTAAGCTGAACGTTTTTTGAAGAAGAATGTAATGCCGAAGCCATTGGACAACATGAATAGTTGCCAAAGCTAATTTCTCGATGGGAGAATAGTACAGTTTAGGACCTACCAAGCCTTGAATTAGATAGTAGATTACATGCTCACATAAGGCATCATCTTCATGAACCAGAACCATACCAATGGTTGATTCTGCTACAACGAGATACAAGAGGAAATATCTAATACAGCCAGGTGGATTCAATAATCAAGCAGAGGTTAATGCTTTTTTCAAAGCATTAAAAGATCGTTGGGTGAAATAATCCTATAAAAATGGGACCTCTTTCTTAAGTAAACGCATAAATCCTTTTGTGATCTCGACGTAATTAGCTATAAATATCCTCAAGAATTTTTTTTTCCTTAGAGACTTTGAAGTTGACTTACGGAGGATGGGGGACACAACTGAAGTATTGCCTCAACCTTGAAGGGATCAACAAGAATCCCCTCTGTTGACACGATGTCCTAACAATCGATCGGATGTAATTGTGAAAATGCACTTATTCGGATTCAACCGGATTTTATAAAAATGACACCACTCAAAGATCAATTGAAGGTGCCTAGGATGATCAATTCTCTTTTTAGAACGAGCAGCCTGATCATCCAAATATGCTTCAACGTGCTTGATGTCGTGAAAAGCATAAGACATGGCCCGCTAAAAAGTGGCTCCAATAATTTGATCAATAAAAGGTGTGGGGTAATTGTCTTTCAGACAAGCCTTATTTAGGTCCCTAAAGTCAATACATACTTGAATCATTCCTTGCTTTTTGTTTATGGGGACTGGATTAGAGACCCACTCAGTTAGAGGAATGAGGTATATGAAACCTGCCTTTAGTAGCTTTTTGACTTCAGCTTTGATAGCTGCTGCTTTTCTAGGGTTAACTAGTCGAAGTTTTTGATGAATAGGTTTAGCATTTTCATATGTCTTGATCTCATGCTGGACAATAGATGGATCTATTCCAGGAATTTCCTCATAAGACCAAGTGAACACATCATGAAACTCTTTGAAGAGATCGGTATAAATTTGAATTTCTTCAGGGGAACAATCAGCTCCAATGAAGACATTTTCGATTATGTTAGGATTCCTAGAGATGTTCACTAGTACAATTTGTGAGATAACAGACATGTTACCTTCGGTAAAAAACTGTGTTGGGGCCAAAGGGTTTAAAACTGTATGAACATCACTAGTAGAAGGACTGGACAAACTTGACTCAATTTCTTGCAAATGAGGGAGGAAATATGAACGATGATGTAGATCATCCCATGGTCTATCAACACCCATCATTGCTTCTAGGATTTCTTCCTTAGATGGTAAGATTGTATCTAAGAAATCCTGAGCCGAAGTTGAATCAAGGGTCCAGGCCGGAGCCACATCTCCATCTAACTCCTCTAGTGAGAAAGGAGTAGGATGGGAGTCTGCAGAGTTAACAATAGACTGATAAGCAATTTCTGCTGCAGACATAGGACATGCCATTCCACCTACCTTCCCTCCATCTAATGTGGTGTTAGATGAAGGTAAAGGCCAAGGGTCCAAAAAATAATGAGTTCAAAAGAACTCTCTTTGAGAAGGCCCCTTGGAGGATGAAATAACATTGATTCTAGCTATAGGAGAAGGAAGATAAAAAATACCCATTAAAGAAGAGTACATCCCAACTCCTAAATTTTCAACAGGTTGCCTGGGATTGTCCACTAATGAAACAATAGAATCAGAAGATGTGTGGGAGTCACGTGGAGAATAGTCCATCTGATCATCTTTTACAATCCTCCCCTCATGTGGAAAACAAAGGATGCGAAATAATGTTGAAACTATGGCATCCATCTCGTAAATCCAATTCCTGCCTAAGAGGAGGTTGTAATCCAAAATCGCATTAACTATTTCTACCTCAATATTTACCACCTTTACCTCAACACAGACAGGAAAGGCTGGAATGATCCCATGTGGCCTATGAGAATTTCCATCAAATGTCATCAATAGAGTCGGCGAAGGAACAACTTGAAGCGATCCAATGTCCTTCCAACATGACATGGACATCACACATGTGGAAGCTCCCTCATCAATAACGTTTCGAAAGATGTTGGTATTTTGATATGTAGACTTTATCTGAAAATCCATATGATGGGGAAGTCTCTTTTTGACGTTTGACATATCAAAAGTGAGCACAAGATAATTATTTGGATCTACTGTTCTGATTTCCGAGAGTAATGCACTCCTCTGAGTGGGGAATGACTTGAGTACCTCTAATGCTAACATAACACAAGGAATTTGAGCCAGATCTTCTACAATTGAGTATTTTTTTTCTTCCGTAGCATTAGGGTTAATGGTTGAGTGCTTTATGGAGCCTTTCGACATCCGAGGTATAGACTCAATAAAGAGCCTATCAATATGGAGTGGCTCTGAGGCATTGGAAGCAGAGTTAGCCTTAGATGATTCTAATTCATCGTAATCACGTGATCGCGTAGCGAAGTCAATATGTGAGCTCATCATGAAGACATTTGATGAATTATCCCCTACCTGGTTGCCCCCTGTGGGGGTATCAGCATTAGAGTTTACGCCAGCAAGTAGTTGTTACCCTTGGGGAAAAGGGTTAAATAGGACAATCTAGGAGCTAGAGGATCCCTACTGCACTAACAAGCATTGAGCATATTGATCTTAGGGCAGAGATGAGTCAAATGATCTCCATTGCATAACTTGGATGGAAATTTTACTTTTTTCTTGGACTCTTTCCTAACCCCTCCGACATCATTGTCGGGTTTGTTTGCATTTCCCTTCCCATCCTGGTCCTTTTTAATACCTCGTCCTTTCTTCTTCCCATCGTATTGTTGGTTTCCTTTGGGGTTATAAGTTTGGATGACATTTATAGATGTCGATTGGGAAGGTGTAGATATAGACAATGATGCCTGCATATAATAAGAAGTTTGTAAAAACAACTGTTGCAATTGACTGAGTAGGTTAGCCGTGTTGGCATCAATTGATCCGACTAGCTCATCAGCATGGAGACCCGACTTCGGTTTGGATATATCCACCTTGGATCTAGGAGAATCAGGTAGAATTTTTTGAAGAACCCTGGACTGAGAATATATAAGTTCCAACTGCTGGGCTCTGAAAATGGCTTGATCTTTGGTGAAAACACCGAAGAGGGACACGTCCTAAAAGATCTCAGGCTGTAATGATTTAAGAAACCATTCAACAAGGAATTCTTATGGAATATCGACTTTAATGAGCCTCTTCCTTCTACTCCATTCCTAGATATGATTCGAAATGTGAGTTGCCTGATCCTGTTGGCAATCAGTCAGAAGCTCAGTTCCAACATCATATCTGATAGGAAATTGAAAATGGTTCAAAAAAATAGTATCCAAATCGCCAAAAGAATTGAAGGTGCCCCCTAGCAATTCTATGTACCACTTAGCTACATTTCCAATTAGGGTACATTGAAATGATCTCAACCTGATTGAATCATCTATTTGGGAGTTGGACGAACACCATAAGTGGAAAGTGGTTACGTTGTTACCTAGATCTTCACCAGTTTTCCCCTCAAATTTTGGTATATCTAAAGGAAGATTGGTTGGGACCAGAGGCCAAACCGGGTTATAACTAATCGGATCATTAGTTAATTTAGAGAGATTTGGCTAGTTTAATGTTGCCAGAAAAGGGAGTTGTGGCGGACCCTGAGGATTCCACCCAGTGTGGGTGGAACTCCCAACGTTCTGAAAAGAATGGCCTGGATTTGTGAAGGCACCAGGTTGCCTGAAGTAACTCGTAGACCCAACTGAACCATAAGGAGCCTCTTATGGTCCAGAAAAACCTGGAGATTGACCAACTCCTACCGAAAAATATTTTCAACTGGTAAAGTTGCTCCCTAGAGAAGTGTTAAAAGGAGCAAAAAGCCCTTGATAAGGGTTCCATGCATTAGCATAGGTAGAAAATTTCTGGAAGGAATTGACAGAATAATACAACATATTCCCTTGTTGACTGAAATAAAATTTATTCCCGGCTCCTAACCCACTAACCACAGGGTTTTCCAACTTTGAAATGGATTATAACTTTGACCCGTAGAGAAAAAATGCATCGATCCCAAAGTTGGATTAGAATGTGTATATGACCACCCCTAAATAGGAAACCCTGAAAAGAATCTAATCCACTTTCCATGGATGTGGAGGTAGTTGATGGAATACTTAAAGGAACTAAAGGAATCGCGCTAGTCAGAATTCCAAAAGGAAAAAAGCCAATGCCAGAGGCAAAAACTTGAGATCTTCCACTCGAAGATGGAATGGAAGTAGAACCAAATATATCAGTGCTAGGAGTAACATAAGGTATATAAATAGTTCCTCCTCCTTGTACGAATACAGGAGTTTGCATACTCATAGAACTTGTTGTGGATGCCATGCTTGCAGCAGTGGTCATTGAAGGAAAAGATCGATATAGACCTGGGCTTGAAGGCTTATTGGTTGGAGTCCCGACGTATAATAAAATGTCTGGATAATCAGGAGGAAGAGGGTAATTATGAGCAACAACAGACTCAAAAATCTCTTCAACCTCAATATTGTCTTCTGACTAGAAGAGGACTCGAGAAAGAACTGGAGTGTTCCTCTCTAACTCTCTACTTGTACTAGGTCTATCTTGTGAATCAATGACTCTAACTGGAGGATCAATCTCCGATGTGCCTACTACCATTGGTTAAAAACCACTAGCAGGATTTGTCCTATGCCTTCAAGGAGAAGGCTCAGGACTCGTAGGTGATAGACCACGAAGTCTCCTGGACCAATGGGCCAGCTGATCAACCACTTTGAATTATTTTAAAGAGATTTACTTAAAGAATCAAAAAATTGTAAAGCTAGGCCAACTAGGAGCAAAGAGCACTCTCTAAAAAGTCCCTAAGATACAAGCAATCAAACAACTTTCAAGTATTTTCCGCTCTAGGTGATTAGGATTGGACACCAAAATAAAAGGAATTCAAAATCAAGGGCCTTCCAAAAATAGTCTGTGGTAATTACGCCCTAGGCCTACTAGCGAAGGTTTTAGAACAAGTTATGCTAACCTCCAGACAACAACCTTTTCTAGTGCAAGCACCCAAAAGGGTACCCTCCAGAAGTACTGCTGAACATGATGCAATGTCAACCTCAAGTGCCATGGGATTCCCCTCTGCAGCCACATATGCGATCCCTAGGAAAGGCAACTATGGATACTGAATCGTATCAAAATTCGGTCGGAACAGTCGTGAGGTGGGATCCAACAAGTAGGAGACGGGGCATCTCTCTTCCTTGTATTCACTCTCCTTCGTGCTTAACTCCCAGTCACAGAGCTTTCTTGGTATTTCTAATGATATTGGCTTTCACTCTTTATTCAACTTCTAAGTTTTGTAATTTGAGTGGCCTTGGAGAGTTAACTCTCCACTCACCTATTCCAAGGCCCTAATGAACCTAAACTTGTTGGTGTTTATTAATGACAATAATAAAAGTTCTAGTTCATTTTATTAGATCACTTGATTTTATATAGTTATTCTTTAAGTTAGGGGGAATTACAAGAGTGAAACTGATGATGTTTTATGACACAAAAGAAATCAATAGAAAACTAACTATATGGATGCAGTCATTTTCTTCGATGAAGAGTGATTTCTACTTGGGTTCTATGAAAACCTATATATAAGCACAATATTTTTCTTTTCTTTTCTGAAACAATCCACACACACCCAAAATCTAAAAAGACTAAGAATGCTTAAAAATGAAAACTAACCTAATGCAAGTCAAAATGATGATGCAAGATCCTAAATAACACTCACAAGCAAATGCGGTTCTTTATAGAGACAATAAGCCAACTTGAAAATGAAGAGGGCAAAAGATTAAAAACAAATCTCTCTCCAAAGAAAGCAGAACAAATTGAAAAATATCACAATTTGCTTCTCAACAACAAAAAAAAAAAAAACCATAAACCAAAATCTTGGAAAAAGAAAAACAAAAAGCTACGTTTTTGTGTTTTTTCTTTTAAGGAAACAAAAGCAACTTTTTGAGGTTACAAAAGTACTACTAAAATTCAAAATATCAAGAATTAAGTACAAGGAGTCTTCCAATATCGCAAGTTATAAAACTCATGAATAAATGAAGAAAGACTACAAACTTGCACAAACTGATCTGAACAACAACAAAAGATTTCGGCAAACCAACAAAATGTCAAGAAATAAATACTTTCAAACTTGCCAAAAAGACTCTCAAAAAGGCACGAAAAGCAACAAGGCCATAAAACAAGGAAAAGAAAAGCAAGAGAACTTGAAATCTGGGCTGAAAATGAAATCAAAATCAATTTCTTGTTCTGGAAAACCAAAACATCCAAGAACTTCAAAACGAAGCCTTGAACCCAAGACACAAACTACAAACTTGCTTAAGAAGCAATCCTAGGCCAAACAAGACTTTTCAGTGAGAAGGAGATTTTGAAAAAGAAAGCTTGCAGGAAAACTGAGTTCTCCAGATAGTAGATGACCATACAACAACATAAAACACCAGGCAGAAGACCTAACTGGGCAAAAATATTTGAAAAAAAAATTCAAAAAATTGCATACGCGATTGTGTAAAGACACAGAAGCGTGCACACACGTTTCTAATACAAGAAACTCGCATATACACGAGTCTGCTTGAAGAAACCTGCGTATATACATGACTATAACTTAAGAAAAATCATATACAAAGCTTAATTAGGAAATAACAAAATTCAAAGTCTGATCAAGAAGATCACACTTGATGCCTAGGACACTATTGGATCAAACAACACTGTTAAAGCAAGCAATCAATAAATTGAACCTTGATTGAGAACAAACAACCCAAACCAATAATAACAAGAATGTTATCCCCAGCAGAGTCGCCAATTCTATTGCAGGTGAGACCACCCTAGGGTCTTGGTTTGAGAACCCCAACAGAGTGGAGGGCAAGGCACAACAGGAAATGCTCAAGAAATCAACCTAAATTCTTATTCTACTGAACTGTGTAAGAGTGTCCTTACCTGGGAGTCCTACATTTGAGTAGATCTTGCAGGCTGCAAACCCTCAGATTCTCTTGATATCTTCGAAACCTAAAAATTATTCAAATGAAACATATACAATAGTATAAACGTAAAGCATGTTCATGATATTAACTTTACATCATGTAAACGAATGAACAATTATACATCAATGTAAGATTCATAAGAAAATTACAATATAAATAGATGCATAAACACATTTAATATCAGAAACAGAACAACATTCTTTTATTGAAATTAGCTATAAGTAAAGTGGATAAATACAACCTGAGTCCTTCTCCCACTCCAAGCAGAACCATCCTCTGGATTTGTCCTTTCCCGGCCTCAACTATCTTTCTCCATCACCAATACAAGCATATCTTATAGAAAGATGAAGGATATCTCCAACAAGGAAATAAGGGTTTCCTGAAGCTTTGGGAAGTGCATGAGGCATAGGGATTTCATAAGACTCAATCAGGGATAATCTCACTATAGTATCAATATCTCATATCTTCTCCTTTAAGGCCTTCCCATGGAGGTTTATTTATACTCTTCAAATTAGATTTTTTTAGTTGGGAAACAGTTGAGCCACAGGAAATAGGAGGTGAATAACAGGTAAAACCATGAACTCCGCCCAAAATGAATGAAATTTAATATTTTTAAGTGTTTTAACATATTTATGCAAGTTGGATATATGCTGAACCACATGTGCATGCTTTTATCACAGGGCAAAGTAGCGTATAGGGAATAAAACACTGTTTTTTAGATTTTGGACCAAGTCTAGAAGGAAGGGTTTCCCTAGGCCATAATCAGAGCATCAGATCTACCAAGAGTGGCAAATGGTTCTATAACATCATGAAAAGACTAAATCACTGCTTCTTAGTGCTCATTAAAAATACTCAGAAGGATTCATCCAAAGGATGAGCTTACAAGTCAAGCATATGTTATTCTCCTCAAGCTTGTGAAAAAATAAAGAGTTACTTACCAGAAATGGCAAGGAAATTATGGAAACAGAGCATGAAACATAAATTTTGGAAATAAGTCACTCTTGAACATGACACTCTTTCATGTTAGTGACTGTTTTGGATTGGGAAATCTACTTTCCTCCTTGTTGATTACACCTTAACTAGAGTCCTCGTAATGGGTCTTTGAGTCAATGCTACCAATTCCATATAAGTGTCATCATTATGTTCAAGAGAAGTCCACCCTCAGTTGACATTTACTACAATACCTATAGCCTTATTTCATATCAGCCATCCCTAAACCAACTCTGCATCATCACATTCTATCTCAAATCTTGGTATCTGTTTCGTGTTGTTTATAGGGGATACATCAAGGCCCTCCTACGACAACTTCCTCTCTACTTCAACACATTATCTAGGAAGTTGATCTAAAAACTCCCCTAGTGCCTTGGAACTTGCATGCCTCAATACCAAGTTTCCTTCCTTTTAGCACTGGGTTCTCATGATTGGCCTTTAACCAAAGGTTTATGTGGTGTTCGACTCTAGCTTGTTTATTCACACTGCATAAATTGTGCTTAGTACCTTGAGGGCTGTTATCATTATCGGTGGTCCCTCTCGCATATATTAATGAATTTCATCATTGGTCAGTAATCAGATGATGTGTACCATGTTTGATTTCAAAACATCTATTCACATGGTTAGATTCATACAGTTGAGTGATGATATGGAAGACACCAGATCTAGTTTCATCCATTCGGGCTGCAATTTCAAGTTTCATACATAGATCTTCGAAGTATGATGGCTATGGTCATTGAGCTGAGAGGCTCATTCTACAACAAGTATGAGAGGATGTGTAAGTATGTCTGTCCATCCACCCCCCTTTAAAATAAAAATAAAAATTAAAAAATTATGTTTTAAATGGAAAAATAATGTTGACTATAATAAAAAAAAAATATGATGTAAAGTAAGTAGAAGTAAAAAAATTGTGCATTTTATATCAACTTCATATGTATCTATATATAGAAAAAAATTGTTAAAACAAAATATTTTTAATGTTGTACATACAAAATATTTAATGTGGGTTATCAATAAAACATTTTAATATGAATTAGTATTAACATATACTTAAAAATACAATAATAATAATAAAAACCATTTTTAATTTGCATGATAATATTGATAAAATGTTTTGATGTACATGGTATGTAAAATATATTAATATCAATTATGTATATATTATATATCATTTAAAAAAAATTATATATCTATATATATATATATATATCTATATATATATATATATATATATATATATATATATATATATATATATATATATATATATATATATATATATATATATATATATCATGAAAAAATTAAGTTTTATGGTTAAAACATTTATTTGGTCCTATATATACTCTATTTAGCATTCGAAAATACAATTTAAACAATGAAAAATAACATTGTATTTTGCACTATAAAGAATTTTGCATGTGAAGAAATTTGATCCCTGTAGGCTCATGTTAGATCCGTACTTAAGATGGATATATGCTGGTACATAAAATCCTCCAAGCATAGACCTATAATGCATAATTAGCGGATGTGACTTTGATCATTGTACATGTAAAAAAACCTATATGTTGAGTATGGGTATGCCTACCTCCATGATGATATCATGATGATAATGTATTGTAACATTTAATTGATGATTGTTAGATCTCAACCAATCGATTCTTGATCCATATTTTTCACATGGTAAAGAACTATTGGGGCCTTCATTTTTGTGATGTTTTGCGAAGGAAGAAGCTAGTGACAAGTGGCAGAAATGACCGTTGGGAAGTTGCAGAACTAATATCTGAAAGACAAAATAATGACGGAATACTAGAAGTTGCAGAGGAGTGGCGGGAAGAAGTAGAGACAACTGAGTGGGAAAAGAGAAAGAGAAGCTGAGGAATGAAGATAATCAAGCAAGGGAGAAGGAACTAGAAGTTCAAGTTGGCGTGCATGAAAAGAAAAAAGAAGGTAAAAATCAGAAAAGAGAACCGAGAAGGGGTTGGTTGCGTTTTTCTTGGTAATACTCTTCTTCCTGTGTTGCGAAGATATTGGAACAACATTGTGAATGCCTTCCTACAAGATTGTATTCCGTGTGATAGCATTCTAATGTTGAGGAATAGGTTGTGAGCTTGATGTTATGGGATCATAGCATATCCATTGTGTGTTATTCTGGTTATTCAATTTTTTTATGTATGCACATGTTTAGGTAGTCTTTCTGTTACAACATGTATAGACTATTGTGATCTGATTACTTTGAAGAATAAGTTAATGTTCCCTGTTCTTCATTCTTTGATATGGTTCTCCCTGATACTGAATTCCAACCCTCATTTAACTAAGGTTGCGACACACCTCGGATGAGACTCCTTACCCTTCTCGGGTAAGGTGAAAATGCCAACATTATGCTAGACTACAACAGATCCTTGTTGGCCCCTCCATCCAAACCCACGGTCTTAACCTTGTTCCTATTTATGCACCAACAAATGGTTCCATTGTTGGGACCTGAAATTCAAAAAGAGGGTTTGGAATATGGTATCGAGGATCTTTAAGAAAGAATTGTGACTCTGGTGGGATGAGAAGGTGGTCCAGTTTGTTTCTCAACAAGCTCATCTCTGCCACTGAACTATTGTGAAACTAAAGGACAAAATCCTATATTCAGAACTAGTGAGTGATCATTATGAGATGTTCTAATGAAAATTTCCAGAAGAACTTTACAAGTGGTTACAAAGATTGCAGGTCAAAGGTCCAGTGGACAAAACTTGTCTCGTCACAACTGGAATCAAGCAAATCTCACTACACTACAACGTCTTGACACGGATCTGAGAGAGCAGTAAATTTCTAGGTACATACCACACTGGAAGGGTAAATTATCATATTTGAAACAAAAACCCATCAATCATTTTCAAAGGCTGAAGTTGTGTTCCGAGCAGGGTTACAAGAGAAGCTGCTAAAATAAGTAACCCATCTGATCAAGGTCTTAATGGTTGAAGTGGGATTGTTGGTATTCCAAAGTCTAAGCATGGAAACATAAACACCTAGTACTGGGGGAAGGACCTAAAGGGAGGGATTCTACCGAGCGGGGAACTATGAGGCTATTAGGAGGATGGATACAGATGACTCCCAAAAGGCTATGAATCTCAGAGTGCAAAGGAAAGCACGTATAGTGAAGATATGGTAGCAAAAGGCCATGCAAACGATTAAAAGGAAATATGAGGGATTTCACCAAGCAGGAGTGGCTTTGAGTAGTCCAGAAGAAAGAGACAGGATGGAAGGAAGCTCATTGGGAGGAGTAGAGATGACTGCAACCGTTGTGGGTCCAGAAGGTGATAGGGATCCACCCTCACCAGTGGAGAGGGAGATGTTGGATGGAAAGGGCCACATAGGCTTGGAGGAAGGCCTAGAGGATGACATGCATTTTGTTATACAAAGACTATTGGTTGAATATGATGTGTCCAGAAGCATCAATGATCTATCTCCTCGAAGCTCAGGTAGTGTCTCCCCCAACCTTCCCCTGGTACTTTATAACAATCCTAAAAAGTTCCTTTCTAAGTTGATCAAAACTATAAGAGTTCATAGTGTGCATGTTAATTACAAAGCTAGTACTAGTAGCAGTGGAAATAATAGCAATAGTACGAGTTTGCAAGGATCTTTGCAACCGAGATCACAAGGATTTGTGCTTTTAGCATGGACTCAATCAAAAATGGCGGGATCATTCACAAGGTATCCCGAGTTCTCCAGCAGGGGGAACAAAGACATAGAACAACATTGGTATCTATGTGAGGCCATCTAGAGAGCCCACCAAATGCCTGATAATGTGAAGCTAATCAAATTTCAAACCACTCTCAGGGAAAGGGCCTTGAGGTGGTTCATAAAATGGTCAGAGTTACA
Organism: Pinus tabuliformis; assembly: GCA_031772625.1. Classification (NCBI taxonomy): domain Eukaryota; kingdom Viridiplantae; phylum Streptophyta; class Pinopsida; order Pinales; family Pinaceae; genus Pinus; species Pinus tabuliformis. The sequence continues at coordinate 851,507,779 of CM062808.1, read as the reverse complement.
CCAAAACCCAACTGTGGATGATGTTAAAAGATAATTTGTACAAGAATTCAAACTTCCCCAAACTGATAAGCAAGGGTTGTTAGAGCGATGGGAGATAAAGCAGCAGGAGTGAGAGACCACATGAGAGTTGATGTAAATATTTAAGGATGCAATCAGTAAAATCAGTTACCCAATAGATCTGGACCACCAAAGATGTTAGTAAATCAAAGCATTGTTACCCCTCACCCATACACCATTGACGCAACAAAAGATTGATACAATACATGATGCTCTCGAGAAAGCAACTCAAATAGAAGCTATGGCAGTATACTCACACGAATATCGAGGGGAGAAACATCACATGATCCATCTATATTGGGTCTTCAACATCAAATTGAAAGTATAACAAAGAAGTTGAAGGATCTGCAACCAACCCACCCAACGAGGCCGAACATGTGGTGCACAAATTGATTAGTGGAAGGTCATGTTACCACATAATGCCTGAGGTTGTGGGGCGCAATTACCACGTATACCCTAGAAGTTCTCCATGTTAGGCTCAAAACTTCACTTAATCACACACCAATCAAAGTTCTTCTTGTATGCTACTCTACGACTACTTTGGTCACTTTCTTGTTCCCCTCCACCAACCACTAAGTGCCCAATAATTCACTGTGAGGTATTCTCTAAGAAGAGGCTTTCAACCATCAAGATAAGTCTCTCAATTGGCTCCCACAGGCTTCTACAAAAATTGATGCAAAACGGGTCACAAACTATGGCCCAACACAAGGTATTGTTGCTCCAAGTTTGTTGTGTTACTGCTGTTACTAACTATGACTGGTTAGGGCACCCAACATGCTGAAAAAACTCTAACACAATCACCCAAGCAACCCTTAATGACTGTGACCTCACCAACGAAGGGTCTTCCAGCTGTGTGTTGTTGTTTTGGGCACTTTTCAACCCCAAAACCTCCCACGTTGTCCCTATTTTGAAGTGGTTAGGCTTGTGGCCTACCATAGTCCTTGTTGGCACCTACAACCACCCCCAAAACATAATTTCCTTGCTTATTTTTCTGCCCAACAGACCTGCGTCCAACCCTATCTTACTCGACCTCCATGAAAAAATGGATTACCCTTCAAACAATCCCTAGAAGGCTTCCACGCAACCTCCCCTACCTCACTAAACTAGTCTCCTATCTGCGGCCTCAACATAATTTCCCTTACTCCCTAGGCTGAGTTCCTTAGGCTCCTTTAATGAGATCTTGTGTTGCATAATGGATGAGGATTAAATTCCTACATCACCTTCTATAAACACACATAAGAATGGCTCCCTCCAATGTTTAACATAGGCTTGAAAATCTATCACATTCCTTCTTAACACCAAGCCGACCCTAAATCATCTTATGCAAACCCACTCTTAGAATTAAAAAATTCATAACTTCATTTATAAAACTCTGATTTGAGTGATCTTTGAAGCATTGCAATCACCACACTAGGCTCTATCACTTCAGTTTTTCTCATGCTCAAATTCTTCATGGTTTTAGCCCAAATCCTGGTGCATGCAAAACCCCCAAGCTTGTGTTCCAAGCCCACAAGTGACTCTTGTGGCACTTTTCCCTCCAATCCTTGAACCCTAGGGCTTGGAGTACCTCCCAAGCTACTAAAAAATCAACACTCCTTGCTACTTAACTGACTTATCCCATTCCATTGAATTCACATCAGGCCTATAAGGGAATCATGTGAATTGTAGTCTACCATTTTTCTCTTCATCTATGATCTTCTATCTCCTACAAAGATTTCATGTTAAATAAATCAAATATAGACATAATCAGAATCATACCTTAATGAAGTTCAAAGGAGGCTATCACTCCTACAATAATTGGTCCACATTAGTACAATACATATACATATATAGATAATGACATCGACATATCAATCATCATACATAAATATCATGATCATAACAAGAAGTAACCTACATGCATGCATGATGAACACATAAACAACTAACATGCATGCATAACCATATGCATTTAGCCCATCTAGTCCAAGTGTTTGAACCTGGAAGCTCTAATACCACCCTGTAACGCCGCCTCCCACATTTACTCACTTTTACAATCTCACTAGGGTAAACATGAGATGTGTGTTACTATGACATGACCTAACCTCCAAGCTCTAGTTATGGAAGTGGGGCTGACAAACTGGAAAATAAATCACAGGGATTATAGACCATGTAGAAGCTTGTAAGCCACCCCAGGTGATCAATCCCTGAGCTAGTACTCTTTTTCACAGATTTTACTTGACAAACGCACCCTTGACACTATGTGCATGTGGTTGGAAGGCTATAACTATATGCACAAGCCTGGCTGCAAGTAGTTATGACCCAAAATCCACAGTTCATAACATGTGGTCGCGATATCTCTGCCACTTTTTCAGGAAAGCCTCCATACCACTATCCATAGATGTCTGTAAATTTCTATAATCATTATGAAGATGAAAACAATGCCAAACATTCAAACTTGAACAAGATCTTAACAACGACTTGCCTAGTACATAACAAACATTTCATCAAAAATATGGTAAACATGAAAGCTATAGGTCATGAATGCATATCTGATCATAAAGTTCTGAATTTCATATAAGAATCACCAAGAAGGCTCCAATCCCTCTCTAACTAGCTACAACAACACTTCTTAGTCCATTCATTCAACAACTATCCAGTAACTTAACAAATCATGAAAAAAAGACATAGTTAGAGCACATCATATAACCAACTAATAACCAGAATAAAGACCATAAAAAATCAAACATAATGTCAACATGATAACCAGTACAAGTGCTCATATATTAAAATAGGAAAATAACTCATATTAACATATGAAAATGCCAACCAAGCCAAGGACTTCCACGTACCACTCGACCATAGATTGGGATGAACCAAATCTCTCTTTCAACCAGTCATCCCCATGCCATATTCCAAGAATGAATGTGGGATCATATGGATTAAACCAAAATAAAACCAATAAGGGCTTCTAAAGGTAGATTATTCTCTACCTAAGTTATCCATGGCTCCAGGAACTAGTAACTCAACCCACAACCTCCATGGAATCTGAGCAGTTTGACGGATATAGAGAATTTGTCCCAACCCCAAAACTCTAGGTACTAGTAATTCAACCCATAGACTTTAGTGAAACCCACATTGTTTCGAGGCTCTAGAGCATTTGTCCCAACCCACAGGCTCTAGGGACTAGTAACTACCCCCACAAATAATTTGTTCAAACCCAAAACCTTAGGAAATGAGAGAACTTTAAGAAACCAAATTGGGAACCCACTACACCATGGCTATCTAGGAAATGGCAAGGCAAGGCCGAAACCTCTTTCAATCCAGGAAAATATCCGTGCCAATGAAATAACATAACCGAGGAACCACATGTATCATACATTCAAAAATTAGTAAGTAGATCATACATGCAACCTGTTACCTGCAAAGTAAGTCTGTTGTAGTTATTGATCCAACTGTCTACTTGTGCTTCCTTGCTTGCTTTCTCCAAACCCAAGTGAATGCTAGTGTGCTCCATGGATGCTCCAAAAATTCTCTAAGTGTGCAATAATGTATGAGAGAGGGATAATTAAAGGAGAGCTCAACTCAAAAATTTCAAAAGGTTTTCAATTGATTCCCTGATGTATTTTTATTATTGGTGTCTCCTTTTTCTTCATTTTCCATTACTTTTCCTCTGATTCCCCTTGCATGCAAATTTGTGTCTCTTCACCTTCCTTTTCTCCTATTTTCATTTATTTCTCATAATTAAATTCCATTTATTGCCTCTTCACCTTCCTTTACCAATGCCTTCACTAATTTCCATAGCCATTAAAGTGATGCCCACTAAAGTGTTTCATGCACCATTCAGGTTGGAATACACATCCCATGAAATTGGTTTTATTTTATTTACATGGAAAATAAACCAAGAGTTGTTACACTCTTTGATTCTTCACCTTTCTCTCTTCTTCCCTATCTCTCTCTTTTTATCTCCCCTTGTTTCGGGAAGTTTTAGTGTCTTTGGATAAATGCCTAATCCCCTAGACTAGTAGCTAAGTCTAGAACAACAATGCAAAGAATTTTCTACTTTTTCTATAACCAATAGATTAAATAAGACAGTAAAGACACCTACCGTAGCTTTCTCTTACTCCTTATCTCCCTTGACCAATTCTGCCACTCCTTCCCGTACTTAATCTGCTTGAAAAGTACCTGCACATAGACAGAAGACAAAAACCGATCAAAGCATATGATAATGATATATTGAATAAACATAGAATGGAATCAGGTACATAATACACATATGAAAGCATCAATGAATAGTACAAACATATGGAAAAATCTTTGAACACTTTATTAGTAAAAGGAAGAGTTACAACCCAATTTTCTTGATTCAATGTCACTCCTCCAGTTGAATCCCATCCTCTCCTCATAACAAGCAAGACATTTTGACATCATTCCAATACTTGAAACCAACTCAAGTCTCATACTAACAACATCTCCTTATAATTCAACGATTTCCAGCCCCTGATCACTTAGATGAGTGGTCTTTTTGTAGGTGAATGAAGGAATTTATGCCATAAATGGTGATAATGAATGCCCTCCCAAACTTAGGATTTAGTTCCATGGAGGAAGGGATAAAGGGATTGATGTTCCTTAAGTCCCTACCTCATCCAAATTCGAGCTCAAAGGAGTAGATAAACTTGGGAAACTTCTAGATGCATCCAATGGATAAGAATATTCCCAAACCCCAATGTAATTTCACTCAAATTTGCCCAACGCAGGCTAGAGATGGTTCAAGTGCACTACATAGCACCCTAGCAATGTACTGGACTGCACTGCAGAGCACCCTAATGAAGGCCTACTTCTGCTGATCTTCTTAGAGACAATTTTTGGATGATTTCATTCATAGAAATTCTTGGGAAGCTAGGCATTCTGATGGTTGACTTCTTTAGGGCATGTAACAATTAAATTAGGGTTTGATGGGCCCTAAAGCACTGATCTATAAGATGGGAGTGATGTGCCCAAATGGATCTGTAACAGTTTCCCCCTAAAGCATGAAGTCGAAAATATGTATGTCGAGTGAAATGCTTTACTATGTGGAGAGGAGGTTTCGAAGTGGAAGGTGAACTGCATCAATTACAATACATATATCATGATAATTTGATTTTTTCTCATGAACTACTGAGGGAAGGCATACCCATGCTCAGCATATAAACTTTCATTACATGTACATAAATTAGATAGTCGTCTACAGATATAGACTCATGTTTCTACAAATATAGACCCATGATTAGGATGACCATCTATGTAAAGCCATCGTACAAATGATTTAGTACTCCTGAAAATATCGTAGCCTGAATGGATGGAACTAGATCCGGGGTCTTCAATCCTCTTCAATCTTTCGCTCAAGTACAAGTCTAACCATGTGAATAGATGATATGAAGTCGAACATGGGAAGACATCGTTTGATTACCAGCCAATGATGTAAGCTGTTAATAGACGCGAGAGGAATTTCCGATAATGATAATTACCCTCAAGGTACTACTGTACATTTCACATGGTGTGAATAAATGATTTGATGTCAAACACCATACAAATTCTTTCGATTGAAGGCCAGTGATGTCAAGCTATCGCTGGAAGCGAGAAACCTACCATTGATGTATGTAAGCCTCAAGGTACTGAAGGGGTGTTTCTAAGTCAACTTCTTGGATAATGTGCTGATGTCAACAAGAAGTGACTCATCGCAGGAGGGCCTTGATGTATCCCACATCAATGACATGAAATGAGGTAAATGATTTTGGAGATGAAAAATCGACTGACGATGAAAGGTTCAGGAATGGCGGTCATGAAAATGAAGGTTTACGGTATTGCAAAGGATGAAGTTTGAACCGAATGAATTCTCTTGAACATGTCGGTGACACTAAAATGAATTGGTTTCATTGACCCACAACAAAGTAATGGATGGTATGATAGACCAACGGTGTGGTAACCATCAAGCTGAATAACCCAACCCACATAGTCACGGTGAAGAGGTGAAAGTGTCATGTTCAAGAGCGACTTGCTACCATAAAGAGTTTCCCCTTTTTCCAATTTTCCCCAGTCATTACTGACTAGTATCTCTTTATTTTTATCAAGCTTGAGGAGGATAACATATGCTTGCTATATAATTTCACCCTTCAGGTGAATCCATCGCTATTTGATGCTTTAACGAGTCTAGCGAAGGTGAAACTCGATCTTGTCTATATGGATGAGTTTGTCGCTATTTGATGTTTTTAACGAGTTTAACAACAAAGATAACTCGGTCCTTTTCATTTTTAGAGAGTTTGAAAAGGGACAAAAATAAAACTCCACAATTTATTTTTCATAAATTAATCTCTCAAGCCCGAAAAAGCATAAAATAATACAAGAGATATATCAATTCCAATCCATTAACGAGCTGGAAAGGACAAGTTCTCGACAATCTTTTCATATTTAGAGAGTCTGAAAAGAGCTTGAAAAAGAATCCAATTCGAGGAAAAAGTGGTGTCTAGGATAGCAACTGGTTCCGGTGGTGTTGTAACTTCTCAAAACATGTTGATTTATGTGAAGAGGCTGGCTAATAATACCACTCATTGCAACTGTTCCTCAAAAAGGGTAAAACAACCAAGTGAAAGCGTATGATCGGCCAAAGGGATGGTGGCGATGGGATGAAAACAACCAAGGCTCATCTAACAAAAAAGCCTGATAGAATGGAAATCACAATGGTTAAAATGGAAATGGGTTCATTTTTACACAAGCTTGAACCATAGGGAACTATGCTTGGATTCAGTTTCATGTTTAGACAAGCTTAAAACGAAGAACTATGCTTGAATTCAGTTTCATTTTTACACAAGATTGAAATGAAGAATTATGCTTGAGATTGGTTTACATGCCCCCAACATGATAAAAGGGAGAGTCTCCTGTAACCAGATGGAAGTCACTGCGGTGAAGCAGGACGGTTATCCAACACCTTTTTGGCTTCATCCAGATAGGGACAAAGGTGAATGGGGTGATTCCCTTCACATAACCTACAGGGAAACTTAACTTTACCACTAGGTGCATGCCCCCAAAGCTTCATTACATTCACCTAAGTAGACTACTCATGGCTATCAAGTGGATGGAATGAAGGTTCATTTACGAGATCAAGTGAAAGACTCGATTGGGATTTTATGAGATCTAATCAAAGACCCGGCTTGGAACTTTGCTCCAAGGTACCTTGTTTCATTTTTTAATGAGCTTGACACAAGACAAGGAACTATGCTCAAATTTCTTGTTTCATTTTTTAACGAGCTTGACACAAGACAAGGAACAATGCTCATAGGATTTGTTTCATTTTTTAACGAGGTTGACACAAGACAAGGAACTGTCCTCGTATTCCTTGGTTTCATCTTTTAACGAGGTTGAAACAAGACAAAGAACTATCCTCATTAACTTGTTTCATATTTTAATGAGGTTGACATAGGACAAGGAACTATCCTTATTGACCTGTTTCATTTTTTAATGAGGTTGACACAACAAAAGAACTATCCTCATAAATTTTGTTTCATTTTTTAACGAGGTCGACACAAGAAAAGGAACTATCCTCATGGGCCTGTTTCATTTTTTAACGAGGTTCAAACAGTAAAAGAACTATCCTCATGGGAGTTGTTTCATTTTTTTAATGGGCTTGACATAGTAAAAGAACTATCCTCATACTCCTTGGTTTCATTTTTTTAATGAGGTTGACACAAGACAAGGAATTGCCCTTGTACCCTTTGTTTCATTTTTTTAATGACATTGACACAAGACAAGGAACAATCCTCATGGGAATTGTTTCATTTTTTACTTAGGTTGACACAGTAAAAGAACCATCCTCGTAACCTGGATCACAACTCATAAGAAGTAATGAAGGAGATATCTGGTTCCAATGCCCCCAGTACATGATGTACAACATCACCAAATTGATCATCAGTTGATGTATGTACGGAACAGGTTGCCACATAATTAACCCATGGCAGGGATGATACCATTGGTACAAAAGGACCAATTAGGGAAGATGGTTGACTGGAAGCCATATTTGGACTGGGAAATGAAAGCTGGTCAACGGTGACAATTACGCCTTCATCCAGGAAACAAATCACTCTAAAGAGTGTTGAAATAATAGCTCCCATGTCATAAACATAGTTGCGCCCTAGAAGTAAACTATAATCTAAATTTCCTGGGACTACCATCACGTTCAGATAAATTATTTTTCCTCCCAAAGTAATAGGTAACTAAGGGAGGATCCCTAATGGTTGATTGGTTCCTCTGTTAAAATCCAATAGATTCTAGGTAACTGGCACAAGCGGTGGTGAACCGAGCGCTTGCCAAGAAGTTGAGGAAAGGATGCTCACTAATGCACCTTCATCTATAATAGTGCCAGATACAATCATATTACAAACTTGTACTATGGTCTGGAAAGGCACATAAGAAGGAACACATAATCCTATTAGTCGATTCCAATCAAAGGAAGTGACTAGACTACTTGGAGGGGGTACCGCAGAAATGGGAGAATTAACCCCTTGAATTATGAGAACTGGAGTATTTTCCTCCTGTCTTGATGTAACAGGAGGATTGCCCCCAATCTCATTAGAATCTGAAGAAACAAAAAGAACTTGAGTGGTATCATATTCACTCTCTGCGGGAAAGGTACGATTTGTTGAAGGTGAAATCGGGTCAACTGTTACCTCAACTTGTTGATTTGGGTAGGGTATAGATTCATAGGATTCACTTTCAGAGAGAGTGGTTTCGACCGACTGTTGATTTTTGTCAGTCAATCATCAACTAGTGAAGGATTTAGGGAGAGTTTCCTGTAACCAGATGGAAGTCGTTGCGGCGAAGCAGGACGATTATCCAACACTTTTTTGGCTTCATCCAGATAGGGACAAAGGTGAATGGGGTGATTACCTTCACATAACCTACATGGAAACTTAACTCTACCCTTATTTCCATAAACTTTACTACCACTAGTTGATGGTGTGTCACCAACATGATCTCCAGAAGTTGATGACACAGGATGATGTGAACGGGAAGACCATTCTTCTAAGATATGAGGAATGTCAGGACAATTTCGAAGAATATGGTCTCCCGTACAAAGTTTTCATGGATATCGAACTTTGTGAGGCTTAACGCACAATTTCTCATCAGATGTTGCATTCAAAGCAATGGTTGCTTGGTTTCCCCTCTGCCGAATTTGCTTCTTATTATTCTTATTCCCTTTCTTCTTCTTCTTAGCCACCTGGTTACTAGTACCAATACTTTCACCAAGCGAAGAGGAAGAAGGGGAGGAAGAAACAACCGAGGAAGAAGGCAAAGGGCCAACTTTAGGATCAATTAGAGGTTGATTTTGTCCAGTTGGAGGACTACTCAATTGCGAAGAAATCACGACATTTTGAACCAAAGAGGTTGAAAAGAACCATACTAGCAAGCCAATGGTAAATCCTAAAAGGGACAATGTAGCCTTATATGGAGCACCAATATTTCCAAAAGGCAGAAAAGGACTAGGATTCCCATCAAAAGGAATTCCTTGATCAGTGGACTCCAGATTTGTCGCCATATGTTTCAACCTAAAATCAACTAAGGAGTGACCATGGAGGATTTTATCCATGGTCAATTAATTTTATTTTAATCAAAGTAACATAACAAAACAAAAGAGGGATGATCTAGGAAAAAGGTTGACCAAGCAACTGTGAACTGCATAATAACTCCCGGTGAACTGAGAAGTACAGGCAGGCAATCTCCCCGAATGTTGTGTTCAGTGTATCACAATTTACAAGGTGACCGACTTAGTTACCTAAGGATGGATAGAAACCTAGTGTTTTCCTCCCATATATACCTGAAAGTATGTGGAGGCCCAATCTGTATAAGCGTTGTCTAATGCAAAACCACACAATGAGAGCATTCCCATATACTTTACATATTGTAACACCGCCGTATATACCCGAAGGTGCGTGGATGAGCTATGATATACTCATGTACGTGGAATGAGGTATCACACTTGGAATGTATTGCAGACAAGTTAGCAACAACTACTTTGTTTTATGACGCCGGAACACGTCTCTAGCCTAGACCTCCAAATGTTTTTCGTTAGGTGACAATGCTCTATTAGGTAAATTCGAATAAATTTTAAGTTGATATTCTTTAGAATTTGCCTTTTGAGGTTCACCACGTGATGTATGTATGCAATTCATAAAATGAAACTAATATGATAAGCATTCTTTCCATTCAATTAAACAATGAAAATCCTTAGCTAGTAGGGATAGAGCAATTAGATTTTTTACAAAGAGAAAAGAGCACATATAATGCAATTTCCTTAGCTATTCCTTTCAATAATTCACAAAATACAACATCTATAATGCAAAATTCATGTATTTCTTTTCAATTTCCCTTAATGTGAATGAACAAAAAGGAAAACTAATGCACAATCTCAATCTTTTCATAAAAATGACAATTTTGTGACAATTTCTTTTCATGGAAAGGAAGACTTTATGACACTTTCATTTTCAAAGAAATTAGGAATTACGACACTTTCAATGAAAATACTAAGCATATGCACACATCAATTAATCGATCTTTCACGAATGAGGACTTTATGACAATTCAATTTTCGAAGGAAAATACGATTTTACGACACTTTCTTTCAACAAAGATCAATCAACCAAAAACACTAACTTTCGACTATTGATTGAAAATGAAAATGTAAATACATAAGAAACATTTATCAATCCTAGTCTAAGTAGGTCCAATTAAGGAGATGAAAACCTATTTTCTGACACATGAAATCCATTTACAATCAACAAACAGGCAATCAGAAGAATTTTGGCTAAAAGTTTAATTCCAAGGGTGGAAATCCCACCCTAGGAAGATCAACGCAGGCCAAAGAGGGAGTAACTACACTGTAGTGCACTGTCTCTAACTGGAGGGTGCATTGCAGTGCACTGTCTCTAAGGCTAGCCTACGGTGATTCCTCTGAGGTCACTCAAGAGTCATCTAACCTAAAATCTTGCCCAAAATTTGATGCAAAAGGCTAAATTACAACAAGTAAAGTATGTCAAGTTGTCTAAGGAGGTGGATTAGCTACTAGGAAAGATGATTCACTCCCCAGTGGAGTCACCAATTTGTTTTGGGAAGTTTTAGTGTCTTTAGATAAACGCCTAATCCCCTAGACTAGTAGCTAAGTCTAGAGCAACAGTGCAAAGCATTCTCTACTTTTTCTATAACCAATAGATGAAATAAGACAGTAAAGAAGCCTACCTTTAGCTTTTGCTTACTCCTTATCTCCCTTGACCAATTATGCCGCTACTTTTACATTGTCTAATCAAAAAACCATTTTCTTTCTTATATAGGATTTTCGGGCAGAGATCAAACCACAACGTACATACACCATGATCAACCTTTCAATGGAAAAGAGTGTCATACATGAGGATCATGTACTAGAAGAGGACTGCAAGGTAACCACTACAACAGTGTCGACAAGTGCACGATGTAAAGAAAACTCTAATGCTATTTTTATTAATGAATCATAACAAAAAATATCAATTTAACATTTCTTTCTTCTTATAGCTAATGATCCACCCCTAATGAATCAACCTCAACAATGTCATGAGTACATGACCAAACCATCAAAAAGAAAGAAAAAGAAATGATTGTACTAATTATATCATTATAAAAATCAAATACCATATTATCAAAACATATTTTTCATGATAAATTTTTTTGAGATGAAGTATTTTGTGTATATGATTAAGGAATGAATGAATGAATGTTGTATGTTAATAAATAATTGCTAGATGTTTCTTTATGAATATGACCTTGTTTCATATTATGTAAACAATTTTTTTATGATAAAATTTATTATGATGAAATATTTTGTGGATTTACGAATGAATGAACGAATGAATGCTTGCCATTTTTTTTTTGTATATTAATGTCTTTCTTTCAATTATTTCCTATATAGTAGATAAATTGGGTACTAGGTATTGAGAGTGATGTGAGGGGGGCGAGGGGTGGGGGGGTGATGTCATGAGTACATGACCAGACCATCAAAAAGAAAGAAAAAGAAATGATTGTACTAATTATATCATTATAAAAATCAAATACCATATTATCAAAACATATTTTTCATGATAATTTTTTTTGAGATGAATTATTTTTTGTATATGATTAATGAATGAATGAATGAATGTTGTATGTTAATAAATAATTGCTAGATGTTTCTTTATGAATATGACCTTGTTTCATATTATGTAAACAATTTTTTTATGATAAAATTTATTAAGATGAAATATTTTGTGGATTTACGAATGAATGAATGCTTGCCATTTTTTTTGTATATTAATGTCTTTCTTTCAATTATTTCCTATATAGTAGATAAATTGGGTATTAGGCATTGAGAGTGATGTGAGAGGCGGGGGGGTGTTGGCGCATGAGAGCTTCCACCTTCACGTGGTTGGCCCTGTTCAATAGAGAATAAATTAGGATTTGGATAATCTTGGAGCAAAACACCCTCGATCCAACAAAGAAACAACAAATTCAATGTTGACTTCGTTGTTACTTCGTCGAGTGGAGGGAGGTTTGCTCCAATATTAAACTACTCCAAAAATTTATTATCAAAACCAAGAGGAGCCCATTCAGGTATTCATGCATGCAAGTACTTATTATTATTATTTATTCATGCAATTAAATTTAATATTTGGTCAAATTTAATCTAAGTTTGCCTCATTGGTCTCGTGAATATGAGTAGGAAAATTAGTACCAATTCAGATGTTGAAGTGGAATAACTATTTGAATAAAGTAGCTCAAAATGGTAAGGGTTTAGTTGAGACATCAAAATTTGTTTGATATTTATGTTGTATGTCTTGGCTGAGTGGGAGTTACATAAATATTAATAAGAAATAAGAAACTTTTCCATGAAAAAAATCATGTAGTATTTGTCTTTCTTTAACCATTGTGTTTGTATTTGAGTGAAAGACCATAAATGATCATTTTTCATGTAGGGAAGTAGGAAAAAATCTTACTCTATTAATTGGGCATAAGGCCTTGGTATGATTTTTCTTCTATTTTATTAATTATTTATCTCATATAACTTCCCCTACCTCCTTTTTTTTTAAGGTACTTTCATTCACATATCTGGATTTGAGAGTTAACTAGAGTTGGAGTCATATACGTGAAAAAAATTCATTGAAGTACTCCTCAACTTTATCCCACCAAGTGCTTGGATACCGAGTGTGTGATTTAATTTTGGGTTGCATTTGATTTCAAGCAATTTTTTATTTCTACGTTGCAAATATTCTAAGACCATAGACCCAAATTATCTTCTTATCAACTTCAAATGAGACTTCCAAGACCACAGACCCAAACACCAACACACCATGATCACTTGAAGGGTTGGCCAACCTGATTAATTAGTGGACTCTGTTAGGTTCATATAATAATAGGGGTCATAATTTTGAATTGGCTATGATTAGTCTTGTAATATTGTATATACTTTTTCTTTTTGCAAAATGTTTTCCCATATTAAAAATAAAAAATGTAAAGAGGGTAAGTCCTAAAAAAAAATCAAAGGACTAAAAGAAAAGGATAAAAAAAGAAAATAAAATATGAGCCCCACCAAAAAGAGATAAAAAATAGATTCTGAAAGTGATGCAAATTCAAATGCCACTACTTTTACTTTGTTTTGCAAATAAGATTGTGTGCAGCGTGTCAAAATGCTTCAATTCATGATGATCAAACCATTTAATCTTGATTCATTCATGCTTTAAATTTCATGTTTATAGATAGAGAATGAAGATCCAACCAAACTGTTTAACCTTGGTCGATCAGTAGTTAGGTAGAGAATAATAAGGAGATCATCAATTTAATTGAGCCCTTGGAAGTTATAAGGTTAGAATTAGATAGTTTGCTTATTAAATAAAAAGAATCAAGGGTCAGCAAGCTGAAATGCACCCAATAAATGAAGAGAAAATTCTAGGGTAAATAAAGGGTAGGTACAAAAGGTTTTGGAGTGCACAAGGTTGCAAGCTCAAATGCACCTTCATTATGCTTAATCCTATGTTTCATGTGTAGGAGGAACTGGCAAAGGAAAGAGGACATTCACAAAAGTTGTGTAGTACTTTGGGTATTTACCCTAAACAAGTTCTATATGATTTTAGGTCTAAATACTAAAGTTTATTCACTAATTTCCCCTCATTTCATTAAAACCCTTACGTAACTAACTTTGCCTCCATTACTCCTTCATTACTTTTCATTCACTAATTTCCCCTTCTTGATTCCAAAGGACCTTTCCCTTTCAATTCCTCTCATTTTAACACATTCCCATTGTAAAAATAACCATTTCCCTTCATTTTAACCCTTTTACCATTTATTTCATACCTTTCCCTAGACATTACCCTTTAAAAATCATTCCCCCCTTATTAATTTCCCTTTTTCCTTTAGAAACCCACTAAACCCCCTTATCCTAAGTTTGAATAATGTATCAGGGCCCCATCCAAAAAACCCTCAATGATACCCTTTTTTAACTTAACCCTTACATTAATCTAACCTATCATCTGATTTTATACATTTAACCCCCCATTTTATAAATCCTAACCCTTACTAAACATTTGAAATATATTAAACTCGCCGCATTATTAAAAACTCGACCCCATTTCCCACTCACCCCTCGCAACTCTGTCACGCGATAGCCCTCTGATCAAACACTCCTAGATCCGACGGCCCATATCCATATTGTGTGATCCCATCATTCGATAGTTAAAATCTCAAAAAGCATGCGAGATTCACGGTTTTTCCCGAGCGCTCTTTTGCTACGTGGCATCCCCATGTTATATCACGTTCTCTAAGAAAATACCGCCCATCACTCAAAAGCAGTGTGATATGCCATAAAACTACCTCCCCACGTAAATGGAAACCACCCATTGTTCACACTTTAACTTCGCGCCCAAAGGTTAACAGCTGTCGATTAGAAACAAAAAGGCCCCCTTTTCTCTCTTTTTACTATTATTTCCTTGCGAACACCTTTACAAAAAAATTATGAACCCTGAAGCTCTGCTCAACCATTTTAACCTCACTTGCAACTAGAAGACGCGATAGACTTCAAATTTGAAGTAGCACACATACAGTTCAAGCCTCAGAAACCTCCGCTACTATCACTAAACCCTGTCTGCACACCTAATCGTCGTTTTTCCATGTATTCTTGAAAGAACCAGAACAACCCTCTATTTAAACTCTGCAAAGTAATTATAAATTTTTAATTAATTGAAATTAATTAAAAAACCTTCCCAAGCTAAAAGAAACCCACTCTGCATCCAAAATCCATTTTCTGCACACTGTATTCACCCTTCCCACTGTTCCAGAACTCCTAACCCTACTCCTAAAGCTAGAGAAAAGTAATTCAATAAAATAAACCAAATTATGTCTTCCCAAAGCATTCTAAATGAGGAACCCTTGCAAACCCCTTACCTGGATGTTGACCACCTCCCATTGGCTGACAGAGATTTCTAAATTAAAGACACAACTTCCCCTAGCCATCTATTGAAACTCCACTGTTGGAGTAAAGACAAATTCCTGAACCAAAATGATGATATTCATCTATGGGAATCCAATTTTCCCAAATACTTGTTCCCATAGGTATACCAGTTCCCTGAAATCATCCATCTATGCCAAAATTGTTATATCCCAAGCCAAAGAGCCATAGTCTCTCCTAACTAGCAGATTTTGTTTACAATCACTGCAGAGTCAATAAACCAAATGTTGCAGATCCAGCCAAACCCAAATCAAGCCCCATTTTCCATTGAATACCTACTTGAACTCTATTTGAAGCTGGACCTTCCAAAGAAGACTCAAATCTTTCACACTTTCATCCTAGAAGAGTCTCATACTCCTACAGACAGTCCTCCATACTCTTCCACCATTTTCTCCAAGAGGGTTAGACAAATTGTCACCATGCTCTCTTGTATTCTAGGATACACCATAGATGAGCATGTAGATGAGCCTATTCTTGCTTTCCTCTATATTTTTTGCCTAGGCAAGCCTCTAGCTGTAATTTTCAATTTTTCCCAGTAATTGGCAGACATGATCCATGATCAATTGATCAGATTGCCAAATGAAAGAGTATTCAAATAATCTTCAGTATTATTCCACGTGTTCTTTTATTTCTAATCAGATAAGTTTCCATTCAACATCCAAAATTTGGACACTAAGTTCCATCCCAGATTAATCATCTTTTGGACACGCTTAATCCAAAAGTATTCCACTATTTTTAGTTACAAAGAGTTCATTTATTCCTTTGTGCATCTAGTTGTAAATATGCTAACCAGTAGCAATCAACCCATGATTGGTGATGAGATAAAAAGAGGTTGTAGTTGTCTAAGAACAGTAGAATAGGATATTGGTATCTATACCAGGATCAAATTGACATTAGAATATATTGATGCCATCTCACTCCGTATAAGCTTCCCAAATATCTTCCCATGAGGATATTTGCATTAGAATATATCAGGAAGATTATAAACTCAGATGATGTGAATTTCCTATCAGCTAGGAAGAAAACATAGTTCAAGATAATAAAAACCGGCTTGATCCTTTTATCTATAATAATAGTGAGTTTGGAGAAGAAGAAGAGAAGCATTTACAGGAAATGAAGTTTAGCAGCAGTTTTAAATGGCAATATGACCCTTTAGGAGTCATAAACAAACTAAGGCTCAAATTCAAATTAAGCCCTTTTATGCATGAGTCTAGTGTAGACATTGAGAAATATGCCAAAAAGTCAGAATGGTTGGAAAATACCTTGATAGATATGGAGAAACAGATGGATACTAGCTCCTTTATGCATACTCTAGCCCTACAGGACAAAAGTACAAAGAGGACTGCGGAAGTAGGTTCTTGTTCAAGCATAGATATAACACATGATAGATTTGAAATCATGTACAGGAAGAAGCCCAAGCTAAATCTTGTTAATGAGAAAGAAGAGCAAGCAGAGATAGTTTGGACGGTTGAAACACTTCAAATCATTGATAGAGAAACAATGGTCAAAGAAAATACAAATCCCTTAGTTTCGGAGGAAACTCATCAACCTTCCACCTCTAATACTGAAAGCATTCAAGAACAACTTAGCATAGAGGTTCCTTCATAAGGAAAAGGACATAAAGGAGAAGTATAAAGAGATCAAATTAAGGAATGAGGAATTAAAGGCTTAAACATATGCCCAGTATTTCAAACAGACACCTAGCAATCAGAATATGTTGAGGTCAACTTTTGACATTAAAACTAGTAAAATGAAAATGACCTTTTTGCAGCCTACAGTCCAATAGCCTAAATCATCAGCAGACTACAGGAAAACAGAATTTGAAGTTTTGGCCAGGGATGTTCACCCTATTGATCAAATTGAATTTCATAAGGAGACAGGAGAAATGATCTACTCAACGATGACAAACAAGGCCATGAGTGTTCAGAAAATTCAAAATTATCTAGACAATATCACAACATAGTTTAAACTAGAGAAAGAATCATCACATGCAAAGGATAATAGAATCAAGTCACTAGAAGACTTGGTTATTGAGATTGGATATAATCCAAATGACATCAAGGCTGTAGAAAAGCTCATAAAGAAGAAAAATGAAGACATTGTTGCACTAAAGAAACAACTGAAGTTGCCTCCTTATAAACATCCACAAACTAAGGAGGTTCTAGAGAGCCAAAGCCAGAAAGATGAAATGATGGACCTGATTCTCCAATTAAATGCTCAATTAAAAAAATGGAGAATGAATTGGACAATTTAATACAGCTGAAACAAGCCAGCATTGAGACAACCACTCCCACTGTTATTCCTACAGTTACTACAACAATTCCTTCAACTTTGGAAACTTCCTTGGCCCCAAAAACTCTACCAGCTACAACACTTCCAACTGCAACAGTGACTACATTAGTAACAAGTTCAACAACAGCAGCAACCCATCCTAGTGATGAAGCAACTAAACTAAAATAGACTAAAGGAACAAATCAAAAGTCTAGAGGATGAGAAGAAATTGGCTCAAATTATGCATAAGAATGAAGTCCAAAAGTCAAACAGGTTGAATGAAAAGATTGGGAAGCTGGAAAAAGAATTAACACTGAAAGAGCCACTAGCCCAAGAAAAACAAATTTTATGGGTCAATATAATTGACTCAATCAATGATATTTGGCCATCTATATAGGTGATCTTTGAACAAAATGATTTAGTCAAAGAGGCTGGTGAATCAATTCAAAGGGTTAAGGCCGAACTTGGAAACATGCCAGAAGAAGCCTCTAGAATAATATAGTTCCTTAACTAAAAGAATAAATATGAATTGCAAGAGCTTGGATTAGCTAACAGAACTGGCACTATACTAGAGGTGAAGAAGGTAATCACCAAGAGAAACCTGATGATGCAGCTTGAGGACAAATGGCAAACAATGAAGCTAGCTATAGGTAGGTTCATGGTCAAATTTAATGCTTTCAGGCAGAAAGGTCTACCTAATCTACTGGTAATTAATGACAAGGTAATGCCACATGAAGACTGTGACAAGAGACTCAAAGAAGTGGAAAATGAACAAGCCAACAGTTCCTCCATGAAAGGGATGCCTACAAGAAAAGTCCTTTACCAGGCCTTTGAGAACCTCTTTTACCTCCAGCATGAGATAAAACATATTTTTGTAAACAAACCCACCTTTTCAAAATATAAAGAAGTTGGTGAAATCTATAGAATAATGGTAAATATTAAATTACCAAATACAGAGACTTGGGAAAAGTTAAATGATTTAGTGTAAAAAATGTAAGGTAAAAAATGAATACAGAGAAACGAAAGTAAAACAATAGATCAGCTAAGTCAAAGAGTATCAGATGAAAGAGTATCAGTCAAAAGGCAAAGTAAAATAACAACCAGCATAGAGCAACAACAAAGGAGAGAAAGCAACAAAAGATCAAAGTATAAAAAAACAAAATCAGTAAAAGAAGGGATAGCTAGCCCTTTAGTTTCCTAGGTGTCTTTATCTTCTTGCATGAAGATATTTATTTTCCTTGAATAATTCCTCAAACAGTTTAGGATATTTTGTAACAATTTTTTGTATAAATACTTCATAATTCGAAGTATAGAGGGTGGATTTTTGAACATTTATATAGTTACATTGATCTGAAAACCCTGAGGGTTTATTGTAAAGATTTTCAAGTCAGTAGACTGGACTGAGTAATTAAGGCATTGCATTACAGGATTCATGTGTTAGGCCACTTCAGTGAAGTATCTTTCTTTTGCCAAATTGTCATTTAAATTAAGTATTTCATAAACATACATGTTTTTTCCAATTTGAGCGAAATAACTGGAATTTTATTACAAAATTTGTTGAAGTACACTCTGTCTTGAACAATTATTCATTTTAATGTTTTATTCTGATATCTAGAGTAGGGAATTCTTCATTGCTCCCTAGTTTCAATTGACCTCTTTCATTTCCCTCATTATACGGGTTGAGGAATCCTTAACTTCTCCTTGACCCCGATTGAAAAATCACTTCACCATCCAACCTAAAAGATCTTAATTTACTCAACTACCTCGCCCTATGAACACTATCTTCAAAACTTGATTCAGTCTTTTTTTCTTGACATTTGGACTCCATGGCCCAATGGTAAAAAGGACACTTACCTCTCCATCTAAATCATTGATTCCACCACCAAATCAAATCAAAAACTAACCAAGCTTAAATAACTAGCCTAAAATTAATTAATCCAACAAAGTTAAATCATTAAGAGAGAGCCCTCTCTGAGCATTAGGAAGGCTGGATCTTGATTTCAAAAGTAGGTTTGTGGTTACCTCTATTATTTCTTTCATGACAACCCTTGGGAAATTTTAGAGTGATAACATAGTGGCGACCATACTGGGGATTGAACCCAAAATCTCTGGTTTTGTAGACCAACTTCTTTAGAAAGATTATACAAAAATCAGATCTGATCTATGATGGTGGACAGTTATTAGACACACAAAGGTTAAAATCATCCACCTGGTTACTCCACATTAATTTCCAAATCAATCCAAGACTCCACTGGAGGAATGAACCTGTAAGATCAATATGGGAATATCAGGCTTATAACTTGGTTTATTATCCAAGACATCATGTTCTTTCTCATCAAGGTTTTTCAATATATATTGTATTTTAGAGAAGATCTTAGATAATTTTTTTATTATTTTCCTTTGAACATTGTAAATATATATTCTCCTTATCCATTTGAGCAACTTTTTTCTAAATCTTATGATGATCATTTTCCGACTGAGAAGCCTCAAACAATTAAGACTGATCTTAAAATTCTTGTACGTATTCCTGTACCATGTAAAGTTCCAGATAGGTATAAGCCACTCATTTTACCTCCTATATTCCATGATTTCCCTGACAATTATTACAAATATCTCCCTAATTTTGATGGAGAGAATGGTATCACTTCCCAAAGACATATACAAGGTTTTGAGAATTATCTGGACCCATTTGAGATTAATGAAGATGATGTTATTACCAGGATTTTCGCTCTTCCTTTGCAAAGAGTTGATTCAATAACCTACCTATTGCAATCATCTCAAATTTCCAACAGTTTGACAAATTTTTCCTTGATAGATGGATAATCAAATTCAATCTTTTTCAGATCATAGAAGAATATAATTAGTTGAAAAGACAACCAAATGAAACAGTATAACAATTTTCTGACCGATTTAATTAATTTTATTATTCAATGCTAGCAAATATAAGACCTCCTCCTGATTCATCTCTCTTGCATTATCCAAAAGCATTTGATCTAGAAATAGAATTCCAGCTAAGAGAAAGAAACCCAGAAACTCTTGAAAAGATGTAGAACATTGCAGTAGATGTAGAAGTTCATTTGCTGATTAAAAAGAAAAAGTTGAAAGCAAAAGCAGAGAAGAACAACATTGCAGAGGTAAAAATCGACATTTTGGTAAGAAAAATAGAGGAAATGATACAAAAGATCACCATGCAAGATAAATTTTTTGTGCAAGATCACCATGACCTATTTATTTCAGAAAAGAATAGGTTGATATCCATGAACAAATTCCTGCTAATTCCAACTACCATAGATCAAAAAATGGATTTACAGATCAATATGTGGAAGAGGAATCTACTGATCTAATGTGTATGTTTGATGACATTCCTTCTTTTAATGATTTGCCTAAGTATGATCAGTATGATGATAATTATGTTCTCCAATTTCAAGCTAACTTAACAAAGCAATCAGAAGCTAGTTTGGGAAATAAGGAAATTCAGTTTCACCAGCTTGAAAATAGTGATCAGCTTATTCATATCAACTATGAAAGTGAGGAAGAAAGTACAGAAAATTTGGAAATAAGTGAAGGTTCTTTGCCTCTTTGTTTTGCTTCATTTCAGTTCATCAAAGAAAACTTTAAAGCAATAAAAAATCAGTAGTCTTTTGGTATTGTTATTGATAACAAAGAAGACAATGAAACTCTTGATCAAGATTCTTTAGTTTCACAACTACAATTATCAAATTTCATTGAAACACCTGATCAAATGACACAAGAAAGTTCTATACCACTATGTTTTGAATCATTTCAGTTTTTAAAGGAAATGTGGTATAAAATCTCTAAAGAAAAGGATGAGCAGCTTGTAGAAATCTATGAAGTTCCATTCAAACCTATATGCAATAAGTTGCAGCAATCCTTCCAAGTTTTTTATGATCCAATAGCTGATATATTAGATGATGGATGCAATCAAAATTTTTCTCCATTAACTAACTATGAGATTCAGGATCAAGATGATAAAGGTTTCATCAGTCAAACATTTCAATCAGTAGAAATATCATCACAAAGCTTATCTGAAAATTTGCAGGGTGATAAAGATGAAAATGACATTTCAGTTTCAGGGCATGGAGGCCATCCAGAGAAATTGTACAGTTTCTTAAATCAGTTGAACATTAGTATATTTACCTTGGAAGATCCTTTTGTACAGTTTCTAGAGTCAACAAAGGAAATCAAGTATTTCTTTATCTTTTCATTTGTTGACAAATTTTTAATGGTTTTTAGAATCTCGGTTTTGATCACAAACATGCACATAAAACAAAATACATCAATCTTTATCATGCTTGAATGGTTGCATTGGCTATTTCATTTTACCTACTTAGCAGTTGGACAACTGATTAGAGTAAGTAGGTAGGATTTTAGTTTGATTAAATTCAGTTTTTCAACAACAAGTTTATTTCAAAAAAGATTTTAGCGCAACAGGTGTCATATTTTAGTTTGAAGAAAAGATTAAGATTTCAGTTCAAGATTTTCAGTCACAGAGATTATATAACAAATCATGTGCAAGCTTGGGATTATCCCAATCAATCAGGCCACTAGTCAATGATGTTCTTGACATCTGACAAGGAGATGCCATCCCCAAATGGAGCCACTATTAGGTTCCTATAATAATAAGGGTCATAATTTTGAATTGGCTATGATTAGTCTTGTAATATTGTACATACTTTTGCTTTTTTCAAAATGCTTTCCCATATTAAAAATAAAAAATGTAAAGAGGGTAAGTCCTAAAAGAAAAACCAAAGGACTAAAAGAAAAGGATCAAAAAAAAAAAATATGAACCCCACCAAAAAGAGATAAAAAAATAGATTATGAAAGTGATGCAAATTCAAATGCCACTACTTTTACTTTGTTTTGCAAATAAGATTGTGTGTAGCTTGTCAAAATGCCTCAATTCATGATGATCAAATAGTTTAATCTTGATTCATTCATGCTTTAAATTTCATGTTTATAGATAGAGAATGAATATCTAGCCAAACTATTTAACCTTGGTGGATCAATAGTTAGGTAGAGAATAATAAGGAGCTCATCAATTTAATATGAGCCCTTAGAAGTTATAAGGTTAGAATTAGATAGTTTTCTTATCAAAGAAAAATAAATCAAGGGTCAACAAGCTCAAATGCACCTTCATTATGCTTAATCATATGTTTCATGTGAAGGAGGAACTAGCAAAGGAAAGCAGACATTCACAAAAGTTGTGTAGTACTTTGGGTATTTACCCTAGACAAGTTCTATATGATTTTAGGCCTAGATACTAAAGTTCATTCACTAATTGCCCCTCATTTCACTCAAACCCTTATGTAACTAACTTTCCCTCCATTACCCCTTCATTTTTTTTCATTCACTAATTTCCCCTTCTTGATTCCAAAGGACCTTTCCCTTTCAATTCCTCTCATTTTAACACATTCCCATTGTAAAAATAACCCTTTCCCTTCATTTTAACCCTTTTACCCTTTATTTCATACCTTTCCCTAGACATTACCCTTTAAAAATCATTCCCCCCTTATTAATTTCCCTTTTCCCCTTAAAAACCCACTAACCCCCTTATCCTAAGTTTGAATAATGTATCGGGCCCCATCCAAAAACCGCCCCCGAGACCCTTTTTTAACTTAACCCTTACATTAATCTAACCAATAATCTCGTTTTATACATTTAACCCCCCATTTTATAAATCCCGACCCCATTTCCCACTCACCCCTTGTAACACCGTCACGCGATAGCCCTTCAATTAAACAATCCCATATCCCACCCAGCATATCCATATCGCACGCTCCCACGGTCTGTTAATTGAAATCTCAAAAGCACGCGAGATTCGCAGTTTTGCCTGAGCACTCTTTTGCTACATGGCATCCCCACGTTATATCACATGGTCTAAGAAAATACCACCCATCACTAAAAAGTAGTGCGATATGCCATAAAACTTTCTCCCCATGTAAATGGAAACCACCCACTGTTCAAACTTTAACTTCGTGCCCAAAGGTTAACCGCTCTCAGTTAAAAATGAGAAAGGCCCCCTTTTCACTCTTTTTACTATTATTTCCTTACGAACACCTCTGCAGACAAATTCTGAACCCCGAAGCTCTGCTCAACCATTTTAACCTCACCTGCAACTAGAAGACGTGACAGACTTCAAATTTCAAGCAACACACATACAATTCAAGCCTCAGAAACCTCCTCTCCTACCACAGAACCCGTCTACACACCTAATTGTCATTTTTCCAGGTATTCTTGAAAGAACCATAATGGCCCTCTACTTAAAATATGCACAGTAATTATAAAAGGTTAATTAATTAAAATTAATTAAAAAACCTTCCCAAGCTAAAAGAACCCCACTGTGCATCCAAAAAGCCATTTTTTGCACACTGTATTCAACCTTCCCACTATTCCAAAACTCCTAACCCTACTCGTAGAGCTAGAGAAAAATTAATTCAATAGAATAAACCAAATTATGGCTACCCAAAGCATTCTAAATGAGAAACCCCTGCAAACCCCTTACCTGGATGTTGACCTCCTTCCATTGGTTGTGTTGGGTCCCTATAATACTAGTGATTACCCCATTACTATTGTAGTTGTATCCCTTATTAATATTTTTGTGCCCCTATTGTCCCCATATTGTTATTATTGTGCCCCATAGAATCCCTCTATTGTTATTTTGTGGCTTTATATTATTATTGTTAGGTCGGCTGGGTTATATTGTGACTCCTTAGACTCCTAAATATAGAAAGGAGGTTTTTTCATTTGAATCATCCAAGAATTGCTCATTTATGTAATGTAAAGGAGGTTTCCCTCTTGAAGAGGCTGAATTCTAAGGCGTGGATCTCTCTTTTCTATCTTTTTGTGAGCTGGTTTCATAACATTTGGTATCAGAGTTTTAGATTCTATGGTTTCGCTGCTCCAAACAGGTCATCGTGGCATTTTTGCTATAACTTTATTTCTGCGGCGTTTCAGAAGCTAAAAAAAACCCATTTGAGAAGAAATCGCATTGAATCTCGGGTCTGAATTTTAGAGCTCTTTGCACTATATTTGCGGAGATATGAACTGAGGAAGTTGGTCTTTTTGCAGACTCCTGAATTACATTCCAAACAAGTGACCTGGGGAAAATCATCATAATTTTCTCTCTGAGAATCGGATTGAAATTTAGTAAGAAGTTACAGAAAGAGGACGGAATTTTGTTTCTTTTATATCTTTTTCAGATCTAAAGGTTGAAACAGTGACTCATGGCACGACATACAAATTCGCTCTACTGAACTAGTATATAATCAGGTCATCTTGGGAGATTGTGCATAACTCTTCCTTGGAGAATCCAACTTGGATCAGACTGGTGGCATCAGAAAGAGGACACAGAGGGTACTATAGGTCGTAATTTCAAAATTGGATGATCTGAAGTTGCAGAGATACATCAAATTCAATATCAAGCTTCTACAAAGTGAAAAAAGGTGTGTAGTTTTTTTAAATTTTTGAATAAGCTTGGTTTGAAAAATTAGTTTGAATCGGTAATTGATGCCCCGAGGAAAGAAAATGCAAAAACCTAGTAAGCAACCTGAAAGCTCTAGCATGACTTATGAAGAAGAGGAAGAAATGCAGCATGATATATCAAAATTACAAGACCAAGTGCAACAAGTGTCACTTGCACAAAAAGCAACAGAATCTAAGATGGATGGTTTAAGGAAAGATGTAGAAGCTAAGATGGATGATTTAAAGAAAGGTGTAGAAGCTAAGATGGATTGTTTAAAGAAAGGTGTAGAAGCTAAGATGGATGGCATGGAAGCTAAGATGAATGGCATGGACGCTAAAATTGATGGCATGGATGATAAGATGGAAGAATTGAAGATAAAAATGAATAAGTTTCTACAAGAAATGGTCACTAATTGTGAAAGGGTAGTAAAGGAAACTCACAATGAGAACAAAAGAAATGTTAATCATGATTCCATAGACTCTAATGTTGGATCAAAGACCCACCATATTCAAAAAATCGATATGAGGAAGTTTGATGGCAAGGATCCCGCAACATGGATATTACAGATGGAGAAATTTTTCGATCTCAATAATGTGAAAAACACACAAAAGGTACGTATTGCAACTTTATATTTGGAACCAAATCAGTTTGTATGGTATCAATGGCTTTGCTCTCGTAAACAAATTATCACTTGGGCAATTTTTATGGAAGAATTGACAGCACATTATGAGGATACAAAAAGCAACACTTTTTTTAGCCAATTGATAAGTCTCAAACAAAAGGGTTCAATAATGGAGCACATTGAGGAGTTCCAAAAATTGAACATAAGGGTAAAAATATTCCAAAGGAGCATAGGATTGATGTGTTCATAGGGACTTTAAAGGATAATATCCAACATGATGTTCGCCTTTGGGAACCTGATTCATTAGAGAAGGCATTCAGGTTAGCAAGAAAAATGGAAAGCAAAGTTATGGCAACTAGGAAGCATACCACTCACAACTATAAAGATGGAAGTGTTGTTGCCCCTAGTCTTCCACAACCTATAAGGTTGACACCACAACAATTGGAAGAAAAAAGAGCAAAAGGGCTTTGTTACAGTTGTGATAGCAAATACACTAAAGGTCATAAGTGTGCTGAGAAGAAATTATTCTACATAGATTGTGAAGAGGAAGAAGAAAAGGAGAAAGAAAGGTCAAAAGAAGAGGATATACTCCAGGAACAAAGCCTAGATAAAGAAGAAATGAATCCGACCATATCTTGTAATGCATTGGCAGGAATTACCACTCCTCAAACCATCAAGATAGAAGGACAAATCAAGAAGAAAAAGGTAATAGTGTTGATTGATTCAAGAAGTACCCACAATTTTATTCATTGTAAGGTGGCAAAAGAATTGAATTGCTTCTTATATCCAGCACCAGAGTGTCAAGTGATGGTTGCAAATGGAGGAACAATAAATTGCTCTAGAAAGTGCCATAATATCAAGCTATCCATGGGAGAATATGTATTGACTAGCCCAATGCTTTCCGTTCCAATGGGAGGTGCTGATGTTGTACTAGGAGTCCAATGGCTACAATCCTTGGGTACAATAGATTTTAATTTTCAATAACTTTTCATGAAATTTTTTGTGGAAGGAAAGGAAGTTGAATTAAGGGGTATTGCAGGGAAACCGGGAAAGATAATCAGCTCTAATGGTATGACAAAGCTTCTAAAAAAGGAACAAAGAGGTGTAATTGCACAATTATGTTCGCTAGATGTTTCAACATTGGAATCATCTATTTCTCCAGATCTCCAAAAAGTCTTGGACAATCATTCCAAGGTATTTGAGACTCCCAAAGGTCTCCCACCTATTCGTGATCATGATCATGCTATTCATCTGATTCCAGGAAGTGTTCCTCCAAACATCAGGCCGTACAAATATCCCTATGCCAAAAAGAGTGAAATTGAACGTATGGTTGCAGAAATCCTAGAGGCTGGTATAATTCAACCGAGTCAAAGTTCTTTCTCTGCTCCAGTAGTATTGGTGCACAAGAAGGATGGATCATGGCGCATGTGTCCAGATTATAGGGAGCTCAACAAGCTCACTATTAAAGATAAGTTTCCCATTCCTGTCATTGATGAATTACTGGATGAATTGCATGGATCAATTTACTTCACCAAGTTGGATCTTCGTTCAGGATATCATCAAATCAAAATGAAGACTAAAGACATTCCGAAAACAACATTTAGAACTCATGAGGGTCATTATGAATTTTTGGTCATGCCTTTTGGCCTTACCAATGCACCTTCAACATTTCAAGGTTTGATGAATTCCATTTTCAAACCATTCCTTAGAAAATTTGTGTTAGTATTTTTTGATGATATACTAATCTACAACAAGTCTTGGAAGGATCATGTTGAACATGTTGACAGGGTGCTACAACTATTGGAGGAGAAACAATTATATGCAAAGAGATCCAAATGTTTCTTTGGAGTACAAGAGGTAGAATATCTGGGTCATATTGTATCTCATGAAGGAGTTAAGGTAGACCCTAGAAAAATTAAAGCCATTAAGGAATGGAAAATCCCCACATCCATAAAGCATCTGCGAGGATCTCTCAGGTTGACAGGGTATTATCGGAAGTTTGTTAAGAATTATGGGAGAATAGCAGCACCTCTAACAACATTATTGAAGAAAGATGCATTTTCATGGACTCTAGAAGCAACAAAGGCCTTCGAGCATCTTAAAGGGGCAATGTGCCAAGCACCGGTCTTAGCTACACCAGACTTCACAAAAACCTTTATTGTGGAATGTGACGCTTCAGGAAACGGAATTGGTGTTGTTTTAATGCAAGATGAAAGACCCATTGCTTTCGAAAGTCGTCCAATCAAGGGAAAGTTTTTACACAAAGCTATTTATGAGAAGGAAATGTTGGCAATACTCCATGCACTTAAGAAATGGTGACGCTACCTAATGGGAAGACACTTCGAGGTAAAAACAGATCATGATAGCCTTAATACTTTTTAGAACAAATATTATCCTCTGAAGAGCAACAAAAGTGGGTCATAAAGATGTTGGGTTATGACTTTGAAATCATCTACAAAAAAGGGAAGCAAAATGTGGTGGCAGATGCACTCTCAAGAAAGGATGAGGATGTGGAAGCATTATTGTGCACCATTTCTATTATCCAACCAGAATGGATAAACGAAGCAAGGGGGGAATGGAAGAATGATGAAGAAGTGTGGGCACTTATTCGAAAGTTACAACAAGACTCCAGTACATCTAATACATTTAGCTGGCAAAATGATTCATTATGGTACAAAGATCGCTTATGCCTCTATAAGAATTCCCAGCTAAAACAAAATATTCTTATGGAATTGCACACTTCTCCCTTAGGAGGGCACTCAGGATTTTTAAAAACTTATCACAGGGTTAAGAAGGAATTTTTTTGGTAGGGCCTTAAATCAGATATTCAAAACTTTGTGGCAGAATGTTTGGTTTGCCAACAAAATAAAGTTGAAACAATTAAGACATTGGGTCTATTACAACCTTTATCCATTCCAAGCCAACGTTGGGAGGAGGTTTCAATGGATTTTATCACGGGTTTACCCAAGTCTAAGGGAAAGAGTGTCATCATGGTGGTAGTTGATAGACTTACCAAGTATGCACACTTTTGCGCATTATCACATCCATTTAAAGCCAGTACAGTTTCTACTGCATTTATGGAAACAATTCAAAAGCTACATGGAAACCCAAAGATTATTGTAAGTGACAGAGATCCCATTTTCACTGGAAATTTTTGGACATAATTATTTTCTTGTCTTAGTACTCAGTTAGCTCATAGCTCATCTTATCATCCTCAATCTGATGGGCAAACTGAGATAGTAAAGAAATGTTTGGAAGGATATCTTCGTTTCTTTGTATCTGATAAATAGACACAATGGGTCAAATGGTTGCCTCTAGCTGAATGGTGGTATAACACTTCCTTCCATACAACAAAAAAAATGACCCCATTTATGGCACTTTATGGATATCAGTCACCATCCATCACATCATATTTAAGAGAAAATTCTAAGGTTCAAGCAGTGGAACATCACATCGAACATCAACAACATGTCCTCCAACTCTTAAAGGATAACCTCGTGTTGGCACATAATAGAATGAAACAATAGGAATATCAACATAGTAGCGAAAGAAGTTTTGATGTAGGTGATTAGGTATTCCTACGGCTACAACCATATAAGAAAATGTCCCTCAAGCAAGCTAAGAAGGATAATAAATTATCACAAAAGTATTATGGTCCGTACAAGGTGTTGCAAAATATTGGTACTATGGCATACAAATTGGAGCTTCCTGCAACTTCTCGATTGCACCCAGTTTTCCATGTTTCATGTTTAAAGAAGGTTATAGGAAACAAGCTCCCAGTTCAAACAATATTGCCAGAACTTGACGAGGAAGGAAAAATTATATTGGAACCAGAAGCAGTCACAGAAACAAGAACTCGACAGTTATGAAATCGATCAATTTCAGAGTATCTTATCAAGTGGAAGAACTTATCCAGTGAAGATTCCACATGGGAGGATGAGAATTTTATACAGAAGCATCCAGAACTACTGAAGCGTTGAGGACAACACTTTTTTGAAGGAGAGGGGCATGTCGGGTCCCTATAATACTAGTGATTACCCCATTACTATTGTAGTTGTATCCCTTATTAATATTGTTGTGCCCCTATTGTCCCCATATTGTTATTACTGTGCCCCGTAGAATCCCTTTATTGTTATTTTTGTGGCTTTATATTATTATTGTTAGGTCGGTTGGGTTATATTGTGACTCCTTAGACTCCTATATATAGAAAGGAGGTTTTGTCATTTGAATCATCCAAGAATTGCTCATTTATGTAATGTAAAGGAGGTTGCCCCCTTGAAGAGGCTGAATTCTAAGGTGTGGATCTCTCTTTTATATATTTTTGTGAGCTAGTTTCATAACAGGCTGACAAAGATTTCCAAATTAAAGACACAGCCTCCCCCAGCCATCTATTGAAACTCCACTGTAGGAGTAAAGAAAAATTCATGAACCAAAATGACGATATTCATCTATGGGAATCCAATTTGTGCAAATACTTGTTCCCACAGGTATACCAGTTCCCTAAAATCATCCATCTATGCCAAAACTATTATATCCCAAGCCAAAGAGCCATAGTCTCTCCTAACCAGTAGATTTTGTTTACAATCACTGCAGAGTCAATAAACCAAATGCTGTAGATCCAACCAAACCCAAATCAAACCCCATTTTCCATTGAATACCTACTTGAACTCTATTTGAAGCTGGACCTTCCCAAGAAGACTCAAATCTTTCAGACTTTCATCCTAGAAGAGTCTCATACTCCTATAGACAGTCCTCCATAGTCTGCCACCATTTTCTCCGAGAGGGCTAGACAAATTGTCACCATGCTCTCTTATATTCTAGGATACACTAGAGATGAGCATGTAGATGAGCTTATTCTTTCTTTCCTCTCTATTTTTTTCCCAAGCAAGCCTCCAGCTGCAATTTTCAATTTTTCCCAGTACTTGGCAGACATGATCCATGATCAATTGATCAAATTTCCAAATGAAAGAGTATTCAAATACTCTTCAGTATTATTCCACATGTTCTTGTATTTCCAATCAGATAAGTTTCCAGTCAACATCCAAAATCTGGACACTAAGGGCCATCCCAGATCAGTCATCTTTTGGACACCCTTAATCCAAAAGTATTCCACTGTTTTCAGTTACAAAGAGTTCATTGATTCCTTTGTGCATCCAGTTGTAAATATGCTAACTAGTAGCAATCAACCCATGATCGGTGATGAGATAAAAATAGTTTTCCAGTTCTCTCAGAATAGTAGAATAGGAGACTGGTATCTATACCAAGATCACACTGAAATTAGAATATATGGATGCCATCTCACTCCCTATAAGCTACCCAAATATCTTCCCATGAGGATATTTGCATTAGAATATATCAGTGAGATTATAAACTCAAATGATGTGAATTTCCTATCAGCTAGGAGGAAAACACAGTTCAAGTTAAAAAACCATCTTGGTCCTTTTATCTGTAATAATACGGAGGTTGGAGAAGAAGCAGAGAAGTGTTTACAATAAATGAAGTTCAAAAACTGGAAATATGACCCTTTAGGAGTCATAAAAAAACTAAGGCTCAAATTCAAATTAAGCCATTTTATGCATGAGTCCAGGGTAGACATTGAAAAATATTCCAACCAATCAGAATGGTTGGAAAATACCTTGATAGATATGGAGAAATAGATGGATATTAGTTCCATTCTGCATACTCCAGCCCTGCAGGACAAAAGTACAAAGAGGACCAGGGAAGAAGGTTCTTGTTCAAGCATAGATACAACACATGATAGATTTGAAATCATGTACAGGAAGAAGCCCAAGCTAAATCCTGTAAATGAGAAAGAAGAGCAAGAAGAGATAGTTGGGACAGTTGAGACACTTCAAATCATTGATAGAGAAGTAGTGGTCAAAGAAAATACAACTCCATTAGTTTCAGAAGAAACTCATTAACCTTCCACCTCTAATATCGAAAGCATTAAAAAACAACTTAGCATAGAGGTTTCTTCATCAAGCAAACTAGTAAATAAGGAAAAGGACATAAAGGAGAAGTATAAAGAGATCAAATTAAGGAATGAGGCATTAAAGGCTTAAACATATGCCCAATATTTCAAATAGACTCCTAGCAATCAGAATAGGTTGATGTCATCTTTTGACATTAAAACTGGTAAAATGCAAATGACCTTTTTGTAGCCTATAGTCCAGTAGCCTAAATCATCAGCAGACTACAGGAAAACAGAATTTGAAGTTTTGGCCAGGGATGTTCACCCTATTGATCAAATTGAATTTCATAAGCAGGCAAGAGAAATGATCTACTCAACAATGACCAACAAGGCCATGAGTGTTCAGAAACTTCAAAATTCTCTAGACAATATAATGACACAGTTTAAACTAGAGAAGGCATCATCACAAGCAAAGGATAACAGAATCAAGTCACTGGAAGACTTGGTTATTAAGATTGGATATAATCCCAATGACATCAAAGCTGCATAAAAGCCCATAAAGAAGAAAAATGAAGACATTGTTGCACTGAAGAAACAACTGAATTTTCCTCCTTCTTAACATCCACAGACTAAGGAGGTTCTAGAGAGCCAAAGCCAGAAATAAGAAATGATGGACCTGATTCTCCAGTTAAATGCTTAATTAAAAGAAATGGAGAATGAATTGGACAATTTAATATAGCTAAAACAAGCCAGCATTGAGACAACCACTACCACTACTATTCCTACAGTTACTACAGCAGTTCCTTCAACTTTGGAAACCTCCTTGGCCCCAACAACTCCACTAGCTACATCACGTCTAGTTGCAGTAGCGACTACAACAACAATAGGTTCAAAAATAGCAGCATCTCATCCTAGTGATGAAGCAGCTAAATTGGTCGAAGCCATGGAGGATATGTCCATCCAGACCATTGAAATAAATAGACTAAAGGAACAAATCAAAAGTCTAGAGGATGAGAAGAAACTGGCTCAAATTATGCATAAGAATTAAGTCCAGAAGAGAAACAGGTTGATGAAAAGATTGGGAAGCTGGAAAAATAATTAACACTGAAAGAGCTACTTGCCCAAGCAAAAAAAAATTTATGGGCCAATATCATTGACTCAATCAATGATATTTGGCCATCTATATAGGTGATCTTTGAACAAAATGATTTAGTCAAATAGGCTGGTGAAGCAATTCAAAGGGTTAAGGTCGAAATTGGAAACATGCAAGAAGAAGCCTCTAGAATAATATAGTTCCTTAACTCAAAGAATAAATATGAATTGCAAGAGCTTGGAATAGCTGATAGAACTGGCACTATACTAGAGGTGAAGAAGGTAATCACCAAGAGGAACCTGATGATGCAGCTTGAGGACAAATGCCAAACAATGGAGCTAGCTATAGGCAGGTTCATGGTCAAATTTGATGCTTTGAGGCAGAAAGGTCTACCTAATCCACTGGTAATTAATGACAGGTTAATGCCACATGAATACTATGACAAGAGAACAAGAGAAGTGGCAAAGGAACAAACCAAAAGTTCCTCCAGGAAAGAGATGCCTACAGGAAAAGTCCTTTACCAAGCCTTTGAGAACTTATTTTACCTCTAGCATGAGATAAACCATATTTTTGTAAACAAGCCACCTTTGCAAAATATACAGAAGCTTATGAAGTTTACAGAAGAATGGTAAATATTAAATTACCAAATAAAGAGACTTGGGAAAAGTTAAATGAATTACTGTAAAAAATGCAAAGTAAAAAATGAATAAAGAGCAGCAAAAGTAAAACAACAAATCAGCTAAGTCAAAGTGTATCACTCAAAAGGAAAAGTAAAATAATAGTCAGTGTAGAGCAACAACAAAGGAGAGAAAGCATTAAAAGATCAAAGTATAAAAAAACAAAATCAGTAAAAGAAGGGACAACTAGCCTTTTAGTTTCCTAGGTGTCTCTATCTTCTTGCATGAAGATATTTATTTTCATTTAATAATTCCTCAAACAGTTTAGGATATTTTGTAACTATTTTTTGTATAAATACTTCATAATTCGAAGTATAGAGGGTGGATTGCTGAACATTTCTATAGTTACATTGATTTGAAAAACCTGAGGGTTTATTGTAAACATTTTCAAGTAGATTGGACTGAGTAATAAAGGCATTGCATTACAAGATTCATGTGTTGGGCCACTTTAGTGAAGTATCTTTCATTTGTCAAATTGTCATTTTTTAAAAGTATTTCACAAGCATACATGTTTTTTCCAATTTGAATGAAATAACTAGAATTTTATTACAGAATTTTTTTAAGTACACTTTGTCTTGAATAGTTATTCAATTTAATGTTTTCTTATGATATCCAGAGTAGGGAATTCTTCATTGCTCCCTAGTTTCGATTGACCTCTTTCATTTCCCTCATTATCCGGTTTGAGGAATCCTTAA
This sequence comes from Pinus tabuliformis, assembly GCA_031772625.1. Lineage (NCBI taxonomy): Eukaryota > Viridiplantae > Streptophyta > Pinopsida > Pinales > Pinaceae > Pinus > Pinus tabuliformis. The sequence goes on along the minus strand of CM062808.1, from coordinate 851,473,459 downwards.
CTGTTGTTTGACCCCGATTGAAAAGCCACTTCACCATCCAGCCTAAAAGATCTGAATTTACTCAGCTACCTTGCCCTATAAACACTATCTTTAGAACTTGATTCAATCTTGTTTTCTTGAAATTTGGACTCCATGGCCCAATGGTAAAAAGGACACTTATCTATCCATCTAAATGAGTGATTCCACCACCAAATCAAATAAAAAACCAACCAATCTTAAATAACTATCCTAAAAGCAATTAATCCAACAAAGTTAAATCATTAAGAGAGAGCCCTCTCTGAGCATTAACAAGGCTAGATCTTGATCTCAAAAGTAGGTTTGTGGTTACCTCTATTATTTCTTTCATGACAACCCTAGGGAAATTTTAAAGTGGTAACATAGTGGCGACCATACTGGGGATTGAACCCAGAATCTATGGTTTCGCAGACTAGCTTCTTTAGAAGGATTATACAAAAATCAGATTTGATCTATGATGATGGACAATAATTAGACACAAAAAGGCTAAAATCATCCATCTGGTGACTCCACATTAATTTCCAAACCAATCCAAGACTCCACTGGAGGAATGAACCTGAAAGAACAATATGGGAAGATTAGGCTTCTAACTTGGTTTATTATCCAAGACATCATGTTATTTCTCATCAAGGAGGTTTTTCAATATAGATTGTATTTTAGAGAAGATCTTAGATTAATTTTTTATTATTTTCCTTTGAAGATTGTAAATATATATTCTCCTTATCCATTTGAGAAGTTTTTTTTTCTGAATCTTATGATGATCATTTTCCGATTGAGAAGCCTCAAACAATCAAGATTGATCTTAAAATTCCTGTACATATTCCTATACCATGTAAATTTCTAGATAGGTGTAAGCCACTCATCTTACCGCCTATACTCCATGATTTTCCTAACAATTATTACAAATATCTCCCTAAGTTCGATGAAGAGAATGGTATCACTACCCAAAGACATATTCAAGGTTTTGAGAATTATTTGGACCTATTTGAGATTAATGAAGATGATGTTATTATCAAGATTTTTGCTCTTTCTTTGCAAAGTAAAGTAGGGAATTGGTTCAGTAACCTGCCTATTGCAAGAATATCAAATTTCCAATAGTTTGTCAAATTTTTCCTTGATAGATGGATAATCAAAGCCAATCTTTTTTAGATCATAGAAGAATATAATCAGTTGAAAAGACAGCCAATTGAAATAAGACCTCCTCCTGACTCAACTCTTGCATTATCCAAAAGCATTTGATCCATAAATAGAATTTCAACTAGAAAAAGAAACCCAACAACTCTTGAAAAGATGTAGAACATTGCAGTAGATGTAGAAGTTCATCTACTGATTAAAAAGCAAAAGTTGAAAGTAGAAGCAGAGAAGAACAACATTGCAGAGGTAAAACTCGACATTTTGGTAAGAAAAATAGAGGAAATTATACAAAAGATCGCCATGCAAGATACAAAAAAATTGCAAGATCACCATGACCTATTTATTTCAGAAAAAGAACAGGTTGATATCCATGAACAAATTCTTGCTAATTCCAACTACCATAGATTAGAAAATGGATTTACAGATCAATATGTGGAAGAGGAATCTACTGATCTACTGTGTATGTTTGATGACATTCCTTCTTTTAATGATTTTCCTACGTATGATCAGTATGATGATAATTATTTTCTTCGATTTGAAGCTAACCTAATAGAGCAATCAGAAGCTAGTTTGGGAAATAAGGAAATTTAGTTTCACCAGCTTCAAAATAGTGATCAACTTAATGATATTAGCTATGAAAGTGAGGAAGAAACTATAGAAAATTTGGAAATAAGTGAAGTATATTTGCCTCTTTGTTTTTCTTCATTTCAGTTCATCAAAGAAAACTTTAAAGCAATAAGAAATTAGCAATCTTTTGGTATTGTTATTGATAACAAAGAAGACAATGAAACTCTTGATCAAGATTCTTTAGTTTCACAAATACAGTTATCAAATTTCGTTGAAATGCTTGATCAAATGATATAGGAAAGTTCTATACAACTATATTTTGAATCATTTCATTTTTTAAAAGGAAATGCGGTATAAAATCTCTAAATAAAAGGATGAGCGGCTTGTAGAAATCTATGAAGTTCCATTCAAACCTATATGCAATAAGTTGCAACAATCCTTCCAAGTTTTTTATGATCCAATAGTTGATATATTAGATGATGGTTGCAATCAAAATTTTTCTCCATTAACTAACCATGACATTCAAGATCAAGATGATAAAGGTTTCATCAGTCAAACTTTTCAATCAGTAGAAATATCATCACAAAGCTTATCTGAAAATTTGCAGGGTGATAAAGATGAAAATGACATTTTAGTTCCAGGGCATGGAGGCCATCTAGAACAATTGTAAATTTGCTTAAAGAAATTGAACATTAGTATATTTACCTTGGAAGATCCTTTCGTACTATTTCTAGAGTCAACAAAGGAAGTCAAGTATTTCCTTATCTTTTCATTTGTTGACAAATTTCTATTGGGTTTTAGAATCTCAATTTTGATCACAAACAAGCACATGCAACAAAATAAATCAATCTTTATCATGCTTGAATGGTTGCATTGGTTGTTTCATTTTACCTAATCAGCAGTTGGACAACTGATTATAGTAAGTAGGTAGAATTTTAGTTTGATTAAATTCAATTTTCAGTAGCAAGTTTATTTGAGATTAGATTTCAGTGCAGCAGGTGTCAGATTTTAGTTTGCAGAAATGGTTAAGATTTCAATTCAATATTTTCAGTCACAAAGATTATATAACAAATCATGTGCAAGCTTTGGATCAACCCAATCGATCAGGCCACTAGTTGACAGTGTTCTTGACTTCTCACAAGGAGATGTCATTCCCAAGTGGAGCCACTGTCAGGTCCTATAATAATAGGGGTCATAATTTTGAATTGGCTATGACCAGTCTTGTAATATTGTACATACTTTTGCTTTCTGTGAAATGTTTTCCCATATTAAAAATAAAAATTGTAAAGATGGTAAGTCCTAAAATAAAAATCAAAGGACTAAAAGAAAAGGATCAAAAAAGAAAATAAAATATGAACCCTAGCAAAAAGAGATAAAAAATAGATTCTGAAAGTGATGCAAATTCAAATGCCACTACTATTAATTTGTTTTGCAAATAAGATTATGTTCATCTTGTCAAAATGCCTCAATTCATGATGATCAAATAGTTTAATCTTGATTCATTCATGCTTTAAATTTCATGTTTATAGATAGAGAATGAAGATGCAACCAAACTGTTTAACCTTGGTGGATTAGTAGTTAGGTAGAGAATAATAAGGAGCTCATCATTTTAATCTGAGCCCTTGGAAGTTATAAGGTTAGAATTAGAAAGTTTTCTTATCAAATAAAAATAAATCAAGGGTCAGCAAGCTAAAATGCACCCAATAAATGAAGAGAAAATTCTAGGGTAAATAAAGGGTAGGTACAAAAGGTTTTGGAGTGCACAAGGTTGCAAGCTTAAATGCACCTTCATTATGCTTAATCCTATGTTTCATGTGTAGGAGGAACTGGCAAAGGAAAGAGGACATTCACAAAAGTTGTGTAGTACTTTGGGTATTTACCCTAAACAAGTTCTATATGATTTTAGGTCTAAATACTAAAGTTCATTCACTAATTTCCCCTCATTTCATTAAAACCCTTACATAACTAACTTTCCCTCCATTACCCCTTCATTACTTTTCATTCACTAATTTCCCCTTCTTGATTCCAAAGGACCTTTCCCTTTAAATTCCTCTCATTTTAACACATTCCCATTGTAAAAATAACCCTTTCCCTTCATTTTAACCCTTTTATCATTTATTTCATACCTTCCCCTAGACATTACCCTTTAAAAATCTTTCCCCCCTTATTAATTTCCCTTTTCCTTTAAAAACCCACTAAACCCCCTTATCCTAAGTTTGAATAATGTATCGGGGCCCCATCCAAAAAACCCTCCCCGATACCCTTTTTTAACTTAACCCTTACATTAATCTAACATATAATACAGTTTTATACATTTAAACCCCCATTTTATAAATCATGACCCTTACTAAACCTTTGAAACATATTAAACCTGCCGCATTATTAAAAACCCAACCCCATTTCCCACTCACCCCTCTCCACTCTGTTGCGCGACAGCCCTCAGATCAAACAATCCCAAATCCAACGACCCATATCCATATCGCGCGCTCCCACCGTTTGACAGTTAAAATCTCAAAAGCACGCGAGATTCACGGTTTTGCCCGAGCACTCTTTTGCTATGTGGCATCCCCATGTTATATCGCGTGCTCTCAGAAAATACCACCCATCACTCAAAAGCGGTGCAATATGCCATAAAACCACCTCCCCGTGTAAATGGAAACCACCCACTGTTCACACTTTAACTTCGCGCCCAAAGGTTAACCATTGTCGGTTAAAAACCAAAAAAGCCCCCTTTTCACTCTTTTTACTATTATTTCCTTGCGAACACCTCTACAGACAAATTTTGAACCCTGAAGCTCTGCTCAACCATTTTAACCTCACCTACAACTAGAAGATCCGGTAGACTTCAAATTTCAAGCAACACACATACAATTCAAGCCTCAAAAACCTCCACTGCTACCACAAAACCTTGTCTACACACCTAATTGTCATTTTTCCAGGTATTCTTAAAATAACTAGAACGACCCTCTATTTAAACTCTGCACAATAATTATAAAAGGTTAATTAATTTAAATTAATTAAAAAACCTTCCCAAGCTAAAGGAACCCCACTGTGCATCCAAAAGCCATTTTCTGCACACTGTATTCACCCTTCCCACTATTCCATAACTCCTAACCCTACTCCTAAAGCTAGAGAAAAAGTAATTCAATAGAATAAACCAAATTATGGCTTCCCAAAGCATTCTAAATTAGAAACCCCTGTAAACCCCTCACCTGGATGTTGACTGTAGAGCTATAAAAAGGGACTCTTTCACCTCTAATTACCTCACATTAATATGTCAATCTGGGAACGTTTGGTTATTTCAAAGAGTGACTTAATCCAAGGCTATTTGTCAGAGTAATGCTAGTAGTACAGCGTCTTACAAAAACACAAGAGAAAACTGATGCTTGTCTATGACTAAGTTCCTTCAAATGACTAAAGCACACACTCTTAAAATTAAGCAACTTTATCAGTTAAGGGTTCGACAGCAGTTGTCCATCCCTTTGGAAACTGATGGAAAGGAAACTAGAGCATGGATCATGGGTCTGTGAGCAAGGCAGTAAATGAAAAGGCTCACTACAGCCACAGATCGTCTCTCACACCAAATGCGAGTAAATGAAACGACAGATAAAAATGGAACGACAAATAGGAAATTAAACAACAAATCTTGAAAGGAACAATAATGCTTAAAATGGAACAACAATCGCTATAACTAAACCTCGCGAGTAACAATCAAACTTTGTCTTATCAACTCAAATTCTCTCATTGTAATCAAAACTCTAATCTTTCATTCTCCAAACAAATCACACAATCAACTAAAGGAACAACAATAACTCTTAATTATGGAACAGCATGTGAAAATCATACACATGTAACACTCTGAAGAAGTAATCTGATTTAATACCAATCATCAACAGGAATTATAACTGTGTTTCAAAATGGAACATCATGAATTCTGAATCATAAAGAACACACCTTTCAGATAATTACCTTAACACACATACTCAGCATAGAAGCTTCATAACACAAGGATAACACTGTTCAGTTAAGTCTAATAAGATTTCATCCACTCTGAAAGTATTGATAATATAATGCAGAGTCAATGGAAAGAACATTAATGAACGAATCTTAGCAGAGCATGTGATGTAACTTATAAAGCATATCAGATTACCAACTAGTGACGATAAGCAAACCACACAGAAATCAAATCGTAGTGATACAGAAGCAAGTGTCCTCCGGGGCCGGGCCCTTAGCCTCAAGGGTACACCGCTTTAAGCTAATCCAGATGTGAAGATGAGATAATCACCAAGTTTATATTAATGCATAAAACAGAAAGTACAATGAGCCAAGTTCAACGAGACTTGATGATCAAAATTAAGTATTTAACAAAAAGTTACATAAAAGCATCTCTCCCTCAGACTAACAGTGTCGTCCCTTTATATAAGGGTAACGGTGGAGATGTCTAAGTGATAAGATAAATAAAGCAGCGATCGATCCTGAGGGATTCGCAAAACTGTTAATCCCTAATCACTTCTTTCTCCTCCGCTGAGCTGGTGCCTTCTCCTCCTTTTCTGGACCGGTTTGCTTCAGCTTGCTTTGCCTCGTCTGCACTTGGTCCTTCGTCAAAGGGACAGTAGTTACCCTGTTCTTATCTTCTTCTTTGGAACAACAGCTCCTCGTTTTTACCCTTTCCTGCACAGGAGAATGACAACTATCAGCGGATAAGTCTTTGCATACTAATTCCACGTATTCTACCACAATTCTCTATTGTTTTCCACATTCATGATGTAAAAGATTCATAAGTCCTACTGAAAAGCCACTGAAATGATCATTAAAAACATACCTTTTTAGTACTCCACACACCCCCCTGCTTACCCTGTTTCATGCCCTCATGAAAACGTTGTAGTTGACATGCAAAGCAGTGAGAGAGTAGGCTGGAGAAGGAATCTCATGCGGAGGCCTACAACCATGGTGAGTGACTAGGTAGTCAAAGAACTGGCCTGTTTGACCCTCAGGCATCTCATATAGGGCTTGATATCCGGGTGCAGGATGCCAGATAATTGGACTGCGGAATCTATATCCTAACCAGGATGGCCCTGCCCTCAAAATGCTTTCACCATAGAGGTTCAAACGATTGGCAGCTAATTGAAAATTCTCATACTTAAATGGCTCCCTGAGCTGGATGTTTGGATTAGAGGTTCGGTACTGGAATTTGGCTGCATCAATGGCGAGGTCTTTGATAGAAAGAAAATATTCTAAACTTTGTCGAATGAGTGCCTCGTGCATGGGTCCTAATGTTTCAATGACACCTGGAGTTCTCATAAGGTTTCTATGTGCTTTCCATAGCTGTACTGGGTCCCTAGGCTCAGCCCTTACCCACAAGTCTAGGCCATTTTCCTGTCTCTGGAAAGTGTTATAGGCTTTGAGCCATTTAATTTGATTGACCCCGAATGAGATGAATGCTTGCAATTGAATGTCCCCAACAAAAGGGCCAGGGTTCAACTCAGTATCCTGGTCTAGTACGAGGTTATGCAAATAGAATTCACATAGAAATCTCTGGACCTTCACTCCATAATGTTTACAACAATCTATAAAGTCATTGACAGTGTTAGTTTGTATTGGGGCACCTGCTTTAACAGCCTTTATCTTTAATTGTAAGTATCGTTCCAATAAAAACAAAGCATAGTTTTTGGCAGGTGCCCTACATGCTAAAACCTCATTGTATAAAGAGCACAAGGTATCCATCTGTTTGATAACAGTATCTAACCTACGGGTTACCTTTACAACTTTCTCTTGTTCCTTTTGCCACCCTTCAAAGGCCTGGCTTTCAGATTCATTGACATTCCGTAGTTGTTGTTGGAGTTCTTCATACTTCTCACGAGGGACTGTCTGCTCTCTAAGCCTCTCCATTTCTTGTTGAGCCTCTTTCAATCCTTTGTGCAAGGTCCTTGTCTTTGGATCTCTTTTCCATGCATCTGGAGGCCGAGAGTTTTACTTGAACTTTCTTATTGCGTTGCTTTGAGTTCAGAACCCTTATCACCCCTGAGGGTGGTGCCTCTGTTTGAATCTCCTTGTTGTATTTTTCTTTTTTAACACGAATACCAGCTAGCAGCTGTTCCTTTTCAAATGGAACAACAGTCTATCCCTCAGCTTCATTTGGAACAACAGCTGGACCTTCAGCTTCATTTGGAACAACAGCTAGACCTTCAGCTTCATTTGGAACAACAGCTGGGCCTTCAGCTTCATTTGGAACGTCAGCTGGGCCTTCAACTTCATTTGGAACAGCAGCTGGGCCTTCAGCTTCAATTGGAACAACAGTTGGATTTTGGGCAGGGTTTTGATCAACAAAGTGATTTTTAGTCCTCCACCATTTTATCCTGCGGTTTCTTACTGCAGTGGTCATCTTTTTCTTACTGGCGGTCTTCCTTGTCCTCTGCCTCGCTTTCAGAATCCTGATCTGCTGGTGGAGCTGGGCTATTATGCTCAATAACCTCCGCTGTTCCTTTTGTAATTCTCTAATTTCCAATGTTTTATTAGAAGGAACAACAGGCTTTTTGCTGCGTTCTGGGCCGTGACTAGTCCCTTGATCTTTCTCCTGGGGTACTTCTTCACTGTTTTGTGCTGGCTGTTCCAGGGTAAGAACCCTAACTGATTCCGTGGCTTCGCTTTCTATTCTCACTTCCTCTGGAATTTCTTCTGGTGTCGTGGGAACAGATTGTTCCCTCTCAGTATCTCCTATCTCTTTTTCATCATGAACAGGCAGATTTCCTTCCTCTGCCTCTTCTGCATGTGGTTTTTCAGGTGCATCTTCTTCCTGGGGTTTGTCGCAGAGGTATGGTGGAGTGGAAGGTTGGCCATACTCACCCATATTGGCCAAGATTGCGGCCAATTCCTCTTCTCCCACTGGGTCCTGTGGTGGGCTACCTACCTGCTGTCCTATTTCCTCCTCCTGCCTGGATTGTCCGTTTTCTGCCTCAGGATGCTCAATTTCCATTTCAGGGTTCTCGGCTTCTATCTCAGGATGTTCAACTTCTGTCTCAGGGGGTTCGGCTTCTGTCTCAGGAGGCTCGACTTCTGTTTCCGAATGCTCAGCTCCTTCATTGTTTTCCTCTTCGGATCGCTTAGCCTCCTCGGCCTCTCCTTCCTTTTCTCCTTCAACTTGTTCTTCTTCTATTTCTGGTCGTGAGGGTTGTTCATCCTCAATTACCACTGGCTGGCTAGTGCTTTCCTGGAGTTTTTCCAACCTTCCTCTTATCCGGGCTAACCGGACTGATTTTCTGTGTTTCTCTGGCTGTTCCGGTGTATCAGTGTCATGCTTACGCTTTGCTGATTCCTGGCGGGTTTCTGGTCGTTCGGATGTGCTTGCAACAGGTTTTTGTTTTCTTAATTCTCTGCGTTTTTCCGGACATTCTGGTGTGCTTAGAGTATGTTTACGTTTTGGGGAAGGTGTTGTCGCTCTCCCCTCAATTATTGCAATTAATTCTTTCCAGCTGCTTTGCTGTTGGGTGAGGCTATGACTAACTATTAGTCAGATTAATCCATGGTGGCTGACAATTGACTCTACATGCTGTGCCTTTTTCAGGCTTCGTGCGGCATCATGGAGTAAAGAATTCAAAAGTGCAGGAAGGTTTACAGAGCATTTCTGCTTTAAAACAACTAAGAGTTTAAGGTGTCATGGCCTTACCACGTCTTTTCTCCCCTCGCAGGTGATGTAGCTTTGCACTGTTCTTGCTAATTCTGCCCAGGGTTCTCCTAGCGTTGCTGGCAGGACTCCCTTCCCTTTGATTGTTAAGCTCTGGCCTTCGTCCTGGAAAATTTCCATGATCTTCTGGAGTCTTTCCTTCTTCAATGTCCATACAGGTCCAGTGGCTGGTAGTCCCGAGACTTCGGCAATTATATCGTCGGTGACTGCTATCCGCTTCCCCCGCACCGTGGAGTGATCCTCCTGCAAGTTCTGCAGAAATTCCATCGCTACTATTTCATTGGACTCCTTCAGGCGACTGAGATAAGTCAGCCACCCCGCTCTTTCCAGGATCTCCCGAGCAGCAGCGGAGACTGTCAACTTCTGTGGTTCGCTTCGAACTGCCTTGCCTCCCATGGTTTCACTGTGGATTCTTAATGGAACAGCATCTGCTTGTGTTGTTTGAAACACAGAGAGGGTAGTAATCGTCGGATTTGGAAAAAAAACACAGAGTATGCAACAGAAATGAGTTATGAACAACAACTTGTATAGAAAAAATAGAAATGTCATGCCGTTAAACCGTGCCATTTCCTGGTATGCTATCTTTCCCGAATAGTGAGCTGACACATAACCCGAGGAATCATGAGGTGAACCTCCCCCCCCACAATGCGATAGGCTACCCCAGCTGTCAAAGAAAGGAGCGGCACCCCGATCTATAACCAAGTCATAAAGGGAAAACATATGAAAATATGCCATGTTTAGAAAAACAACGGTTTGCCGAAATCGAGGCGTAAAGTTAGATCGCGTATTACGTAAGAGGCTACTATGATATGATGCGAGGCCGGGGGATAGGACGTCTGTCGTACTTGCCAAATCTCAAGTGGTCATTGTCACCTCCTTTGCCATGATTGGTGTAATAAATTTCCATGCGGTATATAAGTCGGGAGATAATATATGATTAGTGCCTAGGATATAAGAAACAAAAGAGTATTAGTATCCTACCTATTGGTGTAATTAATGTGACTTCGATACCATTAACAGTGCTCTGCTGCCGACAAGTGTCCATAACCTTGGCAGAGTTGTATATTTCACCCCTGGAACCATGATCCTTTATGTGCACATTAAGGAATGTGATGTCAAAGTGTAGGCCATTATGCTGGCTTGGTAACCAGGTAGCCATAATGCCATTCACGAGGAGGGGGCGAAAAGTGGGCAGGCCGGCTCGTGATGAGACCTCCTGTTCCAAGGTTTCTTCTTTTGCTATACCTTTTGGACCATATCCCTGGTGTGGTGGCCATAGTGGGAATGCCACTTCGCTTCCATCCTCATGATCATGGTAGGCTGGCTCTTGATGAGACCCCCTATCCTGCATTTGACAATTTATAATTCATTTGCTTTTTCTTTCTCTTTTTTTGATAAAGCACTTTTCCTTATATATCCACAAAGGGTGGTTCAACACTCCTTAAGAGTAGGAATGGTGGAAGAAGTCTTATCATCTCAATAGGAGGATATAAACCCTTTGCTCTTATTCCTGAACAAAAATCAAAGAAAAGAATGGCATGATAAAAGATAACCAATCAGGGCAAGATTAGTAAGACAATGACAACAAAAGATAAGTACATCCTTCCTTCTGTCCTCTACCAATACATAGCCTTATAAAGATAGCGATTTATAATTGCCTGATTTCAGTGTGTTGTGACTTTGGATTCATTGCATAAGTGCATTGCTTGTCTCTAAAAGACTTTGAAAGAATAGGGGCAAGAAGCATCCTTACTTGGACCAGCAAGAGGTTAGCTGTTTCACAAAGAGAGAAGAAGTATACTAGATCAATAAAGGAGCATAAGTTTGAAAAGTGCAAATGCCGTTCCTTTTGAAAAAGGAACAACAGAACATAGCAATGCCGTTCCTTTTGAAAAAGGAACAACAGAACATAGCAATGCCGTTCCTTTTGAAAAAGGAACAACAAAAATCAAAATGTTGTTCCTTTTAGAAAAAAGTACAACAAGACAAGCGAACACCATTCCTTTGAAAAAGGAACAACAAAAATCAAAATACTGTTCCTTTTGAAAAGGAACAACAGAAAATCAAAAGTGCTATTCCTTTTGAAAAGGAACAGCAGAAAATCAAAAAGTGTTGTTCCTTTTGAAAAGGAACAACAGAAAATCAAAAAGTGTTGTTCCTTTTGAAAAGGAACAGCAGAAAATCAAAAAGTGCTGTTCCTTTTGAAAAGGAACAGCAGAAAATCAAAAAGTGTTGTTCCTTTTGAAAAGGAACAGCAGAAAATCAAAAAGTGTTGTTCCTTTTGAAAAGGAACAACAAAAACATGCAAATGCCATTCGTTTCAGGAACGGCAGAAAAATTGAAATCTATGTATGCACAAAAAGTTTGAAGAAAAGAGATTATGTACAAATTGTGAAAAGAAATGAATTCCTTAATGAATTATAGGTGAGGAAGATTTCTCTTCCTCTCCTAAGATCTCCATATCAGCGTCTCTGCGTAGCTGTTGGCAGAAGGATTCCCGAGTGAGTGGTTTACGATAGAGACGAACTCGGTGGCCATTCACTTTGAAGGTATATCCAGAACCGTCAATGGTGGTTAAAGTGATGGTCCCATTGTCATGTACCTTCTGGATTTCGTATGGTCCTAACCAACGAGTCTAGAGTTTCCCAGGGAAATCCTGAAACCGAGAGTCATATAATAGGGCCCAGTCTCCCTCATGGAAGACTTTGTTTTTGATGAGGGCATCATGCCATTTAGCTCACTGCTGTTGAATCAATGCTGTATTTTGTAGTGCGGAGAGCCTGATTTCGTCCAATTCATTGATCTGTTGTAGTCGATTAATCTGTGCCTCAGTTAAATCTAAGCCAACTTCCTGTGCTGTTCGTAATGTTTGGATTTCAAACTCTATAGGGAAAATGGGTTGTTTTCCAAACACTAATTGATAAGGTGAGTAACCAGTGGTGCTTCTCCATGTTGTTCTATAGGCCCAAAGTGCTTCAGGTAGTCGAGCAACCCAATCACGCCTATGTGAGGCAATGGTTTTTGTTAGGATCGATTCTATTATCTTATTGCTGCTTTCTACTTGTCCATTCGCCTGTGGGTGATATGGAGTAGTAATTTTGTGCTGGACATGATAATTATTAAGTGTTGCTGCTAATCTATTGCCAGCAAATTGTGGTCCTCCGTCTGTGATTATTTCCCTTGGAAGGCCATAACGTACAAATAGATGGAAGAGGAACTGTATAACAGAGTCCTCTGTGGCTCTTGGCAATGCTTCTGCTTCAACCCACTTGGTGACATATTCTGTTGCCACCAAGATATATGTTCTCTGATTTGATGAGGGGTTGATGGGTCCAACGAAATCAAGAGCCCATCGCTCAAATGGTTCGATGACTAACTGAGGTTTGAGAGGCATCTCATCAGCTTGACCAGGACGTCCTGCTCGCTGGCAGCTGTCACAGGCTTGGACAAATTTCTTTGCATCTCTGAAAATCGTGGGCTAGTAATATCCTGTTTGTAATACTTTGTGTCCCGTTCTACGCTCAGCGAAGTGTCCCCCACATGGTCCGTCGTGACAGGCTTTTAGGATGTCAAATATTTCATCTTCTCGAACACATCTCCTAATATGCATGTCTGCCCCTATATGAAACAAATAGCCCCCAATCCAGGAAAATCGAGTACTCTTCTGAACAATCTGTTTTCGCTCATTAGGGGTTAAGTGTTTTGGTAGTTTACCTACTACAAGGTAATTTGCAACATCGGCGTACCAGGGTGTTCGAACAGCAACAACAAACAGATGTTCATCGGGAAATTGATCTTCAACTGCTGTTGCATCAATTGGCTTTGGCATTCTTGAGAGAAAATCGGCTACATGGTTCTCTTTGCCAGGCCGGTCCTTGATTGTGATATTGAATTCCTGCAATAAAATCAACCATCTAGTTATTCTGGCATTTGTGACAGGCTTATTTGCTAAGTATTTTATGGCAGAATGATCCGTATACAAAATAACAGGATAGCCTGTAATATAATGTCTAAATTTATTGACAGCATGTATTACAGCTAGGAATTCCTTTTCAGTATCAGTGTAATTTAATTCAGTAGGAGATAAATTTTTGCTGATGTAATAGATAGCATATGGTTTTTTATCTTCTTCCTGCCCAAGGACTGCGCCAATGGTTGTATCTGAGGCATCAGTTGATATCTGAAATGGCAGATCCCAGTTTGGTCTTCGTAAGACTGGGGCTGTGGATACAAGCTTCTTTAAATCCTTGAAAGCTCGTTCACATTTGTCTGTCCAAAGAAAATCAACATTACCAGTTAGTGCATATAAAGGTGCAGCAATATGTGAATAATGTTCTATAGATCGTCTATAATATCCAGAAAATCCAAGAAAGTTGCGTACCTTTGTTTGAGTAGTAGGAGTGGCAATAAGCAAAAGTATTTGGATTTTGGCCGGGTCTACCTGAATGCCTGCTGCTGAAACATAGTGTCCTAGAATAAGTCCTTCAGTCATCATCATGTAACATTTTTCGTGACTTAAGCAAAGCCTAGTAGCTATACAACGTTGTAGGACTTTTTCTAGGGTATTTAGCGCTGGATCAAAATCATCTCCATAGGGTGTAAAGTCATCCATATATACTTCGAGTCCATCATTTATTAAATCTGCAAAAATGCTAAGGATAGCCCTTTGGAATGTGGCGGGAGCATTACATACGCCAAATGGTAGGACTCGGTAGGAAAATGTCCCCCAAGGACAAGTGAAAGTTGTTTTGTCCTGGTCTTCAGGGGCAATCTGAATCTGATTGTATCCACTGAAGCCATCCAGGAAGGAAAATAATTTTTTTTCCTGCCAAAGTATCTAGCACTTGGTCTATGAATGGGAGTGGAAAGTGGTCTTTTTGTGTTGCTTTATTGAGTTCCCTGTAATCCACACAAATTCTCCATTTCCCATTCTTTTTTGGTACGACCACAAGTGGAGAGACCCATTTACTGTCAGAAATAGGATAAATAAAATTAACATCTAACAGTTTCTGAAGTTCCGCTTTCACCACATCCTTTAAATGAGGATTAAGTCTTCTCTGCGGTTGACGGACAGGTCTAGCATCTTTTTCTATATAAATGTGGTGTGTACACAAATGTGGGTCGATTCCTTTCATATCAGGGTAATCCCATGCAAATGCCTGTTGATATTTTCTTAATACATGGATGAGCTTAGTTTCTTGTTTAGATGTGAGGTTGGCATTGATATTTAAAGTTTTTCCCGGTTCAATTTCCACAATTTTACTATTTGCGACAGAAGTAACAGGTATTGTTTGATCATGTGTGTCTTTCAGAGGATCTTCTTCTAATTCATTATCAAATGCTACTTCTATCATGTGACATTGTGTGCAGGATTCGGCTTCAGTTTGACTAATGAAATTGTTAATGGCATCATCTTCTGTTTGATCTTTAAAATCAAGTGCCTCTTGCAAAGTCAATGGGGATCTAATGTTATCAGTAATGTATGATACAGGGTACTTGTTAGTTTTAATTATTGTGAGACTTGGCTGCGTTGGAGGGTATAGAACCAAATTCTTAATATCGGGTCCTTTAGTTATGGTCATATTTCCTTGCCGGCAACCAATGTAAGCATCGGCGGTGGCAAGCCAAGGCCTACCTAGGATTAGCGGGTGTCCATCAAGTCGGGTTTTTGGATTAATTATCAGGAAGTCAGTGGGATATTCCAAAGAATCTACAGAGACCATGGC
Organism: Pinus tabuliformis; assembly: GCA_031772625.1. NCBI lineage: Eukaryota > Viridiplantae > Streptophyta > Pinopsida > Pinales > Pinaceae > Pinus > Pinus tabuliformis. The sequence goes on along the minus strand of CM062808.1, from coordinate 851,458,336 downwards.
ATCATGTAGAGTACCTTCTGGTCTAATCACAGATCGGTCAGCTAATTCTAATAAAGTAGAGGTAGGTTCTACAGATGTAATGCCGAGTTTTTGACAGGTGGTGGTTGTTAAAATATTGATTGCAGCTCCTAGATCAACTAAGGCATTAGACAAGGTCTGACCGTAAATTTGAACAGTTACAATTGGATTTCCTGGGTCTTCATATTTGATGGGTGTTTCTTTCCCAGATAAGAGATCAGATAAAGTACCGACTACTTGGACTCTTTAATTAGTTGTTATATTCCTCCTTGGTTTCTTTATGCATAATTCTTTAATAGTTTTTGCATATATAGGAATATCTTGAATGGCTTGGAGGAACGAGATTTTTATGTACAAATTTTGTAATTCCCCCAGAATGTCAAAGTCAGGATATTGTAAAGGTCGAGGTATGACTAATCATTCTGGGAACGGGGGATAGGATGTGGTTGCTTGATTATGAGACTATTGATTATTTACATCCTCTCGTTGCAACTGATGTTCTCTTACTAACTGATCTTCATTATGAACTGTTTTATCTCCCTCATTTTGAATGATACGTCCAGATCGTAATTGAAGATCATTACACTCCCGCAGGTCAGGTCCTATTTCTGGTGATTCAATGATTTGAAGAGATTGGACTGGTCTGTTATTTGGATTGGGGTTGGGTTGGGATGGGAGTTGCGGTCTCAAATTAGAATGGGGATTTTGTTGTAGAGATGGCAGAGTAGGTTGAGGGAGCGAAATAGTTCCTATTGGCTGTTGCATTGGTCTTTGCCAGTTTGTCTTCCAGGATGAAGCTTGTGAAGTAGGGGGAGTCCATTGAAGAGGATATGGGCTATTTTGCCAATATGGTGAATTATAAGGGAAATTCGGCCAACTAGATTGATTTGGATGGTTCAGACATGGGTTTGAAGAAGGAAATGGTGGCGGTGACCAATTTGGGAATGGGGGTGGGGGCTGATTTTGTCACATATTATATTGTTGAGCGTTATATTGTGGAGGGTGAAAAGAAGAGGTTGGGTCTGAAAACATACCAGATTGTCTTTGCTGCCACTGGCGGCGCTGGTTGATCAAACACACTGATTCTGGTTCTTCCTCTGCTTCCTTGTATACTGCCTTTAATCCAGGAAGTGAGAGGCAACTTTCCGTAAGATGATCGTTTGTACAAATGGCACATGTTTAGACTGTATCCAGTGGACACTCCTTGTGGCTATGTTTTTTTCTGCATCGGGGACAGAAGATTGCCAAATTTTATTCTGCCTCCATCTGCTTCTGTTTGGCCTGCATAATATCAAGTTGTGTAGTTAGTGTCCCTAGAATATCAGTTTTAAAATTTTCTAATAAATTTCCAATCTCCACACGCGTTACTCCTTCTGTTGCTATCTTATTGTCTCTTGCAAACCGATCATATTCTGCCAATTTTATTCTTGTGCTGCCTCTCGAACTCCTGATGCATAAATCAATAATGTCAGTGAAATTCTCTTGATAAATATCCCCTTTTCCCATGATGTTTAATGTTTCAATCCACTGTTCCTTCATGCCCCTTATTAATGCAGTTTTTAACACATTATCAGGTAAAGGTAGTGATGCATAAGGAGATCTTTGTAAATTATATTGAAAACATTCCACATATTCCTCTAATGTTTCGTTTGGTTTGGCTGTCATTTGAAATATTTCATCCTTCAATTCTCTAGACCTATAATAATCCTGATATTTTTTTAAGAAGGATTCTTTCATCTGATCCCAATTGTTGATGACCCCACCACCTAGTCCCATAAACCATCTTAGAGCAGCCCCCTTTAATTTCGAGGGAAATAATTTCAATTTCTGGGGATTGGTGGTGTAATCATATCCCCTACACAACACATCAAATTCGAATAAAAATGCATCCGGATCTTCTGATGTAAGACCGTGAAAGGTTGGGATATGTTGAATAGGGATAGCTTTCATGGGTACATTTGCTACAGAATCCACTATAGGATATTTTAATGTAGAGGTTTGAGTATTTGGCTGATTCTGAGCCATAGGATCGAATATGTGCCAATAACCTTCTGGGATATCTAGGAGGGTATTCCTAGGTTGAGAGGGAACGATTTTAGCAGGGATAGTTTTAATGGCACTTCCTTTATCTGGGATAAGAGGAATACCTGATGTCTGAGGAGATTGAATTCCCTCAACAATGATTTTCGCAACGCTCCCCTTATCTGGGCTGTTTAATGGCTGATCTGTTCCAATGGGAGATTTTGGTTCCTCTGTTTCCCCTGTTTCTCCTTCTCCTTCACAAAAGTTACTGAAATTCCCTTCCTGCAATAGTTCTGGAGTAGAATTTTCAATTTCCTGAAAGTCCTGCTCTTCAGTTTGACTATGCACCTCAGCAAAGGCTACAGATGGTGATCCTGTGGCCTGAAGGGAACTAGTAGGCTGCTTAGAAATGGTTTTCCTGAAACCTACTGATGGCTGAGATTCTGTTTTCTTATAGATTTTGTCTATGAAAGTTGTTCGGCCAAGGGTCACCAGCCCCTTAGCTTTTTCAGGTTTGGATGGAAGCTTGATATTCTTTTCTGGTTTTTTCTGCTTAGTCATGCACTCAAATAAACTGCTAAATTCTATTCAATCAAAGCAAAAGCAAATCTGTTAGGAAAGCGGACAATGGAGCAGGGCTTTTACATGCTCCGTACGCAGGTTCTTACCTTTCGTTTTTAAGATCCAACTCTTTCCTAGCAGGTTCGTACACTACTCTGAAAAAAACAAATGGCTACACTCTTTCCCCGACAACGGCGCCAAAATGTAGAGCTATAAAAAGGGTCTCTTTCACCTCTAATTACCTCACATTAATATGTCAATCTGGGAATGTTTGGTTATTTCAAAGAGTGACTCAATCCGAGGCTATTTGTCAGAGTAATGCTAGTAGTATAGCGTCCTACAAAAACACAAGAGTAAACTGATGCTTGTCTATGACTAAGTTCCTTCAAATGACTAAAGCACACACTCTTAAAATTAAGCAACTTTATCAGTCAAGGGTTCGACAGCAGTAGTCCATCCCTTTGGAAACTGATGGAAAGGAAACTAGAGCATGGATCACGGGTCTGGGAGCAAGGCAATAAATGCAAAGGCTCACTACAGCCACAAATCGTCTCTAACACCAAATGCGAGTAAATGAAACGGCAGATAAAAATGGAACGGTAAATAGGAAATTAAACAACAAATCTTGAAAGGAACAACAATGCTTAAAATGGAACAACAATTCTGAAATGGAACAGCAATCGCTATAACTAAGCCTCGCGAGTAACAATCAAACTTTGTCTTATCAACTCAAATGCTCTCATTGTAATCAAAACTCCAATCTTTCATTCTCCAAACAAATCACACAATCAACTAAAGGAACAACAATAACTCTTAATTATGGAACAACATGTGAAAATCATACACACGTAACACTCTGAAGAAGTAATCTGATTTAATACCAATCATCAACAGGAATTATAACTATGTTTCAAAATGGAACAACATGAATTCTGAATCATAAAGAACACACCTTTCAGATAATTACCTTAACACACATACTCAGCATAGAAGCTTCATAACACAAGGATAGCACTGTTCAGTTAAGTCTAATAAGATTTCATCCACTCTGAAAGTATTGATAATATAATGCATAGTCAATGGAAAGAACATTAATGAACGAATCTTAGCAGAGCATGTGATGTAACTTATAAAGCATATCAGATTACCAACTAGTGACGATAAGCAAACCACGCAGAAATAAAATCGTAGTGATACAGAAGCAAGTGTCCTCCGGGGCCGGGCCCTTAGCCTCAAGGGTACACCGCTTTAAGCTAATCCAGATACAAAGATGAGATAATCACCAAGTTTATATTAATGCATAAAACATAAAGTACAATGAGCCAAGTTCAACGAGACTCGATGATCAAAATTAAGTCTTTAACAAAAAGTTACATAAAAGCATCTCTCCCTCAGACTAACAGTGCCGTCCATTTATATAAGGGTAACGGCGGAGATGTCTAAGTGATAAGATAAATAAAGCAGTGATCCCTCAGGATCAAAGATTCTGAGGGATTCGCAAAACTGTTAATCCCTAATCAATTCTTTCTCCTCCACCGAGCTGGTGCCTTCTCCTCCTTTTCCGGACCGGTTTGCTTCAGCTTGCTTTGCCTCGTTTGCACTTGGTCCTTCGTCAAAAGGACAGCAGTTACCCTATTCTTATCTTCTTCTTTGGAACAACAGCTCCTCGTTTTTACCCTTTCCTGCACAGGAGAATGAAAACTATCAGCGGATAAGCCTTTGCATACTAATTCCACGTATTCTACCACAATTCTCTAATGTTTTCCACATTCATGATGTAAAAGATTCATAAGTCCTAGTGAAAAGCCACTGAAATGATCATTAAAAACATACCTTTTTAGTACTCCACATTGACCACCTCCCATTGGCTGACAGATATTTCCAAATTAAAGATACAACATCCTCCAGCCATCTATTGAAACTCCACTGCTGGAGTAAAGACAAATTCCTGAACCAAAATGATGATATTCATCTATGTGTTGCACAAAATATTGTCACCATGACATTCTGCAATCAGTGTGAGTCTATCACCGCTTACACTTTCCTCCTTTGCAAGTCTTAAACCTCAGCTCTTCATGTCAAGCCTTGAAAAATGAGAGAAAGCCCTTAAAAATTTATAAAACTCTGGTTCCGCACTTTCTCTTAGCATTACCTACGGTCTTGCACCCACTAGTCATGTCCCCTGCGTATCTGACCACTCTATTTCTATGTAATGGGTGCGGACCCCTGTAAAAGTCAAAAAGGCGCAAGTACATTCTTAAAAACTCACTTTGGGTTATTTCTGGAAGCTTCTAGAGGGAATCTTGAGGTGGCAAGTTCGCTCCTTTGAGGTTCATGCATCCCATACCTTAAGGAGCTAAACCCTTGATGTGAGGAGCTTATCCCTTTGAAGGAGGACTCTATCCCTTCATAGGTGGACCTATAACTTCCTTCCTCTGCACTATAAAATGAGGCATTGGGCTGGTTACTGAGGAGGTTGAAAGCTGAATATTTTTTAGGGTAAATGCTGTTGGAATTTAGTCTTCCTAATTAAGATTGAGAAGAGAGATTACATACCTTTTGATCTCATTTGGAAGAGTGTGAGGCTTGTCAAAGTAGAAGAGATTCTTGCTTGGACCCTGGGAGGAGCTTGTACAACATCAAGGCACCAAAGGTTGTAAAGTTCTTCTTTGTTCAAAGTTAATACAATCAAGTTTATTTTTCTCAATAAGCTGTCTTTTATGGTTTATTTCATGGATTCCTTGATCACCATGATGAATATGATTTATTATATTGGATATGCAGGTGTTATTTGATGTGTGCTTGTTTGTGTTTGCAGGTTCTTAAAAGGAAACTCATTCGGACGATCGAAGCGTTGCTGCCACAAACTAGCGTTGGACTTGAGGTAGGGTCTAAAACACCTCTTGCTTTTTATTTATAAATCGCAATATTTAGAGAAAGGTAGATTTGCTTGTTCTGCTTGTTGCTAGATATCTGTTGATACTAAGGAGATCGGTCTTGTCCGCAAGAACGATTTATCCAACCGACAAATTGGCGACTCCACTGGGGACTTGAATTTGGCTTTTTGCTTTTCCTTTTTCTTTGACTTGAGAAACTTATCTCTATTTCTAATTTTTGCTTAATGTGTGTGGGATTGGGTAGCTTTTTAAGATCTGGAGTATTTTTTGTTTTTTCCGAAATTTTGAAGAGGATTGCACTTTCTTTTTACAAGACAGTGCGAACATCCCTGCACTGTTCCTTTAGTGCACAGAGCCGTACCGCATCTGGTTCTACTGGAAGCCTGTGGACCCTGTCAAAATTTTTGAGAAACCTAAAATGTTTTCGTCCAGTTAGGTTTAGGTTTTATTTATGGCTTTTAGTCTACTAAGATCTGTATTTTTCTATCAAAAAGCCTTGTTTATGAGTTTCTTTCAACAAATTCTTCATCTCATCAATCTCCATTAAGTTAATTGGGTGTTTTGAGTCTCTTTTTTGAGAAATTCTTAATTTGATTTCCTTTGGTCATTACTTGGAGGTTTGTCTCAGTCTTTTCACAATTTTGCATCTTTTTGCTTTTGTTTTTGCAAAAAAATTTCCCCCTCATTCACCGGGGGGGGGGGGGGCTAAATTGTGTATGAGTGTTAATCACCTTTGAGTGTTTTTATTTTTTGATCTCTGGAACTCTCACCCAATTTTCTTGACTTGCACTTGATTGGTTCTTAGATTACATTAGAATCATCTTGTGTTTGAGAATTGTCTTGCATAGATCACATTTGCATAATTAGAATTCTCATTTTCAGAATATGAATGAAAAATGTGCATAGACTACATTTGCATACTTTTCAAGTGAATTGTGCATAGATTACAATTTCATAGTTTACATTCTGAAAAATCAATCGTAGATTTAGATCAGTTTTCTTTGATTTGAATTTACATATTTTTATGCTTGTTTTTAACACACAAAAATAAAAATTAAAAAACTGTTTTGGAATTGATTTGTATTAATTTTTCTTGATGAAATTAGTGCATTAGAGAATTTGTTATATTTTCTCTTAGTGATCAATTTTTTGCATTGTTGGAAGTGAATGGAAACACTCTCCTTACTTTAGTTAGGATTCATCGAATTGAAAAGATTACATTATCATATTCGATTGCATTCAGTTTTGGGTCCGGTCATAACACCATTGGTTTCATATCCATTTACCCTTTTGAGTAATAACAACCTAAATAACACAGTGCTTAATTAAAATTCATCTAATAATTTTTACATTTTTAGGGCTCTTTCCACCAATCTAGCTTAGGCTAGTGTCTTGGAATAGGTTTTAGTTAACTCTCCAAGACAGTAAAACAAACAAGTAGTTGATCTTGCAGTAGGAAAAATTTCAATTGTTGCATGTATGCTCTGGGAAGCTCCTCCTAAAGGAGTCAAGCACGAGATCATATATGAACCAGTGAGGTAATCAATCCTTCCTCATTGGGAATGATAGCAGATATACACGTATTAAAAACAATAAACCTCGGATTGACCATTGTCGAGGAGCCTGGGGTCACTTGTTGGTAAACCTTGGATTATGTCAAGGAGCCTTCAAGGCGATTGAGATTTGTTATTCTGCCTTTGTGTGTGTATCGGATCATAGACTGTTCCCCCAGGTATATTTGTTTTTTTTGGTAACCTTAGTGGCCATAATCTATAGGACTCTTTCCTAAGGTGACGGTGGAGGGAAGATCCCATTGTACCTGGAGCAGACGTCGACTAGACTGACTTGGACTCTCTGGGGGGTTCTCTTCACTCGAGATGGTTTTGTGAAGAAACTTGTGCCAGTCTGTTTCATTAAGCAGGTTGTCGATGTAACTGTTCCAACTACCCTTTCTGTATTAAATTTCTACGAAGTTGGATTTCATCACCAACTAGTGTTTTTAGTACGGGAAGTTACTGTTTCTGTCTGGTTTGACTCCTAGATTTGATAGCGCGTGTTAATTTGTTTGTTTTTAATTTTAGAGACCATAGGTGTGAATTGTGAATTGTTAATTTTAGTTTTAAATTGTTAATAAAATTCACTGAAGTTGAATATAATGGCAACTGTTCCGGAATTTACCAACCAAGGAACCCCTCTTAACGAGAATCCTAGTACTTTTCCTTGCTTTGGAAATGTTGATCCTCCTTATATGGCTACTTTGTCATTACCTGGATTTGCAATAGGTTTACCGATATGGTTATTTTCAACTTTGTTGGCCCCAAATACTCCAATTGTTCCACCTCAACCGAATGCTTCACCTCAACAGAGTTCACCATCTCAACATCACCAACATTCTGTTGACCCTTTACCTTCTTCGCTTAATATTCCTTCCTCCATTTCTTCCTCTTCACTTGGTAAAAGCCTTGACGCTAGTAACAAGGTGGCTAAGAACAAGAAGAAAGGGAAGAAGAAGAAGAAGTAGAAGCAAGATAAGAAAGAAGTCAACCAACCAACCATGGCTGTAAATGTTAGTTGTGTTGAGGAAACCTCCAACATGCATCGTAAACCCAAATACCCTTGCAGGCTTTGTAAGGGTGACCACTTCCTTATCAATTGTCCTGGTATTCCAAAGGTCTTGGAAGTATGGTCAAAAAAATCTCATCAACTTTCCATTGATCCATCAACCAATGATAGTCAGGTTTCTGGGAAAATGGGTAAAGTTAGGTTTTTTTGTAAGTTGTGAAAATTGAGTCATCAAAATCACATTTGCCCTCACATGGATGAAGCGTCAAAATTGTTGGAAAAACTTACTGTTCCACAACAAGAATTTCCAACTGGTTACCGTAAACTTTCTCCAAACCTACCGTCAACTGACGGAGTGATTGATCTAATTTCAAGTACAGTCGATCCCACTCTTCCATTGGAGAGTGAAACTCATATCACTCAGGTTGGTGATCCATTAGTTGATCAAGTGGTCGATTCAATTTCACATTCGATCAATCCCACTCTCCCTTTAGAGACTGAACTTCATACCACTCAGGTTCTTCTTGTTACATCAAATTCTTCTACACCGAAGGGCATTTCACCTGTTTCTACAGAACCCCCTCCAAGTACTGACGTCTTTTCCTTTGATTGGAATAGACTGACAGAACCTCGTCTTCCTTCCTCCATCCCTTTCCAAATCATTTTCAAGGCTAGTGATAGGGACATACACTGCACACAGGTAGATGAAGGTGCTTCTGTTAGTATTTTATCCTCAACTGCTTGGAAAGCTTTGGGTTCCCCTCAGCTTGTCCCTATTACGCAGAATCTGAAGGCTTTTAACAGAACCATTAGTGAACCTTTAGGGATCCTTCCTAAGTTTTATATTACCTTGGAAGGTAAAACTGTCTATATTGATCTTATGGTAGTTCAAGGTCCCTTGGATTTCAATTTACTCCTTGGGCGAGACTATGTTTATGCAATGAAAGCTGTCATATCGACACTCTTTCGCGTGATGTCTTTCCCTCACAATGGAAATATTGTGATTGTAGACCAGCTTTCGTTCCCTAGTCTTGTCTCAACTACCAATAATTGACACCCCTAAATATTCCCGATTCTAAAGTGGTATCTACCCCGCCACGGGTTAATTATGTGGCAACTGGTCCCATGTTTTCAGTTACCGATGTAATTGAGCCTCTCACTATTTGCTCATCTTCCTTTGATTTAGATCCGGTAATTGACATGGAAAACTCTATGGGATTACTTGAACATGATGCTCTTATCCCTTCTGAGTCCCTTAACATGTGTTCCTTCCAGAGAAACATTCTTCCTTCTGATGAAGACCTCTTGGAAGCCATGATCAAGGTGTGTCCATTGACATGTATTTCTTCCAGTTGGAAGCCATAATCAGTGGCCTCGGGGAAAGTTCCTTTTACTGTGTCAACCTCGTTAAAAAATGAATCAGTGATTATGAGGACAATTCTTTTCCTGTGTCAACCTCGTTAAAAAATGAATCAGTGAGTATGAGGACAATTCTTTTCCTGTGTCAACCTCGTTAAAAAATGAATCAGTTGGTCAGAGGATAGTTCCTGTTACTGAGTCTACCTCATTAAAAAATGAATCAGGTATGAGGACAATTCTTTTCCTGTGTCAACCTCATTAAAAAAAAATGAATCAGTAGGTTATATAGGTAGATTGTAGAGAGTAGACGTGAGGATAGTTTTTTGCTGTATCAACCTCGTTAAAAAATGAAACAGGCTGCCTCGAGGATAGTTTTGTTCCTGTGTCAACCTCGTTAAAAAATGAAACAGGGTGTCATGAGGATAGTTTGTTCCTGTCTCAACCTCATTAAAAGATAAAACTAGGAATCATGAGCATAGTTCTTTGTCTTGTGTCAAGCTCGTTAAAAAATGAAACAAGGAGTTATGAGCATAGTTCTTTGGCTTGTGTCAAGCTCGTTAAAAAATCAAACAAGGAGTCTTGAGCATAGTTCCTTGTCTTGTGTCAAGCTCGTTAAAAAATGAATCAAGGTTTTTAGAGCATAGTTCCTTGTCTTGTGTCAAGCTCGTTAAAAATGAATCAAGGATTTTAGAGCATAGTTCCTTGTCTTGTGTCAAGCTCATTTAAAAATGAAACAAGGGTTTTGAGGATAGTTCTTTTCCTGTGTCAACCTCATGAAAAAATGAAACAACTCCCTTTCGAGTTGAGTCTTTCCAAGATCTCGAAAGTAAACCTTCATTCCATCCACCTGGTTGAATGAAATGAAGCTTGGGGGGCATGTACCTCGTTTTGCTTCATTATGCTGGGGGCATGTGAAATTATAACAAGCATAGTTTTTTGTTTCAATCTTATGTAAACTTGAAACCGAATCCAAGCAGAGTTCTCTATGGTTCAAGCTTGTGTAAAAATGAACCCATGCCCATTTTACATCTCGTGATTGCCTTTTTTATCCGCTAAATTCTATTAGATGAGCCTTGGTTGTTTTCATTCCATTGCCACCATCTCTTTGGCTGATCATATGCTTTCACTTGGTTGTTTTCCCTTCCTGAGGGACCGCATCTATGAGTGGTTTTATTAGCCAGCTTCTTAACCATTACATGTTTTGAGCAGTTCCACCATTGCAGGAACTAGTTGCTACCCTTTATACCACTCGTTCCTCTAGGACGAGTCCTCTTTAAGCTCTTTTTTGACTCATAAAATATGAAAAAAAATTTGAGTTTTTCCTTTTTAAACTCGTTAAAATGGAATTAAAAGGACGGTCCACTTACAACTCTTTTCTGACCGTATAAACATGAAAATATTGCCAGGCTTTTGTCGTTTCAAGTTCGATATTGGTTATAAAATGATGTGTCTTTGATCACTTTTTTACTTTTTCGGATCAGAGACACTAATTATGAAAAGTACTCCTTGATCGTAATGGTCAAGAGGTTCTCTCAAGTATTATTTTATACTTTTTCGGGATTGGGAGACACAAATTTATGAAAAAGGACATCCATGGAGTTTTCTTAAGTTTTTCTTCTGACTCCCTAAAATTGAAAAACGCTGAGTTTCTCCTATATTGGACTCGTTAAAATTTAACAGTAAAGGACCTATTCAATTTTAAACTAAAATGAACCACTCCTTCTTAGGGTTTGAATTTTAAACTAAGTTGGACTCATTCGAAGGATGAGCTTATAATCAAGCAAATTTTATCCTCCTCAAGCTTGTCAAAAATAAAGAGGTACTTACCAGAAATGGTGGGGAAAAGAGAGAAAAATGAACCCGCTTGTTATACTTTGTGTCTCAGAAAAGCATTCAATCACTCTTGAACACGACACTTTTTGTTCACCTGGGTTGGGAAATCCTTTGCCTAACAGTTAATCAAACCATATTGAAAGTCTTCAGCCAGTTTCTAGGTATTAGCTTTGGGTCAGTTGTCATCAAACCATCTGCAGTGTCGTTATGTATTCAAGAGGTTAGTGCAAATAAACCATTCATCTGCAAAATATCTGGCATCCATCTTGACCATCCCTGAGTTAGTCCTTGCAAATATGTTTCTTCAAACTTGATCTATGATTTCGTGTTGTGGGCTTGCCTACGACAAATCGCTTTCTATGGACTTCAGCTCATTATTTAGAAAGTTGATCTAGAAGTCATCAGTACCTTGGAATTTGCATGCCTCAATGGCAGGTTTCTTGCCTTTGACGACAGGTTGCATCATTGACCTTCGATCAAAGGATTCTATGACATGATCGACATCAGCTCATCTATTCACATTTCATGGATTGTACTGAGTACTTTGAGAGCCATTGACATTACTGGTGGTTTCTCTCACACTTGTTAATAGTTCACATCATTGACTAGTAATCAAATGGTTTATACCATGTTCGACTTCGACACATTCATTCACATGGATAGAAGCAGAAATCAAGACCCTGGATCTAGTTTCCACCATCCAGGCTGCGAGGAATTTTGTTATTCATTATACAGTGGACTATTCATAAAACAAATGGTTGCACCCATACTGTGTCTACATATTTCTATACTTGTGATGTATTACAAGATTATTCCTATATCAGAGTAGTTTAGTTAGTTCTCTAGTCAGTTTTGATCTAAGTATGGGAATGCCTACCTCAGCAATGATATGTTCACACACACACACACACACACACACACACACACACATATATATATATATATATATATATATTTTGTATTGAATGTTTTTACAGGTTCCAACCAGGCTGTCCACAGGATGATCCTTGAAATGATAAAGTACTTCACTCTTCTTAGATGACAAATTTTATCCTCATCTATTACAGACTTCGCACTTTAGGGGGCAATCTGTTGCACAAAATATTGTCACCATGACATTCTGCAATCAGTGTGAGTCTATCACCACTTACACTTTCCTCATTTACAAGTCTTAAACCTCAGCTCTTCATGTCAAGCCTTGAAAAATGAGAGACAGCCCTTACAAATTTATAAAACTCTGGTTCCACACTTTCTCTTAGCATTACCTGCGGCCCTGCACCCACTGGTCATGTCCCCTGCATACCTGACCGCTCTGTTTCTGTGTAATGGGTGCGGACCCCTGTAAAAGTCAAATAGGCGCAAGTACATTCTTAAAAACTCACTTTGGGTTATTTCTGGAAGCTTCTAGAGGGAATCTTGAGGTGGCAAGTTCACTCCTTTGAGGTTCATGCATCGCATACCTTAAGGAGCTAACCCCTTAATGTGAGGAGCTTATCCCTTTGAAGGAGGATTTTATCCCTTCATAGGTGGACCTTTAACTTCCTTCCTCTACACTATAAAATGAGGCATTGGGCTGGTTACTGAGGAGGTTGAAAGCTGAATATTTTTTAGGGTAAATGCTGTTGGAATTTAGTCTTCCTAATTAAGATTGAGAAGAGAGATTACATACCTTTTGATCTCATTTGGAAGAGTGTGAGGCTTGTCAAAGTAGAAGAGATTCTTGCTTGGACCCTGGGAGGAGCTTGTACAACATCAAGGCACCAAAGGTTGTAAAGTTCTTCTTTGTTCAAAGTTAATACAATCAAGTTTATTTTTCTCAATAAGCTGTCTTTTATGGTTTATTTCATGGATTCCTTGATCACCATGATGAATATGATTTATTATATTGGCTATGCAGGTGTTATTTGATGTGTGCTTGTTTGTGTTTGCAGGTTCTTAAAAGGAAACTCATTCAGACGGTCGAAGCATGGCTGCCACAAACTAGCGTTGGACTTGAGGTAGGGTCTAAAACACCTCTTGGTTTTTATTTATAAATCGCAATATTTAGAGAAAGGTAGATTTGCTTTTTCTGCTTGTCACTAGATATCTGTTGATACTAGGGAGATCAGTCTTGTCCGCAAGAATGATTTATTCGGCCGACACTATGGGAATCCAATTTTCCCAAATACTTGTTTCCACAGGTATACCAGTTCCCTGAAATCGTCCATCTATGCCAAAACTGTTATATCCCAGGCCAAAGAGGCATAGTCTCTCATAACCAGCAGATTTTGTTTACAATCACTACGAATTCAATAAACCAAATGCTGCAGATCCATCCAAACCCAAATCAAACCACATTTTCCATTGAATACCTACTTGAACTCTATTTGAAGTTGGACCTTCCCAAGAAGACTCAAATATTTCACACTTTCATCCTAGAAGAGTCTCCTACTCCTAAAAATAGTCCTCCATACTCTGCCACCATTTTCTCCGAGAGGGCTAGACAAATTTTCATCAGGCTCTCTTGTATTCTAGGATACACCACAGATGAGCATGTAGATGAGCCTATTCTTGCTTTCTTCTCTATTTTTTTCCCAGGCAAGCCTCCAGCTACAATTTTCAATTTTTCCTAGTACTTGGCAGACAGGATCCATGATCAATTGATCAAATTTCCAAATGAAAGAGTATTCAAATACTCTTTAATATTATTCCACATTTTCTTGTATTTCCAATCAGATAAGTTTCTAGTCAACATCCAAAAGCTGGACACTAAGGGCCATCCCAAATCATTGATTTCTTTGGGCATCTAGTTGTAAATATGCTAGCCAATAGTAATCAACCCAAGATAGGTGATGAGATAAAAAGAGTTTTACAGTTGTCTAAGAACAGTAGAATAGGAGACTGGTATCTGTACCAAGAGCACATTGAAATTAGAATATATGGATGCTAGCTCGATCCCTATAAGCTGCCCAAATATCTATCCATGAGGATATTTGCATTAGAATATATCAGGCAGATTATAAACTCAAATGATGTGAATTTCCTATCAGCTAGGAAGAAAACAAAGTTCAAGATAAAAAACCAGCTTGGTCCTTTTATCTATATTTATAGGGAGGTTGGAGAAGAAGCAGAAAAGTGTTTACATGAAATGAAGTTCAGTAGCAATTTTAAATGGAAATATGACCCTTTAGGAGTCATAAAGAAACTAAGGCTCAAATTCAAATTAAGCTATTTTATGCATGAGTGTTAGGTCTCTATACTACTAGTGTAACCCATTATTGTTATTAGTACAACCCCCTTATTATATTGTTGTGCCCATGTAGTCCCCATATTGTTATTATTGTGCCCCATAGAAGCCCACTATTGTTATTATTTTTACCTTACATTATTATTGTTATGTCGTCTTTGATTATATTATGACCCCTTAGACTCATATATATAGAAAGGAGGTCTTGTCATTTGTATCATCTAAGAATTGTTCATTTGTGTAATGTAAAGGAGGTTGGCCCCTCAAAGAGGCTTATTTCTAAGGCATTGATTTATCTTTTCTATCTTTTTGTGAGTTGGTTTCATAACATTTGTATCAGAGCCCCTATACTAGGCCCCTGTACTACTAATGTAACCCCTTATTGTTATTAGTACAACCCCCATATTATATTGTTGTACCCATGTAGTCCCCATATTGTTATTATTTGCCCCATAGAAGCCCACTATTGTTATTATTGTGCCCTTACATTATTATTGTTATGTCAGCTCTGATTATATTATGACCCCTTAGACTCCTATATATAGAAAGGAGGTCTTGTCATTTGTATCATCAAAGAATTGTTCATTTGTGTTATGTAAAGGAGGTTTCCCCCTCGAAGAGGCTTATTTCTAAGGCATTGATCTACCTTTTCTATCTTTTTGAGCTGGTTTCATAACATTTGGTATCAGAGCTTTGGATTCTAGGGTTTCACTGCTCCAAACAAGTCATCATGGAATTCGTGCTATAGATTTTCTTCGGCACGTTTTAGAAGTGAAAAAAAAAACTGTTTGAGAAGAAATCTTGCTAAACCTCAGGTCCAAATTTCATATCTTGTCTTGCTATATTTTCGGAGATATGATCTGAGGAAGTTAGGGATTTTGCAAGCTCCAAAATTTCATCTAAAACAGGTCATCGTGGAATGTTCACTATAATGCTTTCTCTACGAAGTTTCAGAAGCTAACAAAAAAACCCATTGAGAATAAATCGGTCTGAACCTTGACTCCTAATCTTAGATCTTCTCTCACTATATTTTTGGATATATGATCTAAAGAAGTTAGGGTTTTTGCAAACCCCCAAATTACATTCCAAACAGGTCACTTTGGGAAAATCATCATAACTTTCTCTCTGAGCATCAGATTGAATTTTTGTAAGAAGTTATAGAAAGAGGACAGTTTATGGTTTTCTATATATAGTTTTTAGATCCTAAGGTCAAAACAGTGAAATGTGGCACTTCATACAAGTTCGCTCTTTGAAACATGTATATAATCAAGACATCTTGGGAGATTGTGCATAACTCTTTCTTGGAGAATCCAATTTCAATCAGACTGGTAGAATTATAAAGAGGACGTAGAGGAATATGGTAGGTCGTGATTTTAGAACTAGAAGATCCAAAATTTCAGAGTTACATTTGTTTTAAGATCAAGCTCCTAAATCAAGAAAAGGTGATATGAGGAAGTTTGATGGCAAGGATCCGGTAAATTGGATACTATAGATGAAGCAATATTTTGATCTACACGAGGTGCAACTATTACAAAAGGTACGTATTACATCTTCATATTTAAAACCGGATCAATTTTTATGGTATAAAGGGATTTGTTCTCATAAACCACTTGTTACGTGGTCAATTTTCACGGAGGAAATGATAGCACATTATGAGGATACAAAGAGAAACACTTTCTTTACCCAATTGATAAATCTCAAACAAAAGTGTTCAATGGCAGAGCACATTGAGGACTTTCAAAAATTGAATATAAGGTAAAATGATATTCCAGAGAAACAGAGGATTGATGTCTCCATAGGGACTTTAAAGGATAACATTCAACATGAGGTTCGTCTTTGGGAGCCTGATTCATTGGAGAAGGCATTCAGGTTGGCAAGAAAAGTGGAAAGAAAAATTATGGCAACAAGGAATTCTACCTCTCACGACTATAAAGATGGAAGTGTCATTTCTCCTAGCCTTCCACAACCTACAAGGGTGACACCACAACAATTGGAAGAATAAAGAGTAAAATGACTTTGTTACAATTATGATAACAAATAAATTAAAGGTCATAAGTGTGCTGAGAAGAAATTATTTTACATTGATTGTGAAGAGGAGGAAGAAAAGGATCAAGAAACATCAAAAGAAGAGGATATGCACCAAGAAACAACCCTAAAGAAAGAAGAAGTAAATATGACCATATCTTGTAAAGCATTGGAAAGAATTACCACTCCTCAAACTCTCAAGATAGAAGGACATATCAAGAAGATAAAGATTCAAGAAGTGAAAAATCACATTGAGAAAGAAGAAATGAATCCAAAGATATCTTGTAATTCATTGTCCGGAATTACCACTCCTCAAACTATCAAGATAGAAGGACATATCAAGAATAAAAATGTTCAAGAAGTGAAAGATCACATCGAGCATCAAGAAATGAATCCGACTATATCTTGTAATGCATTGGAAGAAATTACCACTCCTCAAACACTCAAGATAGAAGGACATATCAAGAAGAAAAAGATTCAAGAAGTGAAAGATCACATCGAGCATCAACAACAAGTTCTCCAAATTTTAAAGGATAACGCCACTTTGGTGTAGAATCAAACGAAACAACAGGAAAATCAACGTCGCAGTGAAAGAAGTTTTGATGTAGGCGATTGGGTATTTTTATGGTTACATCTCAAGCAAGCTATTTATGAAAAGGAAATGTTGGCAATACTACATGCACTTAAGAAATGGTGACCTTACCTAATGGGAAGACACTTCAAGGTAAAAATGGATCATGATAGTCTTAAATACTTTTTAGAACAAAGATTATCTTTAGAAGAATAGAAAAAATGGGTCACAAATATGTTGGGTTATGACTTTGAAATCATCTACAAAAAAGGGAAGAAAAATGTTGTTGCATATGCACTCTCGAGAAAGGATGCAGATGTGGAAGCATTGTTTTGTCTATTTCTATTATCCAACCAGATCAAATAAAGGAAGCGAGGAATGAATGGAAGAAGGACGAATAAGTGTGGCCACTCATTCAAAAGTTGCAGAATATCTGAATTCAAACAATATTGCCAGAACTTGATGAGGAAGGAAAAATCATAGTGGAACCTAGACCAGTCACAGAAACAAGAACCCAACAGCTATGAAATCGATCAATTTTAGAGTATCTCATCAAGTGGAAGAACTTACCCACTGAAGATTCCACATGGGAGTACAAGAATTTTATACATAAGCATCAATAACTACTCAAGCATTGAGGACAACACTTTTTGAAGGAGAGGGGCATGTTAGGTCCCTATACTACTAGTGTAACCCCTTATTGTTATTAGTAAAACCCCCTTATTATATTGTTGTGCCCATGTAGTCTCCATATTGTTATTATTGTGCCCCATAAGAGCCCACTGTTGTTATTATTGTGCCCTTACATTATTATCGTTATGTCTGCTCTGATTATATTAGGACCCCTTAGACTCCTATATATAGAAAGGAGGTCTTGTCATTTGTATCATCTAAGAATTGTTCATTTGTGTAATGTAAAGGAGGTTTCCCCCTCGAAGAGGCTTATTTCTAAGGTGTTGATCTATCTTTTATATCTTTTTGTGAGCTAGTTTCATAACAATGAGTCCAGGGTAGACATTGAGAAATATGCCAACCAATCATAATGGTTGGAAAATACCTTGATAGATATGGAGAAACAAATGGATACTAGTTACATTTTGCATACTCCAGCCCTGCAGGACAAAAGTACAAAGAGGAATAGGGAAGAACATTCTTGTTCAAGCATAGATACAACACATGATAGATTTGAAATCATGTATAGGAAGAAGCCCAAGGTAAATCCTGTCAATGAGAAAGAAGAGAAAGCAAAGATAGTTGGGACAATTGACACACTTCAAATCATTGATAGGGAAATAGTGGTTAGAGAAAATACAACTCCACTATTTCAAAGGAAACTCATCAACCTTCCACCTATAATACCCAAAGCATTCAAAAATAGCTTAGCATAGAGGTTTCTTCATCAAGCAAACTAGTAGATAAGGAAAAGGACATAAAGGAGAAGTATAAATAAATCAAATTAAGGAATGAGGCATTAAAGGCTGAAACATATGCCCAGTATTTCAAACAAACTCCTAGTAATCAAAATAGGTTGATGTCATCTTTTGACATTAAAACTGGTAAAATGCAAATGACCTTTTTGCAGCCTACAGTCTAACAACCTAAATCATCAGCAGACTACAGAAAACAGAATTTGAAGCTTTGGCCAGGGATGCTCACCCTATTGATCAAATTGAATTTCATAAGCAGATAGGAGAAATGATCTACTCAATGATGACCAACAAGGTCATGAGTGTTCTGAAACTTCAAAATTCTCTAGAAAATATCACAACACAGTTTAAACTAGAGAAAGAATCATCACAGGCAAAGGATAATAGAATCAAGTCACTGGAAGACTTGGTTGTTGAGTGGATATAATCCAAATGACATCAAGGCTACATAAAAGCTCATAAAGAAGAAAAATGAAGACATTGCTACACTAAAGAAAAAACTGAAGTTTCCTCCTTCTGAAAATCCATAGACCAAATAGGTTCTAGAGATCCAAAGCCAGAAAGATGAAATGATGGACCTCATTCTCCAACTAAATGCTCAATTAAAATAAATGGAGAATGAATTGGACAATTTAATACAGCTGAAGCAAGCCAGCATTGAGACAACGACTATCGTTGCTATTCCTATAGTTATTATAGCAGCTCCTTAAACTTTGGCAGCTTCCTTGGCCCCAACAGCTCCACTAGCTACAACACTTCCAGCTGCAACAACGACTACATTAGCAATAGGTTCAACAACAGTAACAACTCATCCTAGTGATGAAGCAACTAAACTGGTCAAAGCCATGGAGAATATGTCCATCCAGACCATTGAAATAAATAGACTAAAGGAACAAATCAAAAGTCTAGAGGATGAGAAGAAATTGGTTCAAATTATGCATAAGAATGAAGGCCAGAAGAGAAGTAGGTTGAATGAAAAGATTGGGAAGCTGGAAAAGGAATTAACACTGAAAGAGCCACTAGCCCAAGAAAAACAACTTTTATGGGCCAATATCATTGACTTAGTCAATGATATTTGGCCATCTATACAGGTGATCTTTGAACAAAATGATTTAGTCAAAGAGGCTGGTGAAGCAATTCAAAGGGTTAAGGCCAAACTTGGAAACACGCTAGAAGAAGCCTCTAGAATAATCTAGTTCCTTAACTCAAAGAATAAATATGAATCGCAGGAGCTTGGAATAGCTGACAGAACTGGCACTATACTATAGATGAAGAAGGTAATCACCAAGAGGAACCTAATGATGCATCTTGAGGACAAATGAAAAACAATGGAGCTAGCTATAGGTAGGTTCATGGTCAAATTTGATGATTTGAGGCAGAAATGTCTACCTAATCCACTGATAATTAATGACAGGTTAATGCCACATGAAGACTATGTCAACAGAATCAGATAAGTGGCAAAGGAACAAGACAGCAATTCCTTCACGAAAGGGATGCCTACAGGAAAAGTCCTTTACCAGACCTTTGAGAAGCTCTTTTACCTCCAACATGAGGTAAAACTTCTTTTTGTAAACAAGCCCACCTTTGCAAAATATACAGAAGCTGATGAAGTCTACAGAAGAATGGTAAATATTAAATTACCAGATATAGACTTGGGAAAAGTTAAATGATTTACTATAAAAAAAAATGCAAGGTAAAAAATGAATACAAAGCAGTGAAAGTAAAATAGTTGATCAGTTAAGTCAAAGAGTATCAAATGAAAGAGTATCAGTCAAAACGAAAAGTAAAAGAACAACCAGCGTAGAGCAACAGAAAAGGAGAGAAATAAGAAAAAGATCAAAATATAAAACAACAAAATCAGTAAAAGAAGGGACAACTAGCCTTTTAGTTTCCTAGGTGTCTCTATCTTCTTGCATGAAGATATTTATTTTCCTTGAATAATTCCTCAAATAGTTTAGGATATTTTGTAACTATTTTTTGTATAAATACTCCATAATTCAAAGTATAGAGGGCGGATTGCTAAACATTTCTATAGGTACATTGATATTAAAAACCTGAGGGTTTATTGTAAACATTTTCAAGTCAGCAAATGGGACTGAGTAATAAAGGAATTGCATTACAGGATTCATGTGTTGGGCCATTTCAATGAAGTATATTTCATCTGTCAAATTGTCATTTTTTTAAAGTATTTCACAAACATACATATTTTTTCCAATTTGAATGAAATAACTGGAATTTTACCCAAAATTTGTTTAAGTACACTTTGCCTTGAACAGTTATTCATTTTAATGTTTTATTCTGATATCCAGAGTAGGGAATTCTTCATTTCTCCCTAGTTTCGATTGACCTCTTTCATTTCCCTCATTATCCTGTTTGAGGAATCCTTAACTGCTCCTTGACCCTGATTGGAAAACTACTTCACCATCCAGCCTAAAAGATCTAAGTATACTCAACTACCTTGCCCTATGAACACTATCTTTAGAACTTGATTCAAACTTATTTTCTTGACATTTGGACTCCATGGCCCAATGGTAAAAAGGTCACTTATCTATCCATCTAAATCAGTGATTCCACCACCAAATCAAATAAAAAAACAGCCAAGCTTAAATAGAATTTGATTCATCTCTCTTGCATTATCCAAAAACATTTGATCTAGAAATAGAATTTCAGTTAAGGGAAAGAAACCCAGCAACTCTTAAAAAGATTTATAACATTGCAGTAGATGTAGAAGTTCATCTGTTGATTAAAAATCAAAAGTTGAAAGAATAAGCAGAGAAGAACAACATTGTAGAGGTAAAACTTGAAATTTTGGTAAGAAAAATAGAGGAAATGATACAGAATATCACCATGCAAGTTAAATTTTTTGTGCAAGATCATCATGACCTATTTTTTTCACAAAAAGGATAGGTTGATATCCATGAAAAAATTCTTGCTAATTCCAACTACCATAGATCAGAAAGTGGATTTACAGATCAATATGTGGAAGAGGAATCTACTAATCTAATGTGTATGTTTGATGACATTCCTTGTTTTAATGATTTGCCTAAGTATGATCAGTATGATGATAATTATGTTCTCCGATTTCAGGCTGACCTAATAGAGCACTCAGAAGCTAGTTTGGGAAATAAGGAAATTTAGTTTCACCAGTTTGAGAACAGTGATCAGCTTATTCATATCAGCTATGAAAATTACAAAGAAAGTGTGGAAAATTTGGAAATAAGTGAAGGTTGTTTGCCTCTTTGTTTTGCTTCATTTCAATTCATCAGAGAAAATTTAAAGCAATAAAAAATAAGCAGTCTCTTGGTATTGTTATTGATAACAAAGAAGACAATGAAACTCTTGATCAAGATTCTTTAGTTTCACAACTACAGTTATAAAATTTCATTGAAACACCTGATCAAATGACACAGGAAAGTTCTATACCACTATGTTTTGAATCATTTCCTTTTTAAAAGGAAAAGTGGTATAAAATCTCTAAAGAAAAGGATGAACAACTTGTATAAATCTATGAAGTTCCATTCAAACCTATATGCAATAAGTTGCCGCAATCCTTCCAAGCTTTTTATGATCCAATAGTTTATATATTAGATGATGGATGCAATCAAAATTTTTCTCCATTAACTAACCATGACATTCAGGATCAAGATGATAAAGGTTTCATCAGTCAAACTTTTCAATCAATAGAAATGTCGTCACAAAATTTATCTGAAAATTTGCAAGGTGATAAAGATGAAAATGACATTTCAGTTTCGAGGCATGGAGGCCATCTAGAACAATTGTACAGTTTCTTAGTGTAGGTCTTAACTCTGTAAAAAAATTACCTGCATACGAATTCTAAAACACAAAAAATAAACAATGCAAGAACATAACACATAAAAACACATATACACAGAGATTTTCCCCTGGATCCCAAAACCGGGACTACCAGCTTGATTTTTCATTATGTTCCTTTCAATGTTATAATACATATTTATACATGCTGAAGCATCCAATACCATGGACCGAAAACCATCGCATCCAAAAAACATGTGCGAAAATCATGCACAAAATCATAGGTGGGTCTACCCATCCTAACATAGGGTCCGAAACCAAAATTTTCTGGGGCGCTGCCCCAAACCCCATAAAGTGGGGTTACGAGTATGCTTCAAACCCTCTGTGACCCCCCCCCCCCCCCACTACACAATCAGCGCAACGAAGGGGGCTTCGACCCCCCTCTAATCCCCCAGTTAACTACGTGGGCTAGTCCTGGAAAGAATATAACACAACTCGACATTCTCCCATTTGTTGTTTTCTTTCCACAAGGGGCCACAAGAGAGCTTAGTCATTTTTCCAGCCCTGAAATGCCCATTGTCTCTCTTCGCCAAGAGAACTTCTCAGAGCTCACATATTTTATCAATGCATCTACAGTATTCTTCAAAGTGTCCACCTTTTACCAGGAACACCTTTTTGTCCTCTATCATATCCCTCACAAAGTGATACTGAAGATCAATGTGCTTTGTCTTTGAATGATATGTGGGGTTCTTTGCCAAGAAAATTACACTTTGGCTGTCACAGTCTATCCTTATAGCTCCTTGTACTAACCCCATACTTGAACACAATCTCTGCAACCAAACTACTTCCTTGCTTGCATGAGTGGCTGCCATGTATTCTGCCTCTATAGTTGATAGTGCCACTACAGATTGTTTCTTACTCATCCAATTGACTGCACCTCCAAACAGGTTAAACACATACCCACTTGTAGATCTTCTCTGATCCAGATCTCTAGCCCAGTCTGCATAAACAAAGCCACGAATATCCAACACTCTGTCCAATATTGGTCTTCCTTGGTAGCACAAACCATAATCACTAGTGCCACGCAAATACCTGAAAACCCGCTTCACTGTTGTCCAATGCTCCTTTCCTGGTTTTGACATAAAACTACTCAATACTACCACTACATGTGCAATGTTTGGTCTAGTATAGACCATTGCATACATCAGGCTACCGACTGCACTTGCATATGGAACACGGGACATGTCCTCTTCCTCTTCTTGTGTCTTGGGACACTGTTTAGCAGATAACCTCACACCTACAGGAATAGGAACCTTCACCGGTTTACTATCCTGCATATTAAACCTCTGCAGTATTGTCTCGACATACTTCCTTTGGTTTAACCAGAGCTTCCTCTTTGCCCGATCTCTTTTAATTCCATGCCCAAAATATAGTTTGTAGCACCAAGATCTTTCATGTCGAATTTGGAGGACAATTAGGTCTTCAAATCCTAGATAATTTCTTTGTCATTTCCAACCAAAAACATATCATCCACATACAAGACCAGATAAATAACAAGGTCACCAATTAATTTAAAATACACACAGTGATCTGCTTTGCTTCTAGTGAAGCCAAGTCCCCGTATAAATGTATCAAATTTCTGATACCACATCCTTGGTGATTGTTTTAACCCATACAGAGACTTCTTTAACTTGCATACAAGTTAATTCTTACCCTTCACCGTAAAGCCATTAGGTTGCTTCATGTATATTTCCTCTTCCAGATCCCCGTGAATAAATGTTGTCTTCACATCCATCTGTTCTATCTCAAAATCAAAAGCAGTAGCAACAGATAAAAGTAATCTAATAGAAGTTACCTTGGCAACAGGAGAAAAAAATATCACCAAAATCAATTCCCGACACCTTGGAATAACCTTTTGCTACCAACTGAGCTTTGTATTTCTCCACCTTTCCTTCTGCATTTGTCTTCTTCTTGAACACCCATTTGCTGCCTATGGGTTTCCTTCCAGCCGGCAACTCCACCAGATCCCAAGCCTCATTTTTGTGCAAAGATGTCATTTCATCAACCATGGCCTCTTTCCATAGTTTGCCATCCTTTGAATCTATTGTTTCCTTCACAGTTCTTAGATCATCGTCAGTAATAGATAAAGCAAAATTTGAACAGAAAGCAGATGGACATACCTTTCTGGCTACCTTCTTTCTCGAACTGATATTCTCACACCCGGAGTTTGTGGCTCTTCATCTTCTGATTCCTCCTCTGTTGTAGAGTCTGATTCTTCCTCCTTAACCTCAAACTCTATCTTCTTAGGTTCCTTTGGTAGGACTTCATGTTTAATAACATCTTTCACCTCTCTAAACACCACATCTCGGTTGTACACAAACTTCCTCGTTGTTGGGTTCCAAAGCTTATAACCCTTTAAACCATCCTTATACCGAATAAAGATGCACTTTTCAGATTTACTATCCAACTTGGCTCATTTCTCCTTTGGAACATGTACATATGCATCACATCCAAATACCCTTAGATGTGAAAGAGAGCGTTTCTTACCAGTCCATACCTCTTGTGGAATCTTATCCTCCAACGTTGATGAAGGTGACCTGTTGACCAGGTAACATGCAGTATCCACCGCCTCTGCCCAGAATTCCTGTCCTAACCCGACACCACTGAGCATTCTTCTTGCCCTTTCCATCAACATCTTGTTCATTCTTTCTGCAAATCCATTTTGTTGAGGTGTATATGGAGTAGTCTTCTTCCGTTATATACCACACTTCTTACAGAATTCTTCAAATTCCTTACTGCAAAACTCTCTACCGTTATCTGTCCTCACCACCTTTATCTTCTTCTCTGTCTGATTTTCCACGAGAGCCTTAAATTATTTAAACCTATCAAAGACTTCAAATTTCTTCTTAAGGAAATATATCCATGTATTCCTTGAGAAGTCATCTATAAATGATACATAGTACATAGACTTACCCAATGATGGAACCTTCACAGGTCCAAACACATCACTGTGCACAAGCTCTAATATCTATTTCACCCTCTTACCACCAGAGGGGAAACTCACTCAATTTTGCTTCCCATGTACACAATTTTCACAAAAATAAAAATTCAGAGAGCTATTACTCATACCTTTACCATGAAGTATCCGAAGGCCCTTCTCTCCAATATGTCCAAGCCTTTGATGCCACAAAATGGTATTCTCTCTAGAGACCACTAGATTTTCTGCTCCACTTTCAGGAACCACAGAATTGTTTCACCCATCAAGAACCGTGCTACCTTGCAGCTTGTACAGAGTTCCAATGCGAACTCCCCGCATCAATACCAGTGCTCCCCGAACCATCTTGCAGGTATCCTTCTCGAACACTGTTTTTACATCTGCATCATCCAACTTGCTTACAAAAATCAGATTTCTGGCCAATGCAGGAATATGTAGAACACCCGGAAGTGTTCTAACCCTTCCACCTTGCAACTTCAACTTTACTTTTCCACGACCAACGATTCTAGCCTTCCTATCATCCCCTAAGAAGACATCACCACCATTGTATTTCTCATACTCGTAGAACCACTCTCTATGGGGAGTGAAGTGAAAGGATGCACCTGAGTCAATCAACCATGCCTCATGATCTACATGTGTACTTGAATAAGCCAAGTACACATCCCCACCTTCATCTAAGCTAGTTTTCTCCTCTGTAGAAGGAGAATCATCAGATCCCTTTTCCTTTATCAGGAGCTTTAGATTTACAATCCCTTTTGTACTGCCCTTCCTTTCCGCATTTCCAGCACACCACCTTTATAGGTTTTCTTGGAGATTTAGATCTCCCTCTAGATTTAGATCTCCCACTCGATGACTTATTTTTGTTTCTATTCTGGGATCGTCCTCGTACAGACAAGCCATCACCATTTTGGCTCTCCATATTTTTCTGTCTCATCTCCTCCGTCAGCAAGGCTAAGACTATTTCATCAAACTGCAAGGCAGTTGCATTGCTACCTATTGCAATAACTAGACTATCCCACGAATCTGGTAGAGAACACAACAAACTGATGCACTTATCATCATCTGAAATTTTAATATCAACAGATGCTAACTGACTTACCACAGTATTAAATTCGTTCAGATGCTCTGTCATCGAGTCTCCATCTTTCATCCTCAAGTTATATATCTTTTTCCGCAGGAACATTTTATTCACCGAAGACTTAGATTGGTACAAAGTCCCTAACTTGTCCCACAAAGCCTTTGCTGTAGCTTCCCCTGATACATTCAGAAATACTGAAACTAAGACACACAATCGTATTGTGCTCTTTTCAATCCGATCCAACTTCTTCCATTCTTCATTAGACACTCCCGTTGGTTTAGTACCCAGATCTACCGCGATCCACTGATATTTATCCACCAACACATCCTCCATCCTGATTTTCCACAACTAAAAACTCTAACCATTAAATTTCTTGACCTCTATCTTTCCACTGCTTGCCATCTTCTTTCACCACCAGAATCGATCTTATAGATCTCCCACTGAGCAGGGTCTACCACAGGCCCGAGTAAAACCCCTCAGCAACAAAGGCGTCCCCTTGAAGCCAAATCTTCTCTGATACCAAATGTAGGTTTTAACCCCGTATAGAAATTACCTGCATACGAATTCTAAAACACAAAAAATAAATAATGCGAGAGCATAACACATAAAAACACATATACACAAAGATTTTCCCCTGGATCCCAAAACCGGGACTACCAGCTTGAATTTTCATTATGTTCCTTTCAGTGTTATAATACATATTTATACATGCCGAAGCATCCAATACCATGGACCGAAAACCATCGCGTCCAAAAAACATGTGCGAAAATCATGCACAAAACCATAGGTGGGTCCGCCCATCCTAACATAGGGTCCAAAACCAAAATGTTCCGGGGTGCTGCCCCAGACCCCATAAAGTGGGGTTATAGGTACGCCACAAACCCCCTGTGACCGCCCCCCCCCCCAATTAGCGTAACGAAGGGGGCTCCGCCCCCCCTCTAACCCCCCGGTTAAATACGTGGGCTAATCATGGAAAGAATATAACACAACCCGACACTTAAATCAGTTGAACATTAGTATATTTACCTCGAAAGATCCTTTTGTACAGTTTCTAGAGTCAACAAAGGAAATCAAGTATTTCCTTAACTTTTCATTTGTTGACAAATTTCTATTGGGTTTTAGAATCTCAACTTTGATCATAAACAAGCACATGCAACAAAATACATCAATCTTTATCATGCTTGAATGGTTCCATGGGTTGTTTCATTTTACCTAATCAATAGTTGGACAGTTGATTAAATTCAGTTTTTTTCTCAGCAAATTTGTTTTGGATCAGATTTCAGTGCAGTAGGTGTCAGATTTCAGTTTGCAGAAAAGGTTAAGATTTCAGTTCAAGATTTTCAGCCACAAAGATTAAAACCATGTGCAAGCTTGGGATCGACCCAATCGATCAAGCCACTACTCGATGGTGTTCTTGACATTTCATAAGGAGATTCCATACCCAAGTGGAGCCACTATTAGGTTGCTATAATAATAGGGGTCATAATTTTGAATTGGCTATGATTAGTCTTGTAATATTGTACATACTTTTTCTTTCTACAAAATGTTTTCCCAAATTAAAAATAAAAAAATGTAAAGAGGGTAAGTCCTAAACGAAAAATCAAAGGACTAAAAGAAAAGGATCAAAAAAGAAAATAAAATATGAACCCAACCAAGAAGAGATAAAAAAAAATAGATTCTGAAAGTGATGCAAATTCAAATGCCACTGCTTTTACTTTGTTTTGCAAATAAGATTGTGTGCAACCTGTCAAAATGCCTCAATTCATGATGACCAAACAGTTTAATATTCATTCATTCATGCTTTAAATTTCATGTTTATAAATAGAGAATGAAGATCCAGCCAAACTATTTAACCTTGGTGGATTAGTAGTTAGGTAGAGAATAATAAGGATCTCATAAGTTTGATCTGAGCCCTTAGAAGTTATAAGGTTAGAATTAGATAGTTTGCTTATCAAAGAAAAAGAAATCAAGGGTTAGCAAGCTGAAATGCACCCAATAAATGAAGAGAAAATGCTAGGGTAAATAAAGGGTAGGTATAAGAGGTTTTGGAGTGCACAAGGTTGCAAGCTCAAATGCACCTTCATTATGCTTGATCCTATGTTTCATGTGGAGGAGGAACTGGCAAAGGAAATAGGACATTCACAAAAGTTGTGTAGTACTTTGGTTATTTACCCTAAACAAGTTCCATATGATTTTAGGCCTAAATACAAAAGTTCATTCACTAATTTCCCCTCATTTTGCTCAAACCCTTACATAACTAACTTTCCCTCCATTACCCCTTCATTACTTTTCATTCACTAATTTCCCCTTCTTGATTCCAAAGGACCTTTCCCTTTCACTTCCTCTCTTTTTAAAACATTCCCATTGTAAAAATAACCCTTTTCCTTCATTGTAACCCTTTTACCCTTTATTTCATACCTTTCCATAAAAATTACCCTTTAAAAACCATTTCCCCCTTATTAATTTCCTTTTTCCCTTAAAACCCTACTAAACCCCCTTATCCTAAGTTTGAATAATATATCGTGCCCCATCTAGAAAACCCTCCTCGATACCATTTTTTAACTTAACCCATACATTAATCTAACCTATAATCATGTTTTATACATTTAACCCCCCATTTTATAAATCCAGACCCTTACTAAACCTTTGAAATATATTAAATCTGTCGCATTATTAAAAACCGGACCCCATTTCCCCCTCACCCCTCGCAACTTCGTCGCGAGATAGCCCTCTAATCAAACTTTCCCAGATCCAATAGTGCATATCTATATCACGCGCTTCCACTGTCTGACAATTAAAATCTCAAAAGCACCCAAGATTCGCGGTTTTGCCCGAGCGCTCTTTTGCTATGTGGCATCCCCACGTTATATCGCGTGCTCTTAGAAAATATCACCCATCACTCAAAAGTGGTGCGATATGCCATAAAATCATCTCCTCATGTAAATGGAAGCCACCCACTATTCAGACTTTAAATTCGCGCCCAAAGGTTAACCACTTTCAGTTAAAAACCAAAAAGGCCCCATTTTCACTCTTTTTACCGTTATTTCCTTGCGAACATCTCTGTAGACAAATTCTAAACCCCAAAGCTCTACTCAACCATTTTAACCTCACCTACAACTAGAAGACGCGACAGACTTCAAATTTCAAGCAACACACATACAATTCAAGCCTCAAAAACCTCTGCTGCTACCACTGAACCCTCTCTGCACACCTAATTGTCCTTTTTCCAGGTATTCTTGAAAGAATCAAAACGACCCTCTATTTAAACTCTGCAAAGTAATTATAAAAGGTCAATTAATTGAAATTAATTAAAAACCTTCCCAAGCTAAAAGAACCCCACTATGCATCCAAAAGCCATTTTTTGCACACTGTATTCACCCTTCCCACTATTCCAGAACTCCTAACCCTACTCCTACAGCCAGAGAAAAAGTAATTAAATAAAATAAATAAAATTATGGCTTCCCAAAGAATTCTAAATGAGAAACCCCTACAAACCCCTCACCTAGATGTTGACCACCTCCCATTGGCTGACAGAGATTTCCAAACTAAAGACACATCTTCCCCTAGCCATCTATTGAAACTCCACTGTTGGAGTAAAGAAAAATTCCTGGACCAAAATGATGATATTCATCTATGGGAATCCAGTTTTCCCAAATGCTTGTTCCCATAGTTATACCAGTTCCCTGAAATCATCCATCTATGACAAAACTATTATATCCCAAGCCAAAGAGCCATAGTGTCTCCTAACCAGTAGATTTTGTTTACAATTACTGCAGAGTCAGCAAACCAAATGTTGCAGATCCAGCGAAACACAAATCAAACCCCATTTTCCATTGAATACCTACTTGAACTCTATTTGAAGCTGGACCTTCCCAAGAAGACTCAAATCTTTCACACTTTCATCCTAGAAGAGTATCATACTCCTACAGATAGGCCTCCATACTCTCCCACCATTTTCTCTGAGAGGGATAGACAAATTATCACCATGCTCTCTTGTATTCTAGGATACACCACAAATGAGCATGTAGATGAGCCTATTCTTGCTTTCCTCTCTATTTTTTTCCCAGGCAAGCCTCCAGCTACAATTTTCATTTTTTCCCAGTACTTGGCAAATAGGAACCATGATAAATTGATCATATTGCAAATTGAAAGAGTATACAAATACTCTTCAATATTATTCCACATGTTCTTGTATTTCCAATAACATAAGTTTCCAGTCAACATCCAAAAGCTGGACACTAAGGGCCATCCCAGATCAGTCATATTTTGGACACCTTTAATCCAAAAGTATTCCAATGTTTTCAGTTACAAATAGTTCATTGATTCCTTTGTGTCTAGTTTTAAATATGCTAACCAGTAGCAATCAACCCAGTATCGGTGATGAGATAAAAATCATTTTGAAGTTGTCTAAGAACAGTAGAATAGGAGACTGGTAGCTATACCAAGATCACATTGAAATTAGAATATATGGATACCAACTCACTCCCTATAAGCTGCCCAAATATCTTCTCATGACGATATTTGCATTACAATATATCAAGCAGATTATAAACTCAGATGATGTGAATTTCCTATCAACTAGGAAAAAAACACAATTCAAGATAAAAAACCAGCTTGGTCCTTTTATCTGTAATAATAGGGAGGCTGGAGAAGAAGGATAGAAGTGTTTACAGGAAATGAAGTTCAACAACAGTTTTAAATGGCATTATGACCCTTTAGGAGTCATAAACAAACTAAGGCTCAAATTCAAATTATGCCAGTTTATGCATGAGTCCAGGGTAGACATTGAGTAATATGCCAACCAGTCAGAATTCTTGTGTTGACATAGCTAATGTGCACTATGCCAACAAGGGGAAACTAACTCGATCGCAAGGCCCAATTAGACCTGCTTTTGTTTGGAATGGCTAGCTCCGACGGGTTTTAAGGCACCCCGTAAATTATTTGAACATGTCCAAAGATTGCTTTTGGGAGGAAGACTTTAGTTAAATAAAAAAAATAAAACAACTAACCTCTATGTATTAAATCCTATCTATACTACTTCTAACTACTCTAATCTAGTCTTAACTATCCTAGTCTATCCTATAGAAGCATAATATCGAGGTTTAAACATCATATATATGTTTGGTAGGAGCATGATAAAGAAGATTAAACATCTTTTATAGATTCAAGTCCAAATGAATCAATCACTAAATTCACAGCTAGACAACGTTGTATTAAAGCTAAATTGCAATCCAATCACTCATATAGGAATCCACATTATTTTATGAAATTAAACATGCAACTGATGTTTAACTTAGTTTCAAATCAGAGACCATTCAAAAGTTAACCAAGAAACTGAATCACATTCAATTTAACAAGACTAATAGTGAACTATAAGTCATCAATATGCATAAATACAAGTCACATTTACATTCATGCCAGCAACAACACTCTGATCCAAAACATATAAAAGAACAATCAAATAAGTCTGAAACTAAAGGTTTCTTCTTCTCCCAAAACAGTCCTCCTTATTCACAATAAAGCGAAACTGTTCTTCTCGAAAATCAAAAGCCCTTTCTCCTCTTCGGAGGTAATACTTATGCAGCCCTCAATGACCCTTCGTCCTCCATGACCTTTGATCTCCCCTCTGTACATTACACAGATCAGCATATCCAGATGAGGACAGTTGGTGAAACTGCTGACAAGCCGAGGTCGCCTTTGGTGGAGCATTCTACTTCCTGGGGGAAACGAACGGGTGTCGATGAAATAGAGAATGGCTACATATCATTTTGTTGCACCTATGTGGAGTGGCTATTATTCCCTGTCATTTCTTAGAGGAAACTGAAGAAGCCGTGCCTGTCCTCCCACACCTGGCATGCTTTGAGGTATTCCTAGAGGGAGTGACATCTTGATGGATCGGCGTTGTGCTTCCCTTTCGACACAGAGTAGGCCTTCATTAATGCGTTATGGCAGTTCATGCCCCTTTCTGCAAGCTTCATCTTTGTAGTATCAACACCGAAGGTGCAGAGGTGTCATCTAAATATATAACGCCTTTATCTCCTTCCGGATCCACTCCTGTGCCTTTATTTCTCGCCTGCAGAGATAGTTATCATTAGTTTCATGATTGTGAACAATAAAACATAAATGTTCAATCCAAACGTAAATGTTGCCTTCATTAATTTTATAAAACTATGGGAACAAGTGCGAAAAATATTTAAGCATAAAAAATAGGCAACACACGATTTCCCGCTCAATCCATAGGCTTGGCACAGTTATCGAGGGCTTCACATAATCACAATTGGGTATCATCCCCTCCGTGTGTTGCAGTTTCCATGCCTTCTACTTCCTCGATGCACAATTACACCATTGGGTCTCCACAGGCCTGTCTTTTACATTGAAAACCCAATCCCTTTGTTATTTCGGAAAATTTAGAAAACATGAAAAAACAAAGAAAATCCCGCCCCGATCACTCAGGCCGGACCTCAAATTTTATATATCAGGGCATATAAATATCGTCGGGTCTAGCATATCACATATCGCAATATGCACAAGCCTGGGACTCCGCCGATTGCGATATGTGATGGGACTTCGAACCCGAAAATATATATACCATATTTGATAGGCTCAGTGGGTCCACCATATCACTGTGTGTATTGTGTATAAGGCCCGGGCTCCGCCGATATGTGATATGCGACGGGACTTCAGACCCGACATATATATGAAGTGTGGTTAATAGTACCATCAAGTCTGGAATATAGACTTGCCTTTGAAACTGGGGTTTCAATGTTTTTCGAGAACAAAGGAATATATGGAGAAACCACGTCCGGCCCTAAGGCTGGACTTGAAATGTTATACGCTCCAATCCATAATAATCAGTGGGTCTGGAAGACATATGCGCTCTTTATACACATAGCTTTGGGGCTTGGCCGATAGCGAATTGCGATGGGGCTCTGGACCCGAAATGTATACATTTGAGTTAATAAAACCCGTCAGGTCTGGAAGCCATGAATGCCTTGTGTTATTTGCGATGGGCCCAAAAGGGTTTACACCTGTTTTGTGGAGTATTTTGGTTATGAGGAATTATGATAGAAAAAGGACGCAACGGAAGATTTTGTGAGTTAAGCGCACTGATGATTATGATAAGGGTGGGGGTGATTGTTTGTGCGGGCATAAACATATCATGCATGTTTGTGAAGATTAAAAGGTCCTGATGAAGGGAGTGAATAAAGGGCTAGGCTGTGTCAGGAATGAACCATTGCAGCAGAGGTTTATTCAATGGCTTAGCCATCAGGCATGGAAAATCTGACTCAGCAAAGAGTTAACATCTTTGTGATAAAACAGATCATTTCGACAAATGAAAAATCAAACTTCTAGGGGACCCATTCAAAAATTTGCTATCAGAGCATGTTTTAATAGGGTGGTAGTTGTGGCCACAACAAATGGCAAACCGCTGGGTGAACCAATTATCTATGTTTCCAAATAATCCTTAGATAAATAAACATCAGGGTGTTAAGATAAACTTGAAATGCAAACTATATAGATGGAAAAGCATGGGTTCCACTTCAACATCAGTTGCTTCAGGTGGGATAGAGACAAATAGCTTCTACTTACTGATAGGATTTTGACAGGCATTCTCCAATCGACAACATTATGGGGTTTATTGACCTTCCTTTACCTATTTCCCACTTTCAAAATCCTTTTGGGGCCACCACTGGTCTGTCCATACCTATTTAGGTGTGTACCTCAACTCTTTATTGCTCATCAAACTTGATGTAGGCATGTTTATCTTGCACTTTATATGAGAATTTCAGTGCTATATTTTCATTGATTGAATGGGGCACAGTCATGGATCATGCCATATTTTTAAACCTCTTAAGCAAGGTTGGGCTTGCTATGTCAACCGGTACTCTAAGTCCAATAACAGTCCTTACTCTAACCGGCTTCCCAAATAACCTGCCCTTCCAGATTGGCACAAGGACTTGACATTTCATTTCTTTTTAGATAAGTCCTTCCAGTTTCAGGCACAAGGACTAAAGCATAATTGGATTTTCCACAGGGTATCTGACAGTGAGCTTAGCCCATGAAAGGAGGTTTACTTGTGAGTAACAGGTATTGGACAATTTAGTGGGGTGGATGGGACCAATGGAGAATGACTGTAAACCTTATAGGCAAGTATATGCTAGGTCTAAGTGGGATTTATTCAAAATGCAACATTCCTCCATGCCAGTCCAGTTGTAGTTACACATTTTCTGTTTTATAAATATGCCCCTACATGCTCCAGATATCCAAGTTATCAACAGATCTCACATAGTTCCCCACAAATGTCAATGAGGTATTTTGGTTTACATTCCACTGCTGATTCTCTAGTGCTCATGGGCTGATAGAAAGTTTGTTTGATTTGCAGGGAAATGATGGATTCAGGAACAGCAGAATCATCAGCAAGTTAATGAGGAAGTGAAAGGCCGAGAGTGGTGAATTGTAGGTTTTAAGCCCATACAGAAATTACCTGCATACAAATTCTAAAACACATAAAATAAACAATGCGAGAGCATAACGCATAAAACACATATACACAGAGATTTTCCCCTGGATCCCAAAACCGGGACTACTAGCTTGATTTTTTATTATGTTACTTTCAATGTTATAATAAATATTTATACATGCTGAAGCATCCAATACCATGGACCGAAAACCATCATGTCCAAAAACATTTGCGAAAATCATGAAAAAAATCATAGGTGGGTCCGCCCAACCTAACATAGGTTCCAAAACCAAAATTTTCCGGGGCGCTGCCTCGGACCCCATAGAGTGGGGTTACCTACACCCATCAAACCCCCTGTGACCCCCTCGCTACGCAATTAGTGCAACGAAGGGGGGTCTCTACTCCCCTCTAACCCCTTGGTTAACTACGTGGACTAGTCGTGGAAAGAATATAACACAACCCAACATGAATGAGGGCCAATATGAAAGGTAGAATGATACTAGCGGACCACCATTAGCTGGCTGAAAAGGAATGTAATTTCAAAACAGCAAGAAAATAGACTTTGCAGAAAACAAAAAGAAAGGACAGAAATACAACTAAACTAATAGCAAAATGAAATGAACTCTAACCTACTCAGGAGGTAACCACCAATGCGGTGGCTACTGGAAGTATCTCTTCAGATGTTTGCCATTAACAGGGAGATTTTCATTCTCTCCCTGTAACGTTTTCAACCTGTAAGTCCCTTGACAAATTTTTCAACAACTTGGAATGGGCCCAACCATAGGTGTTGGAATTTTGTGTGTTTACCTTTTGGCTCACTCAGCTTGTCCCATTTCAAGACTAGCTCCCCTACTTGGAAATCTTTATCTCTTGCCAGATGATAATCAAACCAATTTTTTTACAATCATTTGGTGTTTTTTGAATTTAATTATGGCTCTATCCCTTAATTCCTCCTGCCTCATTAGTTGGTTGATCCTTTCTTGAAGCAATGCTGAAGGGGTTCCTCTTAAAGCTTGGGAGAGCTATAAGGAGGGAAGGGTAACATTTGGGGGCAAGATGGTTTCTTGTCCATAGATGAGGAAGTATGGGGAGTTTCCTAAGGCCACTTTAAGGGTGGCCCTATTGGCCCAAAGGGAATTTTTCAGGGTGTTGTGCCAGTTCCTCTGGTTATCAGTGACTGACTTGCAGATTATGCAGATAAGGTTTTTATTGGAAGACTCTGCAACTTCGTTTCGCTGGGGGTAATAGTTTGCTGCATAATGTATGTTGATTGATTTATCAATAGCAAACTCAGTTAGTCACAGAGATGAGAAGTAAGAAGCATTATAAAAAATGAGAGTGTCAGGGATGCCATACCTGTTGATAATGAATTTCTTAATGAATGATATTACCTCATCTTCGTTCACCTTCCGAAGCAGGATGGCTTCGGTCCATCTGGTGAAGTAATCAGTTGTTGTGAGTATATACTTGTGTTGTTGTGAGGAGTTTGGAGTGATCTCGCCTATGACATCTAGGCCCCATTGTTGGAATAGTCAATGAATCATAACAGGCCTGAGGGGAACAACGAGCTTTCTTTCTCGTCCTGCGGCGGTTTGGCACACCTTGCACTTGCGAGCATAGGCATGCGAGTCCCTAAACACTGTGGGCCAATAATATCTAGCTCTTAATATTTTATGAGCAGTGGTCTCTCCGCCATAGTGACCACCTGCTAGGCCATCGTGCATTTCTTTCAATACATGGCTGGCATCATCCTTCTCCAAACATCTCAGCCAGATTCCATCATGATTTTTTCTGTATAAGACATTGTTGGCCAAATGATACAGATTGGATTTCAATCTGAGTGCTCTCCTCTGTGATGCATCCATGTGTTCAGGACACGATCCCTGCACTAGATAGAAGCGTATGTCGTGGTACCATGACTCAGGGTCCAAAAAGGTTTCTGATGCTTCTTGCTCATACCACTTCATTACTCCATAAGGGCTCTTCCCTGAGCTCCATTTGTGCATATTGCATGCTCGACGTTCCTGATTCTTCGGATGCCTCCTTTTGGTCCACTAAGGCTTATGCCGCTAGCCTGCAAAGTCCCTGCCCTCGAACTATCTGTGTCGACTTTATCTCCAGGTCGAACTCTTGAAGGGAAGTTATCTAGTTCCCTCTTCGCTCACCCATTTCTTTCTGCACGAAGAGGGCTCTTACAGCAGGATGGGGCACGATGACTTTGGTCTTGGCCTTTAGTAAATAAGGGCAGAAATGTTTAACAGCCTTGAAAACTGCATAGCCCTGTTTCTCCATGTCTAGGTAATTCAGTTCTGCTCCTTGGAGATTTGAACTCATGTAGGAAATGGGGACTTCATTGCCATCATCATTTTTTTGAGTGAGAATTGTGGCATATGAAAGGTTAGAAGCAAAGGTGTATAAGAAGAATCCTTTGCCGAAATTAGGGCTGACCAGTGCAGGAGCTTCAGCAATGGCTTCCTTGATTTGCCGAAATGCTTCCTTGGCTTCATCGCTCCATTTATACACAATGTCTTTCTTCATCATCAACTGCAAGGGGCATACTATTTCTGCAAAGCTTGAGACGAATTTTCTAACGAAATTAATCCTCTTGAAGAAATATTGCATGGATTTTTTATTGGCAGGGGGCTGTATTCTCATGATGGTTTGTATTCTTTCAGGATCAATCACAATCCCGTCTTTAGAAAGGATATGACCCAATAGTTTCCCCTCTATGACTACAAAGATGCTCTTCTTGGGATTCAAAGAAATTCCATACCTTCGGCATCTTTCGAAAATCTGCCTCAGGTGATAAATATGATCCCTTCTGCGATATGAATACACAGTGATGTCATCCATGTACACCACTACTGATCTGTACATCAACCCTCGGAAATTTATGTCCATAGCCCTCTGGAATGTGGCACCCACGTTAATGAGCCCAAAAGGCATTTTACGATATGCGTAGGTGCCCCATTTGGTGTTGAAGGTTGTCTTGAGCTGATCCCCATGAGATACCAATACTTGATTATATCCTGAGAACCCATCTAATAGGGACAACATTTCAGACCCAGAAATGCACTGAAGGATGTGTTCCATAGAAGGGACAGGATAGTTATCCTTTTGAGAGGCTTTGTTCAGGTTTCTGAAGTCAATACACAGCCTGATGTCTCCATTTTTCTTTCTCACTGGCACGAGATTGGCTACCCAGTGGGTGTGTCTGACTGGGAAGATGATTTTAGCATCCAGCATCTTGTTCAGTTCTTTCTTCACCAATGGTTCCAGGCTTGGATGCATCTTACGTAGTTTTTGTTGGTAGGGCTTGGCCTCCCTTTCCAAAGGGATCACATGCTGCATAACACTGGTATCAAAAGTCTTTAGGTCTTCATATGTCCACGCAAAGACATCCTTATAGTCTTTGAATAGCTTGACGAATGCAGCCTTTTCTTGAGGAGAGCACCCAAGGCCCAGATTGACATTTTTTGGGTCTTCTTTGGTCCCAAGGTTGACCATTTCATACTTCATGGACGAACTGTGCATTTTACAGTTAGTCAGTTTCTTGAATTTATCATGCAAGTCATATAAGTGTTCCATCTTAACAACTGATTTTGGCATCACATTGGGCTGATCCTTTTCTTCATCTTCCCTCTCATTCATAAGCTTGTCATGCTCCTTTTCATCAATGACTGTATTCTTGAATGTCTTCTCGCAGTGCAAGAACTCAAGGATTTGCTCATCATCTTCGAACACCTGCCAATTCGAGATGTTATCAGGGACGAATGGTCTGAAAATTAATTCAACCGAACATTTTTTTTTCTTCAATCTAAAATCAGGCAAAAGTTTAGTGGCCATACAAGCCATCAGATTAGCATCTTGGTTTTGGCCTCGAGGTATGTATGTAAAATTAAAAGAATCAAAACTATCAATTAAGTCCCATACCTCATGCTGGTACCTCACCAGGTGTGGAGAATTGCAATGTATCCTTTTCCTTACCTGATCTACGATTATCTGTGAGTCACCAAAAACTTTAAGATTTTTCACATTCATACCAATGGCTTTCTTCAGGCCTTGCAACAGGCCTTCATATTCCGCTATGTTGTTGGTGCATGCGAACTCCAACCGATTGGCCATTAGATGTTGGTTCCCTTGTGGGTCAATGAGAATACTTCCAGCACCTGCACCTTCAAGGCAGTTAGAGCCATCAAAATAGAGTGTCCAAAATATAGCATCTAATGTTACATCAATAGAACTACTATCTAAGAAATTAGTCCTATCATCTACTATAATACAAGATAGCTCATCAGTTGGATTACGGGAGGGAATTTTCAACTGTGTGTGTGTCAAAGTTTCTTCAACAGTTTCTGCATGAAACTCTCCAAAATAGGTTTCTGTAGCATAAACATTGAAACTATAGTTCCCAAGGATGGAGTTGGTAAACATTATAGGTTCATTGGGACCATTTAGTTCCATTACCACATACTTCATGTATCTTTCCCTATCAACTCTCAGCATATCACCTTTTCCCTTCTGAGGCAACAAGAGATGGGACCAATCAGTCGAGAAGTATCCGTTCAATTTCACTGACCAGTCCTTGCTAAGCAGCATTCCATAAGCCTCTGGTATATCGACTACCACTATATCAATGACTTGTGTGTACTGTGGTTTAACAATCATCTAAATCAGCACATCTTTCAATTCTCCAATTACTTTCACATTTGTCCTATCTAATTGCATGATTCGAGTTCCAGTTTTTTTAGGTATGGCCTGAAGTCTTTTAGCAACAGCATAAGGCATAATAGTGGATGAGGCACCGGAATCTACCAAGCAATTGTGGACGTTCATGTTGAAAATTTCAATCGTGATGAGGAACGATGGGGTCATATATTTCAATTTCCTCCCTATCATGGCTACGCTGACATCTTGGGATTTTTGATTCATTTTAGATAACATGGCCTCCATAGCTGATGGTATTTGGGTTGTACTAGTGGTACTAATAGGTTTGGATATTGGCTTCTTGGTTTGGGTGCTTGAGGTGGTCGGGGTTTTGCAATTCCACTCATTCATAGCTTTCAGCAATAAATCTCTTTGTTGCATTAATTTTAATAAGTGAAAATATGTGATATTAGCCCTAGACTTCTTGAGATCATCCACAATATTGTAATCAATGTTATAAATAGGATAGGGCAGAGTAAACATACATGTTTTTCCATTCTTAGGTGGGATTTTACCATCTTGAGTAGCCTTCGTTGCAGTGGGAGATGCATTTTCTTTCTCTGGGTGACTTGCAACAGGGGTATTCTTGGATTGACCGCCAGGCTTACTCTTCTTGACAGGAACTCTAGGAGTGGATGCTTTCACGGGGCGAACATCTTGCTTTGTTCAGTCTAAGGTCTTTGTCACACCTAGAAGCAGCCCTTTACTTCACATGTGGATTTCATTAGCATTGATTTCTGCAGTGTTATCTCCCTCGTCGTCATTCTCATCACTATGGAAATCCCACAACACATTAATTTGGGTTTCCTCATCCAAGGGTTCTTCTACTTGGTATTCCTCCTCATCTCCTTGTTCTGGTTCGAGCTCCAGTATAGGTTCTTCTTTGTTAAGGAGCGATCCAATAAGAGCCAACTCTTCTGTGTTTAAAGCCCCTTCATTAGGTGGAGCAGGCAATGCAAGCTGACCATGACCACCTTCTATTTTCTTCCGATAGAAAGGTTTGAAGGGTTTTTTGTTATTATAATCTCCTCCCTTCCCACTTGTACTCTCTCCAACATTTCTTTTCATATCAATGACTGTGTTTGTTAGTTTCTTAATGATTCGATGCAAACCTTCCACATCTATGGCATCCTTTTCTTTGGTCTCAGCCACTTTGTTGCCACTCCCACTACTCTTCTTGGATGATTGGGAGGCTTTCTTCACTTCAATTGTATAATGACATGTTATGAGGCTGATCATTTCATTTTCAACTTTCACTGCTTCATTGATATCACCTTGTAAGGTTTGCACATTACTCCTTTTAACCCACATCGCTGTAGGGACAGGGAGAGCAAAGACATAGAACTCCATGAGCACTTCATCAGTAGGTCTAGTGGTGGCTGGGATTCTGTTGAATAGAGTGTTGAATCAGATGTTAAAATCCTTGACTTTCTCGTTGGTTTCCATTTTCAGATGGGATAGTTCTAAAACTAAGGCCGCAGGTGTTTTGTCATCACCAAACTTGTCTAAAAAGGCCTACTGAAAAGCATCCCAAGAGGTGATTGACCCTATTCTCAAGCTGAAATACCATGTGGAGGCTGCACCAGTCAAAGTAAAAGAGAATAGGTGGCACACCACATATTCATCAGCGACCCCCAACCTGCACAAGGCTAGGAAGAAAGAGCGAATATGGTTATCAGTAGTATCTCCCCGCTCAGGGTCGAAATTAGGTAACACTCTTTCTACATTTTTGGGTAAGGGATGCTACTGCCCAGGTACCACTACAACATCCTATGCAAGCCAAGGAGGGAGTGCTCCCAGAGGAGGTGGGGGTTGATTCCCACCTGAAGGAGGAGGTGGAGGTTGATTCCCATCGGAGGAGGAGGTGGAGGCTGATTCCCACCTGGAGGAGGAACGTTGGCCATATTATGGACAGGGAAGTTTTGGTTGGAGGCTTCTCCATTAGGATTCTCAAAATCAAGCAAGGAGTTTCCTTTAGAAGGGGAATCCTCAGGAATTTCTTCCCAAGGGGTGTCGATACTTTGCAAGTATTCTAGCACAATATCTTCGAGAGAAGTGGCTGTAGATGTATCTTTTCTTAGGGTAAAGATCCTTGGCTTTCTCTTAACTGTCAAAGGTAAAGAGTGAAATATGGGAAGCTGAGAGAGGGAACGATAGTAAGTCCGAGTAAGTGCTCTGACTGGTTGTTCCTGAGTGACAAGATACTCCCATAGTCTCTCTTCCTTGGGTTACCCGAAAACAGGACTTAGAGGGGCCTCTGTTTCTTCAAAATGAGGCTCTTTCAAATGTGTGGCAGGATCTCTCCAACCTTTATGATCCATACATCAATCCTTTTGAATCCATGCTTGGCACTTATAGATGAAATCTTGAAAAGATGGGGATGGCGATTCAGGCCCTCCTTCTAGCACCAATTTGTTGACGTGGCTAATGTGCATGATGCCAACAAGGGGAACTAACCCAATCACAAGACCCAATTAGACCTACTTTCATTTGGAATGGCTAGATCTGATAGGTTTTAAGGGACCCCATAAACTGTTTGAACATGTCCAAAGATTGCTTCCGGAAGGAAGACTTCAATCAAATCAACAAAATAAAATAGCTAACCTCTATGTATTAAATCCTATCTATACTACTTATAACTACTCTAATCTAGTCTTAGCAATCCTAGTCTATCCTGCAGAAGCATAATACTGAGTTTTAAACATCATATATATGTTTGGTAGGAGCATGATAAAGAAGATTAAACATGATTTATAGATTCAAGTCCAAATGAATCGATCATTGAATTCACAGCTGGACAAGATTTTATTAAAGATAAATTGCAATCCAATCACTCATATAGGAATCCACATTCTTTTATGAAATTAAACTTGCAACTGATATTTAACTTAGTTTCAAATTAGAGACCATTCACAAGTTAACCATGAAACTGAATCACATTCAATTTCACAAGCCTAATAGTGAATTGTAAGTCATCAATATGCATAAATACAAATCACATTTACATTCATGCCAGCAACAACACTCTGATCCAAAACATATAAAAGAATAATAAAATAAGTCTGAAACTAAAGGCTTCTTCTTCCCCAAAAACAGTCCTCCTTATTCACAATAAAGTGAAATTGTTCTTCTCGAAAATCAAAAGCCCTTTCTCCTCTTCAGAGGTAATACTTATGCAACCCTCAATGACCCTTCGTCCTCCATGACCTTTGATCTCCCCTTTGTACATTACACAGATCAACATATCTAGATGAGGACAGTTGGTGAAACTACTGACAAGCCGAGGTCGCCTTTGGTGGAGCATTCTACTTCCTAGGGGAAACGAACGGGTGTCGATGAAACAGAGAATGGTTGCGTATCATTTTGTTGCACCTATGTGGAGTAGCTATTATTCCCTGTCATTTCTTGGAGGAAACTGAAGAAGTCATGCCTGTCCTCCCACACCTGGCATGCTTTGAGGTATTCCTGGAGGGAGGGACATCTTGATGGATTAGCGATATGCTTCCCTTTCAACACAAAGCAGGCCTTCATTAATGCATTATGGTGATTCATGCCCCTTTCTGTAAGCTTCGTCTTTGTAGTATCGACACCGGAGGTGCAGAGGTGTCATCTAAATATATAACGCTTTTATCTCCTTCCAGATCCACTCCTGTGCTTTATTTCTCGCCTGCAGAGATAGTTATCATTAGTTTCATGATTGTGAACAATAAAACATAAATGTTCAATCCAAACGTAAACGCTGCCTTCATTAATTTTATAAAACTACGGGAACAAGTGTAAAAAGGATTTAAGCATAAAACACAGGCAACACACAATTTCCTGCTCAATCCATAGGCTTGGCACAGTTTTCGAGGGCTTCACTTAATTGCAATCGAGTATTAGCCCCTCCACGAGTTGCAGTACCCATGCCTTCTACTTCCCGATGTGCAATTACACCATCGGGACTCCACAGGCCCATCTTTTACATCGAAAACCTGATCCCTTTACTAGTTCGGAAAATTTAGAAAACACAAAAAAATAAAGAAAATTCCACCCCGATCACTCAGGCTGGACCTCAAGTTTTATATATCGGGGTGTATAAATATCATCGGGTCCGGCATATCGCAATATGCACAAGCCTGGGACTTCGCTGATTGAGATATGCAACGAGACTTCAGACCTAAAAATATATATACCACATTTGATAGGCTCGGCGGGTCTTCCTTCATGTATTGTGTATAAGGCCCGGGCTCCGCCAATATGCGATATGCAATGGGACTTCAGACCCGACATATATATGAAGTGTGGTTAATAGTACCGTCGGGTCCGGAATATAGACTTGCCTTTGAAAACGGGGTTTCAATGTTTTTCAAGAACAAATGAATATATGGAGAAACCACGTTTAGCCCTAAGGCCGGACTTGAAATGTTATACGCTCCAATCCATAATAATCGGCGGGTCCAGAAGACATACGCGCTCTTTATACACATAGATTTGGGGCTTGGCCGATAGCGAATTGCGATGGGGCTCCGACCCAAATGTATACATTTGAGTTAATAAAACCTGTCAGGTCCAGAAGCCATGAATGCCTTGTGTTATTTGCGATGGGGCCAAAAGGGTTTATGCCTGTTTTGTGGAGTATTTCGGTTATGAGGAGTTATGATAGAAAAAGGATGCGACGGAAGATTTCGTGAGTTAAGCGCACCGAAGATTATGATAAGGGTGGGGGTGATTGTTTGTGCGAGCATAAACCTATCATGCATGTTTGTGAAGATTAAAAGGTCCTGATGAAGGGAGTGAATAAAGGGTTAGGCCGTGTTAGGAATGAACCATTGCAGCGGATTTTTATTCAATGGCTTAGCCATCAAGCATGGAAAATATGACCCGGCAAAGAGTTAACATCTTTGTGATAAAACAGATCATTCCGACAAATAAAAATTAAAACTTCTACGGGACCCATTCAAAATTTTACTATCAAAGCATGTTTTAGTAGGTTGGTAGTAGTGTCCACAACAAGTTGGAAAATGCCTTGATAAATATGGAGAAATAGATGGATACTAGTTCCATTCTGCATACTCCAGCCCTGCAGGACAAAAGTACAAAGAGGACCAGGGAAGAAGGTTCTTGTTCAAGCATAGATACAACACATGATAGATTTGAAATCATGTACAGGAAGAAGCCCAAGCTAAATCTTGTCAATGAGCAAGAAGAGCAAGCAGAGATAGTTCAGACAATTGACACACTTCAAATAATTGATAGAGAAATAGTGGTCAGAGAAAATATAGCTCCATTAGTTTCAGAGGAAACTCATCAACCTTCCACCTCTAATACCCAAAGCATTCAAAAACAACTTAGCATAGAGGTTTCTTCATCAAGCAAACCAGTAGATAAGGAAAAGGACATAAAGGAGAAGTATAAAGAGATCAAATTAAGGAATGAGGCATTAAAGGCTGAAACATATGCCCAGTATTTCAAACAGACTCCTAGCAATCAGAATAGGTT
Source organism: Pinus tabuliformis (assembly GCA_031772625.1). NCBI lineage: Eukaryota > Viridiplantae > Streptophyta > Pinopsida > Pinales > Pinaceae > Pinus > Pinus tabuliformis. The sequence goes on along the minus strand of CM062808.1, from coordinate 851,413,342 downwards.
GATGTCAGCTTTTGACATTAAAACTGGTAAAATGAAAATGACCTTTTTGTAGCCTACAGTACAGCAGCCTAAATCATTAGCAGACTACAAGAAAACCGAATTTGAAGTTTTGGCCAGGGATGTTCACCCTATTGATCAAATTGAATTTCATAAGCAGGCAGGAGAAATGATCTATTCAACGATGACCAACAAGGCCATGAGTGTATAGAAACTTCAAAATTCTCTAGACAATATCACAACATAGTTTAAACTAGAGAAAGCATCATCACAGGCAAAGGATAACAGAATCAAGTCACTAGAAGACTTGGTTATTGAGATTGGATATAATCCAAATGACATCAAGGTTGTAGAAAAGATCATAAAGAAGAAAAATGAAGACATTGTTACATTGAAGAAACAACTGAAGTTTACTCCTTCTGAACATCCACAAACCAAGGAGGTTCTAGAGATCCAAGGCCAAAAAGATGAAATGATGGATGACATTCTCCAGCTAAATGCTCAATTAAAAGAAATGGAGAATGAATTGGACAACTTAATACAGTTGAAACAAGCCAGCATTGAGACAACCACTGCCACTGCTATTCCTACAATTACTGCAGCAGTTCCTTCAACTTTGGCAACTTCCTTGGCCCCAACAGCTCCACTGGCTACAACACTTCTAGCTGCAACAACGACTACATTAGCAACAGGTTCAACAAGAACAACAACTCATCCTAGTGATGAAGCAATTAAACTAGTCAAATCCATGGAGGATATGTCCATCCAGACCACTAAAATAAATAGACTAAAGGAACAAATCAAAAGTCTAGAGGACGAGAAGAAATTGACCCAAATTTTGCATAAAAATGAAGTCCAAAAGAGAAACAGGTTGAATGAAAAGATTGGGAAGCTGGAAAAAGAATTAACACTGAAAGAGCCACTAGCCCAAGAAAAATAACTTTTATGGGCCAATATCATTGACTCAGTCAATGATATTTAGCCATCTATACAGATGATCTTTGAACAAAATGATTTAGTCAAAGAGGCGGGTGAAGCAATTCAAAGGGTTAAGACCAAACTTGGAAACATGCCAGAAGAAGTCTCTAGAATAATCTAGTTCCTTAACTCAAAGAATAAATATGAATTGCAGGAGCTTGGAATAGCTGACAACACTGGCACTCTACTACAAGTGAAGAAGGTAATCACCAAGAGCAACCTGATGATGCAGTTTGAGGACAAATGCCAAAAAATGGAGCTAGCTATAGGCAGTTCATGGTCAAATTTGATGCTTTGAGGCACAAAGATCTACCTAATCCACTGGTAATTAATGACATGTTAATGCCACATGACGACTATGACAAGAGAATCATAGAAGTGGTAAAGGAACAAGCCAACAATTCCTCCATGAAAGGGATGCCTACAGGAAAATTCCTTTACCAAGCCTTTGAAAATCTCTTTTACCTCCAACATGAGGTAAAACATATTTTTGTAAAGAATCCCACCTTTGCAAAATATACAGAAGCTGATGAATTCTACAGAAGAATGGTAAATATTAAATTACGAGATAAAGAGACTTGGGAAAAGTTAAATGATTTACTGTAAAAAATGTAAGGTAAAAAATGAATACATAGCAATGAAAGTAAAACAACAGATTAGTTAAGTCAAAGAGTATTAGATGAAAGAGTATAAATCAAAAGGAAAAGTAAAAGAACATCCAGTGTAGAGAAAAAACAAAGGAGAGAAATCAGCAAAAGATCAAAGTATAAAACAACAAAATCGGTAAAAGAAGGGACATCTAGCCTTTTAGTTTCCTAGGTGTCTCTATCTTCTTGCATGAAGATATTTATTTTCCTTGAATAATTCCTCAAACAGATTAGGATATTTTGCAACTATTTTTTGTATAAATACTTCATAATTCGAAGTATAGAGTGTGGATTGCTGAACATTTCTATAGTTACATTGATCTGAAAAACCTGAGGGTTTATTGTAAACATTTTCAAGTCAACAGACTGGACTGAGTAATAAAGGCATTGCATTACAGGATTCATGTGTTGGGCCACTTCAGTGAAGTATCTTTCATTTGTCAAATTGTCATTTTTTTTAAGTATTTCACAAACATACATGTTTTTTCCAATTTGAATGAAATAACTGGAATTTTATTACAAAATTTGTTTAAGTACACTCTGTCTTGAACAGTTATTCATTTTAATGTTTTCTTTTGATATCCAGAGTAGGAAATTCTTCATTTCTCCCTAGTTTCGATTGACCTCTTTCATTTCCCTCATTATCCGGTTTGAGGAATCCTTAACTTCTCCTTGACCCCGATTGAAAAACCACTTCGTCATCTAGCCTAAAATATCTAAGTTTACTTAGCTACCTTGCCCTGTGAACACTATCTTTAGAACTTGATTTAGTCTTGTTTTCTTGACATTTGGACTCCATGGCCCAATGGTAAAAATGACACTTATCTATCCATGTAAATCAATGATTCCACCACCAAATTGAATCAAAAACCAACCAAGCTTAAATAACTAACCTAAAATCAATTAATCCAACAAAGTTAAATCATTAAGAGAGAGCCCTCTCTGAGCATTAGGAAGGCTAGATCCTGATCTCAAAAGTAGGTTTGTGGTTACCTCTATTATTTCTTTCATGACAACCTTACGGAAATTTTAGAATGATAACATACTCTAAGACACTTTTTATACAAAATAAATCTTTCTACACTACTTCTCATGGCATATTACTCCACTTGGATGTTCACCAGTTATGGCACTTTAGGACTATTCTTATCTTGGATTACCAATCCTCAAATAATGTTGGTCCTTTTTAACTACCCTTGTCTTGGATACCCTTTCAAATCCTCAAAGAGTGCTGGTCACAAGATTACTACCTATCTTGGATTTATAATCCTTGAGTTTCAATATCAAATGCTTACCCAATCTTATGGATACCATTCTATCCTCACGACCTTCACTAAGACTTATGACTATTAGTCCTGGTCTAGTGCATGAAAACATACCCTAACAATCAAAATTTATGGTTTTATAGTGAACCCTAAAGGTTAGGGTTACAACAAAAAATGAACATATGACAAAGACAAATTCAATCTAGTGATTGATCTTCCTACCAGGATCCTTTATGATTCAAAACCCTAAAGATAAGATAGTAATACAAGGAAAATTTAAAATAATTTTAATGAAAATTTGTTACTACAAATATTATAGTTTGAGACATACATGTTGTTGCTCCTTTTACACACCTTGTAGAGTTTCCTTTATCAACATGTTCCCTTTGAATTTTAACCTTTATGCCTACAATTCTTATTAAAAAGTACAAAATTTGCGATACTAAAATCATGATGTTAATTTTGTCAATCTAGGGTTTCTAAGAAACAATGGAGGATGAAAACCTAGGGCTAATAAATGCAAAATCTAGGGCTAGGTGCTTCAAGTTAGATACAACTTATTATTCTCATCTAATAATACTTGACATATACCCTAGTCACATAATCTACACAAATATTCTTGTCTTCTTATGCCACTTACACAGGTCAAAAAATTCTATCTTGATTAATGGTGACTATAGCTTTGAAGATAATCTAGATGTGCCTTTAAGAGATTCGATGTAAGGTCTCTTTTGCTCAGAATTAGAATAGGAGGCTCAACTCCCTTTTCAAGATGACTGATGCTTGAATTTATGTCCTTTTGAAGTGTGTTTATACCCAAAACAAGAGGAGATCTAGACTTGTTTCTTTATAAAACTAAAATTACTCCTTCTAGATTTCCAATTAGGCCATTATCCCAGATTTGATTTGAGACCAATGAGAGAACTAATCTGCACTTGCAATATGACAATATAAGAAAGCAATGGATGTCTTGATGCATAGGTGTAGAGTATGGTTTTTGGAATTCTTTCAACAAGAATTAAGCTCAAAATGAGGTCATCAATACCATCGATATTGGATCTCTTTTATGCATAGGTGTATCCTCTTTCAATAGTTCTTTCAGCTCCCTTTGAAAATGTGACAATGGAAAGCCTTTTAGGGCTTCCAAAAGAGACTCATGCACATGCCTTTCAACTTGAGACTATGATCACTCAAAACTTATCCAGAACGAAGTCTTGCTAGACAAATTTTGAATACTTCAGATCTTGTAAAATTACCTCGTGCATTCACTTACTTTGTCAAGATGCCATTTGTTAAGCTCATCAAATATCCTTTCGGTCCATCAAGATCGAATTCCTTAATTTCTCGCTTTTCTTGAGTAAGTCTGAGGTTATATCATAGAGAAGAGGGCTAGTAGAATGAGCCCATCACATTTCTTTCTCGTTTGATAGGTTTGGTCTAGGCAGAGAAGATATTCTAGCTATTCATCATCAAGAAAAGTGTGCATATCTCTCTAAAACCCTTGATCCTTTTTGTGTATACCATTAACCTATTGTAGGCTCAAAATGTTTGCCCAAACATTATAAAGGAGACCACCCGGTCAGGAACTTAAAACAACTCCTTTTCCATTTGGAATGGTGGTTTCAACTGGTTAAACTAGGTCCAATTACCTTCTCTCTATCTCTATTGTATTAAAATACAACTTTCTCCTACTAATAGAGAAGAGACATCATATCAACTCTTCTTGTTGATCAGGCAAGAAAGTGATCCTTAAGTTGATCTAGGGCTCAACCAAGCCACAACTAAAGTTTTCCTCTTTGATAAGAGGACTTCTAGAAATGTAGAATTAAATCTAAATGCGAATTAATCCTAGAATGCAAGCAAAAGGAAAAATATCCTAAGCCTATCTCAATTAGGAAGATGTAGATCTAACCCAACCAAGAGAAAAGTAATTAAATGATTGGGATTTAAATATGTCTAGCTTATAATGAATATCAAGCTAACGAAGTAGTTCAATTAACTGATATTATGAATACCAAAACATATCATGTTTAGAGATTTATTAATGGTGAATAATTAATCAACAACATTTAACGAAGTAGTTCATAAAATGATGATTATTAATTCAACAACTCAAATTATTAAACCATAATATAAGGAAATAGTTCATAACATATTATTATTTGTTAAATTAGAATTAGAAGGTTGATTTATGAGTAAATAGTTAATCAAAAATCAAATTTCAATACACGAGCAAAGATAAATAATAATAGATAATTGAGGAAAATTACTCACATAGACAATGCACAAACATGAATGAAAATGAAACATTTATGTCATTATAAAATGAAATCAATATAAAAATAATAATATTTTAAATACCAATTTATTGAAATTATTTCTCTGGCTGTAATCTCCAACAATATTATACAATGCTTGAACTCTGCTACAAAAAATCGAGCTTCAATAGTGCAAAATCAATGCCCCAAATACAATCCAAAATGCAAAAGAAAATTCCTAAAATTATCCACTAGATCTTATATTTTACTCTCCTCTCACCTACAACTCTAAATCCCTATTACAATAATAATTTTAAGAATTGTAGAATTGTAGAGAAGAGAAGCCCCTTCTCCATTCTACAAAGTACTATTTATAATTACAAAATTAATCCCAAATAGGAGAGTTGTTGAAGAATAAATCTGCTCCAACAATTTTCATTGGTTAAAATTTATTTTCTTTTCTTACTATATAAATTCAATTTATTTAAATCTTCTCTTCCTCATATTCCCAACTGTTCTCCTGCCAAAACCAATCAAAATTCAATTAAAATACAAATTAAAATAAAAAATACTAAATCTGGAAAACAAACATCTTCAACTAAAATTAAATAAATAAATAAAAGGAAATCTGAGCTTTCCATTGATTCTTGAAAATATCTTATTGTTCAAAGAGAACATAGTCGAATGTATCTGCACTCAGCAAAGGCTATGCGTAATGAAAATGCAAAAATTAAACTCAAAAAATCAATTTTGTTTACAAATTGATAGCTTGATCTTATGCTAAATTTTAGATTCATTAAATTACAAAATCTAGTCATGTAGCCACTTCAAAAATATTTTCCATGATTTAATCTATCTAATGAGCCGTCCTAGGCCTCATTTGGCCAAGTAAAACTCAACTTATGAGCTTCCAAAGTTGAAGTGTCAAAATTGCCAAAATTCTGGAAAATTTGCCGCTTAGGACAAAAATAAGAAATTTTAATTAAAAATATAATTCTAAATTAAATTAACAATTATTGCTTAATTAATATTAATTTAATTATGAGCCCATAGGGCTTTGGATTGACAGTGAATGGGTGCACTATTAAGGCACTCCTTGCGATAGGTCACTGGTTCAAATCCCTCATGGGTGCTTACCTATATATATATATATATATATATATATATAATTAAAAATTAAATTAAATTAACTACAGACTAATTATATACCATTAAAAAGTTTTAATTAAAAATTAAAATAAATTAAAAATTCATATATTAAAATTATAATTAAACTATATTAAAATTATAATTAGATTATAATTAAAATATATTAATTAACCCAAAATACCATATTAAAAATTTCAAACCAAAAAAAATGCTTATACGTCCATCATGGATCAAGTATAAATTTTCAAAGTGGCTTAAGATTTATAAATGGATCGAATTATAAATGTAGGAAGAGGGTTTAATGAAGGAGAAGGGCCACGTGACAAAGGTACATGAACTTTTGGATAAAATTAAAATAGCCACTGTATTTTCTTTTTATCGAATATCAAAGCTTTAAAGATATTGGGAGTTTTTAAATGCACACCAAACCAAAAAGCTGATATCCAATTAAAAATTAAAATAAATTAAAAATTCATATATTAAAATTATATTAAAATTATAATTAGATTATAATTAAAATATATTAATTAATCCAAAATACCATATTAAAAATTTCAAACCAAAAAATATGCTTATACGTCCATCATGGATCAAGTATAAATTTTCAAAGTGGCTTAAGATTTATAAATGGATCGAATTATAAATGTAGGAGGAGGGTTTAATGAAGGAGAAGGGCCACGTGACAGAGGTACATGAACTTTTGGATAAAATTAAAATAGCCACTGTATTTTCTTTTATCGAATATCAGAGCTTTAATGATATTGGGAGTTTTTAAATGCACACCAAACCAAAAAGCCGATATCCAATATCAGTGTTTTAAATATCGGATTTTTTTTTTAATATCAATTTTTTTTTTAAATATTGGAATTTTTTTATCAAGTATTAGGACTTTTCAAATATCAGATATCGAGACTTTTTGAAATATCGAGAAAATTTTATCGGGATAATTTTATCGCATCTTTTTATTGAAGAGAGAAGGTGAGGTGAAGTGTGCCCCACTTGGAGTGAGACTCATCCATTATAAAATACATCCACTTGGTAATTAAAAATCATACAAAATGAACTACAACCACTTTTCAATTTTGAGATTTCGGGTCTCGTAATTTCTTTTAAAATTAGGAATTGGAATCAATTACCGAGATCTTGAAAACGCATAATTTTAATTGTTCTACAATTTGGCTGGACGATTTTGTAGGACTATTAGTGAAAAATGAAAAAAATTAGTAAAATTAACTAGGAATTAATATTTACAATGAATTACTAATTTATTTACAAAAATTAAAATAATATACATTTTGTACATTTTTTTAACCCAGACGGTAAAAATTATCGAACTTCAGATGAGGACCATTTGCAAACTGTGTAACCAAATGAGATGAAATGAGTGCCAATGGAAAGCTAGTGAAAAGTTGAAATAGAAATCTGACGAAAATGGAAAAATGGAAAAATTGTAACACACTTAACCAAAAGAAAATATTAAAATCGTGATTTAGCCAAAAAATTAAGGAAAGGGTCCCCATTATTTGAAATAAATAAGTAAAAAATGGGGGTGTTGATTTTCACTACAACACAACCTTATCTATGCAATTAGGGCTAGTGATTATGCCCATATTTTTGTTCTTCTTACCTTCACAAATTTGAACTAGGGAATTTGATCTCCTTAAGATGAGATGGTACCAAGGTGATCTTTTTTTCTACCATTACTTCAAAATCTGGCTTTGCTACCATGTTGAGAAATCTAGGGCAAAGAGCTAGTTTAAATATTATCTTGATTTTTCTTTAATCATTAACACTTTTTAGAGATTTAGATCCTTCCATGGATTTGGTTACCAATATATGTGATGGGTCATTCATAGATTCATAGCATAATACAATCATCATAGATTCATAGCTATTCAATATTGGCTAGCACAGATAGGCTCGTAGATCATCACTTTGGTCCATACAAATAGAGATACAAATAAGGTTAGGTTATACACTGGGGGCATTCTATCCCACCCAGGCTTGATAACCCCTATTCACTAACCCCAAATACAATGAGGGTGTAGAATACCATATATTTGATAAATTTATGGTATAATTCAATTAACTTTGTTATGAACACCAAGAGCTTATAATCAGATCATCGTGTTAAACTAAGCCTTTACACAATTCGTGCCCATGATAAGTCAACTATCTACTACTCCGTATCCCTATTCCACTCCACCATACACTACCACACTCCTAATTTAGGTTCTAATTACTCCTGCTTCAATGCCTAATCACAAAAAATTGTGATTATAATGACAATTTAAGTATATATGTGTGCTAGGAAAATTTTAGGGGTGAAATTACACAAATCGACTATTTTTTGGACATTTTACGAAAAAAATACTTGCCAATTTGGTTAAAAATTCACCTATTTTTTACATATATATGATTAAATTGAAGATATTTGCAAAAAAATTACCAATTGTCATAGTAAATTATATGTTTTTTATTGAATATTTGTCTACATTCTATATGTATGAATTTTCAAACTAGAATAATCGCCTATAGTAAGATATATAGGAAAAATATTAAATCCTTAAAAAATACCTTGTATGTGTGTAATGTCCATGATGAGACGCATGAATTGTCCTCCCAACATTGCTTACCAATGATTATAACCTTGAATGGGCTAGCACTAGTCTATCTCATCATCTCAAAATGGCCTAACAAATGAAAATTTACAATTTTTGTCATCATCACTTGACACTATCTCATGGATGATCCTTTCTATAGATTATATGCATGAATTTATGGAAGGTCGTCTCCTCTACCTATCCTATGATTGATTGTGATAAAAAGTGAATAAAGAATCATTGACGAATCTTTATTGACAAGATCACCTACTTATAAATTGTACTTTATTCACCTGTTCTCATAATCAATCATAGACTAGGTAGAGGGGATGGTCTGCTAGAAATTCATGCATATAATATGTAGAAGGGGTCATCTATGAGACAGTGTGAAGTGATGATGACATGCATAGTAAATTTTCATCTCCCAGTTCATTTTGAGATGATGATGACAAACCAGTGCTATAGTTATAATCATTGATGGGCAATGTGGGGAGGGCAGTTCATACATCCCATCATGGAAATTACACTCATATGTACTTAAATTGACATCATAATCACAAACTGCTATGAATTGAAAACTAATATATGTTAGAATTTTTTTACACTAATATAGATTAGAAAATGCAACCAATATATGAATTAGTTACAATAAATATAGTAGAAAATCTTGGATGTGTGAACATTGAAGCCTCCCATTGCACTAGCTAGTGCAGATCTAGTTATGTTCTTGAGCTTGTTCAACTTCAAAAAAAATGGAACAATTGTCTTTAAAACCTTTCTATCAACTTCCTTGTTGATGATAACATCACACACCACTAATTTTCCATGCCCTTCAATCCAGTTCAAAGTTGTGGGTTTCTTGTTTGCGTAGAAATTTCTAGAAACACTTATTAACATCCATGTCATGAAATTCATTTTCAAGGAAATCCAAAACATTATTCACACCCTTAGATGCCATATTCATCCCCATAACATCCTTAGTAAAGAAATTTGCTCAAAGAATCTATGTAAATCCTTCTTTACAATGTGGCCTATGAACTTGCTATTAAAAATATCATTTGATAGGATTGAAATCAATTCTATACAATTTGTCTTTTAAACTTATATTTAAATTTAAATTTAACAATATAAATATTGCAATACTATAGTTTATAAGACATTTTGATCTATGGGTGGCTATCTATTTATTATTGAGAAAACTATGGAAAACAAAATTAGGCCTTTTATATGCTAGATGACTACTATAATAGATTCATGAATTATGTTTCTACTATTTCTTGCCTTTCAGGCATCCACAGTCCCATGATTATACCATGAATCTATATTTATATATCGGAGTGGCCAAGGATCAAAGGATCCTTAAAGTTCCCTCCTTCCATCGTGCTTATCAAAATAGAGGATCAACTTATACTTCTTTCTTTGGCTGACAAGATCTTCTTAAATTTCCTTTGCCCAATGTTTTCATCCTTGCTACATAAGCTTTAGAATTTCCAAGAGGATTAGTTTCCTCTTTTTCCTTCATCCGGGATTCTTCCATCACACACTGGGACCAAAGTTCATCGAACCAGACTGTTTCCTTTCTTGAGTGTATGTTGGTCACAAAGGAGTTTCATTCCGAAGGAAGTGCATTGAGAACACACGTTGTCATTCCTGCATCAGTAATTGTTTCACCAAGAGCATGCAACTGATCTCTTAGTTGAGACATCTTCATAGGATGGGATGTATTCTTCAAAAGGAATTTTTTCTTTGTACAACCTGCTCCTTAGTCAATTTTTCTTTGTACAATTTTTATTCAATCTCTCATAGATGTCCTTTTCCTTATTTAATTCCTCCACAAAAGGGTTAATGCTATATTTTATTGACTCCACCAATATCCTTTTTATCTCACCTTTGAAATATTTGTTCCACGTATATGTGTCCTTCTTGTCTGGTTCTATAAAATTACATAGAGCATCATCCATGGCATCATTTTCAATGAGGATGAGATCAATCCTCTTCTTCCAGCCTTGGTAGTTGGAGATCCCTTCGAGTTTGTTTCTCTCCTTGTAGAATGAAGACATATTGGATGGCCAAGCGTTAAATTCAACATTCAACTGATACAGTGTTGTGAAAATTGTGATTAAATCATGATTTTTTACACATGGCGATTTAATAGGTGAGTTTTTCCAAAATGAAAAAAATCATGATAAAATAGTAAATTTTGCCAAAAAAATCGTGAAAAAATTGCTAATTTTTTTCCCAAAATGAAAAAATTAGGATAAAATCATAAAAATCGCAACAAATTCATAAAAATCGTAAAAAATTGTCAAAAAATTGTGGATGCTTTAGATATTAAAAATTTTGAAAAAAAATGATTTTTTTGTATTTTTTTTTTTTATGTTTCCAATATTTTTCCCCCTTTCTAACCAATTATTATGATTTTTTCCTTTTTTGGACCCTTGTCGATTTTATCTCAATTGTGATTTTCACAATAGTGGACTGATGTCTAAGTTGCATTAGATTTCCTTCTTCAAGATGTTCCAAAAATTTATCCAAATTCACTTCTTGAGATTCCTCTAGTATTGATATATTGGTCTTTCAAATTTATGAAGTTTATTTTTCAAACAAAGAAGATTTCTCCTTCTCAAGGATGGTAGATGTCCACAAGGTTTTTCCAAATATACAAATACATACAAGATGATAAGTGCCTTTTCCAAGTGTGCTCAGAACTACTCTCTTCAACACAGATGCTTACTATTTCATTCTTGAACCCAAAACTGGCTTTGACCACAAATTTCAAACTGCCGTCATGAAAAGTATTGAAGAATATTGCATAGTGAATAGACTTCTCAATGGTATACTTAGAAATTGCAGGTCGAATCTATTGATTGTTCATGCTTCAAAGAACGTATATATGTGTGTGTGTGTGTGGTGACTGCACTCTTGTGCCACAATGTCTCATTTTCACAAAATCGATCTTGCAAAGACTATAGGGTAACTATGTCACAAGGATATATGTTTGCAAGATTTACTTTGACTGTAGATGAGATCCACCCTTCCATAATGCCTTCAAAATTGATCTAGTTCTGCACAAAGATATAGATGAATCTCAGTCTTCTTTGAGATGAAGAGTTTGTACCTTTAACAAGAGTAGTATGCCCAAAAATACTTAGATCCTTCATTGAGTGCTATGAGGTTGAGTATCAAGCTTTCAATATTACACTTATGCCCAAAAGGTGATCAGGTATCCAAACTCTTCTTGTTTGATATTCACAACCTAGAATAGGTCCACGAAAATGCCCATAACTTCAGATATGATGTTATTACTGTAAGTTTGACTTCATGAGATGGTGAAAATAGTCCTAATCAATGTCCAGAAGTTCGCTCCCTTTTACAAAGGTCTCAACCTTATTAGAGATAATGAATTAGGCCTTCGACCTCTTTAAAGAAGAGAACAAAAATCACACTTTGATATACATAGTTAAGAGGTATTAACACTTATAATAGGGATAACTATGTTACACAGGACTTCGATCCACCTTAATATGAGTTCAACTTTCTAATAGCTTGAGAGTAGTCCTCTTGGACCCTTAAAATAGAGCTACAATGTTCTATAACTTCTTCCCTACCTTGAGTTCTAAATGTAGTGACTAGACCTTGATAATGTGCCCAGAATTTGAGTCTAGCCTTCTCTAGGATTTTTTCCTAAGAGGAATGAATTCTTTCCCAATCTTGTAGCCTCCAGGGACCTTCTACTTTTCCCTTATACACACAACCTTAGCTTTGATACAATATTGAGAAAACTAAGGCAAACAAAATTAGGGATTATTTTAAATGTTTTCTCTTATTACATTGACAATTCTTGTCATATTAGATCATTCCATCATTATTATTATGTTGTCTATATCAAGTCAATGCCAAATTTTATAGGCCTTCCTATCCCAAATTTGGTGGTTCGTGAGGCTCACGCTAGCTCTTTTCCTCTTGGCACACATCCCATCTAAGATAATTCATGGGAGAGTTTTAAGGCCTATTAGACTCTCTTGAAACTAATATGGAAGTTAGTGACTATGATAGTTTGTAAGCTCTATAGATATATATTGTTGGGTCTTTTTAGAAATATTCATTGCATGATTTCAGTAGTCCCTTTTAAGCCTTTCCTAAAGCTAATCCATGATACTTTTGGAGGATTTATTTGAGGTTTTTTGTGGGTTTATAGAGGTTATTTCTAAGGAATTTATCTAAGCCTACTTGACCCTCCTTGTTGCAGACTCCCATGGAAAATTTTGTGACAAATATGTAGTTCAGTTTGGGCATAATCCTCACCATGAAAACTTTGCTAAGCTAAGATACCTCTCTATGGTTAAGATATGAAATATAATGGAGCTCCCTAATTACCATGTATGGTGGACAACCTGAAGTGGCTCCTATTTTGGAGCATGTCTTATCCATTAAATTCCTCAGATTGTTATATCTATAAATTGATACCATATGGGTTGTATAATTTAATCAAAGGTTTATTATATGAAAAATATGGTTTCCAAATATCATGTAAAAAACAAAACATCATTTCCATTGCAATATATATCACATTGTATAAATTTCTTTGTGCCACATGTGTTGTATTATTCTTGAGAACTTACCATATATTCGGGGTTTGAGCTATTGTCAAACAAAAATGTTTCATTACCCTTTCAATGTGCTAAACACCAAGAGTCAAGACAATTTACAATATCACATATGTTTGGTATATAGTGTGCCTTGTTATATGATAAACTTGGATTTTGAGTATTTCATAATCAACATGATGTGGTAAGAATTGTTGATGGATTAACCACCAAACATTTTTCCCAATGGTCCCTTTTTAAAATTTACAAAGAATGGATGAAAATCCATTCGAACTTTTGAGCCTTAATGACCTGAACTCATGTTATTCATAGTGATCATAAGAGGTTCTTTATCATTAAACACATTACAAATGAAACCATTCTTTTTTGAAGTAGCAACTATGATTTCTGATGATATATTTGCTTTATGGAAACACTGCGACTTCATGGAGTTTCTAACATAATTTTTTCATATTTTTGAATGTTGAAATCCTCATATACACAACTTAATTTATGATGATAATATGATGTCTTTGTTGGGTCCCTATAATACTAGTGATTACCCCATTACTATTGTAGTTATACCCCTTATTTATATTGTTGTGCCCCTATTACCCCCATATTGTTATTTTTGTGCCCCATAGAATCCCTCTATTGTTATTTTTGTGGCTTTATATTATTATTGTTAGGTCGACTAGATTATATTGTGACTCCTTAGACTCCTATATATAGAAAGGAGGTTTTGTCATTTGTATCATCCAAGAATTGTTCATTTATGTAATGTAAAGGAGGTTACCCCATCGAAGAGACTAAATTCTAAGGCGTTGATCTATCTTTTCTATCTTTTCTTGAGCTGGTTTCATAACATTTGGTATCAGAGCTTTGGATTCTAGGGTTTCGCTACTCCAAACAGGTCATCGTGGCATGTTCGCTATAATTTTTTTTCTGTGACATTTCAGAAGTCGTAAAAAAAACCCATTTGAGAAGAATTGACGCTGAACCTTGGGTCCGAATTTCAGAGCTATTCGCGCAATATTATCGGAGATGTGATCTGAGGAAGTTGGTCTTTTTGCAGACTCCTGAATTACACTCAAAACAGGTGACCTAGGTAAAATTGTCATAACTTTCTTTCTGAGCATCGGATTGAAATTTCGTAAGAAGGAACAGAAATAGGACGGATTGTAGTTTTCTTTTATATATTTTTCAGAGTCAAAGGTTGAAACAGTGACACGTGGCACTTCATACAAGTTCGATCTACTGAACCAGTCTATAATCAGGTCACTGCGGGAGATTGTGCATAACTATTTCTTGGAGAATCCAATTTAGCTCAAACTTCTGGCATTGGAAAGAGGACACAGAAGGCTACTACAGGTAGCAATTTCAGAACTGGATAATTCAAAATTACAGAGATACATCAGATTCAATATCAGACTTCTATAAAGTGAAAAAAGGTGTGTAGTTTTTTTTTTTAATTTTTGTGTAAGCTTGGTTTAACGGAATTCAAAGGGCATAGTAAAGCATTATTATCGGTAACTGATGCCCCGAGAAATTAAAATGCAAACACCTAGTAAGGAACCTGAAAGCTCTAGCATGACTCATGAAGAAGAGGAAGAAATGCTACATGATATATCAAAATTACAAGAACAAGTGCAACAAATGTCACGCTCACAAAAGCTAACAGAAGCTAAGATAAATGGCGTGGAATCTAAGATAAATGGTGTGGAATCTAAGGTAAATGGAGTGGAATCTAAGATAAAGGGCATGGAAGCTAAGATGGAGGATTCGATGGCAAATTTGAAGATAGATTTGAAGACAGACATGGAAGAATTGAAGAAGTTGCTACAAGAAAGGGTCACAAATGGTGAAAAGGTAGTAAAGGAAACTCATGATGAGAACAAAAGAAATGTTAATCATGATTCCATAGACACTAATGTTGGATTGAAGAATCACCATATTCCAAAAATCGATATGAGGAAGTTTGATGGCAAGGATCCCGCCACATGGATATTACAGATGGAGCAATTCTTCGATCTCAATAATGTGCAAAACGCACAAAAGGTACGTATGGCAACTGTATATTTGGAACCAAATAATTTTGTATGGTATCAATGGCTTTGCTCTCGTAAACAATTTATCACTTGGGCAATTTTTACGGAAGAATTGATAGCACATTATGAAGATACAAAAAGCAACACTTTTTTTAGCCAATTGATTAGTCTCAAACAAAAGGGTTTAGTAATGGAGCACATTGAGGAGTTCCAAAAATTGAACATAAGGGTAAAAGATATTCCAGAGGAGCATAGGATTGATGTGTTCATAGGGTCTTTAAAGGATAATATCCAACATGATGTTCGCCTTTGGGAACCTGATTCATTAGAGAAGGCATTTAGGTTAGCAAGAAAAATGGAAAGCAAAATTATGGCAACCAGGAAGCATACCACTCACAACTATAAAGACGGAAGTGTTGTTGCCCCTAGTCATCCACAACCTATAAGGTTGACACCACAATAATTGGAAGAAAAAAGAGAAAAAGGGCTTTGTTACAGTTGTGATAGCAAATACACTAAAGGTCATAAGTGTGCTGAGAAGAAATTATTCTACATAGATTGTGAAGAGGAAGAAGAAAAGGAGCAAGAAAGGTTAAAAGAAGAAGATATACTCCAGTAACAAAGCCTAGATGAAGAACAAATAAATCCGACCATATCTTGTAATGCATTGGCGGGACTTACCACTCCTCAAACCATCAAGATAGAAGGACAAATCAAGAAGAGAAAGGTAATAGTGTTGATTGATTCAGGAAGCACCCACAATTTTATTCATTGTAGGGTAGCAAAAGAATTGAATTGCTTCCTATATCCAGCACCAGAGTGTCAAGTGATGATTGCAAATGGAGGAACAATAAATTGCTCTGGAAAGTGCCATAATATCAAGCTATCCATGGGAGAATATGTATTGACTAGCCCAATGCTTTCCATTCCAATGGGAGGTGTTGATGTTGTACTAGGAGTCTAATGGCTACAATCCTTGGGTACAATAGATTTTAATTTTCAAGAACTTTTCATCAAATTTTCTACGGAAGGAAAGGAAGTTGAATTAAGGGGTATTGCATGGAAACCAGGAAAGATAATCAGCTCTAATGGCATGACTAAGCTTCTTAAAAAGGAGCAAAGAGGTGTAATTGCACAATTATGTTCACTAGATGTTTCCACATTGGAATCATCTATTTCTCCAGATCTCCAAAATGTCCTGGACAATCATTCCAAGGTATTTGAGACTCCCAAAGGTCTCCCACCTATGCGTGATCATGATCATGCTATTCATCTGATTCCAGGAAGTGTTCCTCCAAACATCAAGCCATACAGATATCCCTATGCCCAAAAAAGTGAAATTGAACGTATGGTTGCAGAAATGCTAGAGGCTGGTATAATTCAACCAAGTCAAAGTTCTTTCTCAGCTCCAGTAGTATTGGTGCACAAGAAGGATGGATCATGGCGCATGTGTCCTGATTATAGGGAGCTCAACAAGCTCACTATTAAAGATAAGTTCCCCATTCCTGTTATTGATGAATTATTGGATGAATTGCATGGATCAATTTACTTCACGAAGTTGGATCTTCGTTCGGGATATCATCAAATCAGAATGAAGATTGAAGACATTCCGAAAATGGCATTTAGAACTCATGAGGGTCATTATGAATTTTTGGTCATGCCTTTTGGCCTTACCAATGCACCTTCAACATTTCAAGGTTTGATGAATTCAATTTTCAAACCATTCCTTAGAAAATTTGTGTTAGTATTTTTTGATGATATACTAATCTACAGCAAGTCTTGGAAGGATCATGTTGAACATGTTGACAGGGTGCTACAACTATTGGAGGAGAAACAATTATATGCAAAAAGATCCAAATGTTTCTTTGGAGTCCAGGAGGTGGAATATTTGGGTCATATTGTATCTCATGAAGGAGTTAAGGTAGACCCTAGAATAATTAAAGCCATTAAGGAATGGAAAATCCCCACATCCATAAAGCATCTGCGAGGATTTCTTGGGTTGACAGGGTATTATCGCAAGTTTGTTAAGAATTATGGGAGAATAGCAGCACCTCTAACAACATTATTGAAGAAAGATTCATTTTCATGGACTCCGGAAGCAACAAAGGCCTTTGAACATCTTAAAGAGGCAATGTGCCAAGCACCGGTATTAGCTACGCCAGACTTCACAAAAACCTTTATTGTGGAATGTGATGCTTCAGGAAATGGATTTGGTGCTGTTCTAATGCAAGATGAAAGACCCATTGCTTTTGAAAGTCGTCCAATCAAGGGAAAGTTTTTAAGAAAAGCTATTTATGAGAAGGAAATGTTGGCAATACTCCATGCACTTAAGAAATGGCGACCCTACCTAATGGGAAGATACTTCAAGGTAAAAACGGATCATGATAGCCTTAAATACTTTTTAGAGCAAAGATTATCCTCTGAAGAGAAACAAAAGTGGGTCACAAAGATGTTGGGTTATGACTTTGAAATCATCTACAAGAAAGGGAAGCAAAATGTGGTGGCAGATGCACTCTCAAGAAAGGATGAGGATGTGGAAGCATTGTTGTGTGCCATTTCTATTATCCAACCAGATTGGATAAACGAAGCGAAGGAGGAATGGAAGAATGAAGAAGAAGTGTGGGCACTTATTCAAAAGCTACAACAAGATTCCAGTAATTCTGATACATTTAGCTGGCAAAATGATTCGTTATGGTACAAAGATCGCTTATACCTCTGTAAGAATTCCCAGCTAAAACAAAAGATTCTTATGGAATTGCACACTTCTCCCTTAGGAGGGCACTCAGGATTTTTAAAAACTTACCACAGGGTTAAGAAGGAATTTTTTTGGGATGGCCTTAAATCAGATATTCAAAAGTTTGTGGCGGAATGTTTGGTTTGATAGCAAAATAAAGTTGAAAAAATTAAGACACCAGGTCTATTACAACCTTTATCCATTCCAAGCCAACGTTGGGAGGAGGTTTCAATGGATTTTATCACAGGTTTACCCAAGTCTGAGGGAAAGAGTGTCATCATGGTGGTAGTTGACAGACTTACCAAGTATGCACACTTTTGTGCATTATCACATCCATTTAAAGCCAGTACAGTTTCTACTGCATTTATGGAAACAATTCAAAAGCTACATGGAAACCCAAAGATTATTGTAAGTGACAGAGATCCCATTTTCACTGAAATTTTTGGACAAAATTATTTTATTGTCTTGGTACTCAGTTAGCTCATAGCTCATCTTATCATCCTCAATCTGATGGGAAAACTGAGATAGTAAACAAATGTTTGGAAGGATATCTTCGTTGCTTTGTATCTGATAAACAGACACAATGGGTCAAATGGTTGCCTCTGGCTGAATGGTGGTATAACACATCCTTCAATACAACAAAAAAAATGACCGCATTTATGGCACTTTATGGGTATCAACCACCATCCATCACATCATATTTAAGAGAAAATTCTAAGGTTCAGGCAGTGGAACATCACATCGAACATCAACAACAAGTCCTCCAACTCTTAAAGGATAACCTCATGTTGGCACAAAATAGAATGAAACAACAGGCAGATCAACATCGCAGTGAAAGAAGTTTTGATGTAGGTGATTGGGTATTCCTACGGCTGCAACCATATAAGCAAACGTCCCTAAAGCAAGCTAAGAAGGATAATAAATTATCACCAAAGTATTATGGTCCATACAAGGAGTTGGAAAAGATTGGTACTATGGCATACAAATTGGAGCTTCCTGCAGCTTCTCGATTGCACCCAGTTTTCCATGTTTAATGTTTAAAGAGGGTTATAGGTGACAAGCTCCCAATTCAAACAATATTGCCAGAACTCGACGAGGAAGGAAAAATTATATTGGAACCGGAAGCAGTCACAGAAACAAGAACTCGACAGCTACGAAATCAATCAATTTCAGAGTATCTTATCAAGTGGAAGAACTTATCCGCTGAAGATTCCACATGGGAGGATGAGAATTTTATGCAGAAGTATCCAGAACTACTCAAGCGTTGAAGACAACACTTTTTTGAAGGAGAGGGGCATGTTGGGTCCCTATAATACTAGTGATTACCCCATTACTATTGTAGTTATACCCCTTATTTATATTGTTGTGCCCCTATTACCCCCATATTGTTATTTCTGTGCCCCATAGAATCCCTCTATTGTTATTTTTGTGGCTTTATATTATTATTGTTAGGTCGGCTGGATTATATTGTGACTCCTTAGACTCCTATATATAGAAAGGAGGCTTTGTCATTTGTATCATCCAAGAATTGTTCATTTATGTAATGTAAAGGAGGTTGCCCCCTCGAAGAGGCTAAATTCTAAGGCATTGATCTATCTTTTCTATCTTTTCTTGAGCTGGTTTCATAACAGTCTTTGTTTAGAAGGACATTTTTTCAACTTTCCACCTTTAATGTCGTGTTACAATCACACATAAGACATACAAGCAAAATGAAATTTCTTATAGCAACAAAAATGAGACAAGATTACAAATTTATATTCTTATTACCAAGGGATATGGGACTCCACCTACCAATATTTATTTATTTATTTTTAGGATGAGGAATTGTAGACATTTTAAATGGTTTGTGTCCTTAAGGGTAGGTGACTCAACAAGTTCTTTTGGTGATGAAACCCTATATTTGTGTTTAGTCTAGATACACTTGAAAAAACTACTCCCACTAAATATTTAATATTTCTAACTTAGATGAGATTAGAATTTTAATGGATCCATGGTGATACAACCTTATATCACGGTTCTTCCATTTTCTAACAATCACAACCATTTTTGTTAGACTTCTAAGAAGATAAAATAACATATTTAACAGTTTTCATTCCTTAAGATCCATCAAAATACATATATGGTAATGGTAGGTCATACTATAGCTACTTTCGTACATGAAAAACTTATGGATGGAAAAATCTATGTAATTCCATGGTTGAGATAACGCATCCCCATAAATCCCCTTCTAGAAGTCTAGTAATAGAGAAGGTTTATCAAGGAACTAAACCATTTTTTCAATCGGAAATTTGAAATTATTTGCCCACAATTCTCCCTGTTGAAGGAGGTTGTTTATCAAGCTTATGGACTCCTTTGTAATGGTTATGGATAGTTATCAAACAAAGGTTCATGCTCCACTGAAATTCTAAGAAAAATACAAAGAAATTTTCATGTCAAAGCTTTTGAATATTTCAAGAAAGCTAAGACAATTAGGTCGTGTGAAAATATTCATAACAATTGAGTTGGCCCTTATGGCCTATGTTTTATCTAGTTCGTACTTGTTTACCAAGCCTTGCATTTTTAGATGCCTATATTTGAAAGATATTCTATTGATGAAGGTTTGATAAAGAAGTAGTTTTCCATTCTCAAACTTGAAGCTATTGATTAATTTGGGAGGTAATGCCAATTTTTTCATGAATTAATGTGGTCAAATAAAATAAACTAAGTACATGTGTGAAGAATCAAATCATTAATCTACTCATATGCCACATCATGCTATGGAGTATCCATAAATCATGAAACATGAAGGTTTAAGTGTGCTATCATGCATAACATAATGTGCTATAGAATTAGCCTAAGGCTACATAACTTTATAAAATAGGCATGCGACCATATAGAAAATTTAATGATCAAGTTATCTTATAGTTGCATAATATATACCATGGAGCTTGCAAGGTGGACTTATAACTAAGTTTGTTTTATTGATTGGAGCAATAAAATGCCTAAAAGTAACATTAATTGAGATAAAAAAAGGTAATGCACAAAATTTCGTTGAATATTCGATGGAACATGCTAGCCGTTGAATATTCGACTATTATTGGTTGGAATAATCATGAGATAATCAACAAAAAATTGACAGAACGAAGCGCCAATCGTATGAAACTCCCATTGGACAAAAATACAAGCATGATATATTCGACTAACAACCAACAAAACGAAGTGTCGAACATATGACACTCCCACAAGACAAAACTGTTATTTAGAAAATATCCAACACAACGCCGTCAGACTGCATACCCCATACCAAAAAAATGACACATATGATATTCAAAACTCCTCATTATTCGATCTTGATACGTCGAACATACCACTCCATACTAATCGAAGGGAGCATCAAAGAGATAACACTCTTGTTGCATAATCTGGGTAGACCGTTGATTATAAGACATCGCAATGTCAGTTTTTCCTATTGGTATAAATTAAAAAAAAATCAAATATCTAATAGAAAATTGCCACAATTTTTCAAGTTTGGAATGATAGAATGCAACATGGTACCTATCGAATATTCGACATTTCGTGTGTCGAATATCCAACGAATTATAGTGTCGTAAAACCAATTTCAAAATGTTGGTTTTTTATGACATTTTGGGTCATTTTTTCGTCGAATAATCTACGTTTGTACCTTAGGATATTTGACGTTGACTAAAGTGTCAACAATTAGATACAATGCTAGCAAATATTTTTTTAGCAACAATGTGTAGGATAGCTGACGCTAATATGTCACATATCAAACTAATAGCAATCGGGTTTTGGCGCCATTTTTACTAGTGAACTCACTAAGGGTAGCCAATCATCTAGCTTGCCTATTAATCAAAATGGGTTACTCAAACAAGTACCTCATCCCACTGTGATCACTCATCAAGACAAACCTCTTGCCAAGAAGATAATGTCTCCACATCTTCAATGCATGAATGATATCGGCCAACTCAAGATCATGCATCACATAATTCCACTCGTTTTCATTCAACTTCCTTGACTCATAACATACTATCTGCCCTTCCTGCATTAGGACTCCATTATGTCCTTCCTTGCAAGAATATGTACAAACCAAAAACTTTTTATCAGGATCTGCAATTTTTAAAACTAGAGAATTTGTAAGAAAATGCTTCAATTGCTCAAAACTAGCTGCACACTCCTCATTCCATTCAAACTTATTCCCTTTCCTCTACAAATATGTAATTAGATAGCCAATCCATGAAAATTTCCTAATGAAATGCCTGTAATAACCTATTAGTCCCATGAATGATTTGACCTCATTCACATTCCTAGCATTTGGCCACTCTATGATAGTTTTAATATTTTCCACGTCTACTGTTATCCCCTCCTTGGAAACATGTTGTTACAAATTATATAATAGAGCAATGAAACACATACAATATTGTGGAAACAAAAACACATAAAACAAGAGAGACACAAACATACATGGTTCACCCATTTTGGCTACGTCCACAGAGAAACAACTAGTCATTCCTTTTATAGTATCCAACAAAATGAAGAGATACAAACTACAACAAATATATTGTAATTTACTCTTCGTTCTCACACAATTTCCTCTCTCTTTCTCGCTTAAAATCATTATACACATCCACAATACAATTTCCTCATATAAACCGAAGGTTTCCTTTTAGGGAAAAAAACCATAAATTAACATAACTTCTACCATTAAGTCATCCACCTAATGAATGACCTAGATTGTCTACGAAAGTACCCCCCCCCCCGCATGCCCCGCGTGGAGGGTTGTATAGTATTCTTGGGGTATACAGCCGATTGAAGCAAAACCTCTAAATCAGGAAGATAATCAGGCTCCACACCTAACACATTTCCCAAGTAATGAATATGAGACTAAAGAAACTGCACTTGTTGAGCTTGGCATACAACTGTTTCTCTTTCAACAATCTCAATACCTCTTCTAGGTTCTCTACATTCTCTTCCTCATTCTTATAATATATCAATATATCATCAATAAACACTATCACAAACTTGTCCATATAAGGATGCAACACATTGTTCATTAAGCACATGAAAGTGGCTAGAGAATTAGTAATACCAATTGAAACCATCACAAACTCATAATGTCCATACTTTGTATGGAAGGCAGTCTTGTAAATGTATTCTTCTTTGATGCACACCCGATGAAATCTTGATCTTAGATCAATCTTTGATAATATTTCTACTCCCTTCAACTGATCAAATAAGTCACCATTCTATGACAAAGGATTCCTATTCTTGATAGTTACCTTGTTCAAATTTCTATATTCAATGGAAAACTTAAGAGTGCCATCCTTCTTCTTTACAAACAACACTGGTCTAGTCCAAGGCAACACATTTAGCCTTATGTATCCCTTATCAAGCATTTATTTAAGCTACAAATTCAATTCCACCAACTTCGGAGTACTCATCATATACGGTGGCTCAGATGTTGGTATTTCTCCGAGCATTAAATCAATAGAAACATCCACCTATCTATGAGGAGGAAACTCTGGAATCTCTGTAGGAAACACATATTGAAACTTCTGCAAAATAGAATATCTCTTCAAAACTTCATCATCCTCAACATCCTTCCCTTGTCATTAGAAATATGAATTGGACACAATAAACATCCATTTCGGTAACCGTGCTTTGTCTGCAAAGCTGTAACCATTCGCGTTGATGTATGCTTCTTCTTTCCCTACAAAATTCTCCTTTCTCCATCATCATCCAGGCACTTAATATCCTTTTCATATTAGTCTACCTTGGTCCTTTGAGTAAATAACCAATCCATACCCAAAAGAATATTATAGGAACCCAAAGGAAGAACATTTAGATGTGCTAATGTAGGCATACCATTTAGCTCAAATGCACAAGATGCTACCCAAGGATGAACTCTTCTCTTGGTACTTATAGCCAACTGCACCAACCAAGATTCTACATGAACCTATTTATTCAAGAAACACTTATCCACTAGGTAAAGATTGATATAACTATAGTTGGATCCAAGATCAATCAAAATGGAAACAAATTGATCACAAATCTTACCTTCCATCTCGATAATGGATGCCTGATTATCAGCCTAATTATTATCCACCGCTGCATAAATATGAGGAATACTTTTCCCAACATCTCCAACTATTTGTTCGTCGCGAGGACTGTAAATATGAAGCCTTCTGCCTGGATGTGATGGAAAATATCTCCTGCGATGCTCTCCACCACAAGTCAAATACTGCAAAGGTTTCCTACCACCACCCTTATTCTGCTCCTCGGGTTGAGACCCACGTCCTTTGTCAAATGAATTGAAGTTCTTATAATGTGCTACATTATCCTTGTCACCTACATCCTAAGGTCTTCCTCGCTTCTTAGGCCACTTTCCTTTAGCCTTCTCATTACCTTTCCAATCCTACTTAGGCTCAGACTTGCGCTTAGACTGCTCATAACAATGCTTCAACTTCCCAATGACTTCATCTAATGACCAAGGCTCATCATACTCAATCCGATCTTTTAATGCTAAAGGAAATTCATTGATGAACCTTTGGACCTATTGATGAGTCCCATCAATAGGTACACTTTGAATATTAATATGCCATCCTCTAGCCTTAAAAATATCCTTCTCTTTCACTAATTCACATTTTTCATTATATTGTGCTTAGTAAGAGGAGTAAAAGGGATTTGTCATAGTATGTGGCCTAATGTGGTTTAATTGCAGGAAAATGAAGCATTTTTAGGCTATTACTTTGCAGTGCCTTAATGGAGACAACTAGGAGAAAATATAAAGGGTTTTTCCACCTCCTTAACTCCCTAAAATCATCTTGGGATCACCATATCCTCTCTCACCATTTCGAGTTCATTGGAAACTGAGTGACTCCTAGTCCAAGTGAAGATCAAGGAGGACAAGACCCACCATTTTTCGAGATCAAGGAGGGAACCATTCCTATTTTTAATGGAGTTGCTTCAGCTGCCCTTTTGTATAAATAAACTAGAGGAAGAGCTCATTAGGATTCAAAGTATTTGTTCAGCTAGGTGTAGCGATTGAGCTCCAATCATTGAGATTATTATTTTCAACTTTTATGTGATGTATTAGACCTTCACTTTTTGATAATGAGAAGTTGTATTTTGAGATGCATCTTAGTTTCAGAGGGATGAGACCCTTGGGTTTGGGTCCAACCTAGAGGCTTTGGTCCCTATTCTTGTGCTTACGTTTCTTCTTGATTCCAAACAGTTCATAGTTTCTTGCATTTCAGTAGAAGTTAACTGATAAAATACTATGGTTCCAACCTCTACATCATCTCTTTTGTGGGAGAATGAGCGGAAGGATTCACAACCATAACCCAAAAAGATTACGTTTATGATTTCTTCGAAGTAGATTAGTGTTAGTTTTCTTGTTCTACATTTAATTTATGTAGTTTAGAAGTTAGTTTTGTGATTAGATCAGTGGTTTGCACGAATTAGATGTCATTTAAATTCAACTCATATTTTCCATCGTAATTTATTTCATTTTGTAAATGATAAATGGATGCATGCATGTGATTGATTGCATGGTTGATTGATATGCAAGGAAGGGAAACTTCACCACTTCCATCTTGAGCTCTTTCACCTTCTCCTTCTACCTCCAAGCTCTGTCCCAAAAACTACATTTTATAAGTTCTTCTATCTAGGTCACGAGAGAACTCATCCTAGTGCAAGATAGGCCTTTGATAGGTCTTGAGCTTGGATAGGGTTTCAAACAAACCTCCTTTAATTTTTTTCAAATACTATTCACTTCTCCATACCCTAAAGCCAACGTTTTCACCTTCAAAAACCACTCGAATGCCCTCCTGTAGCATTACAGGCCTCCTATAGAAATCACCTATAGCAAACCTGTAGTATCCTTTTTATTCATCAGTTTCAACCCACACTGCAACTTTGACTTAACATAGATGCATAATGATCCCTAACTATGATAATATGATCAGGAAAAGCTCCTAGGCCACTCCAAACATTCCTTGTATTCACTACAAAAACAAAGTAGATTTAGTTTCTTTATCATGCAATTAGGTTATTGATTTATGAGCAAGTATGAACTAGGTAAATGGTACCTATGATTATGATTGGTAGTTTGGTGAATTATGCAAGATAGATTAGCTTTTTTTATGCAAGTAGATGCAGTAATTTGATGAATTATACAAGATAACATAACTTCATTTCTGTAAGTAGGTTATCCTTTATCTTTTCATGAATTGAGTAGTTAGGTTTTTACAAGTTGAGTCAATGTGTTATGGAACCAGCTCAAGAAAAGATAGAAAAGATAGATCAATGCCTTAGAATTCAGCCTCTTCGAGGGGGCAACCTCCTTTACATTACATAAATGAACAATTATTGGATGATCCAAATGAAAAGACCTCCTTTCTATATATAGGAGTCTAAGGGGTCATAACATAATCAGAGCCGACGTAACAATAATAATGTAAGGGCACAATAATAACAATAGTGGGCTTCTATATGGCACAATAGTAACAATATGGGCACTACATGGGTACATCAATATAATAAGTGGGTTGTACTAATAACAATAAGGGGTTACAGTAGTAGTATAGGGGCCTAACATGCCCCTCTCCTTCAAAAAGCATTTTCCTCAACGCTTGAGTAGTTCTTGATGCTTCTGTATAAAATTCTTATCCTCCCATGTGGAATCTTCAGCGGGTAAGTTCTTCCACTTGATGAGATACTCTGAAATTGATCGATTTCGTAACTGTCGAGTTCTTGTTTCTGTGACTGCTCTAGGTTCCAATATGATTTTTCCTTCCTCTTCAATTTCTGACAATATTGTTTGAATTGGGATCTTTTGAAACTTTTGAATAAGTGCCCATACTGCTTCGTCCTTCTTCCATTCATCTCTTGCTTCGTTTATCCAATCTGGTTGGATAATAGAAATAGCAGAAAACAATGCTTCCACATCCTCATCCTTGAAGAGTCTTCCCATTCGGTAAGGTCGCCATTTTTTAAGTGCATGTAGCATTGCCAACATAAATAGCTTGCTTGAGATGTAGTAGTAAAAATACCCAATCACCTACATCAAAACATTTTTCACTACGATGTTGATCTACCTGTTGTTTCGTTTGATTTTGCACTGAAGTGGCGTTATCCTTTAAAAGTTGGAGAACTTGTTGTTGATGCTCGATGTGATCTTTCTATGCTTGAACCTTTTTCTTCTTGATATGTCCTTCTATTTCTAGAGTTTGAGGAGTGGTAATTTCTTCCAATCCTTTACAAGATATGTTCAGATTCATTTCTTGATGCTTGATGTGATCTTTCACTTCTTGAACATTTTTCTTCTTGATATGTCCTTCTATCTTGATAGTTTGAGGAGTGGTAATTTCGACCAATGAATTACAAGATATGGTTGGATTCATTTCTTCTTTCTCAATGTGATCTTTCACTTCTTGCACCTTTTTCTTCTTGATGTCTTTCTATGTTGAGAGTTTGAGGAGTGGTAATTCTTGCCAATGCTTTACAAGATATGGTGTGATTCATTTCTTCTTTCTCCGGGGTCGGGTCCTAGCGCATATCTTCTTCTTTTGATGTTTCTTGATCCTTTTCTTCCTCCTCTTCATATTCTATGTAAAATAATTTCTTCTCAGCACACTTATGACCTTTAATGCATTTGCTATCACAATTGTAACAAAGCCCTTTTTCTCTTTTTTCTTCCAATTGTTGTGGTGTAACCCTTGTAGGTTGTGGAAGGCTAGGAGAAAAAACACTTCCATATTTATAGTTGTGAGGGGTATGCTTCCTAGTTTCCATAATTTTGCTTTCCACTATGTCACAAATCCCTTTTACTCTTTCCAATTGTTGTGGTATTGCTCTAAAGAAGGTGTTGCTCTTTGTATCCTCATAATGTGCTATCATTTCCTCCGTGAAAATTGACCACGTAACAAGTTTTTTACGAGAACAAAGCCCTTCATACCATAAAAATTGATCCGGTTCTAAATATGAAGATGTAATACATACCTTTTGTAACAGTTTCACCTCATGTAGATCAAAATATTCCTCCATCTGTAGTATCCAATTTACCGGATCCTTGCCATCAAACTTCCTCATCTCGCTTTTTCTTGATTTTAGGAGCTCAATCTTGAAACCACTGTAACTCTGTACTTTCAGATATTTAAGTTTTGAAATTGTGGCTTGTAGTAACCCTCTGTGTCCTCTTTCCAATTCCCATAAGTCTGACCCAATTTGGATTCTCCAAGGAAGAGTTATGCGAAATCTCCCACAGTGACTTGATTATAGACTAGTTCAGTAGAGCGAACTTGTACGACGTGCCACGAGTCACTGTTTCAACCTTTGGATCTGAAAAATGCATACAAGAAACTACAGTCCGTCCTCTTTCTATACCTTTTTACGAAATTTCAATCTGATCCCCAGAGACAAAGTTATGACTATTTTCCCCAGGTCACCTGTTTTGAATGTAATTCAGGAGTCTGCAAAAAGACCAACTTCCTTAGATCATATCTCTGCAAATATCGCGCGAAAAGATCTGAAATTCGGACCCAAGGTTCAGCGCGATTTCTTCTCAAATGGGTTTTTTTTGCGGCTTCTGAAACATCACAGATAAAAAAGTTATAGTGAAAATGCCACGATGACCTGTTTGGAGCAGCGAAACCCTAGAATCCAAAGCTCTGATACCAAATATTATGGAACCAGCTCAAGAAAAGATAGAAAAGATAGATCAATGCCTTAGAATTCAGCCTCTTCGAGGGTGAAACCTCCTTTACATTACATAAATGAACAATTCTTGGATGATACAAATGAAAAGACCTCCTTTTTATATATAGGAGTCTAAGGGGTCATAACATAATCAGAGCCGACGTAACAATAATAATGTAAGGGCACAATTTGTACCCACTAAAGTGTTTTACCCACCATTTAGCTTGGAATATGTGTCCCATGAACTTGGTTTTATTTTATTTACATGGAAAATCAACAAGGGGCTGTTACACTCTTTGACTCTACACCTCTCTCTCTTCTTCCCTCTCCCTCTCTTTATATCTCCCCTCCAACTCTCTCTCCCTCTCTCCATTCTTTTCTCTATCTCTCCCTCTCTCACCCCTCTAACCCCATCTCTATCTTTAGGGGTTAAGGCCCGAGGTTCCTCCCCCATTCACTGACAAGGATACCTTGGATGCTTCAAAGGTTATTTTAGTACCTAAGGCATTGACTTATTCACTAAATCATTTCTAGGGTCCTAGCATACACGATAATAGTGAAAACCACTTAGTGGCATGGGGTATGTAATCATAGGTGAAAGGCATCCCTAGGAGTCCACGTTTGGTTGTTCAAGGCATTCTTCTTGGCCTAGATGGATAGAAGTTTTTTTCTAGGGTCGTGGGACAAAGAGCTACTATTGCTCAATACCATCTTGCATTGAACATTACATTGTCCTTTAAATAATTAATGATGGATGATTAAACATACTAACAATAAATACACATAAATCAATAAATAAGATTTTAATGTGAAATAAATAAGATTTTAATGTGATTTAATAACTTATTTTTATTGATTTTTAAATTTGTTAATTTTAAAAATATGAAACTAGCATATTTTTAAATATTTTTTTACTAAAATGGTTGGATTTGATTTTATTCAAACTAATTGTTGAAAGTAAATAAAATAGAAAATAGAATAATGCATATAGTTAATAAAGCAATGATTTAGTGAGTAGATTATAGTAAATATAAAATTATAATAATATGGATACACTTAATAAATAATTAAATAAAAAATTATTAATTAATAAATAAAATATATTTTATTGCAAAATTAAGAAATGCTTCCGGAGAATATTGTTAAAAAATTTATGTTAAATTTAAAGAAAATGTCATAAAGAAATCAACATTTATTGTGGATAATAAAATTAATTTATAACAGAAATTGGATTTATGAAATTTGTTGTTATCGATATGATGGGATGGACCAATTTGAAGCACCAAAGGGCACGTATAAATAGTTTGAAGTTGCTGGGATATATGTGAGATCGTATCGTTTCAACTGTCTGTGCAACCAAACCAGACCAACCTGGTAGGAGTTTTATTGATACAATATCTGAAATTGTTTAAACCACCCCAAACTAAGTACTATCCTACTCTTCATCGTTCGTTTCAACATAAAACTCAACTCTGCAATAATCTCTCTCGTAGTGCGTGATGGCATCAAAAGACGCAGAGTCTACAGGAGAGTGCTCCACCAACAATAAGAGATTCGAAATCAAAAAATGGAATGCTGTTGCACTCTGGAATGATTTAAAACAGAGTCGTAAAGTCTTCAAACTGTCTCTCAAACAACAACCCTTCTCACTAAAAATTTCCAGTTTAACTTGAATGATTTACTATTTGGTTCTAACATAATTTTAATCTAATCATTTCTGCATGCAGACATCCAGGTCGATAATTGTGCAATCTGCAGAAACCACATTATGGAGCTATGTAAGTGCTATTTATTTATATAATTTAATGGTAGAAAATTGAGAAGATGAATTGTTTTTGGGAGATTTTTTAATCCGTTTGACTTTTTTTTTAAGTAAATTATATGAAATTTGAAAATAATATTTTTGTTTTTGTTTTCTTAGGTATAGAGTGTCAGGCAAATCAAAGAACTAGTGAAGAATGTAGAGTTGCATGGGGTATGTTAAAAATATGTGTTGTTGCGGCTTAAGCTCTAGGTTATCAAGATTTTATTTTATTTTATGTTTTTTGACATTTGAAACAGGAGTCTGCAATCATGTTTTTCATTTTCACTGCATAAGTCTATGGCTTATGACAAGAGAACATTGCCCATTAGGTATGTATTCTAAACTTCCTTGCTGCATTTTAGTAGAGTGACATAATTTTGAATTGGCAACATGAATCTTTTTAAAGAAATGGTTAGTTGTTTTTTCTGTTCACTCTATCTTTGGTTGGAAAATGAGAGAGGAAATCTACTTTGGAGATTCATTTGAACTTTTATTTCACACCTTACTATGTATATACTCTTGTAGATAATAGCAAGTGGGAGTTCCGGAGTTCCTGAAGTATGGAGATGGACATTAGAGCTGTGATGGAGTTCCGGAGTTCCTGAAGTATGGAGATGGACATTAGAGCTGTGATGGAGTTCCAGAAGATGAAATTGGTTATTTAAGAATTGATAACAAAACATTAAAGCTCTCATTATTACCAGAAGATGAAATTTGTTATTTAATTTAAAATTCTATTATGGATAATATATTTTGGAAGATGAAATTGATTATTTAATTTAAAATTCTGTTATTGATCATTTATTTTACATTGTGAAAAAGAAAATAATAAATTGGTTATTTAATTTAAAAATGTGTTATTGATTATGTATTTTCCGTTCGGAAAAGGAAAATAATTTAAGAATTGATAGCAAAACTTTTATGAATCACTATGGACATTAGAGCTCTCATTACTACTAGCATAGATCCATCTTAAATACAGAGCTAACATGAGCATAGAGGGATCCAATTTCATCAAGTGCAAATGTTTTTATGAATCTGCATTATTTAAATATTTTGTATAGTTATTTTTTTTTTAAATTTATATTTGGACCTACATCAGAAAAAATTCAACTTTAATGACAGCTAGCAGAGTTGCACATCATTCCGCTCAACCAGAAAATGAAATGATAGTTTAATTTAAAATTCTATTCTAGATAATATGAAGATGAAATTGATTATTTAATTTAAAACTCTGTTATTGATAATATATTTTCCTTTTCAAAATGGAAAATAATTTAAAAATTACTAGCAAAACGTTTATGAATCACTGTAGACATTAAAGCTATGATTACTATCAAAAGATGAAATTAGTTATTTAATTTAAAATCTTATTATAGATAATATATTTCTATATATTTTTAAAGATGAAATTGATTATTTAATTTAAAATTTTGTTATTAATAATGTATTTTCCATAACTCAGATTAACTAACTAACTACACCGTATAAGTTGAAATTATTGGATAACAAAAGCCTCTCATTTTTGGATGATAATTTCATACATGGACTTATTGTTCCTTGGCCTCTCATTTTTCTCTGGCATGATAATTTAATAGACAAAGATAGACTTATTATTTCTTCCTTTTAACTAAATGGAGATATTGAGGATTGTACCGAGCTAAGCAGCGGAACCAGAGGCAAAAGCAGGACAAGTTTTGTAACGGTGATCCTTTCAAAATCATGATGAGCTTTCAAGAGTTGTTTACTCTTTATATACGGGATTGGAGAAGCCCCAAATATTTCTGTTGGATCAAAAATATAATATTTCTATGCCTTTCTGTCGTCATTTCAAGTTGTTCAAACAGGGAGAACGTAATCTTTATGTTTATTCTGAAATAATTTAGATTGATTGTAAATAATTTTAATATTTATTATTTCATGTTTATATAAAATAATTTTAATATTTAATACGAAATTTCAAAGAAGATTAAATTATGAAATTTAAATTAAGATTAAATTGTAAAGGCTTTTGATGTTATTAATAATTTAAATTTGAGTCAATGATGAATCATAATGATAATGATGAAAATGATGAGTATTGTGATGATGATGAAAATGATGAAAACAATTATGATAATGAGGATGATGACACGGACGATGAGGATGATGTTGATGATAATGAGGATGATCACGGGGTGATGGTAATGATGATGACTATAACAATGATGAGGATGACAATGCCAATAATGATGGAGACGATGATTACTACAATGGTGATGATGATGCCAATGATGATGATGAACATCATCATCATGAGGATGATGACAAAAATGACCTAGGCCTGGACTTTGGCTTGTCTTTGTTATCAACGAGGTCTTGGCAATAAATTGACAAGTAAGACATTTCACGAAAGGCGATGACAAAAACATTAAAGAGATACTGAATGGGAGTGGGTGGAATGACATAGTTCTTTTGTGCAAGCTTTTTGAGAGGAGTTTAGTATTCTGAGGAAGGTGTTGAATATTGAAGAGGGGGGGGGGGGGACTATTATTTTAAATTAAGGCACCTGAATAGGTGGAAAACATTCTGATAAGTATTACAAAAAGTTGATTTGAATAATAATAAATAAGTAGATACATGTTGATGAGTGGCATTAATCGGTATGGATTATGATTTTATGGAAGAGATTTTGCTTGACTGATCACAAGTTATGAAAGACAAATGACAAGTCCAAGAACTCTAATTCCTTCAATATGAGGATTTTCATCAAGGCAAGTTACCTCATCAGGTATGTTGTATCAAACACTAAGGAACAAGATGGGGAGTATAATCCGTCTAAGTCATTGTCCACTCAAGGCATGTGCTCTATGCACCACAAAACGTAGAAGTGATGAAAGAGGAAACAATAAAAGAAATGTAGGAAATAATTTGATTATTGATGGCATTGACCTTAGGAGGTTCGAAACCACAAATAAGTGTTTAACAATCAAAGATGCAGTAATTATATAGCTCGCACCAATCTTCTTTCCTAGTCGACTGATAGGTCCAATGCAGTCAATAGCCCTTTTGTCAAAGGCCTACAAGGTTACTATGGTACAAGTGGCATCTCGTCTCTTCTAGATGGCTTCCCTGTTCTTTAACATACTTCACATGCTTGACAGAATTATTTTGCATCCTTATGTATTGTGGGCATCCCTATGTATTGTGGGCCACAATAACCCGACTCACAAGATTTTTTGCACAGTGGATTTTCCTACAAAATTCCCACCTGCGACTCCTCCATGAGCTTCTGTCAGAATACTCTATCTTTTTTTTTCAAGGACGTATCTGCTTAGTATTTCATACGTCGCCATTTTGTACAAGTGTGCAGCAATCAACAAGAAATCATATGCTCGAACTACCAGCTCCTTTTGCTTCATAGTGTACTCTACTGGCACCATTCATATGGACAGAAACTGAATAATGTCTGCAAAGTGATCATCTGTGACTCTGATTGCAAATAGTTGTGCATCAAACAAGTTATCTTCAATATTTGTGGGCTCTTCTCCCGTCTCTATTCTTGATAGATGATCAGGCTCGACATTCAATTTCCCTGGCTTCACTATTACCTCAAATTCATACTCCTAGAATAATAATAACCATCGACAAAACTGGTAGTGCATGAACTTCTGTAATGCATAGACCATAGCTAATCCCTCTCTTTCTATCGTGATATAGTTATTTTCCGCCTTGGACAGTTTTCTGCTTGCAAATGCTATAGGGTGATTAATTTCTCTTGCTCCTGGATGCACTAGCACTACACCCAATTCTATGCAAGATGCACCAATTCTAGTTTGCTTCTTGTGTCTATGTAGATTATTCACTACACGCATCTCACTCTACGGTATCTTCTTAGAAGCACAAGAGTCTATCAATTCCTACAATCTCTCTACGGCCTTCTGATTTCTCAAAAAAATCATCCATGTCTGTAGAAAAGAATTCATAATATTTGGATCCACATCTTGTGTCGCAGTTAGTATGATCTCATAGTTATTCTTCTGTGTTGGCTACATGGTAAAGGTTTAGGCCCCATCATCCATGAAATTTCATCTCGCCTCCATGAATACTTGCTTTTCCTTCAGGATATCAAATGTGGGATACTTTTCAGTAGTTTTTCTCACCCATTTAGTTTCAACTTCCTTTTTCCTATTGGCTTTATCATCTCCAGTCGCAGCTCTACTTCTTGTTACAATGTAAATGTGTGGTCGATCCTCTGTTGGCTCAACAATCATCATTTGAATATTTGTTGGAGGCTACTGGTTATGGTTCTCCTCCACCTTAGCAATAAGGACGAGGCATTCTTCTATCACATGATCAAAATACTTACAACAGTTGCAAGTTGTTGTAGGGTTCTGACAGTCTCTTGCAAAGTATCCTGCCTATCCACAATTATAATAGATACTCTGGCCACGTCCTCGACCAACTCCCCCTCCTCATCCTCGTCCTCCTCCTTGAATTCCTCCTCAACCAGCGTGTTAGCCTGTCTCCTTGTGTGTATGTCCTTCAACTTGCATTCTATAAGCATCAGCATTGCGCTCAATCATCACTTCATAACTTCGACAATTTTTCTCATCATGGCCTACTGATCTACAAAAGTTGCAAAATAGTTGCTTTGGGGTCTGCACATGCTTTTGTAATAGGTGGTAATATTTAGAGCGATGTTGGCCTCTTGTTCTAAAAATATCGCACCACGGCCTTGGGTTTACTGGATTAGGTGTTCCACTTGCCAAATAATATTTGAACATAGGGCATTGATCCTTATAATGACCCTCTACTTTGCATTTTGTACACCATACTTCTGATCGAGTTCCCTTACGTTTCTTGACATCTTGCAATTCCAAGGTCAAATTGGATAGCTAACTTTGAATCTATTGTACTCCTGCATGAGTATCCCCAATCAGCAAAGCTTC
The DNA here is from genome assembly GCA_031772625.1 of Pinus tabuliformis. Lineage (NCBI taxonomy): Eukaryota > Viridiplantae > Streptophyta > Pinopsida > Pinales > Pinaceae > Pinus > Pinus tabuliformis. The sequence goes on along the minus strand of CM062808.1, from coordinate 851,377,647 downwards.
CAGCTTCATTACAATCTCCAATGCTTCAGCTTGAGTCGCGATCTTTTGTTGTGTCAAAGGTAACCTAATATGTGGTAGTAGCACAGCTATGAACCATTCCTTATGCTTTTATGGGGGTATATTAAAGCTTACTTAACCCATCAACACCTTGAATCGTTGATCCAACTCCCACACAGATTCATTCATTGTCTACTTGATTTCTTTTAACTCTGTGATGTACTGTGATTTTGATTTCAACTTTTTGAATTCTAATACCAGTGCTTTCTTAATTTCATCCAATGAAGCAGTCAAATTAGTCTCAAAGTATTTCATATACTAGTTTAGCGCTCTTTCTCGCAGTGACGTGAAGATCTGCGCCTTCTTTAGATCATCACTAGTGATCTATCTTGTTGTCCATACTACATCAGCTACAAACCAAAACTGTTCAAGATCCTCTTATCCAAGTCCTTTAAAGATAGGTAGCTTAATGTCATCGTCCATTTTCCTTCTCGGGGGGCTAGGTGGAGGGGGAATAGGGGAATTATGGGGAGGCGGATGGGGGGTAAGGAGGGTGGATGGATGGGGAATCCCAAAGACGCCCTAATTTTTCTCAACTCCTAACTTTGACGCACCTTCAAGATGGGAGGGGGAATGTCGTGGGGTTGTAGGGTTACTTCTTTCTTCTTCACTCTCAGATCCTCCTAACAAGGGGCTATAATCAGTCTCAATAAATTTCTTCAGATCTATTATATATCATTTTCCACTTCGCATAGACCCTGGTTCAAGCTTATTTCCTCTTCGTCCAAACATTAATCTGATTGCATTCACAAAATCCCCTTTTCACACAATAACATCTTAATCCATAGATTAAAAGATTTTAAGAACTTACCTCGCGGTCCTTTGAAAAATCTTCATTCATCTTCGCTATAGGATACAATCACATCTATCACGAACTCAGTGATAAATCCTCCTAAAATGCTATCAATCCAGAAATCAACAACCCTTGAGATACTATTATTGATGTTCTTGAGTCGTTGTATCAATTCAGGATTCCACTCCTTAGGTTCATCATTCTTGAAACAAGTCTTATGCTCAGTCAACTTAGATACCCAATTGCACAATTCAATGTGGAATGAAGCAAAGAATATTTCATATTTCTCTTCAAAGATATACTTCTACAACTTGTCTTCAGCTGATAATTGACGATTTATGTTCTCTTTTTCTGCAAATGCTCTTTCTTTTTGTTCAACCCACTCCTCGATTTCTTTCTTTGACAAATGATAGAACATATCCCTTAAGCAGATCTCAGTCTCAGCAACAGAACCATTTGTTGGTTTAAGGGGGCTTGACCCAGGTTCAGAGTGTGTTTGGCACTAACAAAACCCTCAACCACTAGCCCTTTCGACAACAACTTGCAAGCAGATCATAGTCTCACCCGAAGCAATTATGGGAGGTTGCAAAACCAGGTTTCTGCAGCCAAATTGATATTCGTCCAGTGGTGTCTGTGTGTTCACTTATATTTTATATCTATCTACATCTTTGCATACATAAATAACTTCGTGTTGATGATCAATTTCACATATTGGTACGTAACACATAAACATAATAGAGAGTAGTATAACACATAGTCTTTCACATAATTCAATAGGAAACATGCATGATGATATATATAACAACAGATAATGAACACATAAAGATACTCAATGCTTTGCCAAAATTTATTCTTTAAGATCTTCAATGCATACACTTTTCTGACCTGCGCACCCAGCTGCAGGTGGTCTGCGCACTCAGATGGAGACTCTTCCAAGGCCTTCGCGCATTTAGCTACAGAGCCTTCCCAAAAATAAAGACCTAAGACTGAAAATATGATCAATCTATGAATTCTCCCTATCTTAGCTTATTATTGACAAAGTACTACATCTTCTTTATATAGGTTTCCTTACTACAAGACCATGGTCCACATGCCATGGATCTGACAAAACAATGGAATAATACTTGATACCCATTACAAAATAAGGGACTTTGACCCACCCAAAAGCCCCTAAACACTGCGCGATGAATATAACTTCGCCAGCTATACACGATCCACTCCTCCAAATGTGGGGTCTTTGACCAAAACTTATATGAAAGTATATTTCCTTTTGCATTTTCGGTTGCCTTCATTCATGCTAACCCTTTCTGAATTTATATACTATCCCATCCTAGCAAACTGTATGAAACCTATTACAAATTGTTATAGTCTTTTATAACACAATTTATACCTATTATCCACACCTATTGTGACAAGTGATAAAACCTGGTCATAACTTGTTATTAGTTTCACCATAATACCTATTATGGTCGTGTGACCTGTCAAAACTTGTCAGAAGCCATGTCACAACCTACATATAAGACTTGTGAAAAGACCCATTGTAAAAATTCTACAACCTGCTATGATAATGTAATAAATCAGTCACGAGACTAGTTATAACTTGTTATAAACGTGTTATAACCTGTTATAACTTTTTCATCAACCTGCAAAAAGAATTGTGATAACATGGAATTAATATGTCACTAACTTATGAAAAACCTATAGCAACTTGTATTTAACCCTGTTATAAAACTTATTACCATCTGTGAACCATCTACTCATTGTAACTTGTTGTGCCAATTATAATCTTGTCACATCTTGTGAGATCATGTGACATCTTGATGGTGCCTATGATCACATCCTCTTATAATTGTATTAATCATGTTAGACACATATGACCACTTAGTATAACCTATTATAATTTTTTCATGAGTTGTCTAAAGACTTGTTAATCTCGTATAATACTTGTCACTTACCTGTGACCAACCACAACTGGTAACCTGTTACCAACCTGTCATTTCCTATAGGAAATCTATTATACCATCTACTTCTTGGTTATTCCACTTGAATCCCTATAAAAAAAACTTACACAAGATTATGTTACAAAATTGTCCTAGTTATTGAAAAATCTAGGGCGTCGAGATTAGGTGATTTCTCTTCTTCTAATAATTTCTTGTGAATGATTTTTACTTATTTAGATTAGAATCTTCTCTTTACTTATATTATTATTGTGTTCCTCTTCATCAAACAACTACCAATGCATAAACAATAAAGAGACAAGAGACACAAAATGTAGGTGATCAACAAGGGCCAAAACCTCTCCCACTTGAGAGGAAATCCCAAATGAATTCTTCTTCTTATAGAGATTTCAATTAATGAATACCAAGACCATGACCAAGACCCTTGACACAATAACCTCTCGAAAACTAGGTCACAAAACCTTTTTTCACCGCTCCTTCTTCTAGCCCAAGTCAACACTTGGCCAAACTACTTGAATTCTCTCTCCTTCTTGGCTACCCTTAATATTTTGGCCTCCTTCAATTCCTGACCTATTTAAGAAGCCCTAGTTGCAGAACATGGGAAGTGTCACCACCAATATTTAACCCTTGATCCCTTTGTTTAGGATGGATACTTCCTCTCCTTCAACTTGGCTTGCATTCTTGACTAGACTTCTTCCTAAATTTGGCATCCTTTGATGACTGAGATAACTTCGGTTTTCCCTGCAATAGATGATACTTCTCCTCGCACGTGTGATGGATATTAGCACTAAAACATATCCGAAATAGTTTGTACATCTTCCTTTCTTCTTCGCTTGGACATGAGACTTCTTGAGATTTTCGCACTTCTTCCTTTCTTTAGACCTTGACTGCAATTCTATCCCTCAAATGAGGCTGAGCTACCCTATTTATAGTGGTTTTCCCATCCAAAAGAATTCAACTTGAATAGGTTCCTAGTTCGATATGTCCTAGAAACATCATTAGGCTGACTTGAAGGAGGTGCTTGAGCTTGGTCTTGGAAGGTTTCTTAATGACTCATGTAACATGCCCAACAAGGGTCTTCAAACTTTGACATTGACTTGATGAATAACCCTAAAGGCTCACGATGGGAGTCTTAACTAAAAATAAAATTCCTTTCTCATGAAACCCATGAGACAATCATTACAAAAATATTTTTATTTTCTTCTGACATCAATTACATAAAATGATAATTACACTTGTAATCATGAAGACCGAACCTAGTTACACTTTTTCAACACTCTTAACTAGAGAGGTATTCATAATCCATACAAAGTACTTGGACATTCTCAATCTGAATAGTTCTCATTAAAAGAGTTGGAATGGTAACCCATCTGTATAGCATCATATCATCCATCATTTTCACATAGCATGGCCTTGACTAACCGCTCTATCTCTCCACAATATCATATAACAATGTTGGCGAGACCAGTGATGTATAGACACCCTCATCATTGTCTCTCTTCGAACATACCCCACCCTCTCTTAGAGTATGTTCCACCAAGACTATTATTATCTTGGATTTCCAATCCTCAAAGAATATCAGTCCTCTATGACTACTCTTATCTTGGATTCCCTAAGTCATACTCAAAGAGCATCGAATGCCAGATGTTTACCCAATCCTCCATTCTATCTTCCTAAGTGAAGACAAGAATGATGTGTCTATCTCTCCCTCTTAATTATGGAGGATATACCTATTCCAATGAAGGAATGTACTCATGCTTACGGAAGTAATGTATCTAAGCTCCATCTTGGCTCACCCGACCAACTTTCAAGGGTTGTTTCCTTCTCTTCAGTGACCAAACATCAAAGGAATTAAACATTGACTTTATATACGGGATTGGAGAAGCCCCGAATATTTCTGTTGGATCAAAAATAGAATATTTCTATACCTTTCTGTCGTCATTTCAAGTTGTTCAAACAGGGAGAACATAATCTTTATGTTTATTTTGAAATGATTTAGGTTGATTGTAAATTTAGTAATTAAATAAAATTTTAAAATATATTTGAAAATAAAATAATTATATTTTTTTGATGAAATTTTATAAATCTTGAGAAATTAAAATAAGGTTATTATTTATATGCTTTTTAACATCTACAATATGTAATTTTATTTATTATAAATAAAATTGTGATTTTTCTTTGGCATATATATATGAACAAGTTTTAAATAAAAGTGGGTTTTTTATTTAATGCATATTTTTGTTATATTTTCTTTTCATAATTTTAAAGGAGTTGAATAAAAGTGAGGTAAACTCATTTCTGATCTATTCAATTCCAAAGAATTCCCAAAATTAATAATTTAATTGAAAATAACTATCTAAAAATCATGTACAAAGATATAATTCATTTTACTATATAAAAAATAATCTTATAATTGAATTTCATCCACATTATTTTTTAAATTTCAACCATATCATAATTTTGTTGATTTTATTGCATTGACAAAAGAACAACCTACAAAATTTCTTGTATCATTTTTCAGAGAAAAAACCAGCATAGATTTATATTAAGGAAATATAAAAATCCTCCATACATATAGCTGCAGATTCAGCAGATAGAAAAACCCCCTAAGATTTGAAAAGGACTCATTTACATATAGTCCGAAGACTCCATATCAGAAGCAAAAAAAGAGACCTATACATCACCTCAAAATAGCCCACAAGACCCGAAATTGTCCCAAACAAGACCATTACAAAACCATCCATCTACAACTACTTCCTATACCACTCAAATCCATATACTATGTGCCTCTCTCCCATCCATGTGAGAGCAGTCCCATTCTCTTAGCTCCCACTCCGTCAGAGAAATGTTGCAATTGTTATACCATGTACAATTACTATACCATGTGCAGTTGATTCGAGAAATTGAAAATAAAAATGCTTCAAAATGTGTCACCTAAAAACTCATGCCTATGAATTTTATTATGAATGAAATTGAAAATTTAAAGGCAAAACCATTAAAACAAGAAAACCCTCGTGGTCAAAATCATTACTAACAAGAAAAAGCGCATTTAGAGTGAAATTTATTGATGATAACATTACTGCAATTCATGGGTTTAATTCCGTGAATTTAAGTGGATACCCGGTGATTTAAGTCATTTAAGTAGAAAGCCTCTCCATACCCCTTTAACATAGATCACTAAATTCAGTCTGTAAGAGATTTAGGAAAGTACATTTGGAGTATGAGAAAGGATTATATAAATAAAGAATAAAAATAATCTATAATTATTTTTAGAGTTATATTATTTTTTTAATAAAAATAATTATATAAAACAATTTTAATATTTAATAGGAAATTTCAAGGAAGATTAAATTATCAAGATTAAATTGTGAAGAATTTTGATATTACTCATTAATAATTTGAATTTGAGTGAAGTTAGTAGCAGTGGCAACAACAACAATGATGATAATGATGAAAATGATGATTATTGTGATGATGATGACAACAATGACGATGAAAGCAATGATGATGAGAGTAATGACGGGGACGATGAGGATGACGATGATGACGATGATGTTAATGATGATGACGTTGTTGTTGATGATGATCATGACAGATGATGACTATAACGACAATGAGGATGACAATGACAATAATGAAGGCGATGATGCTTACTAGAATGGTGATGATGATGCCATTGATGATGAAAATGATGATGATGATGATGACGATGATGATTATCATCACGAGGATGATGACGAAAATGACCTAGTCCTAGACTTCAGCTTGTCTCTATTATCAACAAGGTCTTGGCAAGAAATTGACAAGTAAGACATTTCAGGGAAGGTGATGACAAAAACATTAAAGAGATACTGAATGGGAGTGGGTGGAATAACATAATCCTTTTGTGCAAGCTTTTCGAGAGGAGTTTAGTAGTCTGAGTAAGGTGTTGAATATTGGGGAGGAGAAATGTAATGACACGAAACTTTTATTTTTAAAATTATTTTGAACTATTATTTTACAACATTTCAAATGATGACTATTGAGAGAAGGTGTTGTAAAATTTCTACAACATGCTATGATAATGTAATAAATCAATCACGAGACTAGTTATAACTTCTTATAAACGTGTTATAACCTATTATAACTTTTTCATCAACCTGCACAAAGAATTGTGATAACATGGCATTAATATGTCACTAACTTGTGAAAAACCTATAGCAACTTTTATTTAACCTATATCAACTTGTATGCATCAAGGACATCAAAGGATCCATTCCACAGAGGGGGACTTACAAAACCATTTGTAGATATCCTTCACCGGGTATTTTTGATAAAATATTTGTTCAATTAAAGTATTTCCATTTGGGTTATTGCATTGGATATTTTCACTGTTGGTATCTATTTTGGGTCATCTATACTTTTGTTGCAGGTTTTCCATTTTTATTGTAGATTTGAATTTCTAGTAGCCATCAACTTGTTGTTAGGGTCACTTGTCACCTAGTGACTTAAGTGAAGTGTTTTTGGTACACCTTCCAATAAATTTCACACCAACAACCAAGCTCACCACACCTGGAGCACTTGACCTTTGATAGGTCGTTGTTCTTATTTCTATGCTCCCCTTGCCCCTAAATGGGACCGTTTGATGCAAGGGCCACATTTTACTCTTCCTTTGGCCCCTTCAATCCGCTACTACTAATGCCACTAATGGAGCTCTTTAGCAGAGCTCGCCTCAATTCCTCCTGCTACAAATCGTCCCACATCCTATCCTAGCCAAACAAAGTGTCTCTGCCCAATATGCTTTGGACAAGCACTTGTCAGTCCTCTAAGACACTGTTTAGTGTCAATCGTACAAGATCTATTGGTTGAGGCGCTGGCCCAACATCTACAAGTTGATCTCAAACTTCCTGAATCCTAGTGAGGAAGGAATCTATGCTTTCTCTCTTCTGCATCCTGATGCATCTCAACTTTTCTTCTCGGAACATCTCCCGCTACTTAGAAGTACCCTAATATAGCGTGGAGAGAATATCCCACATCTCTTTAGTTGTTCCCTTAGCCTCTATATGTGAGACTATATTATTTCGGACTCCATCTAGGATCAACCACTTCACCCCTGCCATCTCTTTCCTATATTATTTGAGTTGATCTACATCTTAGGGAATTGCCACCACATTATCTATGTAGGATTTCAGTCCATATTCATCTAGAAGGAAGGGAAAACTAGCCTTCCAGATGACATAGTTGAAAGTTCCATCCAACCTATCTTGATCTCTAATCCCAACTGTGGCCATCTATGATCTATCGAAAACTCCTTCTTTCCCTCTACTCAATTGTTGCTCTTCTACTCGCACTCCCTCCTGGAATGCACAGATCGGCTAGATATTACTACCAATCAACAACTGGAAAATCTAACTTCTGAGACTCAAAGTTCTCTAAGAGAAATTTTCCCTTTGTTGTGTGTCCTGTTCTCTTCCACCCAACGTTGGTTTTGCTACTACAAAACCCTCTGCATCGAACTAGAAATATGCTCATAAAAATCTGAACTGTTGTTGCTCGCTCTGACTGCTGAAATCACTATCCTGAGCGACTCGACTTTTCTGCCCATATACAACTAAAAATCAAACTCCTACCCTAGCAATTCACCCTAGCTATCTAGGTACTACACAACCTTTGAGAATTCTCGCTTGCTTCTCAATCTAAACATCAAAATTACCTTCTCCACTTTTGAGCTTCCCGGATGATCACTTACACTCTGATACCATGTGAAAATTTCAAGACTGGAATCCTATTGCAACAACTGAAATTAATTCTTCTAATTTTTATTTAATGTATGTCTGGTGCTATCCCCACCTCTGCTGGAGGTCCTACGGGGGTACCAAACCCAGAGGTAATCCGTCTGGTGGTAACACCAATCAGAATGTCGGTGGAACCACCTCCTCCGCCATGCCTACTGTGAGCCTTCCTTTCGTGGCTAGTCTAAACCTTCCTTCCCTTTCTTAGCTTCCTATGTGAGTCTTACTTAGCTTCCCTTCCTTACTACCTTTCTTAGTAAGTAAGTAAGTCTGTCTTATACTACTTCTTAGCTTACTTTCTTACCTAGCTTAGTAAGTAGGTGAGTCTTACTTAGCTTCCTTTCTTACCATAAAAGAATCTGACCATCAAACGTAGACCTTCTTTCCCCAGATTAGCTATTCTGTCTTTCCAACCCGGAGAGATGGGGAGCTATTCTTTCCTACCAGATTGGCTCTTCTGTCTTTCTTACCCATAGGGAGTTGCTCATGCTTTCCCACACAGATTGGATTTATTTACTACAACAAATACCAAATTAATCACACTACAACCTTCACAAATAAAACTATGGAAGAAAAATAGCGTTGGAAACTGAGAAAATCTAGCACACACACACATAAAATTGACACTACTATTTTTGAACAAATGTCCCCAAAAAAACCCAACTTGGGAAAACCAATGCAACATCTAAGAGTTTTATTATTATCTAGTAGTGAGAAATTCTAAGTACAACAATTTGGATGCACAAATTTGAAAATCCTCCAGAGAAAATACTGGAAAAAAATAATAGAGGTAAATTACCCTCACTCTGGGTGTTATAAGCCATTTTGTCACTTCTGGTCAATAGGCCTTCAACTTGATCAATCAAAATCCTTTGACCTATTTTCATCATCCTTGCATAGAGCCCTAATCATGACTCTTTCTAATCCCCGATTTTATACCTGAAAGCACCTTGTTTTAGTCATTTGAAGGACCAACACACCCTGCTCCCTTACTGGTCAGCATTGATTATCGTGTTGCCCTACTCTGCACTTGCGTTGATCACCAGTAGGTTTCTCAGTGTTGGTTGTGTGTCGATTCTAGAAATTCAAGAAAAAAAATAACTTGAAGCTTCTAGGATCTATTGTAACCATTTACCTTAGATAAAAATATTGAATCATTTCCTATCCTACCTTGGATTTTTCATCCCTTATCCCTTGAGCTCATTCTCCCATCAAGAGTGGATCTCAAGCCCATATTGGTAAAAGGATAAGAATTCATGAACTACCTCCTTCACTTATATATTTACTGTCATCCATAGGCAAGGGGTTGGCTTTTGGAGAGTGATTCTACCCTTATGCTGTTGTTGTGAGATATATCTTTCCATGCATTAGGGTGATTAGAGGTGCAATTTGTGACAAGGAAATGACAAGTCAACTTGGAGGAGCTCTTCTACAAGATCAACACATATTTTTGGTTGTAACTCACTCCATTTATATTAATGCAAAGAGTTCTTTGTTTTCATATATATCATGTTATGGTTTCATATATTTCAATACCATGTTGATCTATTGAAGAAAGTTATTAGATGATGTTGCATAGATTTTATGGATCATTGGCTTGTGTTATCTGACTGTGTAGGTTCTAATTATAGTGATCGGAGCTAGGATTGGAGCATTCAAGCAAAGGAAGGAGCGAAGCATATGATAGATTCCAGGTAGGATTCATCTCGTTATCTATTTAATTTAAGGAAAACATTATTCCCTTTATCTTTTTGTTGTTTTAGGCTAGTCCACTATGCCTAGGGAAGATACTTTTGTCTGTAGTCGTAGATTCCACATAACAAATTGGTGACCATACAGGGGAATGGTATATTCCCTTGGTGGATTCTTTGTCCATTGTGCTTGTCATACCTCTTCTTCAAACCTTTACTGTCTTATTCAATCAAGTACAATCCTAGTAAGACCTTTCATTGAGTCTCAATTGCAATCCTTATTTCATAACTTTGCATCCTTAGACCTTTCATTGGTTTTTTGTATCAAATGTATGTGAGAACCCTGATATTACTCAGTGACATGCAAACAAACAACCCATATTTTGTAAAATTACAAACACAAATCTATCAAATTTTAAAAATAAATCATGTGTTTCAAGTATGTTTCCATCTTGTTATTCTTGGTTCTTGTTGATGGGTCATGGTTGGTTATATCTTGTTCCTGTTTCATTATTTTTAATCATTTGGGCCTTAATTGTTTTCCAATTATTTGTACCAAATGGATTAGAACATCATTAATGATTGTGTGTGAGTAAGTGTTCCCATTTCTTATAGTATTTAATTGGATGAGTTTCTGATTCGTAAATTTCAATCAAACTAAAATTAGATTTTCCAATTAAGTTTATGTATACAAATTAAAAATGACAAGTAGAGGCAATTTCTGTAAATTTTGCATTGTAAGGAGCCAAACATGGCACAAATATGTTACAAAAGTAATGAAATCTCCATTCACTCCATCTTTGTCTCTCACTCTCTCTCTCTATCTATCTCTCATCCAACTCTTTCCCCATCTCTTTCCACTATTTTCTCTATCTCTCCCTCTCTCACCCCTCTAGGTCCATCTCTATCTTTAGGTATTAAAGCTCAAGGCTCCTCCCCCCAATCATGTTCAAGGACATTTTTGGCTGTGTGGGGAATGACCCAGGTTTAGCGTTAGTTACCCAAACAAATCCCTACATTACTGGCCCTTTCAGCATCAATCCGTGGAGCGCAGACCGACGTCTCACCCGAAGCAGTATGGGGGGAAGTTGGAACCAAGTTTTCGCACCCTGAGATGGTCGTGATGTTGGTTTATACCCTCTATTCCTACTTTCGCCCAGGTCACTAAGCTTTGGGGCCCTGTCAATCTTCCCCTTTATTCTGCCCTTTAATAACCCCGCAAACGTGTACGATTGACCTTCCCGTAGCCTTAACACGCGATCCAAGTACTTTCGCACTACTATGACAGCATATTGTATAGGTTCCCAAGTTATCTTAAGTTTTTTACTTATATTACTAAACAATTACAGTTGGTGCCACGTAAATTGATATTCTTACTTGCATTCAATTACCCAATATAACCACATATATTTGCGTATCACATAAACATTGTAAATTAAATCCACAATGCAATATAATCAGATTCAGTAACAGGAAATAAATACACATAATTTGCATAATACTTCTCTTTACTGATATCTTCAGTTTATTACAGACTCTATATACACCCTGCACACACAGTTGCAGGGGTCCACACACTCACCTGCGGACTTCCACCCTAGGCCTCTACACACTCAACTGCAAAACCTCTACCTACGCAAAGATCCAAAACACTTAGACTCCTTTAATAAGACTCTTCGCTCAAGACTTCTAACTTCCTAGAGATTACTTACTTAGATCCTTTTTATACAATCCCATGGTCCGCGGACCATGGGTGGATATTTATAGCCGACTTTACACTTTACAAAATAAGGGCGGACAACCCTTCATGAAACTTGACACCTTCGCACTCCGCGACCACAAAATGTGGAGACTTTACAAATTTATTACAAAAATGACCCAAAACATGGGCTTTTAACCCCAAAACTATCCTTAGGGGAACCCGTTCCCAACAACCACCTCAGATACTTTAAAGTTTTTTTAAGTACCTAAGGCATTGACTTATTCCCTAAATCCTTTCTTAGGTCCGAGGACACATATCTACTAATGAAAATGACTTAGTGGTGTGGCATTTGTAATCACAGGAAAAATGCATCTCTAGGATCACATGTCTAGTTTTTCACGGCATTCTTCTCGACCTAGATGAATATAAGCTTTGCTTTTTGTTAAATGTTCATGTTTTCTACTTAGTGATATCTTGGGCCCCAAAAGCCATTCTTGAGTTGACATTGTTGTCCCTAGGTGACTAAAGGCTTTCTTTAGGGCCTAAGGCTAGGTTCCACTCCCTCCTTCCACCCCCCACTACCAAGGCTACTTTGGATGACTTAGAACTTTCATCATGACCTAATGCATTGACTTCTTCATTATATCATTTCTAGGGTCGTGGGACACATAACTACTACTCAATACCACCTTGCATTTAACATTGCGTTGTCCCTTCAATGATTTATGACAGATGATTAAACATACAATAATATATAAATCAATAAATACATTTTGAATGTGATTTAATAGCTTTTTATTAATTTAAAATTTGTTAATTTAAAAAATATGAAACTAATATATTTTTGAATAATAAATTTTACTATTTAACGATGGGGTATGATTTTATTCAAACTAATGGTTGAGCACAAATAAAATACAAAATAGGGTACTACATATAGCTAATAAATCAATGATTTAGTGGATAAATTACTATAAATATAATAATAATATGGAGAGAATTTATAAAAAAAATTACATGGAAAGTTATTAGTAAGTAAAAAAAATATATTCTATTGTAAAATAAAAAAATGTTGGTTAGAGTTAGGGATATTTTTCAGAATATTTATGTCATATTTAAGGATAATGACAGAAAGAAATTAACATTTATTATTGATAGTAAAATATTTATTATTGATAGTAAAATCACTTTATAATAGAAGTTGGATTTATACTTTTCATTAAAATGTTTAAAAGCTATAAAAAATAGATTAATTATTTTTATAATTTAATGTTTTTTTAGCAATAATTTAATGTTTTTTTTAGCGATAATGTCATGTATTTTGGAAAATTATTTATTAGAAAAAATAGTTTACAATGTAACATACAATATTTTCTTCCTTTCCCTAATTTTTTAGTCTTAACCCAACAACCATGAGCAAGATCCTTGTATTTTCTATCAATATTCTATTCATTATTTCTCCATTTTCATTTATCTGATGTGTGTATGGGGTATTCCTTTTTCTTGATATATACTTTTTAGGAAAACTTTTCATTTTCTCTAAACACTCCAACATTGTCTTTGTTCCACATTCCTCCAACATTGTCTTTGTTCCACATTCTTACTTTCTTCTCTATCTAATTCTTTACATGAACCTTAAATTCTTTAAATTTATTAAAAAAATATTTTTTTTGGAGAGAATAAATCCATGTGCACCTTGAGAAATCATCTCTCAATATAAAATAATACATTCACATAATGTTACTCTATTTTGTTTACCAGACATGAAATATTCATAGAAATGGAAATTTAGAGTGCAATCAAACATACCTTTAACCATACCCAATGTTTGAAGGTCCTTATTCTATATGCCCTAGTATTTGATGCCACATCAACGTCCTTTCTATAAAGATAATAGGGGTTCTATATTATTCATTTCCACCATTGGAAACAGAAAAAGCTCTGAGCTTATTCACATAGCCTCCATTATCTTTTTCATACTAAAATGACCCATTTGAGGTTGTTTATGAATATGGAGTTCGTAGTATCTCATATGTTTTACAATATACATCCAAAGTTATAGGAAATAGTGGCACATATGGAGAAGGGTGAAGAAAATTTGACAATTCCTAAGGAATATCTTCAAATGGTGCAAAAGTGGATGAAGCAGCAAGTGGATGAGCATCTAAGTGAGATACAATTAGAGGAGGGTGGCTATGCATTTCTGATACTACATCTTTAGAAGCAATCAACATTCAAGCAAAATAAGAATAAGAAATTAGCTCCAAGATTTTACTTACAAGCAACATTTATGCCCTAACTCTAAGGTTTCACTCTTTTATCATGTTACCTTGTTAAGGACACCAGTGTTGAGGCCTAATGCTTAAATCCTCTAATGAAATTGATATCCTCATATTGAAGGCATAGGAGCTTCACTCAATGAACCACTAACATAGCACGTGTGTTCATGACATACTATTTACCATACCCTTAATTTGAATACATAATGGAAAATACTTCTAAAAATCACTTTATTTAACCCCCTACCTGTTAGGTCCCTATACTACTAGTTTAACTCCTTATTGTTATTAGTATAACCCCCTTATTATATTGTTGTGCCCATGTAGTCCCCATATTGTTATTATTTTGCCCCATAGAAGCCCACTATTGTTACTATTGTGCCCTTACATTATTAATGTTATGTCGGCTCTGATTATATTATGTCCCCTTAGACTCATATATATAGAAAGGAGGCCTTATCATTGTATCTTCCAAGAATCGTTCATTTGTGTAATGTAAAGGAGGCTTCCCCCTCGAAGAGGATGATTTATAAGGTGTTCATCTATCTTTTCTGTCTTTTTGCGAGCTGGTTTCATAACATTTGGTAGCAGAGCTTTGGATTCTAAGGTTTCGTTGCTCCAAACAGGTCATCGTGGAAGTTTTGCTATAACTGTTTTTCTGTGACGTTTCAGAAGCTAGAAAAAACAAATTTGAGATGAAATTACGCTGAACCTCGGGTCCGAATTTTAGATTTTGTCTCGCTATATTTTCGGAGATATGATCTAAGGAATTTAGGGTTTTTCCAAGCTCCAGAATTTCATCTAAAACAGGTCATCATGGAATTTTCACTATAACTTTGTTGATACGAAGTTTCAAAATCTACAAAAAAACCCATTTGAGAAGAAATCGATCTGAATCTCGAGTCCGAATTTTAGATCTTGTCTCACTATATTTGCGGATATATGATCTGAGGAAGTTAGGGTTTTGGAAGACGCCCGAATTACATCCTAAACAGGTGACCTAGGGAAAATTGTCATAACTATCTCTCTGAGCATCAGATTGAAATTTTGTAAGAAGTTATACAAAGAGGACGGACTGTAGTTTTCTTTATTTATATTTTAGATCCAAAGGTCAAAATAGTGACACGTGGAACTTCATACAAGTTCTCTCTTCTGAAAAGGTATATAATCAGGTCATCTTGGGATATTTTGCATAACGCTTTCTTGGAGAATCCAATTTCGATCAGACTAGTGGAATTGTAAGGAGGACATAGAGGGATACTACAGGTCACGATTTCATAACTGGAAGATCTGATATTACAAAGTTACAGTCGTTTCAAGATCGAGCTCCCAAAATCAAGAAAAGGTGATATGAGGAAGTTTGATGGTAAGGATCCAGTAAATTGGATACTACAGATGGAGAAATATTTTGATCTACATGGTGTACCACTATTACAAAAGGTACATATTTCATCTAATTATTTAGAACCGAATCAATTGTTATGGTATAAAGGGCTTTGTTCTCGTAAACCACTTGTCACATGGTCAATTTTCACAGAGGAAATGATAGCACATTATGAGGATACCAAGAACAACACCTTCTTTAGCCAATTGATAAATCTCAAACAAAAAGGTTCAATGGCAGAGTAAATTGAGGACTTTCAAAAATTGAATATAAGCGTAAATGATATTCTAGAGAAGCAAAAGATAAATAGTTTTCTATCTGCCATGGAAGTTGATATCAATGATATGAAAGCATATTGGAAGAAAGGCATGGAATATTTGAAGAAAGACATGGAAGGTTTGAAGTAAGGTGGGACAAAGCTGCTACAAGAAAGGCCTCCTAATGATAAAAAGGATCAAGAAATGTCAAAAGAAGAGGATATACACCAGGAACCAACCCTAGAGAAAGAACAAATGAATCAGACCATATCTTGTATTGCAATGGCAGGAATTACCACTCCTCAAACTCTCAAGATAGAAGGACATATCAAGAAGAAGAAGGTTCAAGCAATGAAATATCAAGAAGAAAAGTATCAAGAAACATCAAAAGAAAAGGATACTCACCAGGAACCAACCCCAGAGAAAGAAGAAATGAATCTGACCATATCTTGTAATGCATTGGTTAGAATTACCACTCCTCAAACTATAAAGATAGAAGGACATATCAAGAAGAAAAAGGTAATAGTGTTGATTGATTTGGGTAGTACCCATAATTTTATTCATTGTAAGATAGCCAAGGAATTGAATTGCTTCCTATATCCAACACCAGAGTGTGAAGTGACGGTTGTAAGTGGAGGAACCATAAATTTCTCTGGAAAGTGCCATAATATCAAGCTATCCATGGGAGAATATGTATTGAATAGCCCAATGCTTTCCGTTCCAATGGGTGATATTGATGTTATACTAGGAGTCCAATGGCTACAATCTTTGGGTACAATAGCTTTTAATTTTCAAGAACTTTTCATGAAATTTTCTTCAGAAGGAAAGGAAGTTGAATTAAGGGGTATCATAGGGAAACCAGAAAAGATAATCAGCTCTAATGGAATGACAAATCTTCTAAATAAAGAACAACGAGGCGTAATTGCACAATTATGTTCGCTAATGGTTCCCACATCGAAATCATATATTTCTCCAGATCTCCAAAAAGTTTTGGATAATCATTATAAGGTATTTAAGACTCCCAAAGGTCTCCCATGTATTCATGATCATGCTATTCATTTGATTTCAGGAAGTGTTCCTCCAAACATCAAGCCTTACAGATATCCATATGCCCAAAGGAGTGGGAACTCATTCAAAAGTTGCAGAAGATCCCAATTCAAACAGTATTGCGAGAACTTGAGAAGGATGGAAAAATCATATTGGAACCTGAAGAAGTCCCAGAACCGAGAAATCGACAGCTACGAAATAGATCAATTTCAGAGTATCTCATCAAGTGGAAGAACTTACCCGCTAAAGATTCCACATGGGAGGATGAGAATTTTATACAAAAGCATTCAGAACTACTCAAGCATTGAGGACAACACTTTTTGAAGGAGATGGGCATGTTAGGTCCCTATACTACTATTTTAACCCCTTATTGTATTAGTATAACCCCCTTATTATATTGTTGTGCCCATGTAGTCCCCATATTGTTATTATTGTGCCCCATAGAAGCCCACTTGTTACTATTGTGCCCTTACATTATTATTGTTATGTCGGATTTGATTATTTTATGTCCCCTTAGACTCCTATATATAGAAAGGAGGTCTTGTCATTTGTATCATCCAAGAATTGTTCAATTGTGTAATATAAAGGAGGTTTCCCCCTCGAAGAGGCTTATTTCTAAGGCTTTGATCTATCTTTTCTATCTTTTTGTGAGCTTGTTTCATAACACTACCAATACGAACCCAATACACCTTCCCAATTTAAAAAGCTCCTACATTCACTAGATATTGTAGGTACCCATTTTTTCATTAATATTTTTTATATCCCTTTATATTTATATCACTTTATTTTCATTAACAATGGTAAGCAAATTTTGCACCTATAATGAATAACCTAAATACTATGTAGATGAAAACTTGAAAGTTTCAATAAAAAAGAGGCAGATATCAGTTGGCTAATTTATAAATACATACTACGGAAGATTTGAATGGAAAATACATAGATTTTAACTCTCAACTACATCTATCTTCTATTGAAGACTGAAAAAGACACACTAAAATAGTTCAAAACAAAACCTCCATAACCAAAACAATGGTGCACCTTTCATCTCGATTATAAAATAGGAAGAGGAGAGGAATTATACTGAATATGGACACATGAAAAATCCTATCTAGTTGGACTTTTCAAATCACAACCCTAATTTGATCACCTAATGCACCATAGTTGTATGGTAAGAGTGCTAATTGTGTCTCCATCAAAAGATGAATTGAAGCATGTGAGCATGCATCCCTTCCTTGAGATTTTTCTCCTCTACCTAAGATAGGAATTTATCATGCATAAGTATTCTAATTGACTAAGGATCTGCACCCTTATAGTAAGAATAGATCATGCATGCTAAAAATAACAAAAGAAATGCTCTAATAATAGAAAAACTCTATCCAAAACTGAAATTGTTAAATTTGAAACAACATCTAAACTAGAATTAACTGAAGGTGTTACATGTGTGCCTTTAGCATGCATTCACCCTCTTCCAAACAATATTATATTTCACTATCTCCTGTGGCATGCATGTGCCCTCTACCAGGCAATAGTTGGTAGCATTGTTTCCTTCACTTTCATTCAACTTGCTCATCACTAATGTAAGGAAAGGTTAAAGGTTCCATATTTGTTGTCTTCTCTATTGCCCCATCATTAGGAGGATCACTAGCTCAGCAACAGGTAAAACATATTAACACACACATTAGACATAGATCATAGAGGTCACTGTAATGTGATGCAGGTCTGTTCTAAAACAATGTTGCTTGGGAGTGGGAGAGGAAGTGGGAAGTAAGAGTAGAAGCAAGAAGCGGGAGTGGAAGCAACAGCAAGGAGTGACATTTTCAAAAGCTCTGAGGTTTGGAGCAATTTTGGGACTGAATTTTATATAATATATAATTTTATATAATTTTATGCATATATGTCAATAAAAACATGTAGAATGATGAATTTCTTATAAAAAAACATGGACTAAACCATATAACGTTATTCATCTAGTATTTATAATCTTCATCAGCCACAGGTCCACAAATTACAAGTTCTCATTTATATCACATGTAAGGGCACACATAACCGAAATAACATCGATTACAATCCATCTATGAACCAAAAATACATCAACAAATAGGTTCTGGATGGCCTCCAACATCCAAAAGAATCATGCTACAACAAATACCTACATATCATCAAAATCATTGCTTGTCTTGGGATATTAGTCATTAATATCACCCTCTAAGCATTAACATAACCTAGAAAAAATGCAGCATGTAAAGTCAGTATTTTGTTTGAGTGATGGGTACATTTTTAGTAGGGTCATGATAGAGGAGTTTGACAACCAATGTCACTAACATCAAGGTACATAGAGGGCTTGGTTCTCTTGATTGAATATGAGTTCCATACCCTAGTACATGAAAAATCCAACGGAAACATTGAAATCCCCCCAATCATGAAATCCTGAAAAGATAATAAGTTTGCTGGATTTTGAGTGAGATCTAAAATTATACTTTCTCCATATGAAATCTAATGAGGTCAAAACCACCTTCAAAAATCCTGAGTCATTTCATGGTAATGTTAAAAATTTAAGTAAAATGATGAAAATGAAAAATAAAGGAGAATGTCGCTTTTACTTTAAGAATCTAACATTACCATGAATTGCATGTCAATACGGGGGCCATAGGTTTGAATATTAGGATAATATGGACCTAATATTACCGTAGTTTTCCCATTCTCCCTCACACTCTAGATACTCCCACAATACTCATGAATCTCTATTTCTCGAGCTCACTTGTTTTTTTGCCTCCGCATGGCCAAGGTATTGTATAAACAATACCATATAATACACACATTGTTACACGACATATAAAATCCCTTTACCTCCTATTATATGCTCAATATATTATTTCATTTTTTCCTCACTTTTTATACCCCAATATGAGAGCACATGATATGGTATTGCTTTGTCAATGATGCCCTGTGATTGAGGGTGTACATTGGACAAAAGAATTTACTCATAAAAATGTTTGCCGATTCCTAAAAGTGCTTAAAAATTCCAATCCATCCTCGAAATTACGTGTAGGGCTTGGGGGAGCATTGGGTCTACAACAATAGGATTGAGTGCATGTTTCTAAAAATAATTAGATGCAAAATCATCTTACTTTAAAATGGAATAATGAGTAAATAGGAAATCATAATAAAAAAATGTAAAATTGATGGAATAAAATAAAAGAGATTTCTTAAAAGTAGAATAAGATTTAAATAAAAACTACAAAACAAACAAAGAAAAAAAATATAAATATCTATAATATGATATGTGGATTGTTGAAAACACTCCTACCCCAAAATAATACAAAAACTCTATTCTTAGTAAATAAGAGAATTGAGATTAGAATAAATTAAGTAATGATGATCCAATCCTCTTGATTTATTAAAAAAAAAATATTATTTTCTTTTATGATCTATCTATTTCTTTTATAATTTATTAAATAAATATTTTATTTAAGGAAAAAAAATTATGTGAATCTTAAGAAATCTTCTCTCACTATAAAATAATATATTCACACAATGTTGTTTTATTTTTTTAACAAACATAAAATATTCATAGAAATTGAAATCCAAAGTGAAATCAAACCTACCTTTAATTATACCTAATGTTTGAAGGTCCTTATTCTATATGACCTAGTATTTGTTTGAAGGTCCTTATTCTATTATCCTTTCTCTAAAAATAATAAGGGTTCTAGATTATTCATTTCCACCCTTGGCAACCAGAAAAGGAGCTGAGCTTATGCACATAGCCTCTATTATCACTTTAATACTGGAATGACCCATTTGAACTATACCTAATGTTTGAAGGTCCTTATTCTATATGACCTAGTATTTATTTGAAGGTCCTTATTCTATTATCCTTTCTCTAAAAATAATAAGGGTTCTAGATTATTCATTTCCACCCTTGGCAATCGGAAAAGGAGCTGAGCTTATGCACATAGCCTCCATTATCACTTTCATAGTGGAATGACCCATTTGAACTATACCTAATGTTTGAAGGTCCTTATTCTATATGACCTAGTATTTGTTTGAAGGTCCTTATTCTATTATCCTTCCTCTAAAAATAATAAGGATTCTAGATTATTCATTTCCTCCCTTGGCAACTGGAAAAGGAGTTGAGCTTATGCACATAGCCTCCATTATCACTTTCATACTAGAATGACCCATTTGAACTATACCTAATGTTTGAAGGTCCTTATTTTATATGACCTAGTATTTGTTTGAAGGTCCTTATTCTATTATCATTTCTCTGAAAATAATAATGGTTCTAGATTATCCATTTTCACCCTTGGCAACTGGAAAAAGAACTGAACTTATGCACATAGCCTCCATTATCACTTTCCACACTTTCATACTGGAATGACCCATTTAAGCTATACCTAATGTGTGAAGGTCATTATTCCATTATCCTTTCTATACAAATAATAAGGATTCTGGATTATTCATTTCCACCCTTGGCAACCGAAAAAGGAGCTGAGCTTATGCACATAGTCTCCATTATCACTTTCATACTGGAATGACCCATTTAAGGCTGTTTATGGATATGGATATGTTTGTTATAAAAACTTAAACGACCAAGGGGTATGTATGAGATGTATAAATAGATTGAAGTGTCATGTTTTCGATATGGACAATTGCCTTTTGATGCATCTCAGATCGTTTCAACCTAAAACCGTGTAATACCGTAGGGCGTTTTGATACATCTGTTATCGTTTTGATACATTATGAATCTATGTAAGTGCTATTTATTTAATTTAACAGTAGAAAATTGAGAAGATGAGAGGTTAGGTGATTTTCTAGGCAGTTAGATAATTTCAAATTAATTAGAAATAAATATTAAAAAATATAGAGAAAGTTCTTTTTTTTCGTTTTTTTAATTATAAAATATGTATTTAAGTGTTATTGGTTTCATATTAAAATAATTATATTTGAAGTTTGAAATTAATAATTTTTTATATATATATATATATATGTAGAGCGTGGGACAAATCAAGGTACTCAAGAATGTAAAGTTGTATAGGGTATGTTAAAAATATGTGTGTTTTGAATAAATATAAATAGTTGCCTTAAACTTTAGGTTATGTTGGTTTTATATATTTTTCTTTAACATTTGAAACAAAAGTTTGTAATCATGTTTTTCATTTTCACTTTACAAGTAGGTGGCTTAAAACACAAGTCTGCCGTAGTTTGAACTTCCTTCCATCCCTTCTATATTTGGTTGTGCAATCTTTAGGGCTGCATTTTAGTGGACTAAATAATTTTGATATGGCTACATGAATCTTTTTAATCAAAGAATTTGTTTCTTTTTCGATTCACTTTATCTTTGGTTGAATAATGAGAGAGAAAATCTACTTTGGAGATTCATTTGAACTTTTATTTTACACCTTAATATGTATATTATGTTGTAGATAATAGTGAGTAGGAGTTCCAGAAGTATAGACATTAGAGCAGTTATGACAAGTCATTTTTTTTAAATTCATTTGTATGATGTTGTTTATTTTTTATAAAATATAATTTGTAATTTGATTTCTTTTTAATTAAAAATTTCAAGAAAATAAATATAAAAAAATCATGAAATAAAAGATAGAATTTAATTGTAATGTAATTTATTTAAAAATAATTAATTTAAAAGAGGGAAAAAGGATATAAAGGAAAAGATTTATAATGAGTAGATAATAATTTATGATGTTATTGAATAATTGTTAAATTGATTAATGTTAAAACAACAAAATTAAATAGTTGATTTATATTTCTTATTAAAAATTTCAAAAGATAAAATTGGTTATTTAATTTAAAATTTTGTTATACATAATGTATTTTCTTTTTTGGAAAGGAAAATAATTTAAGAATTGATAGCAAAAAGTTTATGAATCACTCATACTTTGGAATAGTTTGCTCAGAAATGGCTTTCCCTAAATTTTTCTTGTCTAATTCCAGATAACAAAGGGTTTCATTTTTGGCATGATAATTTCATACATTTTTTTTAAAGAGGAAAAAATCCTGCCTAGAGTAAGCTCTCAATTATAAATAATCTTGCATGGGATTTGACCACATGATTCTCATTATTTCTTCCTTTAATAAAATGGAAATAACTGTGAAGATTGTATCGAGCTAAGCAGCGGAAGCAGGGAAAGTTTGTGTTGCCCCAGTGTAACATCGATCACGGCTTCAAAATAATGATGGGCTTTCCCGCTCACCCGGGCTGCTTTAATGGTTGTTTCCTTCTCTTTAGTGTTGACCCGTCAAAGGAAGGTTGTGGAATTAAACATTTTCCAGGTAAAATTGACTTTACGAGAGTGTCAACACAATAAGGGAAGTAAACATAATAAGGGATTGCAAAAATGTGGAAATTTAATAAGTGTTCCTATACCTTTATGTCGTTGCGAGTTGTTCAAACAAGGTAAACCGGGAGAATGTAATGCCTACTTATCTTGTAATTGGTCAAATATTTTTATTTAATGCATATTTATCTGGTAACTCGTTTTTTTTAAACAGGAAAAAACTTTTCTATTACTAGATGTAAAAGAAAAGAAATACATTATGGTTGGATCATTGTCATTGCATCAAAAGGATCTAGGATTAGTCTATTGTGGCATACAATTTTTAAAAGACACTAGGAATTAATAAAGTTCAAAACCTGCAGTGCTTAGATACTTCTTTTTGAAGGGAGATTTATAATATACACTGTCCCCATGAGCTAAAGTTTTCTGTTTCATCTTGTAACTAATCGGGTATCTCTGTGCCTGTGAACTGAAGGTTTTGTATTCTTTTGTAGCATCATTTATCATCCCTTGGTGTTCCAGAACTGTGGGATATTGTTTGTGTAATACGGTGAGTCAATAGAGCCACCCTCCTCTTGTAGGTGAAAGATTTGGGCCTTATCTTGGTAAAGTCTGCATCCTTAAAAGAAAAACAAAGTGTCTATGTTCTAATGAAGCCGAAGAGTCTTCCAAATCATCTGAGGAGCGTATTAGATGGTGATTTGTTTCGACTATTGCAAATAGTTATTTAGGAAAGATTGGTAGAATATTCTATTGGGATCTGATGAACATCTGGTCTTAGAAATTAGATCAACAACCCCATTTTGTCATCGGTAGATGTGGGCAATGTAGATTGAATGAAAACCTAGTATTAGTGCTTTAATGCTGGCTTTCCAATTATCAAGGGACAGAGAGTGCAGCGAGCCAATTCCATTATCCCAATCAGTGACAGCTTTGGAATCTCTGAAGATAGTGATCTCTCGAAGTTCGAGCCAGTTAGCATAGTGTAGGACACCCCATAGAGAAAGGAGCTCAGCTCGTGTATTGGTGCCAGACCCGCCATGCTAGTGAAATCGACATGAGTGTTCAAAGTTCATGTATATAGCCATTTCGCATCTGCACACGTTGAAGGAAGATGCCCCATCAAAGAAGCCATTGCAATATATATCACGTTGTATAAATTTCTTTGTGCCACATTGTTATAGACATTTTTGTGCCTTACAACTCCAAGCATGAAATGTCCATAAACCAAGGGCTCCTAATTCCCTAAAAGTGTTGTTCTAACCCCTAAAGGAACAAGGTCAACAAATTATAGCTTCTCCCAGAAGTTCTCCACCAGAAACTGCTCAGAATAAGTCAAAACAGGATCATTTCAGCTGCTCCACTGGCTAGGTGCGTTGCATTGCACCTAAATACACTGGCTAGGTGCGTTGCAATGCACCTAAATACAATGTGAGGGTGCGTTGGGCGAGAAATGACAAATGTCACTGTCATTCCGCGAGGTGGAGAGACAGTGGAAGCTTCCAGAATCTTCTCCTGTGACACTTGCCTCACTGAATTCGACCAAGGATGAGTAAGAGGCCTTCAGTCTCCAAGTGGAAGCAAGAACTGACAGAGAGAAGACATTAATCAAATCACAAGCTGACTCATCCTCCTTACACATATCTATATATGGATCCCTCATCCCAGAGATCCAAGGGATGGAATTTTGCATATTGTAAGGAATTGCTGTTGGTTTTGAGGCAAACATCAGAGTATTGGGTGATCTATGCTTTGTTGGAGGTGAAGAGGGGCTTCTTTGTTGGGAGGTTGATGCTGGGTCAAGAACCATTGGTTGTAACTCCTCCTGGATCTTTTCTTGTTTATCAATAAAAACTATTTGAGTTTTTCCTCCATGCTTTTGTATCATTGATGCTTGTTACATTTGTATGGTTAACTTAAATATGATCCTAAGTTGTTTATGAATATAGATCCATGTCTTTGTATAGTGTTCTTCTTCTGTGATCTTACAAGTACTTGGTGAAGCTGGGCAAGTAAGGGAGCAGGTAGCTGGAGACTGTCAAAGTAGAGAAGGATTGGGTCAAAGGATTAGCGCAAGACACAGGTTGGTTATTTCTATTCCTCTCTGTCTATAGTTCATAAAGGAAATACAAAAGTAGTTTTTCTCTGTTTGTTTCTAAGGCAGCTATCACACCTTAGTGGGATAGAGCAGTTCTAAATAGACACTTTTCCCGGTAACAAAATGGCGACTCCGCTGGGGAGAATGTCTAATTAGTTTGTTTGTGTATCTCTTTGTTGTTTGTTTCATAAACTTATAAGTAGCATTCGAACTACATTTGCCATAACAAATGCAAAGTAGACATCTACTGCTTCAATCCATTCACTGGATCTGTTTATGATTTGAACAGCTGATTCACAAACTATCTGATTGCCCTTGTGATAGCTCTTAGACCCTCCTTAGATCTACCCCTAATTGTGCATTACTGATTACTTTTACTCGGCCAAAAACCAAAGACTGAACTGCAAACTGTGACCCAGAACCCGGACAGATTCTCGTTTCTGGCCCAACGCAGGTACTGTTAAGAGATCCTGAATTTCAGCGCACTTCCCGAAAGGGCAACCTGCACTGCATTGCAGTTTCTCTGTGTTACAGGTGCGCTGATCAGACTAGCCCTGTGCAGCTGTGGTTCTTGTGCTTCATTCTTTCCAGTTCTGTCTCTGAATTTTGCTGCCTGTGATCAGTATATGTCTATTTAAAACCCCTTTTCCTTGCTGTTATTCCGCCTCCTTTGTACAAAAGAACTGTAGATGTTTTTGTGTGTTTGTTGAGTCGTTTACAGTTTTCCATTGCAAAATTAGAATAGTCATACTGTCGTCCTTTGATTTGGATCTGTCGCAAGTGTCGATTTCGATCATAGGAGAAAGTTTGATTGTTGTTGATGGTCGATTATATTGTTACTATTGCATTTGGTCTGAATTTGAGATTTTCTAGTGTCAAGTACAAGTGTTCATTTCAAAATCGCAAGGTGTCGTAATCATCTCTGTTTTTTATTTCGAAAAAGAACTTGTTTATATTTGTCGCTTGAAAAGAAATTAAGATTTGTACATCAACTTTCTTTTTAGCATCAATACTAAGAAACTAGAAAACAAATACATGCATGTGCATTTGCATATATACAGTCTGTTTGGCTTGATTTAGGAAAGTGCATTTACAGTGTGCTCTTTGCTCTTTGTGAAAATATTGTGTCTTTCTTTTCCTCTAGTAGCTAGGATTTTCATTGCACAAAAGAGATAAAAGTTTGTTTATCATCTTTAGATTGCATTTTAGGAATTACATCTACATCTCATGGTGAACCCAAAAGGAAAACTTCATAAGCAATATCAACTTAAAATAAACTCAATGAATCTAACAACGCTTTGGAACTTAACGCACAACATTTAGAGGTCTAGGCTAGAGACGTATTCCGGCGTCGTAAAGCCTGGTAACTGTTGTCCTCACTGATGGTTGGGTGATTCCTCCACTTTGAGACGACAAGTGCCAGTACGGACTTGTGCTCCCACGTACTATCGAGTATATTTTGGGAGACCCATATAGGCTTAAATCCTTTATCCATAGGAAGTCGTGTCTACTGCCCTATCGATCGCAATGCACTGAACACAGCATTCGGGAAGATTGACTGCCATACCGTAAAAATTATCTTGCAGTTTTGCGATTGGTTTGGTACTCCCTCTACCTAGATCTCCAGAGTAGTCCCTTTCGTTCCTTTTTAGACTCCTTAACGGAAAAGGTCCATCTGAGCACTTGTCACTTCATGCTCATTAAAAATCGAAGGCGACTAGAGTCATCTTTTGTTTTTTCTCGACTCTTAAAAATTGAAAAAACAAGTTGTGTCAAAGAGTCTAAAATTTATTTTAAATGGAATAATCATCATTGTTCCCTCGTTGGTCTGAAAAGTTAGTCTCCCTTCATCGCAAGTTCTTGTAGAATCGCTAGAAAATCTTTTGGATAGACTAGATATGTCTGAACAACTGTCGACATCCAGGACTGTGTCATCCGACACAGCAGTGGCAGAGCCTCCTGCTGCTACTCCAACAATGTTCGCCGGCATACCATCTGTCCCGGAAAGTTATCAACAACAGGCCGGAGTCCAATTAGAGACTGTTTCGACGACATGGTCAGTTCCTATTTCTTCATCTGGATTATCATCTGGTATTTCTCATGTTGAAACTCAACAAATTGATCCAATGTGTCTTCAAAGGCCAATCTACCCTTTAAGTGCTGGATTGCCACCATATGGAGGGCAGTATGCCTTTTCATTGTTCCCTCCCGGAGAACAACCATATGGGAGTTTACAACAAAGTTCAGGTCAAACTGGAATTACATCCAGCAGTTGGGTACCAATACTGCCTCAGCAACCAAGGGTTGTATATTCAATGCAACTAGTCCACCCTGTGTCGAATATTCCCACTATACCTGCTATGGTGACTGCGTCGCAAGTACAAGCGCTACCTGTTGTATGTCAACCCCAACAGCGTCAGGTTTCAATACAACAGCCTCTTGTCTCAACGACTCAATCACAACCTCAGGTTAGTGCCTCCTTATTCGGAGCGACTCAGGCTCAAACAAGTACTATGACTTCTCATCTTGGTCAATCATCCAGTACTGGGCAACAGCCAATGGTCCAACAACCATGGCTGATTCAATCTCAACAACTGCCATTCCAGCAATCATATCAAGGACCTGAGCAACAAGTCTTTGTAAGTAATGGGCAACCCCATTTCCAAAGCAGTTGTCAAAAACCATATTATAATGTTATGCCCATCAACCTTGTCAAAGTTGCCAGCATCAAATACATTATGATGGTATGCAAAGATCTTGGGTATGCTTCACCTAACCTGAATCAACAGTTGCCCTTTGTAGCAACTCTAGAATTACCAGATCTAAACCGAATGACGAATGATCCAATTGCTTATGCCCCTTGGTGGCCAGCGATTCCACATAAACTTCCGTCAGATATTCCTAAATTTAATGGAAATCTGGTTGAAGACCCGTCGAATCATGTGATGACATTTCATCTGTGGTGTTCATCAAACACCCTAAACGATGATTCGATTAGGCTTCGCCTTTTCCAGAGGACGTTAACTGGTTCGACAGCAAAATGGTATATCGAGTTACCCAGAGCTTCGTTTGACAACTTCAGTACCCTAGCCACAACCTTTTTAACCCATTTTCAGTTACCAATAAGGTACGAAACGGGAACAGAACTTCTTACCAATTTCAAACAAACAACGGCCACTCACATATCTGATCATATACATGAGTGGCGACGTCATCGTAGAATGGTAAAAACATATGTTCCTGATCAGCTTTTAGCTGAATGGTTTATTAAGTCTTTGTTACCTTCCATCACGGAAGATGTGGCAAAAGGGGGAGTCGTCACCGAAGAGCAGGTTATCGCTCGTGCGCAATATTTAGACTTGATTTACACTCAGTCCGGCACGCTCTATGATAAAATACCTGACGCCCCGAGACAAGAATTCTCAGTTCCTCCTCCTCCTAAATCAAACAATGACTCTCATGCCGGCAATGGCGTGATTGGCACAACATCTAAAAAGGCCCGTAAGATTTCTAGTCAAAATGCAAATGAGGAACTTCTTGCCTCGGAAGTAAATGCCATGTCGACTGACAAGGGCAAACAACTGAGGCAACCAGGGGGCAAGAAGAAAAAGAAAGGGAGGAAAAAGAAGCAGGATGAGTCATCTCTTGGAAAACCTTCTGCAAACCCTTATGGGCAAAGGAAACCCCCTGCGAGGTGTCATATATGCGATGAGGATCATTGGACGAGAGATTGTCCACATATAGCTGAAGTTAAGAAACTCTTTAAGAGTTCAAAAACCTCAGTGGTATTGACTGATCCGTTTCCAAACCCGGGAACCAAACTGGTTGCTAATCAAAATGCTCCCCAAGTGCTTATGTTGTCTATCTCAAAGCAGCAAAATGATGCTTTGACAAGGAATAAAGATTACAGGAATCCACAACTGTCGAATAACAAGGCTAATGAACAACCTAGTAGTTCGACAACAACTTTGACCAAAGTTGTGCCACCCATCATTCCTGAGCCAATGATAAATCCGCCAAAGGGAGAAGTACACAAATCGACATTTAATCCTTGTGCCAAAGTAGCACAGAATTATAATATAGTAGAGGACCTGGCCCAATCGTCGTCCACTATGTCGACACTTGATGCACTGCAAAATTGCCTCTCCCAAAAGCAGGATCTATTATCAGTAATAGGTGGGATTGACCCAATGGATTCCAATCTTGTGGCCTTTGATCATAAAGGATATGACCCTTAATTACCAGCTCAACTAGCTTTCCTTATTCAAGTGAAATCCCTCAACAAAACTGTTCATCGAACAATTATTGATGAGGGGGCATCTACATGTATTATATCGATGAGTTGCTGGAAAAATTTGGGCTCACCACCCTTGTCGAGATCGTCAACGACGTTAAAAGCATTTGATGGACAATCATACACTCCATACGGGATTTTAAGTAACTTGCAAGTTGAACTGGGGGGAAAAACAGTAGAAATTGATGTTGAAGTAATCGACGGAAACCTCGATTACAACATCCTACTGGGAAGGCCCTGGATATATTCCATGGCCGCAGTTGTGTCGACCTACTTCAACAAGATTGCATTTCCCTTTCAAGGAGGAATTACAATTGTCGACCAACAAACATTTCTCCCCAACAGTTCACAAGTTACGGGAAGCATTCCAATGATCCATGGAAGCAATCATTCGCTTCAAAATATTGGAGTAGGTCTCCTAAAAGACCCTGCCTTTTGCCCTACCGCCTCCGAATAATCTGACTGAAGTGGCCACAGTGGAAACCTGCAATATGAAATCTTCTATATCTAATGGGTTCGGAAGATTCCTAAACATTTTGTCAGCATGGATCATCGCCATTTTAGAAATATTGTAGCAATCAATTTTCTTGGCTTGGGGGGCAAACCCAAATCAACGCTCATCGAGTGTTTGGATAGATAGGTCTAAGGAATATGGTACCTCTTTGGATCCTTGGTCGCATGTACATTCTATAGACGAAGGAATCATTCAAACAATGATGATACAAGAGGCACCATCGGAAGATTACCACCATCGCTCCCATCTTCCGGATTATAACAAAGATCATTCCAATAACCTTAATCATCCTTCAGTTTTTGATTTTCTATCAAATACTGTAAATACGGTGGATTATGAGGATAGTTCTTTTACTGTGTCAACCTCATTAAAAAATGAAACGACTCCCTTTCCAAATCGAGTCTTTGATTACGATCTCATAAAATCAAAGTCGAGTCTTTCGAATATCTTGAAGGTAAACCTTCATTCCAACCACCGAGATGAATGAAAGGAAGCTTGGGGGGCATGCACCTCAATTTGCATTATTATGCTGGGGGCATGCAAACTTATCACGAGCAGTGTTACTGTAGGGTTCAAGCTCGTTAAAAAATAAACCCGCCACGAGCAGTGTTACTGCAGGGTTCAAGCTCGTTAAAAAATAAACCCGCATCGAGCAGTGTTACCGCAAGGTTCAAGCTCGTTAAAAAATAAACCCGCATCGAGCAAATGTTTCCACCCGCGTTTAAGCTCGTTAAAAAATGAACTATTCCCCGGTAAATAACCACCGTGAATGTAGTACTTCAGCCATTAAAGCCTTGGTCGTGTTTGCACCGTCACCTCCACTTTTTCATTGGCCGATCATTCACCTCCATTTGATTGTTTACCCATTTTGAGGAACAGCTGCGAAGAGTGATTTCACTAGCCATCCTTGTGACACTGCCATGATTGGAAAATTCCAAACCTTACCTGGAATCAGCTGCTACCCGTTTTATCACTCGTTCCTCAAAAGACGAGTCTTCTTTAAGCTCTTTTCAACTGACTCATAAAATATGAAAAGATTGCTGAGTCCTTGGACTTCCAGCTCGTTAAAGGGACAGGAAGTGTTATCCCTCATCTAGATTTTAATCTTTTTGGACCTGAGGGATTATTGCACAAAAAGATCGAGCGCTTGTTTTGTTCGGCTCGTTAAAACTATCGAAAATTCATCCCTTCTGTATTGTTTTATACTTTTTCGGACTTAAGGGATTAGATGACGAAAAAGGAATTTTGGAGTTACCTTTACGTACCTTTTCAGACTCTCTAAAATTGAAAAGGACCGAGTTATCTTTGTCGTTAAACTCGTTAAAAAGATTAATAGCGACAAACTTGTCTTTAGACGAGAACGAGTTTCACTATCGCTAGGCTTGTTAAAACATAGCGATGGGTTTGCCCGAAGGGAAAATTATAGAACAAGCATATGTTATCCTCCTCAAGCTTGAAAAAAAGAAAGAGGTACTGGTCAACAATGACTGGGGAAAAATTGGGAAGAAAACTCAAAGAATCTTTATTGGTAGCAAGTCGCTCTTGAACATGACACTTCCACTCCGTGTCCGAGTCGGGTTGGGTTGTTTCATTCACCAGTCACATCGCCATGGTCACACCATACCATCCACATTTGGGGTTAATGCTACCAATCCATCACATCAGTGTCGTCGACATGTTCAAGAGAAGTCATCCAGAGAAGTCACCTGTGTCTCACCCACTACCATACATTATACTCCATTCTTTCATGACCGCCACCCTGAACCGTATATCATCAGATCGTTTTCACCTCCATCAAAATCATTTGCTCCATTCCGTGTCATTGATGTGGGATTCATTAAGGCCCTCCTTTGATGGATCACTTCTTGTCGACATCAGTTCATTATCCAAGAAGTTGGTCTAGGAACACCCCATTCAGTACTTTGAAGCTTGCATGCCTCAATGGCAAGTTTCTCACTTCCGGCGATAGGTTTACATCAATGACCTTCGACCGAAAGATTTTGCATGGTGTTCGACGCCAAGTCCTTTATTCACACCACGTGAATTGTACTGCAGTACCTTGAGGATCATTATCATTATTGGTGATTCCTCTCGCGCTTGTTAACAGTTTACATCATTGACTGGTAATCAAGCGATGTCCTTCCATGTTCGACTTCAGAACATTTCTCACATGGATCGACTTGTACTTCGAGTGAAGATCGGACGAGATTGAAGACCCCAGATCTAGTTTCATCCATCCAGGCTGCGATATATATCCAGGGAAATAAAGACATTAAATGTACAGCATTGCAGCACAGATAATCATCCTACCAAAAGGATGATGGCTCTATCAGAATCATCAGTCTACACTCAGATGATTGTCTGTCCTATGTACATGAAAATGAATTTATAAAGCTGAGCATGGGAATGCCCGCCTCAGCTAGATCATGAAAAATAGTATGAAGATAATGTATTGTATTGTATCTTATTACAGGTCTCCTCCCAGCATTGAAAGAACTTCGGATCCTCATAATAAAGCATTTCACCCGACACCAAAAGGTTAACGGCCTCATACTTTAGGGGGCAACTGTTATAGACATTTTTGTGCCTTACAACTCCAAGCATGAAATGTCCATAAACCAAGGGCTCCTAAGTCCCTAAAAGTGTTGTTCTAACCCCTAAAGGAACAAGGTCAACAGATTACAACTTCTCCCAGAAGTTCTCCATCAGAAACTGCTCAGAATAATTCAAAACAGGATCATTTCAGCTGCTCCACTGGCTAGGTGCGTTGCATTGCACCTAAATACACTGGCTAGGTGCGTTGCAATGCACCTAAATACACTATGAGGGTGCGTTGGGCGAGAAATGACAAATGGCAGTGTCATTCCGCGAGGTGGAGAGACAGTGGAAGCTTCCAAAATCTTCTCCTGTGACACTTGCCTCACTGAATTCGACCAAGGATGAGTAAGAGGCCTTCAGTCTCCAAGTGGAAGCAAGAACTGACAGAGAGAAGACACTAATCAAATCACAAGCTGACTCATCCTCCTTACACATATCTATATATGGATCCCTCATCCCAGAGATCCAGAGGCTGGAATTTTGCATATTGTAAGGAATTGTTGTTGGTTTTGAGGCAAACATCAGAGTATTGGGTGATCTATGCTTTGTTGGAGGTGAAGAGGGGCTTCTTTGCTGGGAGGTTGATGCTGGGTCAGGAACCATCGGTTGTAATTCCTCCTGGATCTTTTCTTGTTTATCAATAAAAACTATTTGAGTTTTTCCTCCATGCTTTTGTATCGTTGATGCTTGTTACATTTGTATGGTTAACTTAAATCTGATCCTAAGTTGTTTATGAATATAGATCCATGTCTTTGTATAGTGTTCTTCTTCTGTGATCTTACAGGTACTTGGTGAAGCTGGGCAAGTAAGGGAGCAGGTAGCTGGAGACTGTCAAAGTAGAGAAGGATTGGGTCAAAGGATTAGCGCAAGACATAGGTTGGTTCTTTCTATTCCTCTCTGTCTATAGTTCATAAAGGAAATACAAAAGTAGTTTTTCTCTATTTGTTTCTAAGGCAGCTGTCACACCTTAGTGGGATAGAGCAGTTCTAAATAGACACTTTTCCCGGTAACACACATGTGTTTATTATTCTTGAGAACTTACCATATTTTCGGGGTTTGAGCTATTGTCAAACAAAAATGTTTCATTACCCTTTCAATGTACTAAACACCAAGAGTCAAGACATAATTTACAATATTACATATGTTTGATATATAGTGTGCCGTGTTATATGATAAACTTGGATTTTGAGTATTTCATAATCAACATGATGTGGTAAGAATTGTTGATGGATTAACCACCAAACATTTTTCCCAGTGGTCCCTTTTTAAAATTTGCAAAGCATGGATGAAAATCCATTCAAAATTTTGAGCCTTAATGCCCTAAACTCATGTTATTCATAGTCATCATAAGAGGTTCTTTATCATTAAACACATTACAAATGAAACCATTTTTTTTTGAAGTAGCAACTATGATTTCTGATGATATATTTGCTTTATGGAAACACTGCGACTTCATGGAGTTTCTAACATAAGTTTTGCATATTGTTGAATGTTCAAATACTCATATACACAATTTAATTTATGATGATAATATGATGTCTTTGTTTAGAAGGACATTTATTCAACTTTCCACCTTTAATGTCATGTTACAATCACACATAACACATACAAGCAAAATGAAATTTCTTATAGCAACAAAAATAAGACAAAATTACAAATTTATATTCCTATTACACCAAGGGATATGGGACTCCACCTACCAATTTTATTTTGTTTTAGGATGAGGAATTGTAGACATTTTAAATGGTTTCGTCCTTTAGGGTAGGTGACTCAACAAGTCCTTTTGGTGATGAAGCCCTATATTTGTGTTTAGTCCAGATACACTTGAAAAAACTACTCCACTAAATATTTAATATTTCTAACTTAGATGAGATTATAATTTTAATGAATCCATGGTGATACAACCTTATATCACGGTTCTTCCATTTTCTAACAATCATGACCATTTTTGTTAGACTTCTAAGAAGATAAAATAACATATTTAATAGTTTTCATTCCTTAAGATCCATCAAAATACATATATGGTAATGGTAGGTCATACTATAGCTACTTTCGTACATGAAAAAATTATGAATGGAAAAATCTATGTAATTCCATGGTTGAGATAACACATCCCCATAAATCCCCTTCTAGAAGTCTAATAATAGAGAAGGTTTATCAAGGAACTAAGCCTATTTTTCAATCGGAATTTTGAAATTATTTGACCACAACTCTCCCTATTGAAGGAGGTTCTTTATCAAGCTTATGGATTTCTTTGTAATGATTATGGATAGTTTTCAAAGCAAGGTTCATGCTCCATTGAAATTCTGAGAAAAATCCAAAGAAATTTTCATGTCAAAGCCATTGAATATTTCAAGAAAGCTAAGACAATTAGTTCATGTGAAAATATTCATAACAATTGAGTTGGCCCTTATGACCTATGTTTTATCTGGTTCATACTTGTTTACCAAGCCTTGCATTTTTAGATTCCTATATTTGAAAGGTATTCTATTGATGAAGGTTTGATAAAGAAGTAGTTTTCCATTCTCAAACTTGAAGCTATTGATTAATTTGGGAGGTAATGCCAATTCTTTTCATGAATTGATGTGGTAAAATAAAATAAAATAAAATAAGTACATGTGTGAAGAATCAAATCATTAATCTACTCATACGCCACATCATGCTATGGAGTATCCATAAATCATGAAACATGAAGGTTTAAGTGTGCTATCATGCATAACATAATGTGCTATATAATTAGCCTAAGGCTACATAACTTTATAAAATAGGCATGCGACCATATAGAAAATTTAATGATCAAGTTATCTTATAGTTCCATAATATATACCATGGAGCTTGCAAGGTGGACTTATAACTAAGTTTGTTTTATTGATTGGAGCAATAAAATGCCAAAAGTAACATTAATTGAGATAAAAAAGGTAATGCACAAAATTTCTTTGAATATTCGATGGAACATGCTAGCCGTTGAATATTCGACTATTATTGGTTGGAATAATCATGAGATAATCAACAAAAGATTGACAGAACGAAGCGCCAATCGTATGAAACTCCCATTGGAAAAAAATACAAGCATGATATATTCGACTAACAACTGACAAAACGAAGTGTCGAACATATGACACTCCCACAAGACAAAGCTGTTATCTAGAAAATATCCAACACAACGTCGTCAGACTGCATACCCCATACCAAAAAAATGACACTGTATATGATATTCAAAACTCCTCATTATTCGATGTTGATACGTCGAACATACCACTCCATATTGATCGAAGGGAGCATCAAAGAGATAACACTCTTGTTGCATAATCTGGGTAGACTCTTCATTATAAGACATCGCAATGTCAGTTTTTCCTATTGGTATAAATTAAAAAAAAAATCAAATATCTAATAGAAAATTGTCACAATTTTTCAAGTTTGGAATGATAGAATGCAACATGGTACCTATCGAATATTCGACATTTCGTGTGTCGAATATCCAACGAATTATAGCGTCGTAAAACCAATTTCAAAATGTTGGTTTTTTAATGACATTTTCGGTCATTTTTTCGTCAAATAATCTATGTCTGTACCTTAGGATATTTGACGTTGACTAAAATGTCAACTATTAGATACAATGCTAGTGAAGAATTGTTTAACAACAATGTTTAGGATACATGACGCTAATATGTCACATATCAAACTAATAGCAATTGGGTTTTGGTGCCATTTGTCCTAGTGAACTCACTAAGGATAGCCAATCATCTAGCTTGCCTATTATTCAAAATGGGTTGGTCAAACAAGTAGCTTAGCCCACTGTGATCACTCATCAAGACAAACCTCCTGCCAAGAAGATAATGTCTCCACATCTTCAATGCATGAATGATATCTGCCAACTGAAGATCATGCATCACATAGTTCCGTTCGTTTTCATTCAACTTCCTTGACTCATAACATACTATCTGCCCTTCCTGCATTAGAACTCCACTATGTCCTTCCTTGCAAGCATATGTACAAACCACAAACTCTTTATCAGGATTTGCAATTTTTAAAACTAGATCATTTGTAAGAAAATGCTTCAATTGCTCAAAAATATCTGCACACTCCTCATTCCATTTAAACTTATTCCCTTTCCTCTACAAATATTTAATTGGATAGCCAATCCATGAGAAGTTCCTAATGAAACGCCTATAATAACCTACTAGTCCCATGAATGATCTGACCTCATCCACATTCCTAGCACTTGGCCACTCTATGATAGTTTTAATATTTTCCACGTCTACTGCTATCCCCTCCTTGGTAACAACATGTTGTTAGAAATTAAATAATAGAGCAATGAAACACATACAATACCATGGAAAAAGAAACACAAAAACACATAAAACAAGAGAGACACAAATATACATGGTTCACCCAATTTTGGCTATGTCCATAGAGAAACAACTAGTCATTCCTTTATAGTATCCAACAAAATGAAGAGATACAACCTATTATCACTTAGGTTGTCCTTAAGCTCCGAAAAAGGATACGGTCGAGGTAACCACAGACCAACTTTGGACTGCAGGTTCTAGCCAACCTGCAATCAGAGAGGGCTCTCTCTTTTATATTTAGCTTTGTTGAAAAGGATTTTAGGCTAGGTTTTGAGTTCAGAGGGTTTTTGTTTTGTTTTTGGTGGGAAAATTGATGTCTTAAGACAGAAAGGCAAGGCATAGGTTGGGAGTTTCAAACCATTGGGTGTGGAGTCGAGGAGGAGAACTGTTGGTGCACTTCTTCGGTCACAAGAGAGAGAACATGGAGCAAGATAGTTGCGCATGAAACAATATTTCAGGTTTAAATGATGGAAATAATGCTAAGTAATGAGAGGCAGTTAAGAATCTCTCAATCAGCTTAACAGATGGGGGTAACAGAGCTCTACCTAGGGGCAGTAAAGAATCCCTAGATAATTGGCAAGCACAGGTGAATCGGGGTAAATATGAGCCCGGGGGAATTCACATTCATAACCAATTCATTCAGAGGAAAACATAAAGAAACAACAGAAATTGAGCATAGAGTGTACTTAAACAAATTCTAAGCTATTCTTTCTTTCTGCTATCTAGATAGTGGTAAACAATAAATAGAGGTAAGATGCACTTATTGCTTCAGACTGCAGCACAAGAATTCCATCTTCATATCTCCAAAAACATTCATTTACAACAGACAGTTTGCTCTCCAAGCTTTCAGCAATCTTTGATTATAGAAAAACCCAGGTATACAAGGCGAGTCTCTAGTGAAAATTCTCAATTTTCCAACCCTTGTAACAATGTAGAGGGCGGTATATATAGGGAAAAACTCTCTACAACTGCCTTTATTACAACTTGACCTAAACAGGTCTGAAAGAAAGATGATTACTTAACCTAATCCTATCCAGAAATAAATGCAAAAAAATCTCGGGCTGCGCTCAGGGCTGCCTTATCAAAACTGAGTAAATGATGTAGTCCTTGGCGGCTTGGTGCAGTGTTTTCTGCAATAAATGTGTATGGGTTTCTGCTTCTTTGCTTTCGGTCTGCATTTAAAGCTTTAACTGTGATTTGAGGGCAAGGATGGGTTTACGCCTCTTGATTTGACTTTCTGGGGGGCTCATCAATGTTCAGGTGCTTCGAGCCCCTAAAAAATCTTTACTGATACTCTTTGGATCTTCTTCTTCCTATGATACTCTTTGACAATAAATTGGGCAGCTGTTTTCCTTTGCTGTGGGTCTAATCACAAATTAATGGCCGTTGTTCGGCCTCTGCTTCCTCTAGAACTATCTTCTGCTCCTTTCTGAGTGCTTCGCGAAGAAAAATGGTTCATTCGGCGCCTTTTGGCCTTGCTGAGGGCTGCCTGATGAAAATATTCCCTAAAGATTCCCCATTTCGGCCTAAAAAATCCAGGCGCAAATCGCTCATCAAAAACTGCCTCAGAAACTGATTCTGGGGCTCCCAAGTGCGATTTTTGCTCCTTCGCGCCAAAAAAGTGATGATGACGTCAGCATGACGTCAGCGGATGGGACTTCGTACGACGGGTGACGTCAACGTGATGACGTGGCAGGATGACATCAGCATGATGATGTCATCATGTATGGGCAGTGACGTGGCAGGGACACGGTGGCAGGGTGACTCGGCGGTATGGTGGCAGGAGGCCACGCAGGCGGATGACGTGTCGCGATGACTGGGCAAGGGGGGTGACGCAGGCGGGTGACGTCACAAGGGAAATGGCGGTAAGCGGTTTTGGGCGCACCGCCTTAGCGCCTGGGTGGTTTTGGAGGGAGGGGCTCCACCACGCCCGAGAGCTTGATGCGTGGCGGGAGTACGGCGGTAATACCGCCCATCTCCTGGATGCTAAGCTTCGGGCGGTTCGGGGATGGGAGGGCCTGTCAGCCGTAGATCTGCAGGGCGGACGATCCAACGGCTGGCGGCGATGGTGAGTCGGCGGGGGTATACGGGCAGGGAATATCCAAGGAATATTCCGATTTTAATATTTGCGCGCGGGGGTTTAGACTTAGGGAAAGGGGTTTTATGGGTTTAAAATGAGCATGGTTAATGTATTTACAGTTGGGGTTTAGGGATAAGGGGTAAAACATGGTTTTTTGCGCATGGGTTTGACAATTTATGCCCGAAACTTAGGATAAGGGGGCAAAAGGTGGGTTTTTGAGGGTTTTAGGGCTAGGGAAGAGGCTGTTAGCATGACCAGGTGTCATCTAACTCTTGTTATGACTCGGATGGGCTAAAAACAGCCCCAGGTGGACCATTTTTTCCCGGACTTATAAAAAATATGGCTATATTGCCAGGGAGGGGATATTTACATAGGGGAGTTTTATATACATTCTTTTAGTAGGGGAAAGGGGAAGACTGATAGGGAGTTATTTAGTAGAATTAGTGGTTAATATGGTGATGATAAATAGGCGCTAAGGTCAGGGACCTTAGGCTAATTTTGGGGAAAAGAATTTGAAAAGAAATGAAATCCTTGAGTGAAGCAGATCTTCACCAAGGCAATCTGATGCGGAGGATGATGGAACTAAGAGGAATCAAGCAGATCTTAACCTCTTTGGGGAAATTAGTAAGTGACTTAGGGAATTAGAAGAAGGGGGAGTTAGTGATGTCCACCTTTGAGCTCCTTTGAATGAAAACTACCTACACTATGATCCGGAAAAATATACACTTAGTAACACAAAATTGATCATAAGTCATCTTTCTGCAACCTCTCAGCTACCTACCCAGCCTACTCACCTAACATTTTTTCTTCTTTTTTTTTGGTTTGGGTGCACTTAGACTTGTAGACCCAGATTTACAATTTTTCTTTTTAATGTTTCCTATCTAGCTCTACACTTATTTCTGCCAGGGCCCAGATTAAACAGTTGGGTCCCTTTGATTCTCTACCTATCTACAAATCTGCCAAGATTAAACTATTTGGTCAGATGCATTCTCTATATTCTAAAACAGGAAATTGAAACCTAGGGAGACCAAGATTAGACTGTTTGGACCTCCCTTAAATGAAAGCTCTTCAAAACTAGAACAACTCATCAAAATTGGAATCAGCAGTGGCATTTGGACTAGCACACTTCATGGCTTTCTTCTTTGGTATCTTCTGGAAATATGGAACACTGCAGCTTGCAAAGTATGACATATTTGGCATGTAAAAATGTCAATCATGAAAGATGAAACCCTGTTGCAACAGGAGGCTAACACAACCTACAATAAATCTATTGTAATTTACTCTTCGTTCTCACACAATTTCCTTTCTCATTCTCACTCAAAATCATTATATACATCCAAAATACAATTCCCTCATATAAACCGAAGTTGCCTTCTAGGGAAAAAAACCATAAATTAACATAACTTCTACCATTAGGTCATCCACCTAATGAATGACCCAGATTGACTACAAAATCCCCCCTCGCATCCCCCGCGTGGAGGGTTGTATAATATTCTTAGGGTATACAGCCGATTGAAGCAAAACCTATGAATTGGGAAGATAATTAGGCTCCACACCCAACACATTTCCCAAGTAATGAATTTGAGACTAAAAGAAACTGCACTTGTTGAGCTTGGCAAACAATTGTTGCTCTTTCAACAATCTCAATACCTCTTCTAGGTTCTCTACATTCTCTTCCTCATTCTTATAATATATCAATATATCATCAATAAACACTATCACAAACTTGTCCATATAAAGATGCAACACACTATTCATTAAGCACATGAAAGTGGCTGGATCATTAGTAAGACCAATCGAAACCATCACAAACTCATAATGTCCATACTTTGTATGGAATGTAGTCTTGTAAATGTATTCTTCTTTGATGCACACCCGATGATATTCTGATCTTAGATAAATCTTTGAAAATATTTCTACTCCCTTCAACTGATCAAATAAGTCATCAATCTATGACAAAGGATACCTATTCTTGATAGTTACCTTGTTCAAATTTCTCTATTCAATGCACAACCTAAGAGTACCATCCTTCTTCTTTACAAACAACACTGGCGTAGTCCAAGGCGATACATTTAGCCTTATGTATCCCTTATCAAGCATTTATTTAAGCTACAACTTCAATTCCACCAACTTCATAGTACTCATCATATACGATGCCTCATATGTTGGTGTTTCTCCCAGCATTAAATCAATAGAAACGTCCACCTCTCTATGAGGAGGAAACTCTGGAATCTCTGTAGGAAACACATGTTGAAACTTTTGCAAAATAGAATACCTCTTCAGAACTTCATCATCCTCAACATCCTTCCCTTGTCATTAGAAATATGAACTGGAAACAATAAACATCCATTTCGGTAACCGTGCTTTGTCTGCAAAGTTGTAACCATTCTCATTGATGTATGCTTTTTCTTTCCCTACAAAATTCTCCTTTCTCCATCATCATCCAAGCATTCAATATCCTTTTCATATTAGTCTACCTTGGTCCTTTCAGTAAACAACGAATCCATAGCCAAAAGAATATTATAGGAACCCAAAGGAAGAACATTTAGATGTGTTAATGTAGGCATACCATTTAGCTCAAATGCACAAGATATTACCCAAGGATGAACTCTTCTCTTGGTACTTATAGCCAACTGCACCAACCAAGATTCTGCATGCACCTATTTATTCAAGAAACACGTATCCACTAGGTCAGGATTGATATAACGATAGTTAGATCCAAGATCAATCAAAATGGAAACAAATTGACCATAAATCTTACCTTCCATCTCGATAATTGATGTCTGATTATTATCTACTACTGCGTAAATATGAGGAATACTTTTCCCAACATCTCCAGTTGTTTGTTCCTCGCGAGGAATGTAAATATGAGGCCTTCTTCCTGTATGTGATGGAAAATATCTCCTGTGATGCTCTCCACCACAAATCAAACACTGCAAAGGTTTCCTACCGCCACCCTTATTATGCTCCTCAGGTTGAGACCCATGTCCTTTGTCAACTGCATTGAACATAAGATAATGTGCTACATTATCCTTGTCACTTGCATCCTAAGGTCTTCTTTACTTCTTAGCCACTTTCCTTTATCCTTCTCATTACCTTTCCAATCCTGCTTAGGCTCAGACTTGCATTGAGACTACTCATAACAACGCTTCAACTTCCCAATGACCAAGGCTCATCATACTCAATTCAATATTTTAATGCTAAAGGAAATGCATTGATGAACCTTTGGACCTATTTATGAGTCCCATCAATAGATACATTTTGAATATTAATATGCCATCCTCTAGGCTTAAAAATATCCTTCTCTTGCACTAATTCACATTTTTCATTATATTGTGCTTAGTAAGAGGATTAAAAGGGGTTTTTCATAGTATGTAGCCCAATGTGGTTTAATTGTAGGAAAATGAAGCATTTTTAGGCTATTAATTAGTAGGGCCTTAATGGAGACAACTAGGAGAAAATCTAGGGGTTTTTTCCACCTCCTTAACTCCCTAAAATCGACTTGGGATCACCATATCTTCTCTCACCATTTTGAGTTCATTGGAAGCTGAGTGACTCCTAGTCCAAGTGAATATCAAGGAGGACAAGACCCACCAATTTTCGAGATCAAGGAGGGAACCATTCCTATTTTTAAGGGAGTTGCTTCAGCTGCCCTTTTGTATAAATAAACTAGAGGAAGAGCTCATTAGGATTCAAATTATTTTTTCAGCTAGGTGTAGCTATTGAGCTCCAAGCATTGAGATTATTATTTTCAACTTTTATGTGATGTATTAGACCTTCACTTTTTGATAATGAGAACTTGGATTTTAAAATGCATCTGAGTTAGTTTCAGAAGGATGAGACCCTTAGGTTTGGGTCCAACCTGTTCTTGTACTTACATTTCTTCTTGATTCCAAACAGTTAATAGTTTCTTGCATTTCAGTAGAAGTTCACTTATAAAATACTATGGTTGCAGCCTCTACATCATCTCTTTTGTGGGAGAATGAGCGGAAGGATTCACAACCACAACCCAAAAATATTATGTTTATGATTTATTCGAATTAGATTAGTGTTAGTTTTCTTGTTCTACATTTACTTTATGTATTTTAGAAGTTAGTTTTGTGATTAGATCAGTGGTTTTCACAAATTAGATGTCATTTAAATTCAACTCATCTTTTCCATCATAATTTATTTCATTTTTTAAATGATAAATGTATGCATGCATGTGATTGATTGCATGGTTGATTGATATGCAAGGAAGGGAAACTTCACCATTTCCATCTTGAGCTCTTTCACCTTCTCCTTCTACCTCCAAGCTCTATCCCAAAAACTCTATTTTATAAGTTCTTCTGTCTAGGTCACCGAGAGAACTCATCCTAGTGCAAGATAGGCCTCCGATAGGTCTTGAGCTTGGATATGGGTTCAAATAAACTTCCTTTCATTTTTTTCAACTACTATTCACTTCTCCATACCCTCAAGCCAACATTTTCAACTTCAAAAACCACTTAGATGCCCTCCTATAGAAATCAACTATAACAAACCTGTAGTAGCCTTTTTATTCATCAGTTTCGACCCACAATGCAACTTTGACTTAGCATAAATGCATAATGATCCCTAACTTTGATAATATGATCGGGAAAAGCTCTTAGGCCACTCCAAACCTTCCTTGTCTTCACTACAAAAACAAAGTAGAGTTAGTTTCTTTATCATGCAAGTAGGTTATTGATTTATGAGCAAGTATGAACTAGGTAGATGGTACCTATGATTATGATTGGTAATTTGATGAATTATGCAAGATAGATTAGTTTATTTTATGCAAGTAGATGAGGTAATTTGACGAATTCTACAAGATAACATAACTTCATTTTTGTAAGTAGGTTATCCTTTATCTTTTCATGAATTGAGTAGTTAGGTTTTTACAAGTTGAGTCAATGGCATTTATATTTTCACACTTAGAAGCAATTTCCAATTTGTCCCTTTATCAAGATTTCATTCTAATTTAATAGAAGGAAGGTTCTTTCAGAACTTTTTGATCTAATGTCATAAAATAGGGTGGCATCAGTGGAATCCTATATGTTGTGCATATAGCACTATCACCTCAAAGTTTGTATCAACCACAGGTTGATAATTTGGGTTGAGGAGCCCTTGGGAGTTGCAACATTCTTGGTGCAATACCAGGGCTCACCTCGTTTGTCTTATCATCCTTTAGATAAGGAACCTACCTCAACAACTCTAGAAACTTAGTTGTGTACTCTTCATATATCATAGAATCGATCTTCAACTCTTATAATTCCTTGGCCTTTCCATCTTAATATTTCCCAGACAAGTACATCTTCCTTAAGAGTCTTTTAAACTCATGCCAACTAAGCTCCTCTACCATGATGCCTCTGACATGCTTCACATCTTCCCACCAGATATCTTCTTTTCCCTTAAGACTAAAGATCACTAGCTTAGCTTTCATATTATCCGAATAATCATGCATTTCGAATAAATTCTTCATCCCAAGTAGCCATGCTTCAACATCTTCTGGTTTCTTCACATCCCCATCAAAAGTGGGAGGCTTTGATTTCTTTAACTCTTCTGGAAAATACTGCTTCTCACTCCTCCTATAAGGATGTTGGCAGTCATGCCGGTGG
The DNA here is from genome assembly GCA_031772625.1 of Pinus tabuliformis. NCBI lineage: Eukaryota > Viridiplantae > Streptophyta > Pinopsida > Pinales > Pinaceae > Pinus > Pinus tabuliformis. Next base: position 851,332,864 of record CM062808.1, on the reverse strand, counting down.
TTTCTCTTAAAACTGTAACTAGAATAAAGTCCATGAGCACGAGTCCTCCTATTAGGTGTATCCAAAGATCTGACACCTCTAACTGTATCATCTTCAACCAACCTGTATCTTGATTGAGACCTGCCACCATATGCCCCATTTGTGTTTTCCTCCTATGCATGGCTAATCCTCAACTGTCGCTGCTTTTGCAAATATGTAAGGCTTTAAAGGATGACTGCATTAACCTTTGCTTGCTTTTCCTGAGCTCTGCCAAGCCTTTCCTATGTCTCAATCAACCTGCTATTATATGCCTTACAACTTATGATTTTTGCCTTCAAACTTCAAAGTGTATTCACTATATCAAGAGAGTACTCTTCTTATTACTGCTAAATTGATCTATCCCATTCCATTGAATTCATATCAGGCCTATAAGGGGAATCATGTGAACTGTATTCCACTATTTTTCTCTTTTTCTCTAATCTTTTATCTCCTCCAAACATTTCATGTTAGATAAACCAAATATAGGCATAATCAAAATCATACCTTAATGAAGTGCAGGGGAGGCTATCACTCCCACACAAATTAGTCTAGATTAGTACGATACATATACATATATACATAATGACATCAACATATCAATCATCATACATACATGTCATGATTGTAACAAGAAGTAACCTACATGCGTGCATGATGAACACATGAACAACTAAAATGCATACATAACCATATGCATTTAGCCCATCTAGTCCAAGTGTTTGAACCTGGAAGCTCTGATACCACCCTATAATGCCTCCTCCCACATTTACCCAATTTTACAAGCTCAACAGGGTAAACATGAGATGAGTGTTACAATGACATGACCCAACCTCCAAGCTCCAGTTATGGAAGTGGGGCCAACAAACCGATAACAAACTGACAAATCATAGGGATTATATACCACTCAAAAGCTTGCAAGCCACTCTGGGTGATAAATGCCTGAGCTAGTACTCTTTTTCAAAGAGTTTTCCTCCCAACCGCACCCTTGAAACTCTGTGCATGTGGTTGGAAGGCTATAACAACATGAACAATCCTGGCTACCAGCAATTATGACCCAAAATCCCCAATTCATAGCATGTGGTCGCGAAATCTATGCCACTTTTTAGGCAAGCCTCCATACCACTACTCATAACTGTCTATAACTTTCTAGAATTATGATTAAGATGAAAACAATGCCAAACATTCAAACTTGAATAAGACCTTAACCATAACTTGCCTAGTACACACAAAACATTTTGTCAAACATATGGTAACCATGAAAGCTACAGCTAATGAATGCATATCTGATCATAAACTTCTAAATTTCATCTAAAAATCACGAAGAAAGCTCCAAGCCCTTTGTAACTAGCTGCAACAACACTTGTTAGTCCATGCATTCATCAACCATCCAGTGACTTAACAAGTCATGAACAAAATCCATAGCTAGAGTATATCATGTAACTAACATATAACCATAATAGAGACCATAACAAATCAGCCATAATGTCAACATGATAACCTGTACAAGTGCTCATATATCACAATAGGAAAATAACTCATATTAACATATGAAAATTCCAACCAAGCCAAAGACTTCCATGTACCACCCAACCATAGATTAGGATGAACAAAATCTCTCTTTCATCCAATCACCCCTGCGCCATATTCCAAGCATGAATGTAGGATCATATGGGTTAAACTAAAAAAAAAACCAACTAAGTCTTCCAAAGGTCAAACCACCTCAAACATCAAGCATAGTTATCTCAAATATGTGGTCCATAAATCACTAACATCAACCAGATCAGCCTCTACCCAAGTTATCCATGAAGCCATGAACTAGTAACTCAACCCACAACCTCCAGGGAACCTGGTTGTTCCAGGGCTCTAAAGAATTTGTCCCAACTCCAAGACTCGAGGGACAAGTAACTCAATCCACAAAGAATTTGTTCAAACCCACATCCAAGTGAATGCTAATGTGCTCCAAGGATGATCAAAAAATTCTCTAAGTGTGCAAGAGTGTATGAGAGAGAGATAATGAAAGGAGAGCTCAACTCAAAACTTTCAAAAGGATAGCAAATGATTCTCTGATGTCTTTTTATTATTGAAGTCTCATTTTTCTTCATTTTCCATCATTTTTCCTCTAATTTCCCTTGCATGCAAATTTGTGTCTCTTCACTTTCCTTTTCTCCTATTTTCCTTTATTTCTCACAATTAAATGTCATTTATTGCCTCTTTTCCTTTACCAATGCCTTTGTTTATTTTCATAGTCATTAATTAACCATAAGTTGTACCCACTAAAGTGTTTTACCCACCATTTAGCTTGGAATGCGTGTCCCATGAACTTGGTTTTATTTTATTTACATGGAAAATCAACAAGGGGCTGTTACACTCTTTGACTCTACAACTCTCTCTCTTCTTCCCTCTCCCTCTCTTTATATCTCCCCTCCAACTCTCTCTCCCTCTCTCCATTATTTTCTCTATCTCTCCCTCTCTCCATTATTTTCTCTATCTCTCCCTCTCTCACCCCTCTAACCCCATCTCTATCTTTAGGGGTTAAGGCACGAGGTTCCTCCCCCATTCACTGACAAGGATACCTTGGATGCTTCAAAGGTTATTTTAGTACCTAAGGCATTGACTTATTCACTAAATCATTTCTAGGGTCCTAGCATACACGGTACTAGTGAAAACCACTTAGTGGCATGGGGTATGTAATCATAGGTGAAAGGCATCCCTAGGAGTCCACGTTTGGTTGTTCAAGGCATTCTTCTTGGTCTAGATGGATAGAAGTTTTTTTGTGGTTGGAGATTCATGTTTCCTACTTAGCCACGTCCGAGGCCCCAAAACCCATGTTTGAGCTGGCATTATTTTCCTTAGGTGTGCAAAGGCTTTCTTTAGGGCCTAAGGCTAGGTTCCACCATTCCCTTCCCAATCCCCCACCCCCAAAACAATTTTAATGGCACGATGACCCAAATGTATTGCTAAAATCCTTCTAGTGGAGTCCATACTCTCTCTTAAAGGAAAAGCATCCCATAGAAAGGTCCAATTGGTGGTTCAAATCCCCATTTCTCTCCCTTTATCTTTAGAAGCTATCTTTAGGGGTTGGTGGTTGAGTTTCCTCCCCTAACCATGGCCAAGGCTACTTTGGAAGACTCAGAACTTTCATCATATCTTGTGCATGACCTTCCTCCCTATATTGTTTCTAGGGTCATGGGACAAAGAGTTACTATTGCTCAATACCACCTTGCATTGAACATTACATTGTCCCTTAAATAATTAATAATGGATGATTAAACATACTAACAATAAATACACATAAATCAATAAATAAGATTTTAATGCGATTTAATAATTTTTTATTGATTTTTAAATTTAGTAATTTTAAAAATATGAAACTAGCATATTTTTAAATAATTTTTTACTAAAATGGTTGGGTTTGATTTTATTCAAACTCATTGTTGAAAATAAATAAAGTACAAAATATAATAATGCATATAGTTAATAGATGAATGATTTAGTGAGTAAATTATAGTAAATATAAAATTATAATAATATAAATACACTTAATAAATAATTAAGTAAAAAATTAATAATTAATAAATAAAATATATTTTATTGCAAAATTAAGAAATGCTTCCGAGAATATTGTTGGATTTGATTTTATTCAAACTAATTGTTGAAAGTAAATAAAATACAAAATAGAATAATGCATATAGTTAATAAATCAATGATCTAGTGAGTAGATTATAGTAAATATAAAATTATAATAATATATCAAAAAGATTTAGAACAGTCGGTGAAGGAGTGTGCTGTTAAGGCGCTCCGTAAGCAAAGGTCACAGGTTCGCTGATACCAAAAATCCAACATGGTTTCCACTAGTGTGGCTCAGGCCGGGTGCGATCCCGGTCATTTTAACAGCTTAGATGCCCCATCGGCCTCTCAGGGAGAGAATAAGTCTGATTTTCAAGATTCACCCACTTATCAACCAAAAAAATTATAATAATATGGATAACCTTAATAAATAATTAAGTAAAAAATTATTAATTAATAAATAAAATATATTTTATTGCAAAATTAAGAAATGTTTCTGGAGAATATTGTTACAAAAATGTATGTTAAATTTAAAGAAAATGTCATAAAGAAATCAACATTTATTGTTGATAATTAAATTAATTTATAATAAAAATTGGATTTATGAAATTTGTTGTCAACGATATGATGGGATGGGCCAATTTGAAGCACCAAAGGGCGCGTATAAATAGATTGAAGTTTCGCGGATATATGTGAGATCGTATCGTTTCAACTGTCTGTGCAACACACCAACCTGGTAGGGAGTTTTATTAATACAATATCTGAAATTGTTTAAAGCACCCCAAACTAAGTACTGTGTGTGCGATCGATCTCTCTCGTAGGGCCTACTCTTCATCGTTCGTCGTTTCAACATAAAACTCAACTCTGCAATCTCAATCTCAATCTCGTAGGGCCTACTTTCTCTTCATCCTTCGTTTCAACATAAAACTCTGCAATAATCTCTCTCGCAGGGCGTGATGGCATCAAAAGACGCAGAGACGAGGATGCAAGAGTCTACAGGAGAGGGCTCCACCAACAATAAGAGATGCGAAATCAAGAAATGGAATGCTGCTGCACCCTGGGCATGGGGTAACCTTACTTGTTGCATTTATTTATTTAAAACAGAGTCGTTTTACAACAGTCTTCAAACTGTCTCTCAAACAACAACCCTTCAAACTAAAAATTTCCAGTTTAACTTGAATGATTTACTATTTGGTTCTAACATAATTTTAATCCTAATCATTTCTGCATGCAGACATCCAGGTCGATAATTGTGCAATCTGCAGAAACCACATTATGGAGCAATGTAAGTGCTATTTATTTATATAATCTAATGGTAGAAAATTGAGAAGATGGATTGTTTTTGGGAGATTTTTGAATCAGTTTGACTTTTTTAAAAGTAAATTATATGAAATTTGAAAATAATATTTTTGTTTTTGTTTTCTTACATATAGGTATAGAGTGTGAGGCAAATCCAAGAACTATTGAAGAATGCATAGTTGCATGGGGTAGGTTAAAAATATGTGTTGTTGCGGCTTAAGTTCTAGGTTATCAAGATTTTATATTTTTTTTGACATTTGAAACAGGAGTCTGCAATCATGTTTTTCATTTTCACTGCATAAGTCGATGGCTTATGACAAGACAAGACTGCCCATTAGGTATGTATTCTAAACTTCTTTCTTTTTTGTGGAATCAATCTTTAGGGCTGCATTTTAGTAGAGTGACATAATTTTGAATTGGCAACATGAATCTTTTTAAAGAAATGGTTAGTTGTTTTTTCTGTTCACTCTATCTTTGGTTGGAAAATGAGAGAGGAAATCTACTTTGGAGATTGATTTGAACTTTTATTTCACACCTTACTATGTATATACTCTTGTAGATAATAGCGAGTGGGGGTTCCTGAAGTTTGGATATGGACATTAGAGCTGTGATGGAGTTCCAGAAGATGAAATTGATTATTTAACTTAAATTTATGTTATTGATAATTTATTTTCCATTCTGAAAAGGAAAATAATTTAAGAATTGATAGCAAAAGTTTATGAATCACTATGGACATTAGAGCTCTCATTACTAACAGAAGATGAAATTGGTTATTTAATTTAAAATTTTATTATGGATAATATATTTTGGAAGATGAAATTGGTTATTTAATTTAAAAATTTGTTATTAATTATGTATTTTTGGTTCGGCATTATTTAAATATTTTGTATAGTTATTTTTTATTTTATTTTTATCGAGCATTGGAGAAACCCCGAATATTTCAATTGGATCAAAAATAGAATATTTCTATGGGAGAACGTCATCTTTATGTTTATTTTGAAATGATTTAAATTGATTGCATTTTTAGTAATTAGATAAAATTTCATTTCAAGTTCTTCAAACAGAGAACGTGATCTTTATGTTTATTTTGAAATGATTTAGATTGATTGTAAATTTAGTAATAAGATAAAATTTTAAAATATATTTGAAAATAAAATAATTATAATTTTTTATGAAATTTTATAAATCTTAAAAAGCTAAAAATTATTATTTATATACTTTTTAATATCTAAAATAAGTAATTTATTTATTATAAATAAAATTGTGATTTTTTTTTGCTAAATATATATACATGTTTTAAATAAAAGTGGATTTATATATATATATATGTTTTAAATAAAAGTGGATTTTTATTTAATGCATATTTTTGTTGTATTTTCCTTATATAATTTTAAAAGGTTTGAATAGAAATGAGGTGAACTCATTCCTGATGGATTTGATTTAAAAAATTTCCAAAATCAAAATTTAATTAAAAATGATTATTTAAAAATTACGTGGAAAAATATAATTCATAGAAAAAATCATCTTATAATTGAATTTCGTCCACATTAATTTTTAAATTTCAATCATAGATTTTATTGCATTGACAAAAAACAATCCAGCAGAGTCCCATTCTCCCAGTTCCCAGAGTCCCATCCTCCTAGTTCCCACTCCTTCAGAAAAATGTCGCAATTGTTATACCATGTGCAATTGCTATACCATGTGCAGTTGATTCCAGAAATTGAAAATAAAAATGCTTCAAAATGTGTCACCCAAAAACTCATGCCTATGAATTTTAATAGGAATGAAATTGAAAATTCAAAGGCAAAACCATTAAAACAAGAAAACCCTCGTGGTCAAAATCATTACTAACAAGAAAAAGCGCATTTAGAGTGAAATTTATTGATGATAACATAACTGCAATTCATGGGTTTAATTCCATGAATTTAAGTGGATACACGGTGATTTAAGTAATTTAAGTAGAAAGCCTCCCCATGCCCCTTTAATCGATGTATGATAGCTAAATTCTATTTTCTTTCCATCTTTTACTCTGTAAGAGATTTAGGACAGTATATTTGGAGTATGAGAAAGGGTTATATAAATAAAGATGTTAAAATCTGGTTTATTTTAAAAATAATATATAATTATTTTTAAGGCTATATTACTTTTTAATAAAAATAATTTTATAAAATAATTTTAATATTTAATAGGAAATTTCAAAGAAGATTAAATTATCAAATTTAAATTAAGATTAAATTGTAAAGACTTTTGATGTTACTCATTAACAATTTGAATTTGAGCGGTGTCAGTGGTAGTGGTAACAACAACAATGATGAATTATGATGATAATGAAGAAAATGATGATTATTGTGATGATGATGACAACAACGTTGAAGATGATAACAATGATGATGATGATAGTAATGATGGGGACGATGAGGACAATGTTGATGATGATGAGGATGATCATGAGGGTGATGGTAATGATGATGACTATAATGGCAATGAGGATGACAATGACAATAATGATGGCAATGATGATTACTACAATGGTGATGATGATGACAATGATGATGATGATGATGATGACGATGATAATCATCATCACGAGGATGATGACAAAAATAACCTAGGCCTGGACTTCTGCTTGTCTTTGCTATCAACGTGGCAATAAATTGACAAGTAAGACATTTCAGGGAAGGCGATGACAAAAACATTGAAGGGATACTGAATGGGAGTGGGTCGAATGATAGGGGGAGAAATGTAATACCACGAAACTTTTACTTTTAAAATTATTTTGAACTATTATTTTAAATTAAGGCACCTGAATAGGTGAAACACATTTTGATAACTATTACAAAAATTTGATTTCAATAATAATAAATAAGTAGATACATGTTGATGAGTGGCATTAGTGGGTATGTATTATGATTTTATGGAAGAGATTTTTCTTGACCGATCACAAGTTATGAAAGAGAAATGACAAGTCGAAGAACTCTGATTTCTTGAATATGAGGGTTTTCATCAAGGCAAGCTACCTCATCAAGTATGTTGTATCAAACACTAAGGAACAAGATGGGGAGTATAATTCATCTAGGCCATTGTCCACTCAAGGCATGTGCTCTACACGCCACAAAACGTAGCAATGATGAAAGAGGAAACAATTAAAAATAAGAGTAGGAAATAATTTGATTATTGATAGCATTGACCTTAGGAGGTTCGAAACGACAAATAAGTGTTTAACAATCAAAGATGCAGTGATTATATACCTCACACCAATCTTCTTTCCTGGCGGACTGATAGGTCCAATGCAGTCAATAGCCCATTTGTCAAAGGCCTGCAAGGTTACAGTGGTAACAGTGGCATCTCGTCTCTTCTAGATGGCTTCCCTGTTCTTCAACATACTTCACATGCTTGACAGAATTATTTTGAATCCTTATGTATTGTGGGCCACCATAACCCGACTCACAAGATTTTCTGCAAAATTCCCACCTGCAACTCCTCAATGAGCTTCTGTCAGAATACTCTGTCTTTCATGTTCAAGGATGTATCTGCTCAGTATTGCATCCGTCGCCATTTTGTACAAATGTGCAACAATCAACAAGAAATCAGATGCTTGAACTACAAACTCCTTCTTTTTCTTCATAGTGTACTTTGCGGGCACCATTCATATGGCCAAAAACTGAATAATGTGTGCAAAGTGATCATCTGTGACCCTGATTGTGAATAGTTGTGCATCAAGCAAGTTATCTTCGATATTTTTGGGTTCTTCTCCTGTTCGTATACTTGATAGATGATCAGGCCCGACATTCAATTTCCCTGGCTTCACTATAACCTACAAGTCATACTCCTGGAATAATAACAACCATCAACAAATCTTTCCTCCTAAAATAGGCTCCAAACAGGTAATGCATGAACTTCTGTAATGCATATACAATAGCTAATCCCTCTATTTCTGTCGTGCTATAGTTATTTTTCGCCTTGGATAGTTTTCTGCTTGCAAATGCTATGGGATGGTTAATTTCTCCTGCTCCTAGTTGCGCTAACACTACACCCAATTCTATGCAAGATGCATCTACATGTACATGGAATTCCTTCTTCTAGTCCAAGAAAACTAGAATAGGCACACTTACCATTTTCTCCTTTAGTACATCCAATCTCTTCTGACACTCTTTGCTCCATTAAAAAGTCACATATGTCTTCAGAAATTTCTCCATTGGTGTAGTTATCTACGCATACCCCTTTATAAACTTTCTGTAGTAGCCTATGTGTCCTAGTGTCATGCACAGTTGTCTCACTATTCTTTTTGTTGGCAAGTTCATAATAATTGCAATCTTCGTGAGATCCACCATTAACCCTTGTTTACATACTACATGTCTCAACTGTATACCAAATGGTGCAAAAAAGATACAATTCTTCAAGTTCAATGAGATCTTGTACTGCCTACATGTATCCAACATCAACCTTAAGCTTGCCACATGCTTCTTTAATAGCCCAAGGATTGTCCAATCGTTAAAGTAAACTTCCAAAAAGTTGTGTATATATTCTTTAAAGGCCACAATTACAACTTTGGAAAAGATAGCAGGTGAATTCTTCAATCCAAAAAGCATCACTGGGTATTGGTAAGAGCCCCACTGTGATGCAAAAGTCATCTTATGTTTATCTTCTCGTGCAATTTTGATCTGATGGTATCTTGAAAAGCCAACTGTGAAAGAATATGCCTCTTTTCCTCCTACATTGTCTAATACTTCATCTGTAAATGGTGTAGAGAAGGGGCCGTGCAGGCATGTATCACTCAATTTCCTTAAGTCAACACAAGTTCTGATTTCCCCTTTTGCCTTCTTTTCTTGAACCACCATAGAACTTACCCATTCAGACTCTTCGAAAGGTTCGATTATGTCTAATTCTTCTTTCACCTTCTCCTTGTATTTTGGATTCATTCTATAAGGTCTTTTCTTGATAGGCTTCGTACCAAGCTTCAAAGGAATCCTCATCACTCCCAAATCCCCTACTATGCCCTTCATATCTAAAAACTTAGTGGGGAACAACTCTTGATATTCATGCAAGAGATATGTTATCTTGTTGACTGTGTCTTCATCCCAGTAATCTCCTATTGTTGCATACTTCAGTTCAGCCTCTGCCCTATATTCACCTTCTTTTTCTTCAATGGCTTCATTATATCAGGCATCTCTATCTTAGGTTCATTTACTTTGCGATAAACTTATGATTCTTTAATGTCAATATTGTGAGGATCTGCATCCTCTTTCGCAATGAGATTATAACATTCCATTATATTATGTATCTACGCATCCCAATCAAGTTGCCAGATAATTGGAACTTCCTTCTCAAAAATATTCGTCTTAACCATATTCAAAGCTGCATCTATATGTGGACAATCATCTTCAAATCTGAATGTCATTATAAACCGATCAACGATTTCTACCCAACTAACAGTACCACCTATAATATTTGTTTCCAAATACCAATTTTGAGGAATTGTTTCCAGGGTATGGATGAAGCCATGCACCCATTCTTCTCGCATAATCTATCCCCAAGCTGCCATATAGAGTTGTATGTGGTCTCTAGGATCAGTCTAGCCATCATACTTGTCTACGAGCTCTGTTTCTACTTGACCAAATCTTACCCACATCAACCTTATACACTTTTTTCAATCTCCTATATTATTCTTATGAGTACCCCACCATTTAGCAGCAATAGCCATTAGTGCTTGATCCAAAGATAACAATATTTGACATTTGGGTACCTGTCTTTCATAATTTCTAAAGAAAGCATTTATATTACCCAAACCATCATATAAAGGTAAATCACATATCTCGATTGTCATACAATGCACTTATTTAGTGATCCTTTCACATCACCTTGTAGAAACTTCATGCAACCTGTTCTGCTAGCTTTCCAGTTCCTCTTTTGAATCTGAAGTGCAGGAACTATCTTGCTGAACCAGCTAATCCTACTTCTGCAGAAACCACTATGAAAATTATGAAAGGAATGCCATTTCCTACTCAAGGAAGTAAACAACATTTAACTAAGCTATTTCTGGAAGTAAATGAGCGAAAAGCATCTTTTTGGATTTTTATGTGAATTTGTCATGCATATAATTTATTTGTTTGTGAATGTGGCAGAAAATAGGTGGCAATGTAGGGTGGTTTTGGTACTTGAGAGGATGTAGGATGGTGTGGATGGGTCCTAGGAGGTCTCAGGTGGCCTTCTGGAGGCTTTTCCCAAACTCGGCCTTCAAAAGAAAGCCTACAGGAAAATCTACAGGAGGACATAGGAAATCTACAGGAGGAAAAACAACATTCTACAAGAGGCCTACAGGAGGAGGCCGAGAGCAGTTTTCACTGTTTTGAAGGCGTGAGAGTGGGTGAAAAAGGTGGATGAATGTTGGGATGAAGTGTTAGGGAACCTATGGTCTACCAAGAATCATTAGGAGAGAGAAATATGATTGGATTTGTTCAAGGAGAGAGGAAGAAGTTCTATGGAAATGCAAGAAACTAAGGAAGAATTGAGGGGAGACTTGGGCGACCTGTAGGGAATGGATCAGATGGAGGATGGAATAGCTTATAGGTTGGCCTACTACTAGAATATATCTACTGCATAAACAACTGACAGTCAACCAATGATATTAAGCAAGCAAGGAAATAAGTTCATCTAGAAAAACAAAGTTTTTGCATCAAGTAAACTATGATCTATGAAAGGAAATGCTGATAACTGTTGTAGGGAAATAAAGCATGAAAGAATATTGTTGAAAATAAGGAAATGATCATGATAAAGGAGTTCTGAAGCAAAAGCTAAATTAGACTATGAACCAACTAGAAAGCTGCAAACACTAGAAGTCCTATGAATGAGGAAAATCTGTGTTTTTGGGGAAGCAAGAGGGTCTTTGCCTCAAATAATTGTCCCAAAGGGAGGAAGAGAGGCCAAGGCACTGTTGCTAGCCTTTTGAATCTTTTCTTTATCACTACTTAATCTGCTACAGAAAGCACAAATGGAAGAAAACTACTAAATCATCAAAAGCAACCTATTCTTAACCATAAAAGAAATGCATCTAACAACAACCTAATCTACAAAATGAAATGAAACATACAAATACAAGTAAAGAGGAGCTTGGCTACTTGGATTGGGCCCTAACCCAAGAGCTTCAGCCCTCTGAGGTAACTCAGTGCTAACTCAAAAAGGATTCCATCTTTATTCTCAAAACAATAACAAGATTACATGAACTGTCAAGATAATAAGCTCGAAGTTGAGCAGAGTTTACATAAGCAAAACTGCAGTAAAAATCCAACAAAAATTCGACCCTAGTGAGGCCCTAGGCCTCTCTACTTATACAAATGAAGCTACCAACAGCTTCCTTAAAATCAGGGAGGCTTGGCTCCCAAAACTCGAGATAATCATCAGTCATCCTCCACTTGCTCGACTGCCTGCTAATGCATGACTTGGTTGCTTGTACTTCAAGCTAAATGAAGTGGAATTCGAAGTGGGGAGTAATAAATGAGGGAGATTCCCTCCTATAAGTCTTCTCCATTGCCCACTTCGAGTTATTGCTACCATTTGTCCACTAGATCCTTGACTTTGACCACAAAATTCATCAATAATCTACATTAAACACATATTAGACCACATGGCATCATAACTAACTCAACTCACTCTATAAGCATAAATATAATTAGAAAATCATACAATAAGCTAAGAGAATAGTTTATTTGACTAGGTTAGGAGGTAAAATGAGCCCATATAATTACTCATTTATGAGGCTCATCACAAGGAAAGGAAAAGCCAAGTTGGACGAGCTCTTCTACAAGATCAATGACTATTTTTTGTTGTAACTCACTCCATTTCTATTAATGAAAAGAGTTCTCCACTTGTATTATTTGACTGTGCAGGTTCTAATTATAACGATTCGAGATAGGATTGGATAATTCAAGCCAAGGAAGGAGCGAAGCATACGATAGATTCCAGGTAGGATTCACCTTGTTATCTATTTACTTTAATGAAAACATTGTTCCCTTTGTCTTTTTCTGGTTCTAGGGCAGTCCACTAGGCCTAGAGAAGATACTTTGTCTGCAGTCATAGATTCCGCATACTAAATTGGTGACCATACAGGGGAATAGTGTATTCCCTTGGTCATTTCTTTGTCCATTATGCTTGTCTTACCTCTTCTTCATGCCTTTACTTTCTTATTCAGTCAAGTACAGACCTAGGAAGACCTTTCATTGAGTCTCACTCGCAATCCCCGTGTCAGAACTTTACATCCTTAGACCTTTCATTGGTTTTTTGTATCAAATGTATGTGAGAACCCTGATATCACTTAGTGACATGCAAACAAAACAACCCGTATTTTGTAAAATTACAAAAACAAATTTATCAAATTTTCAAAATAAATCATTTGTTTCATGTTTCCATATTTTTGTTCTTGGTTCTTGATGATGGGTCATGGTTGGTTATAACTCGTTCCGTTTCATTATTTTTAATCATTTGGGCCTTAATATTTTGCCAATTATTTGTACCAAATGGATTAGAACACCATCAATGATTGTTTGTGAGTAAGTATTCCCATTTCTATATAATATTTAATTGGATGAGTTTCTAATTCGTAAATTTCAATCAAACAGAGATTATATTTTCTAATTAAATTTATATATACAAATTAAAACTGACAAGTAGAGGCAATTTCTATAAATTTTGTAGGGAAGGAGCCAAAACATGGCACAAATATGTTACAAACGTAATGAAATCTCCATTCACTCCATCTCTCTCTCTCTCTCTCTCTCTCTCTCTCTCACACACACACACACACACATCCAACTCTCTCCCCATCTCTTTCCACTATTTTCATCTCTCCCTCTCTCACCCCTCCAGATCCATCTATATCTTTAGGTATTAAGGCCCTTAGTTCCTCCCCCAATCATGTTCTAGGACACCTTGGACACTTTGAAGGTTTTTTAAGGACCTAAGGCATTGACTTATTCCCTAAATCATTTCTTAGTTCCAAGGACACATATCTACTAGTGAAAATGACTTAGTGGCATGACATCTATAATTACAGGCAAAAGGCATCTCTAGGAGCCCATTTCTAGTTGTTCAAGGCATTCTTCTCGACCTAGATTAATAGAAGCTTTATTCTTTGTTGAAGGTTCATGTTTTCTACTTGGTGATATCTTGGGCTGAAGCTTTATTCTTTGTTGAAGGTTCATGTTTGCTACTTGGTGATATCTTGGGCCCCAGAAGCCATTCTTGAGTTGACATAGTTGTCTCTAGGTGACTAAAGGCTTTCTTTAGGGCCTAAGGCTAGGTTCCACTCCCCCTTTCCACCCCCCACTACCAAGGCTACTTTGGATGACTCGGGAATTTCATCATGACCTAATGCATGGACTTCTTCCATGTATCATTTCTAGGGTCGTGGGACACATAACTACTACTTAATACCACCTTGCATTTAACATTGCATTTCCTTTTCAATGATTAATGACAAATGATTAAACATACAATTATATATATATATATATATATATATATGAGTTTTTTATTAATTTTAAATTTGTTAATTTAAAAAATATGAAACTAATATATTTTTGAATAATAAATTTTACTATTTAATGGTTTGAGTTTGATTTTATTCAAACTAATGGTTGAGCAAAAATAAAATAAAAAATAGAGTACTATATATAGCTAATAAATTAATGATTTAGTGGATAAATTACTCTAAATATGATATTATAATAATGTGGAGACACTTTATAAAAAATTACATGGAAAGTTATGGAAAGTTATTAGTAAGGAAATAAAATATATTCTATTTTAAAAATAAATAAAAATTGCTCATTTGGTTGGGGATATTGTTAGGAATATTTATGTCAAATTTAAGGATATATGTCGTAAATAAATTAGCATTTATTATTATAGTAAAATCACTTTATAATAGAAGTTGGATTTGTATTTTTCATTAAAAAATTTAAAAGTTATATAAAATTGATGAATTGTTTTTATAATTTAAAGTTTTCTTAATAATAATGTCATTTATTTTTGGAAAATGGTTTATTAAAAAAAGAGTTATTCCCTTTCCTTGTTATTACATATTTTTAAGGAAACTTTTCATTTTCTCTCAACACTCCATCATTGTCTTAAATTCTTTAAATTGATTAAAGAAATATTTCTTTTGGAGAGAATAAATCCATGGACATCTTGAGAAATCATCTCTACATTCACATAATGTTACTCTATTCTGTTTACCAACCATGAAATATTCATAGAAACAAAAATTTAGAGTGCAATTAAACATACCTTTAACCCTACCCAATGTTTGAAGTTCCTTATTCCATATACCCTAGTATTCGATGCCACATCAATGTCCTTTCTCTAAAGATAATGGGGGTTCTATATTATTCATTTCCATCATTGGCAACATAAAAAGCTTTGAGCTTATCCACATAGCCTCCATTATCGTTTTCATACTAAAATCACCCATTTGAGGTTGTTTATAGATATGGAAATCGTAGTATCTCATATGTTTTACAGGATACATCCATAGTTATATGAAATAGTGGCACATACGGAGAAGGGTAAAGAAAATTTGACAATTCCTAAGGAATATCTTCGAATGGTGGAAAAATAGATAAAACAACAAGTGGATGAGCATCTAAGTGAAATACAATTAGAGGAGGGGTGATTGTGTATTTACGAAACTACAATTTTAGAAGCACTTAAGCAAAATAAGAATAAGAAATTAGCTCCAAAATTTTACTTACAAGCAACATCTATGCCCTAAGTCAAAAGTTTCCCTCTCCTATCATGCTACCTTAAATCCTCTAATGAAATTGACATCCTCGTATTGAAGGGTGTACATCACACAAAAGAATTTACCAATAAAATTTTGTGCCATTCCTAAAAGTGGTTAAAAATTCAAATTCATCCTCGGGAATTGCGTGTGGGGCTTGGGGGAGCATTGGGTCTACAACAATAGGATTGAGTGCATGTTTCTAAAAAATAATTAGATACAAATAATCTTACTCTAAAGTGGAGTAATGGATAAATAAGAAATAATAATGAAAAAAAAATAAGAAATAATAATGAAAAAAAATGTAAAATGGACTGAATAAAATAAAGGAGATTTCTTAAAAGTAGAATAAGATTTAGTTAAAAAAATACAAAACAAAGAAAAAAATATATATTTAAATATCTATAATATGATATGTGGATTGTTGAAAACACTCTTACTCAAAATAATACTAGAACTCTATTTTAGTAAATAAGAAAATTGAGATTAAAATAAATTAATCAACGAAGTAATGATAATCCAATCTTCTGAATTTATTTTAAAAAAATTCTTATTTTCTTTTATGATCTATCCATTTCTCTTATAATTTATTAAATAAATATTTTATTTAGAAAAAATAAATTTATGTGAATCTTAAGAAATCTTCTCTCACTATAAAATAATATATTCACACAATGTTATTACATTCACACAATGTTATTTCATTTTTTTAAGCAACATAAAATATTCATAGAAATTGAAATCTAAAGTGAAATCAAACATACCTGTAACTATGCCTAATGTTTGAAGGTCCTTATTCTATATGACTTAGTATTTGTTCAAGGGTCCTTATTCTATTATCCTTTCTCTAAAAATAATAAGGGTTCTAGATTATTCATTACCACCCTTGGCAACCGGAAAAGGAGCTGAGCTTATCCACATAGGGCGTTTTGATACATCTGTTATCATTTTGATACATTATGAATCTAAGTGCTATTTATTTAATTTAATAGTAGAAAATTGAGAAGATCGGAGGTTAGGAGATTTTCTAGGTAGTTTGATAATTTCAAATTAATTAGAAATAAATATTAAAAAATATAGGGAAAGTTCAAATTATTATTATTATTTTTTTTATTAAAATAATTATATTTGAAGTTTGAAATTAATATTTCTTTTTTATATAGAGTTGGGCAAATCAAGGTATTGAAGAATGTAAAGTTGTATAGGGTACGTTAAAAATATATTTTTCTTTAACATTTGAAACAAAAGTTTGTAATCATGTTTTTCATTTTCACTCCACAAGTAGGTGGCTTAAAACAAGACAAGTCTCCCCATCAGGTATGTAGTTTGAACTTCCTTCCATCCCTTCTATACTTGGTTGTGCAATCTTTAGGGCTGCATTTTAGTGGATTAAAATAATTTTGATATGGCTACATGAATCTTTTCAAGCAAAGCATTTGTTTCTTTTTAGATTCACTTTATCTTTGGTTGAATAATGAGAGAGAAAATCTACTTTGGAGATTCATTTGAACTTTTGTTTTTCACCTTAATATGTCTATTATGTGGCAAATAATAGTGAGTAGGAGTTCCAGAAGTATGGACATGAGAGCGGTTATGACAAGTCATTTTTTTTTAAATTCATTTGTATAATGTTGTTTATTTTTTTATAAAATATAATTTTTAATTTGATTTCTTTTTAATTAAAAAATTTCTAGAAAATAAATATAAAAAAAATCATGAAATAAAAGATAGAATTTAATTGTAATGTAATTTATTTAAAAATAATTAATTTAAAAGAGGGAAAAAAATATAAAGAAAAAGATTTATAATGAGTAGATAATAATTTATGATGTTACTGAATAATTGTTAAATTGATTAATGTTAAAACAATAAAATTAAATAATTGATTTATATTTTCTATTAAAATTTTCAAAAGATAAAATTGGTTATTTAATTTAAAATTCTGTTATCCCTAATGTATTGTATTTTTTTTGGAAAATAAAATAATTTAAAAATTGATAACTAAAAGTTTATGAATCACTCATACTTTGGAATAGTTTGCTCAGAAATGGCTTCCACCTAAAATTTTCTTGTCTAATTCCAAATAACAGAGAGTCTCATTTTTGGCATGATAATTGTATGTTTTGGCATGATAATTTCATACAATTTTTTTTAAGTGAAACAATCCTGCCTAGAGTAAGCTCTCAAGTATAAATAATCTTGCCTGGGATTTGACCACATGACTCTCATTATTTCTTCCTTTAACAAAATGGCAATAACTGTGAATATTGTATAGAGCTAAGCAGCAGAAGCAGGCAAAGTTTGTGCTGGCCTAGTGTAACATCGATCACGGCTTCAAAATAATGATGGGCTTTCCCACTGACCCAGGCTACTTTAATGGTTGTTTCCTTCTCTTTAGTGTTGACCCGTCAAAGGAAGGCTGTGGAATTAAACATTTTCCAGGTAAAATTCACTTTACGAGAGTGTCAACACAATAAGGGATTGCAGAAACGTGGAAATTTAATAAGTATTCCTATACTTTATGTCGTTGCGAGTTGTTCAAACAGGGGAAACCAGGAAAATGTAATGCCTATTTATCTTGTAATTGGTAAAATATTTTTATTTCATGCATATTTATCTGGTAACTTGTTTTTTTTTTTTTAAACAGGAAAAAACTTTTCTATTACTAGATGTAAAAGAAATACATTATGGTTGGATCATTGTCATTGCATTAAAAGATCTAGGATTAGTCCATTGCGGCATACAATTTTTAAAAGACACTACATGAATTAATAAAGTCCAAAACCTGCAGTGCTTAGATACTTCTTTTTGAAGGGAGACTTATAATATAGATTGTCCCCATAAGCTAAAGTTTTATGTTTCATCATGTAATTAAATCGGGTGTCTCTGTGCCTGTGAACTGAGGGTTTTGTTTTTTTTGTAGCATCATTTATCGTCCCTTGGTGTTCCCGAACTGTGGGATATTGTTTGTGTAATACGGTGAGTCAATAGAGCCACCCTCCTCTTGTAGGTGAAAGATTTGGGCCCTATCTTGGTAAAGTCTGCATCCTTAAAATAAAAACAAAGTGTCTATGTTCTAATGAAGCCGAAGAGTCTTCCAGATCATCTGAGGAGCATATTAGATGGTGATTTGACTCGACTATTGCAAATAGTTATTTAGGAAAGTGTTATCACCCCAAGAAACTCTCCTACGTTGTATCTCAGAC
The DNA here is from genome assembly GCA_031772625.1 of Pinus tabuliformis. Classification (NCBI taxonomy): domain Eukaryota; kingdom Viridiplantae; phylum Streptophyta; class Pinopsida; order Pinales; family Pinaceae; genus Pinus; species Pinus tabuliformis. Next base: position 851,314,000 of record CM062808.1, on the reverse strand, counting down.
ATGCTTGGGAACATTACAAACTCAACAAAATATTGAAATGGATGAATGGAAGGAATGATGTTTGTTCAAGCCAGATAACCACTTCTACTATACTTAACTCCAGACATGGGTGAACACCCCCAGACTACAAGGCTTTAGACCACCAATTACTCACAGTTTGAGGATTAGGTGTACATGGAGAATACTGACCACACCACCAGATGCACAAGACCATGTGATGGCCGGCTACAACTAGTAAAGAGGTCTGCAAATCTATTTCCTAATGCACAGATAGGATGATAGCTCTCTGGCACTAAGTAAACAAAAACCTGCATAACACATTCAATGATACATACTAGACTTCAACACAGAGGTGGGATGACATCCCCTCTAATGCTAAATATCAAGAGCACATGAACAAATGCATAACAAGCACAACCTAGAGCAGAGTAGAAATGGAAAGTGAGCAATTAACAGCAAAAGGAGCTTGTATTAGCTGAAAATGAAGACCAGACGCTGCAAGTATCAAATTAGTTACAGTCTCCAGAAATTGAACCTTACATCAAAACAACAACCATCAACCCTGATTACATCTGTGTTCTGGGTATATATAGAGTTTGATTACAAAGATATAATGCTGCTCTATGCATGGAGGGGTCATAATGGACCACCAACCGCTTTAAATCTTTGATGGAGTCTCTGCTACAATCTGCTTCCTTCAATGAATTAATTTGACATTCTCTGGTGCTCTGTTGTACTTCTCGAGCAGAGGGAGTGTCATATGGGAGAAGTTCCATAACTGATAAATGATCTGATCTGCTCGAGGCATGTCCTTTTTCTTCTCGGCCATTCTATTTCTTGAATGCAATGGTTGAGGATCTACTACAAACGGTACCGGAAACTGATTATGCTCGTCCTTTCGGTGCACAGAGCTGTTAAGGAGCATGGACTTCATGGCCGGTGGACAAACAGAATGGAGGAACGAGGCTAGCCATCAGATTGTGCAGATGAACGATAGGGATCATTTTACAGAGGGTATCAGAAGAAAAGGAATCGGGAAGGACACAGGCCATTGGATCTTAGGCAAGCAGATCCAACGGCTATCGGGCGTCGCAGGTGCACGGGATATAATGAACAGGAAAAATGGTTTGGGTGGCAAGTGGTATTTCTCGAACCGCTTTTCAGAGGTGGGTGGTAAACGTATGAAGGCCAGCGATACGAGTCATTGGGCGACGCGTGGCGAATGTGACGGGAGTAAAATCGCTTTCTCTGTGAGTTAACACGCGGGCGGCTTGCGGGAGTGGAAAGAGCGAATGTCATCTGATCGAATAAATGGACGGCGGAGATCTCTCGCCAGAAGATATCAGGAGATATGAGATCGAGATGGACGAGGGCCGTTGGATCTTGTCGAGATTGATTGAACGGCGGAGGAGCGATCGCAATATCGCATCGGAGGAAGCCAAGGGGGGAGCTTTTATACATGTATGTGATTTGCCGATAGCGATATGGAGCCTGGACCTGACTACACCATTATAACATGATTTAACCGCAATATCGCATCCGATAGGGGCAATCGGTAATCGGCCATCGGCAATGTTAACAACATGGCTTATAAAAGACCTCCTGAAAGCTGCGATTGCGATTAGGCCGGAAGGTCGTATGGGCGCGGTTTATATGTGGTTTTAACTTTAGCACTTGGGGCTTTGAGGGAAAGCGGGTTTATACAGAGTTTTGGGGGAATACAGAGATAACGGGGCTATGAGAGTATAAGGAAAATGAAGGAGAAGAAGAAAACAAACTGCTGCACTCTCTCTTTTAGCATAATCACACGACCAAGCTGGTTTTTGGCCCTCCAAATGCTGAAGTATGTAGCAGAGCTAACACTGGATCCTTCTGGGGATGAGATCCTCCCTGTGAGGTCTCAAGAATAGCAGACCAATGCCTTCATACAAAACAAGCTTAAAAACATTGCCTAGTATTCCATTGGGCATGGAGTCTAATTAAGTCTACGCTAAAACCTGTAAAAGAACATGTTTACAATTGTTAAGGCTCGAAAACCTTAAACAACATAAATCTTCAAAAAATGGCCATCTACTGGACCATCAAAACTGTTTCTCCTCCTCTCGGCCGGCCTATCAGCCGGTTCATCATAGATCTGCAAAATTGGGTTGATCTGATCATCTACCTCAAAAAAATTCGGGCATTTGACCTTATCGGGTAGAAATGGCTTATATTTCACCCCCTCTTTGTATGCTCTCATCCTTGGATGTTATTCATGGGAGCCTTTGTACACCTGTTGAACAACAATGATTGTTGTGCACTTTTTTGAGTCGTTTGTGGTCTGCACAATTACTATGAATGGTGAAACAATGTATTCTTGTGCGGGGGACACAAATACTTCATCTGCTCCTGCATCTTTCTTGGAACAGTCCACATCCAAGGAGGTGTCTAGAAACCGTGCATCCTCTTCCTCTATGATCTGGCAAACTGCCCTTTCAAGCTGTGTGGAGGCCAACTGGGCAGGCTTCGGAATATCGAGACTGAGATTATCCATATCAGCCTTAGGCATTGAATTCTGGCCTACCCCAGTGCCTAATGGGCAATCATGAGGGCTTGTCTTTTGAACAGACGAAGAAGCATGAGATGATGGGGAACCGATTTCACCCTTTTTGATCACTGGACTGGGGATAATAGCAGGCGGGTCAATTTGCAGATCTGCATATTCATTGGAAGCTGGGCTAGCTTCGGGCTCAGATTCTTTGAGAATGGTAGGACCTGCTGCTGGTTGCTTCTGCTGATAAGCTTTTTATTCTGCAGGTACAACAAAATCATGAGCAGTGCCTTTGGATAATGACTATTCATAGGTAGCTCTGGTAGAAAGGGGAATTTCCCTTATCTTCCAAACCATGGACCTCATCCTCTTCTTCAAAATGCTCTTCCTCCATGACTATTCTAAAAAACGGTCTTCACCCTTTTTTCTTCATTTGCATCTTTGTTTCTTTATAAAATCTGCAACTGCTCCTTTGCTCCTCTATATAGATTTGGATTTGGAAGAGCAAAGGTACTAGGAGCTCCTGCTTCCTCATAATGTTGCTCAGCTCTTAATCTAGAAACTCTAGAGGCTAATGAATCTATCATCCTGGCCAATTTATCAATCTTAGGATCTGAGGATGATGAGAGCTCACCCCTCTGCCTTCTCCTATCAACATCACCTCCAAGCCTCTCTGCAGCTATGATGTTTGATTCTACTTCAAAGGTTGCATCTTGCATATCAGCCAAAGAAGCACATCTTCTTTCTCTTAACAGCAGGCAGAACTAAGAATCGAAGGCATTGGCATAAGTGAGCATAGTAGAAGTAGGGGTAGGTTTCACTTCAGCTGGTATTTTGCTATACATATGGTTGAATCTGATATTGAAATCAGACAACAGCTCACCATTCTCCCTCTGCAAGTTCCCAAATTCAGTATGATAGTAGAGTAGATCTTTCTTATCCCCCCAGTGCTTTAGGAACACATCATCTAAGGCCTCAATGTCTGCTATAGACCTAGGGGTTAATTCTCTAAACCATTTCCTAGCTTCCCCATCTAGGCTTTGGACAAAAACCCTCATCCACACATCATTTTCACTTATATCTAAGTTATCAGCATAACTATAAAAGGATTCAAGGTGCTCTTCAGCTGTTACTCCCTCTGTACCAGTAAACTTAGACATATATTTCTGATAATCTCTCGTAGGCATGGCATTCAAAGGGTCAGGCAAGACCAGGGGTCCATACCTAGTAGCTATGATTCTTTCAATCTTTGTGAGAACTTGTTGGCCAACCATGACTGAGGTAGGTGGAAGGATACTAGTAGATTGAGTAGTATGGATCAATGAAATGGATAACAGAGACATAGGAATATGATGGACAGCATGGGATGCTTTCTTTGGGCTGAAATCCAAAAGGGAAATGAATGAACAGGAGCTTTATGAATCTCTAAAGGTGATTTCTTCACTAGCAGAGATACATGGGATTTTTTAGGCTTACCTGATCCTGATGCTCCTTTCTGTGATGTTTTCTTCGGGTTAACAATCTTCTCAGGGTCAGGCACTGGAACAGCTGGTGATTTCTGAGGATTTCTCCGAGTGTGTCTCACAAACTGAGCCAAGACTATAATGTGTAGTTGCCAAAGGTTGGTCTTCCTCCAGTGGAGTCGCCAGATAGATGATTACAACCAGAAATGTGCCCAGACTTTGTATATCATCAAAATTTGGAACTGTGTCATTCTCCCAGGGAAGCTGAGCTTCAATCTCCACTCCCCGACAATGGCGCCAATTAATGTTATCACCCCAAGAAACTCTCCTAGGTTGTATCTCATAGATGCTTGGGAACATTACAAACTCAACAAAATGTTGGAAATGGATGAATGGAAGGAATGATGCTTGTTCAAGACAGATAACCAATTCTACTATGCTTAACTCTAGACATGGGTGAACACCCCCAGACTACAAGGCTTTAGACCACTAATTACTCACAGTTTGAGGATTAGGTGTACATGGAGAATACTTACCACACCAGCAGATGCACAAGACCATGTGATGGCCAGCTGCAACTAATAAAGAGGTTTGCAAATCTATTTCCTAATGCACAGACAGGATGACAGCTCTCTGGCACTAAGTAAACAGAAACCTGCATAACACATTCAATGATACATACTAGACTTCAACATAGAAGTGGGATGACAGCCCCTCTAATGCTAAATATCAAGAACACATGAACAAATGCATAATAGGCACAACCTAGAACAGAGTAGAAATGGAAAGTGAGAAATTAACAGCAAACAAAGCTTGTATTAGCTGAAAATGAAGACCAGACGCTGCAAGTATCAAAGTAGTTACAGTCTCCAGAAGTTGAACCTTACATCAAAACAACAACCATCAACCCTGATTACATCTGTGTTTTGGGTATATATAGAGTTTGATTACAAAGATATTATGCTACTCTATGCGTGAAGGGGTCATAATGGACCACCAACCACTTTAACTCTCTGATGGAGTCTCTGCTACAATCTGCTTGCTTCAATGAATTAATTTGACATTATTTGGTGCTCTATTGTACTTCTCGACTAGGTGGAGTGTCGTATGGGAGAAGTTCCATAACTAATAAATGCTCTGATCTGCTCGAGGCATGTCCTTTTTCTTCTCGGCCATTTTATCTCTTGAATGCAGTAGTTGAGGATCTGCTACAAACGGTACCGGGAACTAATTATGCTTGTCTTTTCGGCACACAGAGCTGTTAAGGAGCGTGGGCTTCATGGCGGGTGGACAAAATGAATGGAGGAACGAGGTTGGCCGTCGGATTGTGCAGATGAACGACAGAGATCATTTTATAGAGGGTATTGGGAGAAAAGGAATCGGGAAGGACACAGGCCGTTGGATCTTATGCAAGCAGAACCAATGGCTATCAGGCGTCATAGGTGCACGAGATATAATGAGCGGGAAAAATGGTTTGGGTGGCAAGTGGTATTTCCTGCACCACTTTTCAGAGGTGGGTGGTAAACGTACGAAGGCCAGCGATACGAGTCATCGAGAGATGCGTGGCGGATGTGACGGGAGTAAAACCGCTTTCCCTGTGAGTTAACGCGGGGGTGGCTTGCGGGAGTGGAACGAGCGAATGTTGTCCGGTCAAATAAATGGACGGCAGAGATATATCGGCATAAGATATCGAGAGATATGAGATCAGGATGGACAAGGGCCGTTGGATCTTGTCAGGATTGATCGGACGGTAGAGGAGCGATCGCAATATCGCATCGGAGGAAGTCAAGGGGGTGAGCTTTTATACATGGATGTGATTTTCCAATAGTGATATGGAGCCTGGACCTGACTACACCATTATAACATGATTTAACCGCAATATCACATCTGATAGGGGCAATCGGTAATCAGCCATCAGCAATGTTAATGACATGGCTTATAAAAGACCTCCTGAAAGTTGCGATTGCGATTGGGGCGGAAGGTCGTATGGGCGTAGGTTATATGTGGTTTTAACTTTAGCGCTCGGGGCTTTGAGGGAAAGCGGGTTTATATAGAGTTTTGGAGGAAAACAGAGATAGCGGGGCTATGGGAGTATAAGGAAAATGAAGGAGAAGAAGAAAACAGACTGCTGCACTCTCTCTTTTACAATAATCACATGGCCAAGCTGGTATTTGGTCCTCCAAATGCTGAAGTATGTAGTAGAGCTAACAGAAAGATTCGTAGAATATTCTATTTGGATCTGATGAACCACTGGTCTTAGAAATTCGATCAACAACCCCATTTTGTCATCGGTAGATGTGGGCAATGTAGATTGAATGAAAACCTAGTATTAGTGCTTTAATGTTGGCTTTCCAATTATCAAGGGACAGAGATTGCAGTGAGCCAATTCCATTAGCCCAATCAGTGACAACTTTGGAATCTCTAAAGATAGTGATCTCTTGAAGTTCGAGCTAGTTAACATAGTGTAGGACAGCCCATAGAGAAAGGAGCTCAGCTCATGTATTGGTACCAGACCCGCTATGCAAGTGAAATCGGTATGAGTGTTCAAAGTTCATGTATATAGCCATTCTGCATCTGCACACGTTGAAGGAAGAGGCCCCATCAAAGAAGCCAACCAGGAAAGACTCCCAAACATTACAAGGTGGAGGGACAAGTGGGGTGTTGTGCGTGGGGGAAGCAAAAAACTCATGGTGGTAGTTAATACTCTTGTAGCAAGTTAGCCAGATATTAGGTTGCTCATTCTCAAAGATAAGAGCATTTCGAGACTGCCAAATGCCCCAGATGATGAAGAATACCAATGTATTGTGGGAAAATGAGCCCACTATCCAACTGGCGAGACAAGAGACTATGTCAGAGCATTCTGAAGGAGGTGGATCTTCTAATGAGTGTAGAATCTTGATCCAAACTGAAGAAGCAGATGAGGAGTGGATGAAAAGGTGGTTAATGTCCTCTCCATGTGAGTTGTAAAGGTAGCTCCATACCGGGCCCACAGAAACCCCTCTTAGCGAGGTTTTCCCAAGTGAGGATATGACTATGAAATACCAACCAAGAAAAACATTTCAACTTGAGGGGGAAATTCCATTTCCAGACCCTAGTGAGCCAAGGGTGAATCAAATTCGGGCAAGGAGACATAGTGATGACGTTGTAAGCTTCTTTTACAATGATATTTTATAATTGAGTTCCACCTCCCCAAACAAGTTTGTCTATAGCATTATAAAGAATGATCCCGAAAGTTTCAAATTAGTAATGTAATTTGTCCATTCCAAACAAAGATGGGTAGGTAGAGAGATTTCTACAGCGTCTTTCCAGTGAGTTTAGTAAGGTGAAGAGAGTTTAGCAGCTGAGATATCTTTTAGCACATGATAACCAAAATGATGTAAAAATGTGATTAGGGCCAGGGATAGATGATGTGTACCAATCATCCCAACTAGTGAGTCTAGTCCGATCTTGGTGGAAGATCCTGAGCCAATAGACCAGCTATGGTAAGAAAAATGACAATGTTTAGAAGTGAGCAGGTTGTGCCAAGAAACAAAGATTTGTGAGGGAATCGAAGCACCATTTCGAAGCTAGTCGTAGAAGCACAAATTTTGTAGATATTTTGTAGTGATGATGCGTTGCCAAAGTCCCTCAAATCGCACAACCCTCCAAAAAGTCTTAAGCAGCAAAGCTGAGTTGAAAGAGGCAAGGTCTTTAATATTCCAACCACCGAGTTTGACAGGGGGTGAAATCGAATCCAGTTTGGCTAGGTGGAATTTTCTAGTAGATTTCGGACCTCCCCAAAGAAACTTGGTCAGAATGGAGTTGATTTTCCTAATAACTCCTTTTGGAAATTTGAAGATGTGCATCCAATAACTTGGTATGCTGATGAGGACAAATTTGATGAGGATCAGAAGTCCACCCAATGTTGTCCACTTTTGTGATCAATGGGTAAGTTTTTTTTCGATTTTGATAAGAATCCATTCCCAATCTTTGATCTTATAACCTAGTAGCTTCAATTTGAAGCCAAGATATGTGAAACCCCTGTACAAGTGATCAAAAACAACACCAAATTGATTTTCAACGTCTAGAATCAACCCTGCCTCTGGAAAGATAGATATGAGTAAGGATTTGACCTTATTTATGAGAAGCCCAGATGCAATCCAAAAATCTTGTAAAATTGCAACAATGTGGAGCCATTCCCATGGATCTGATTTCCCCATGGTCAGAAGATCATCCACAAAGATAAGGTGGGTGATTGGGACCGAATTGGCAATCAAACACCTAGAGATGAGCCCACTGTTGCAGGTAGCCTTGAATCTTTTGCTAAGGCCATCCATGATGGTGGTAAATAAAAGAGGAGATAAGGCACAACCCTGTCGAAGACCACGTGATGCCATAAAAAAAATCAGTGGGAAGGTCATTGATAATAATGGAAAAGGAGGTTGATTTGATGCAGGATTTTATCCAGCCAATCATGATGGAGCCGAAGCCAATTTTTCGTAGTGTCATCTAGAGGAGTTCCCAGTCAACACAGTCGAAGGCTTTGAGAAAATCTATTTTCATGAGGCAAACATCCAAATCTCAAGATTTGATGGAATGGAGACATTCTTGGGAAATAGAGACAATGTCATGTATCTGGCATTGTTTTAAGAAACCAAATTGTTCTACTGTGATATACATGGATAAGAAGGGTTTGAGTCAATTGGCTAAGGTTTTGGATATGAGTTTGTAGGTGGAGTTGCACAAAGAAATAGGGCGGAAATCTGAGAAAGATTCAGGCTTTTCGTGCTTTGGGATTAGTGAGATGAAGGTGGCATTAGTGGCCCCAGAAACCCAACCATGGATTCTGGATTCTTCCACCATATCAGTAAGCTCATCGATCATAATGTCTTGGAACTGAAGGAATAGTTCTGAGTTCCATCCATCTAGGCTAGAAATTTTTCCTCTTCCCAATTATTTTAGAACTGAGATGACTTCCTCCTTAGTGATAGGGCGTTCCATTTGTTCAAGGGCTTCCTTGTCTATTGTAGTGGGGTGGAAACCACATTGTTCAAGTTTTTGGTTGAAAGAGATCTCAACCCTATCTTGGTAGTTTTTGTTGAAATGTCTGAATGCCTCCCCTTCAATATCTTTTTGATCTATAAGCAGGTTTCCAGAGTTTGATTTGATGCTCCAAATATGTTTTTTTTTTCACCTGCATGTAATCTGATTATGAAATAATTTGTTATTTTTATCTCCATCCTAGATCCACATGATGCGGCTTTTCCATTGCAATGCTTCAGCCTGTTAGAGAAGTAATTATTATGTGTGGCCTTCCAACTGTAAATTTATGTTTTTTGAGTAGCAGAGAAGTATTTTGGGTCATTAGGGACCTCCAACGCTTTAAGTTTTTTTGCAATATTAATGAGTTCCTGCAACGAGTCCCTATTTTTTCTGTGCCCATATTTTAGTGGCTGCTTTAAGCTTACAGAGTTTATGGTTAATTCTATCCATGTGTCTACAGTTGGAATCCATATCAGTCATGTTCTATACAGTTTTAACCAGGTCAGTGTAATCTATCTCTTTAAGCCAAAAATGGTTGAATTTGAATGGTGGAGCCCTATCCTAGTGTGATCCCATCCACTACAAAAAAAAATGGGAAAATGATATGATATCTTTGAAGGAATAATAGAGGATGTCAGATCCTTCTCTCTGCTGGAAATGTATTCGTGGACGATGAAAAGGTGCAGTTATTTTGCAATGCCCTCAATACCGAAGCAACCATTTTGTCAAGTCGGTCCAAGAGGATGAGGGATTATGTCCTTGAGACATTTGTTCTTACTAAAGATTTGGAAATAGTCTTCCAACGGATCAAGAAGAAAATTGTGACCCCATCGTTCTATTGGACCAGTGGCGAAGTTTAGGTCCCCTGCCAGTATAATGTAATTGAGGTCGAGAAGACCACTTTGTCCTGCCTTTGATGATGCGGATTCGATATTTGTTTCCATGTCTACCTTCGGTGATAAGGAGTCCCACCGACGATTTGTGTTCTTTGAAATCGTAGATGTCTGGATTCCACATAGTCTCTAGTCTACCAGATAAACCGAAAGTGTCAGAAGTGTATATGTGCCATTTGGGGCAAATTTTTGACAAACGTGTCCAAGTTCTCTCCCTGTAGGTCATAGTTTCTTGTAGTAGCACAATTCCAAGTTTATGTATGTCAATTATATTTCGAATAGATCGTATTTTAGGTGTCGATCCCATACCCATGATATTCAGTGATAATATGGTCATTAAGGGAGGTTGAATTCGGATTGTTCATCTCTAAGAACCCGAGATTTTAGAAGGGTGACATTCAGATGTGAAACTCACGGTGTGGGGGGGGGTGGGGGTGTTTTGGATTGAGAAAATAGAGGATGCCCCGAAATGATTGATAAGGTTGGTAGGAGCAATAAAGCTGGGAGAGGTCTTTTTATATTTGGTCTCGGGTTTTCTTCCGGTGGTGACATTTTTCCACTTAGCAGGGCAAGGTAGAGCATCGTCAACATCAAAGAAAGATATTTTAATGGTCATAGGTTCCATGGAGAATAGGAATTCCAGCTCCATGTCTTCAAATAAAGGTGTGAAAGTATTCCCATATGGCACCCCAAAATTGATAGGGGAGGAGAATTCTAGATCAACAATCAGTTGGGGAGAGAATGGTGCAACAAGAGTTTTGGGAGATTTTTTTAGTAGGGTCGACAGGGGTTGAGAGGTGGAATGTGAGGTGGATTTAATAATGGGATTGATGGAGTGGGGGGGAGTTAGTTTGAGCTTGTATGAGGGGCATAGGGGTGGGGAGTTCATTGACAGGGTCATATGGACTGGTGTTTGTCAACAGGGGGTTCGTATTCAATGTGGGGATGGAGGTAGTAGAAGTTTCTTTAGGAGAGGGAGGGGATAATATACCAACCTTTTCATGGAGGACAATGTTATTTTCTTTATATATCATGCTTCTTCCAGCAAGTTGTTGATGTGGTCATTTGTTCCGGTCATGACGATTAGAGCAATCAGACATAAGGTGTCTCGCCCTATGACAACAAAGACATCTGGGTCCACCCAGAAGTCAATAATTTGTTTTCACGAACATGGCCCCCAGTATATGTCAATATGTTCCGGGAGTCCCCCTGTGTTAGGTCCCTATACTACTAGTGTAACCCCTTATTGTTATTAGTGCAACCCCCTTATTGTATTATTGTGCCCATATAGTCCCCATGTTTTTATTATTATGCCCCACATAAGCCCACTATTGTTATTGTTGTGCCCCTACAATATTATTGTTATGTAGGCTCTGATTGTATTGGGAACCCATAGACTCCTATATATATTAAGGAGGTCTTGTCATTTGTGTCATCCAATAATTGTTCATTTGTGTAATGTAAAGGAGGTTTCCCCCTCCAATAGGTTGATTTGAAGTCATTGATCTATCTTTTCTATCTTTTTGTGAGATGGTTTCATAACATTTGGTATGAGAGCCTTTGGATTCTAGGGTTTTGCTGCTCCAAATAGGTCATCCTGGAATGTTCACTATAACTTTTTTCTACGAAGTTTCAAAAGATAAAACAAAAACCCATTTGAGACGCAATCTCTCTGAACCTCAGGTCTGAATTTCAGATCTTGTTTCACTCTATTTTCGGAGATATGGTCCAAGACATTTAGGGTTTTTGTAGGCTCCTGAATTACATCCCAAATAGGTAACATTGGGAAAATCATCATAACTTTCACTTTGAGCATCAAATTGAAATTTCATAAAGCGTTACCGAAAGAAGACGACCTGTAGTTTTCTGTGTATCAGTTTCAGGGCCTAAGATTAAAAAAAGTGACACGTGGAACTTCATACAAGTTCGCTCTACTGAACCAGTCTATAATCAAGTCATCATGGGAGATTTGGCATAACTCTTCCTTGAGAATCTAATATTGATCAGACTTGTGGGGATGGAAATAGAATCAAAGGGCTACCACAGGATGCAATTTTAGACTTTGGAGATCACGATTTGCAGAGACACAAAGGATTCAATATCGAGCTCCTACAAAGTGAAAAAAAAAAGTGTGTAGTTTTTTTAAAATTTTGCATAAGTTTGGTTTGAAAAAAATTAGTTTGAAGGAATCCGAAGGGAATAGTGAAGCATAATTATCATTAATTGATGCCCTAAATAAATAAAATGTAAACACCTATTAAGAAACCTGAAATATCTAACATGACTCATGAATAAGAGGAAGAAATGCAACGTGATATATCAAAATTACGAGACCAAGTGCAACAAAATTTACTCTCACAAAAAGTAACAGAAACTAAGATGGATGGTTTAAAGAAAGACATGGAAGCTAAGATGGATGGTGTGGAAGCTAAGATGGATGGTTTAAGAAAAGCTATCGAAGCTAAGATGAATGACGTGGAAGCTAAGATGGATGGTATAGAAGAAAAACTTAAAGGAAATATGGAATATTTGAAGACATATTTGACAAAGTTGCTACAAGAAATGCTTACTAATGGTGAAAGGGTAGTAAAGGAAACTCATTATGAGAAAAAAATAAATGTTAATCATGGTTTCATAGAATCTAACATTGGATGGAAGACCCACCCTGTTCCAAAGATCAATATGAGGAAGTTTGATGGCAAGGATTTTGTAACAGGGATACTATAGATGGAGCAATATTCGATCTCCATAATGTGAAAAACACACAAAAGGTACGCATTGCAACTTCAAATTTGGAACCAAATCAGTTCATATGGTATTGATGGATTTTCTCTCATAAACAAATTGTCACTTGGGCAATTTTTACATAATAAATGATAGCACATTATGATGATACAAAAAGCAAAACCTTTTTAAGCCAATTGATGAATCTCAAACAAAAGGGTTCAATGATGGATCACATTGAGGACTTCCAAAAATTTAATATAAGGGTAAAATATATTCCAGAGGAGCATAGGATTGATGTGTTCATAGGGACTTTAAAGGATAACATCCAACATGAGGTTCACTTTTCGGAACTTGATTCATTGGGGAAGGCATTCAAGTTGGCAAGAAAAATGGAAAGAAAAATTATGGAAACAAGGAAGCCTACCACTCACAACTATAAAGATGGAAGTGTTGTTTCCCCTAACCTTCCATAACCTACAAGGTTGACACCACAACAATTGGAAGAAAAAGGAGAAAAAAGGCTTTGTTACAGTTGTGATAGCAAATACACTAAAGTTCAGAAGTGTGCTGAGAAGAAATTATTTTACATAGATTGTGAAGAGGAGGAAGAAAAGGAACAAGAAACATCAAAAGAAGAGGATATACACTAGTAACAAACCCTAGAGAAGGAAGAAATGAATTTGACCATATCTTGTAATTCATTGGTAGAATTACCACTCCTCAAACTATCAAGATAGAAGGACATGTCATGAAGAAAAATGTAATAGTGTTGATTGTTTCGGGCAATACCCATAATTTTATTCATTGTAAGATAGCCAAGGAATTGAATTTCTTCCTATATCTAGCACCAATGTGTCAAGTGATGGTTGCAAGTGGAGGAACCATAAATTGCTTTGGAAAGTGCCATAATATCAAGTTATACATGGGAGAATATGTATTGAATAACCCAATGTTTTCCATTCCAATGGGTGATGTTGATGTTGTACTAGGAGTCTAATGGATACAATCCTTGGGTACAATAGCTTTTAATTTTCAATAACTTTTCATGAGTTTTTTTTCGAAAGGAAAGGAAGTTGAATTAAGGGGTATCACAGGGAAACCGGGAAAGATAATGAGCTCTAATGGAATGGCAAATCTCCTAAATAAAGAACAACGAGGCGTAATTGCACAATTATGTTCACTAGAAGTTCCCACATTGAAATCATCTATTTCTCTAGATCTCAAAAATGCCTTGGACAATCATTCCAAGGTATTTTAGACTACTAAAGACCTCCCACCTATTTTTGATTATGATAATGCTATTCATTTGATTCCAAGAAGTGTTCCTCCAAACATCAAGCCTTATAGATATCCCTATGCCCAAAAGAGTGAACTTGAACATATGATTGCAGAAATGCTAGAGGTTGGTATAATTCAACCTAGTCAAAGTTCTTTCTCTGTTCCAGTAGTATTGGTGCACAAGAAGGATGGATCATGGCGCATGTGTCCGGATTATAGGGAGCTCAACAAGCTCACTATTAAAGATAGATTTCCCATTCCTGTCATTGATGAATTATTGCATGAAATGCATGGATCAATTTACTTCACCAAGTTGGATCTTCGTTCAGGATATCATCAAATCAAAATGAAGACTGAAGACATTCTGAAAACAACATTTAGAACTCGTGAGGGTCATTATGAATTTTTGGTCATGCCATTTGGACTTACTAAGGGACCTTCTACATTTCAAGGTTTGATGAATTCCATTTTCAAACCCTTCCTTAGAATATTGTTTTAGTATTTTTTGATGATGTACTAATCTACAACAAGTATTGGAAGGATCATGTTCAACATGTTGACAGGGTTCTTAAACTATTGGAGGGGAAACAATTATATGCAAAAACCTCCAAATGTTTCTTTGGTGCATAAGAGGTGGAACATTTTGGTACTCAGTTAGCTCTCATCTTATCATCCTCAATCTGATGGGAAAACGAAGATAGTGAAAAAATGTTTGGAAGGACATATTCGTTACTTTGTATCTAATAAACAGACACAATGGGTCAAGTATTTTCCTCTGGCTACACTTCCTTCGATACTGTAGCAGAAATGACCCCATTTATGGTGCTTTAATGATATCATCCACCATCCATCACATCATATTTAAAAGAAAATTCTAAGGTTCAAGCAGTGGAATATCACATCGAGCATCAACAACAAGTTTTCAAACTCTTAAAGGATAACCTTACTTTGGTGCAGAATAGAATGAAACAACAGGAAGATCAACATCGCAAAAAAAACAGTTTTGATGTAGGTGACTGGGTATTTCTACGACTACAACCATACAAACAAATGTCCCTCAAGAAAGCTAAGAAGGATGATAAATTATAACCAAAGTATTATGATCCATACAAGGTGTTACAAAAGATTGGTATTATGGCATACAAATTGGAGCTTCCTGCATCTACCCGAGTACACCCTGTTTTCCATGTTTCATGCTTAAAGAAGGTTATAGGTGAGAAGATCCCAGTTCAAACAATATTGCCAAAACTTGAAGAGGAAGGAAAAATCATATTGGAATAGGATGCAATCACAAAAATAAGAAATCGACAGCTACGAAATTGATAAATTTTAGAGTATCTCATCAAGTGTAAGAACTTACCCGCTGAAGATTCCACATGGGAGGATGAGAATTTTATACAAAAGCATCCAAAACTACTCAAGGGTTGAGGACAACACTTTTTGAAGGAGAGGGGCATGTTAGGTCCCTATACTATGGGTGTAACACCTTATTTTTATTAGTGCAACCCCTTTATTGTATTATTGTGCCCATATAGTCCCCATGTTGTTATTATTATGCCCCATAGAATCCCACTATTCTTATTTTTGTGCCCCTACGATATTATTGTTATGTATGCTCTGATTGTATTGGGACTCCTTAGAATCCTATATATAAAAAGGAGGTCTTGTCATTTGTATCATCCAAGAATTGTTCATTTGTGTAATGCAAAGGAGGTTTCCCCCTCGAAGAGGCCGATTTGAAGTCATAGATCTATCTTTTCTATCTTTTTATGAGCTGGTTTCCTAACACCCTGTAAAAGTTTTCTCAATTAAAAGCAGTATGCTTGTTTTTTCCCCTGAGACAACCTTCATCTAAATAGTAGAGCTTTCCAATCGTGTTTTCAATATCCTAGATTGATTTCTTGGTCCATAATTCTAGGGGGAGTCCTGGGAGATTCATCCATAATATATTCCTTCTTAGCACCTTCGTAACAAGATCGAATTTGAATGTCCATCATTGTAGTGATATAAAATCCCTCCCACGAACCCAAGGACATGCTGCGATTTGGGATGCATCCTCTAGAGATTTGAAATGAAAAGCAAAGCAACTACTTTGTAGTGTGTTGATGAGAGGATGGTATTTGATAATGGGAAGCCACCATATATCCATCCATTTTCCCATTTGTACTTCATTCAAATTTCCATAAACCCATCGACCAACCAAAACCATATTTTTTAGCTTAATAGCTTCCTCCCAGTAGCCATCGGCCTCAAGCACCAGTGTAGGAAGTTAAGTGGCCACTTTGATGGCCCCGCATTTCTTTTTTTCTAAGGCATATTTCTTGTTTTTATTAGGTCGCTTCGGTTGCTATGAAATAGTTCTGAAAAACATAGTAATGATCGAGGTTTTGGAGTAGATGTATTGTTCTTCCGCTTCTACTGTAATATCTATTAATTGTTCAACCTCAGGGGAGGATGGTTGTGGGAAATCCATTGTTTCTCACACCGAACTATTTGGGTAGGTGTTGGCGGGGCTTGAGCACTTTTGGTCAATTTGATGTCGATCCCCAGATGAGTTGTCTAGTAGGTAAAAACTTCAAATCTTGTCTTTGATCGGTTGTCTATGGAAAATGTAATCTAGTCCCAAGCTATGTAGGTGGCACTTTTATGGTGTCTCCAGCTATCACTGATGGATATCGTCATATTCTTTGTAAGTCTTTTGTTCTGTCAATTCTGATGAGATCCAAATGTCATTGGGCATAGGAGATTCATTGACAGGTCCATTGCGATCTGACAGGTCCATTGCAATCTGACAGGTCCATTGCGATCTGACAAGATTTTAGGTTGTGGAGCCGTCCATTCGCCAACCGTATCTTCATGCTAAGCCCCAATATAGTGCTGCCATCTCTGTGAGCTATTGGGATATTTTCTTTTTATTCAAAATTATTGATCAGTCCCCTCAGTTGTGATCCCAATAACATTTGTTTAGGAGATGTGTGCAGGAGGTTAGTGGAAAGGTGGCCACTTTATTGATTTTTTTACAATTCCACCAAACCAATGGTCAATCATTTAATGCCTGGAAGATTGAATCTCAAGGACTCAGCTTTGTCAAAACACCAAACTCGGCCCCATCGAAATTTTGTGCTTGGTTGAAACACCGACTCTACGCATACAATTTTATGTGTCCTTATACACTTCTCTTTTAAGCAAAACCAGTCCAAGTCTCCACTTGTGTAGCTCGCATAAGACATATTATTTGAGTATGAAGGGCTAGAGGACGAGTACATACCTTCCTAGTGAAGGAAAACACTGAAAACATTTTATATTAATACGCCCATATTGTGCACCTCAAGTTCGAAGTGAAGTTAGACATACAAAGCTCATCTCGTCATCGAAGCCCACAGAGTGTGATATAACATGTCTCTTGACAGTATAAGAAATCCCCTCTAGTTGGTAATTCTTGTTGTGACCCATGTCTTTCAGTTTTGTGATAAGCACAAAATTATATATTCCCTTTCTCAAACCCCTTGAACTCATGTGACATGCCTGAAAAAAACCTGTGTCTACAAACGATGTCAATCAAGTACTCAAAATTGCTAAACAACTACATATTTTCAACCACTATTGTGGTCAGTCCAAAAATGGAGGGAAACAAGAGATTGTATTCTCTTATCCCCCACATTCATAGTAACACTCTTGAAACATGTCTTTGGAAATTCCTGTGGAAGCCATATTCACTCAGAAGTGTTGGGAGACGACCCGAGAGTCATCGTTTTTCACAGAGTCATAACATCTCCAGCCTAGCATGTCTGACCTTAATGCCTAAAGGTGATCCACTACCAGCTCGCAGGTCATACTTTCCACCCAAATTTTTTCCTTGGGTGGAACTGATTTCTTATCATTGGTTGATTTCCTAGCTGATCTGAAAATGGGGCCTAAAAGCTTCTTCTCTATCTTACAAGAACCTCTCCCACTTCCAAAGCTAAAATGTTCCGAACATCTAGTGATTAACCAAATGCAGAATTAATAATGTGCTTGAAAATAAGGTGCATACTAGTGTTCATTTTAAAATTGTTTATGTGTTGTAAATTGATTTTCTTAAACTGATATAAAACATATAACAGTGAAACAATGCAGCAAATGAGCATCACACATAAGACACCAAGTTTAATTTGGAGTTCACCTAAAACTCTTGGGCTACGTCTCCTTGAGCTCTAGTCAACTCGACTAAGCTCTTTGGGATTATGGTATAGGTCCTTTTACAAGCTGGCTCAACTCCATTGGTTTACACAGAACACAATGGGTTTAGACACTATCTTATCCCAGGCTCTGAAGCTCTCGGGCTTTCTGGCCTTGGCTCTGGCTCTGGCTCTGGCTCTTGGCTCTCGCTTTGGCTTTGGCTCTAGCTCTTGGCTCTGGCTCGTGGCTCTTCCTATCGCTCTGGCTCTGGCTCTGGCTCTAGCTCTTGGCTCTCGGCTCTAGCTTCTCTGAGCTCTCTCTCTCAGCCTCTGCGTGCCTCTGTGATTCGCTTGACCTCCAAGTGGTCCTTAGCAACCTTCTAGTGACCCTTTTGTAGCTCTCTGGTTCACTCGACCTCCAAGTGACTCCAAAAAACTCTCTCGGCTCTCTGTGTTGTCTGCCTTCAGCTTTCTCTGGCTGCTCCTCCGTTAATTGGGCTCTCTGGCTCCTTTGAGGCATTCTCCCGGGTTTTCGGCTTCCCCAACCGTTTCTCTACATATAATCATCCCTCTGTGGCCCTGCGGCTTCTCTACGCGTTGTCTGTTCGACTGCCATCTGGATCTGTGGCTCTATGGATTCAAACACATTATTGCTTGCCAAAAATGCCCGCTTGTAGCATGGCATGATGATCAGGAGCTGTTATAAGGGATCAGGGCCGTTTTCCAGGTGAAAAGCTGAAAATGGAGAAAATTACAATACACAGAGATTTATTAGAAAATATACTGTCAGGCATGAATTCCGGACATGAAATTCCATCAAACCGTCGCTAAAAACCCTATCGCGTCCGTCATTAGGTAACATATCGCATTGCATAGGTGGATTGGGAAAAACCTTGAATACACGGGAAAACACTTAAAAACCCATCAAAATGCTTTCTATCGGACTTCAAATATTATCGCATCCACCCTATAATCATATCGGATCCACCTTCGGTCGCTATCGCAAGCCCCACCGTTGATTTGTGTGATCTCCCATCCAACGGTTGATATTCATTTCCGTGTGGCTTAGGAGGACGGAGGTTACCTACCTGAAAAGGCGATTTTTCTCTCTCCTCCGCCAGCCACGCGTCGGCCATTGTATGGGATCGGGTGGAGCCAGCCCAATACCACTTACCGCCTAAGGCTCGCCCAAAATCCTGCTTACGAAACTCAAATAATATAAGGCCACTTCTAAAATTCCTTTCGGGTCCGGCTTTATCACTTCGGGGAATTTTCCTTTATATTTCGGCTTTTCTATCGAAATCCGCTAATACACATTAAACCCAACAAACACCCTTTTATCGGAACTCAAAATTTATAATCTGCGCTTATAAAATCCATCGGGTCTGGCGATCGTAAGTCGCATGTTATCACCCCTTTATATCATTGTGATGTAATGATGCGATGCGATATATTGCAATCGCATGTCGCACAGCCCCGGGAGTCCTTCCCTTACCTTGTGGCATTGCCAACACCGATCCGTCAATCATGGCAGTCGCATGTCGCATTGGCCCAGGGTCCCGTCATCGGGTGAAGGCTTACCTCTGATGCGATAAGTCAGAGGTCGCAGTCGGAGGTTCCTTCCGCCTTCGCGTTAAGTCCTCCTCTCGACCCATCTCCGATGCGATTTACCTTTATAAGGGTTTTTTTTGCCATTTTTGAATATTTTGCCTCTTTTCCCAAAGAACAAAGGGCAACTCCTTTCTCTGATAACTTCTACCTCTGAAGTCCATTTTATCCCATTCAAGTTGCAGTAGATTCAAAAGGAAAATGTATCTACAATGGGGCCATTTCTAGGAACATCCTTGGACTTCCATTTTCCTCTGTGAGGAACACTTAGACTTAGAAGTCTATCCAAAATTCATTTTGGATCACACCTTCCCACTAAAGAACTTTTGGTCTCCAAAAGACTGATATATTGATCTGAACAATAAATGAGAGTAATAGCACCCTCTTCTTTCAGCCTTCATACACTTTCCTTTGCATAGTGCCTCTGAACCAAAGTCTCTGACCACTTTCCTTCTTGGATGTGCTGGTCCTCCTGGGAAGAACTGTCTTCCTCCTTTCCTTCCTGCAGAACTCCTGCTGAGATGGTCATAGAAGATAGTTTGAACTTCTCTTCCTTGATCATTGGTCCAAGGTGGCTCAAATAAATGTAAAGTACACCTTATCTACAAAAATTTCATTTGTACCTGTTTGAGAAGCCATCAACGACAACTATTAACAACAATAGAAATACAGACAACAACTGGATGGCCTAAACTCTTGCTTCAACAAAAGAAATTGATTTCACATCTTGTGAACACCTCGATGTCTTACATCTGTGTACAAACGATGGACTAGATAACAAGCCCATAGAACATGCCTTTAAAAACAAATGACGCTTCAAGTCAAGCATGTAGAAAAAGACCATTAGGAGTCTTTTTCAAAAGATGAAACACTTCATTATTATCTCCATCTTGGAGACCAAGTTAACTTCTCCCAAGTCAACATTGCATCACATGCATGTCAAAGCAATCAACCCTGCAAGTTAATTACACATACATGTTCAAATATAAGGAAATCATTAGCATCCCTGTGTTCATGCACATCAAGCTCATGCATGCATTTCATCTTTCAACTTTTGCTTAAGCACAATGTACTTTCGAAGCTGAAATGAAATATAATGTTGCATCAACAAAGTGAGTCTCCTACTCAACTTCTCCATTCACCTTCTTGGTAAATCCCTACATCTTGCATTCCATTAACAAAGAAAAGCAAATAGATGCATCAATAGACATGCAATCTTAATTGGATAAGAATTCTAACCATTTCTTACCAACCCATTACAAAGGTCTTTCCTTTGTCCGCACATCAGCATCAACATGTGAATCATCCTGAAACAAATCATTCATGGAAACTTCCTTTCCATTTTTGCCATCTTCTCTTTCCACTTTCTTCAACTTTTGCAGAAGCATCGCTGGATTTAGATTCCAACACTTTTCAGCAAGATGCCCTTGCTTATGGCAGTAAGTGCAACACATGTGCATCCTCTTGACATCATGATTTGCCTTGTCCAACGGACCTTTGACTTCTTGCTTCTTTTCCTTCAAAATTTTCCTGTATGTGGCCATTCTCTTCCAACATTTAGAAACATCATGGTTATCCAAACCACAAAAGGAACATGCAATTATTTTCCCATATCTATGTGGAAATTTATCATGCTTTATTTTTACGAAATCAAAAGGAAGATGATTAGAACCAGATTTATACCTTTCTCTTTCACCTTTATTGCCTTCATGAGGAGGTGAAGCAAATGAAGAAGTGGATCCCTTTGGAACACCATCAATCTCTTCAAGGCTTTCAGAGTTTCCACAACTCTCTGGTTCAAGTGTGCTCTTCTTAACGCGTGCATCCTGCAAATGATGTTTCAAGCTATTGCATTCCTCCTGAACACAATATTCACACTTCTAAGGTAGAGGACCTGCAATGAAACTCCTTCTTGGAACTGTTTCAATGGCCTTCATGACAGCTTTGGAACTCTCTCCATAAGACTATCCATAGCCAAGGCCCAAATACTTAGGCCTTTCCTCAACCATTATTGGCTCAACAATACTTTGTGCATGCTTACCCAAGCCTTTTCCTTCATAGCCCATCTTGGACATTAGCATGGAACCTATGCCTCTGGTATGCTTTTCAAAAGAACCAATATAAGCATTCTTAGAAGAATTTGAAGACAAACTGGAATGTTTTACCTCTTCTTCAAGCTGATACTTGACTAAGGCTTCTTTGGAAACAAAGAGTTGTGACTCCAACTCATGCATCCTTTTCAGATTCATATTTGCAATATGAAGTTGCCTCTCCATTTCCAACAATTTGTCAGAAAGCAACTGCTTCTCTTCCTCCATGGAATTCAACTACTCTATAAGTATGTTGCTCTTCCTTCCATCCTCATACATTTCTCTCACCATATCCATCATGATGAACAAGTCTCGCTTCATGTCTTCATCAAAGAATCTTGTGTAGAAAGGAGAATTTGAGGACTCACTTGTAGAAGTTGTCATTATGCCAATGAACAAAAGAACTTCAAACAAGAATAACAAAGATCTTTATTCAAGCAACCTTTTGCAACAAACCTCTTGTGCTTCAAGGATTGACTTGAGGTCCTTTGGGATAGATGAATGCCTTCAACCCATCTTCCTTCTTGTCCTTCCTAGACTGAGCTATCAATATCTTTCCCTTCACCTTTGCAAACTCAAAAAATAGTCAGTCTGTAAACAAGCATACATCAATCAGACAATCAATCCTTGTCTGCCCAAACACCTCTCAGACAAGCAATCTTTGCTCTATCAATCAAGCATTCTGAGCTGATACCACTTTTTCTGGTATAACTAGCTTTGATATCACCTTCTTAAAGGTGGGGTTAATCAACCTCAAGCTCTGATACCACCTGATCTGAAAATGGGGCCTAAAAGCTTCTTGTCTAGCTTACAAGAACCTCTCCCACTTCCAAAGCTTAAATGTTCCCAAGATCTAGTGATTAACCAAATGCAGAATTAATATGTGCTTGAAAATAAGGTGTATGCTGGTGTTTATTTTAAAACTGTTTATGTGCTGTAAATAAGGTGTATGCTAGATCACTAGTTCCAGCGTGTTGCCATCACGCATCCTGATAGCCTCTCTTCGGCTCATCCTGCTCCTTGAAATTTGTACTAAGCATTACATACATTTTCCAGTTCCTATCGGATCTGCATATAGATAACTTGCAAATATAGACTGAAATTCCTTCACAAGGATCATTCTGCCATTCTTTTTGGCCAAAAGTAATGATTTTTTCTCATGCTAAAAAATTGAGAAGGGTTTTCGCTTTGGACTATCTACGAAACAAACCTCTCAGAGCGGTGTAATAATTTTATTTATCTTGAAATTCTTTGAAATAATTTTGTTCAGTGTAAGTTGATTGTAAATTTATATTATTTAATATATATTTATTTTGTAAGCATTAATAGTTTGAGCTATTCAGAGAAGAGACTCAAAACCATTATGGTAGAGATGATGTAATGTAATGTTCTATTTAACGTTTTCATTCAATCAAAATAACTAAAAATTAAAATTAAAATTAAATAAATTTAAAAATTAATAATTATACTTATCAATAAAACATTTTGACTTGATCAAATTATATAAAAAAACTAAACTAAACTAAACAAATTAATACTTATAATTATATATAAAATATTGTATTCGTCAAATTACATATAAATAAAAATAAAAATAAAATAAATAAATAAAAACATAAAATTAAATTAGCTTATATCCATCTTAATTCTGACCAAACATCAAGAGGGATCAAATCTTTTGAGATGTAAATTTTTCTAGATTGAAAAGAAATTTAAAATAAAGTTATGCTGATTTAATGCATATTCATCTTGTAATTATTAAAATCAAAATTTTCGATACACATATAACATTACCTTAATTTCCTTAATTTAAATTAAGATTTGTTTGAAAAACAAAAAAATTAATATTTAGTATAGTTCTCTATTTTTTGATAACTAGAAAGTGTTTAATTCCTAAATTTTATAGCTTATCTAAGAAGTCATTCAAATAAAACCATTTTTTCTAGAATACGTTCCTTTATCTTAAAATGTGTATTTTTTTTTGTTTTTCAAACTAAATAGTGCTTGGGATCATGGCAATATGGTAACTTACTATATTAACAAATCAAACATAAAACTATTGATTGAAGAGGAAACTAACCGTCACCCTTTGTCAAGCAAGATACATAACAAGATTTTGAGTAGATTTCCATGCTCCTACTTTGGACAAACAATGTTTTGTAGCTTTGTCTTTTTAAATATTAATCCAACATGATGGGATTTGATGGAGTATTTATTTGAGAGAGTATTTATGATTTATTGTTTGTGGTTTAGGTAAGATAGTTTATTGTCGGTTTTTTTTCAATAAAATCTAAGTACTGATTGAAGTTTTGTGTTTTTGGTTGATTTGGATTGGATCATTATATTATTGGTTATTTTTCTAGATGTTTTTAGAGTAGAAAAAATTGAATTAGTGGCAAGTTCTAGTGTGGAAATTTGTAGCCATTTTGAGGCATCAAACATCATTTTGATCTACTCTTACATACGCTTTCATTGGTGTAGCAATCATGTCAATTAGAGTTTGTATGCAAAATTTAACTCCCCTGTAAGTTTACCTACCTTACTGATCACCATGGTGCTAAAGGATGCCACATTAGTGCTAGTTGCTTACATTTATGGGGCTAGACACATATGGACTTTCAAGAAGATTATAGAAGATTTAAAATTGTAACTCTAATTAAGGTTTGAGGAAGTAAAAAACCTACACTCCTATGTTAAATACCAAACTACTAAGAAAAAAAAGTTCAATTCTACATTATTCTATTATATTTGTTCCATGGTTAACCAAAACATCATTACAAATTTAACTATCAAGTATTGAGTTCAACTGGATTATATATATATATATATATATATAATATATTAATAATATTAATTATATATATAATTTAGTTAATATTATACCAAGTTTGATTAATAAATCTTAATATTAAAATCTAATATCAGAAACAACACTAATATTATAAAGACGCAGAAGTGTATCAATCTATTATGATATTTTCAGCTTATGCTCTTGATATCGTCAGTTTATGCTCTTCCATATTTTGAGTTGCCGCTTAGTTATATGATTTACGGAGTTGTTAACAGAATCCCATAAGCTTATTTAACAGGAAATAGTACGAAAGATTAAATGATCAAATTTCTACTAAGATGAGGAAAAAGTCATTCCAAACATTTTAATTGCGATTGATTATTTTTAATATTTAAAAACTATTTAATTATTAAACTTTATATTATATATTGTGAACTGTCATACAATTTAGTTGGGTTGATTAGATTTAATATTATAAAAATTATTTTATTATTAAACTTTATATTACATATTATGATTTGTCATACAATTTTAATGAAAATTTTGTTTTTTGTTTTTGTTTTCTTTTAAGTTTGTATTTGAAAAAGAATTTTAATGAATAAATTTTAATATAAAAAGAATATTAAAATATAATATTATTTTTGAGTTTGTTTCATAGTTTGAGTTTTAAATTTTGTTGGCTTTGAAGATGAATTTAAAAACCACAAAATATTAAAATTGAAGGGAAAAAGAAAGTTAAGGTTATTGCAGTGACAATGGTGTGTGACGGTAATATGATGATCATGACGACAATGAAAATCATAATGATGATGATGATGACAATGCTGATAACAAGGACAACAATAATGATAATGATAACGATGATGATGACAATGATGATAACAACACCAACATTAATGACAATGATAACGATGATGATGACAATGACAACTGTGATGATGATGATGAAAATGAAAATGATGATGGCAATGATGATGATGAGGAGGATGATGACGACGAGAACGATGATGATGACGAGGAGGAAAATTAGGACAATGGTGATGACAACGATGATGATGATGACGATAAAGATGATGAGGATCATGATGACAATGATGAGGACGATGACAATAAGGATGATGAGGATCGTGATGACAATGATTAGGATGATGATGAGGAGGAGGAGGATCGTGATGACAATGATGAGGATGATAATGATGATGACAACAAGGATAACAAAGAAGGAAGAGGATGATGGCGATCATGATGATGATGATGACGACAGTGATGACAATTACAATTCAGATGGCAATGATTAGAATGATGATGATAACAATGACGATGACGATGATGAGAATTACGATGATGATGAGGATGACACTGATGAGAATTAGGATGATGATGATGATGTTGATGAGGTTGATGATAACGATGAAAATGATGATGATAAATATGACAATGAGGAGGAGAAGGATGATGATGATGATGATGAGGACAATGATAATGACGATGACAATGGGGATAACAACAATGATGTTAACAATGATGATGGTTAAAATGACAATGATGATGATGATAATGATGACAACACGGACAATGACAATGATGATGACAAGGATGATGAAGATGACAATGATGACGACAATTATGACGATGATGAACTCAGATCGATATGGTCTATCATACGTTAAGAAAGTAATAGATTATTGACACTTTAGCATTTTACTTCGATGCCTAAGAAGCATTAAGAGGCATTCCAAAATCACAAATTTTGCTAAGCTAAAGGTCAAAAAAATTGGTAAAGTAACAAATATTTTTAAAATTAAATCGAATATGAATATAAGATGGACATTCTAAAATAAAATAATTTTCATCTTCAATCAATTTTAACATCACAAAAATGGTAAAATCTTTACTCTCATATTATTTTAGAATTAACCAACAACCAATTTAACTATTAATTCCATAAAAAATATTATTAATTTTATATATTATTTCCAAAAACTTTAAATTCAAATATTTAAAACAAAATTAAATATATATATATATATGAAAAATAAATCGTTTTATCCCACTTTTAAATGTATTTTCTTATAAATAAAATATCTTCTTATTTTAAAAAATAATATTTATTAATTTTATGAACTTTTGTTGTTATTGAAATATACGCATTCAAAACAATAATTAATTATACGAAATTCCATGTTGACAAAACATATTTTTGTGGAGTGCTCACAGTGAGCTATTAAACAATTATTTAATGGAGAATTGCTAACTTAATGTTATTAAAATTAAAAAGAAAAGTAAAGAAATGAGGATTATAATTAAAGTTATTTTTAAGTTGTTCGTAGAATATCAATTATTATGTTGCTGGTATGGTATAGTTTAGCATTAGGAATTTATTTTTTGTTATTTTTTATTATTATTTAAATTTATTTATCTGTAAAGTGATTGGTTGAAGTTTTATTATCGGTTGTTTAGTAGCTTTCATTTCTATTAGTTTTTAGTTTTATTTCTTTTTTATTTAACTTTTTAATTTTTTCTTTTTCTTTTTTTCTATTATTTCTATTTTCATGAATTATAATTTTTTTTCAATATTTTCAATGTAAAACTACTTATTATTATATATTTTTTTCTCGGGAAAAAATCAAACTTTTTATTAACAAGTATAAAAAGTTACATAGTATATGTTGTTGAGCATTCATTTGACTGTATGATTTTCTGATCATAGAGTTTCCAGGATGATGTTTTGTGGCTTTGTCATCCTTAAAACCTGAAGATTTCGTTGATCAATTGTTAACAGACCTCCTCTTATGAGGAAAACAACCCCTTTGATCAGCTTCTTGGCAAAAACAACGTATGTCCAAAAGTTTAAGCACCCATATCTGTTTGTTGAGTCACCCCTGGGCCTCCTTAGTGAGGAAAACAACCCAAATAGGAGTGTCATCAACTATAAGCATAAAAAGTAAGAGCAAAGTAATTGAATTGTTTTGAGCATACATATATAAAAACAAAAACAAAAATCATTGTCTGATAATAAGACAGTGAGACAACAACTGAAGGCTATGCATATGGTGGTTGATCCGACACATGGATCTCATCCTGGTCCGCCTCCTCTATCCTCCAACTGCCCAAATCTTGTTGCAAACCCATTTTAGAAAGCTGGTCTACTGCAACATTGCGTTCCCTGTAGATGTGGCATAAAGAAAACTCATTAAAAAAATGCTTTAAATGTTTTGTCTCTTCTAGTAAGGGTGATAAAATGTAATTCTGACATCTGCTCTCTCCATTGAACCATTTAATGATATTCAAAGAGTCCCCAAAGATCTGAACCGTGAGAATGCCTAAATGGGTAAGCCAACAAAGAAGTAGTTTGAGGGCTGATAATTCTGCAAAATTGTTTGTTCCATTCCCCAGTCCCACCGAGGCTTTTAGACATCTGTTCTGATTTAGGTAGATTACCAGACCCGCTCCACTTCTATTGTTTTGGGATGCCCCATCGAAATATGCCCAAGGGACTCCTTCCTTAATATACTCCTCTCTTATTGGTCGGGGGATGTCCTCTCTATTTGGCTCAAGAATACTGGAGTAGACTGACGCGCATCTAACTGCTATGTTCCTAAAAGGAGAAATCTATTCCATGAATATACAATTATTCCTTGCTATCCAAATGCCCCAAGTAATGATAAGTGGAAGGTTTTGCATGTTCCCTTCAGGATATAGTTTCCACCATCTTTGACAAACTTCCAGTATCGTTCTCCCTTCCCATCTTACTGACTTCTGAATCAATCTTCCAACCTCCATCCACAACTTCTTAGAAAATGGGCATTCAATAAAAAGGTGTTGGATTGTTTCTAGATCATTTTTACATAATGTGCATCTCCTTGGGCCCGACTTATATCTAGCCTGTAAGATATCCCGAGTTGGTACCTTTTTCTTGAGGATGCACCAGAAGAACAGTGTAATTTTTGTTGCGCATTTCAGCTTCCATAAGAGATTGAACCACCAATCCAGATTCCCCCATCCTTTCTTAGACATGAGGTACTTGTATCCTTGTTTTGGGGAGTAGGATCCTGAATCGACATGTGCCCAAACTAGCTGATCTGGTCTCTCTCTCAAACGAACATTGGATCTGGATAGTTCCTTAATAAAGACATTCCATTCTTCCCACCATTGTGGTATTAGATCTAGGTCCATCCCTGATAACCAGGCTTGTCCCTAAATGGTGGAATGGCCTTGTTTCCCAATTTGATTGAGAAAGTGGGTGCCTTTGCAATCGAGCTGATTGATGAGGCTTGGGGATAGGGTAAATTTTTCGTTGCATCCTACCCAAGGGTCCTTTCCTATCCTGATTTTCTCCCCATTCCCTATTTGCCAGGACAACCCTTGTTCAATGATCTTGAAAGCATCAATGGTGGCCTTCCACACTACTGAGGCATTCCCTTTCTTTTTGTTGGGGCTTCTTATCCATTCTTCCAAAGGAATAGGGTCGATGTATTTCCGCTTGACCACCATCATCCACAGATTCTCCTTCTTAATAATCCTCCATCCTAATTTCGCTGCTAGCGATGGCCCAAAGGTAGTGAGATCTTTGATACCCCACCCACCCCATTCCTTAGGCCTTGCCACCTTCTCCCATGCCACCCATGGGAGAACCGATTCTTCCTTTGATCCTGCCCATAGGAATCTGTTGCATATTCTTCTTATTTTTTCCAGAATTCCTTTTGGTACCCAAGTCAAAGCTGCCCAATAAACTGGGATAGCCAAGATTATAGATTTTATAAGGGTCATCCTTCTAGCTCTTGAGAGCCATTTGAAGCTCCAGTGAGTAATCCTGGCTTCAATTTTTGCTAAAAGCCAATGCCAATCCTATGACTTATTATTATATCAAAAACATATTTAAATAAATTTAATTATAAACAATTATGTATATTAATAAAAATAAAAAACACACATAAATATATGTATGTTAATCTAAACGATATTAGTTAATCCTATTTCTTAATTTTTTGTGATGGCATTCAACAAGACAATATTTCTTAATTTTTGGTGATGGCATTCAACAATACAATATTTTATTAGTTGTTTTATTTTTGTAAAGAAATCTTTATGTTTGTTATTTTTTTGTTTAATTAAATTATATTTACTCTAAAAGGCAGGTACTAGCTATGTTTTTTTATTTTACAAATCATTTTTTGATAACTTAAAAAAACTATTATAATTTTATTAAATTTTTTTAGCTAATATATATTTTAAAATTAATATAAAAATAGTAAAATAATTAATTTATATAAATTTAATAACTCAATGAAATTTATTATTTCAATTACTTTTAATTTAGTTATAAATAAAATTGAAAAAATACTCTAAAATATAATAAAATAAAACATTTAAACTACTTTCTTTACAAATAAGTCCTCCCGTAACTCGAATGTATTACAACCGGGCCCTCCACACACAGAGTAGGCCATCCACCAACCCTAATCTACTGAGTCGGTGAGCGCATGAACGCAAGCATGAATGGCCGCTGGGAACGTGCTTTCAACTACCATCGTCTAATTTTCATGTTCTGTTTTCATTATCACCCTTGCACTGCAAGCTTGTGAACAGGGGAGCCTACCCCCCCACAATTCCTCTCCTTCAGACGGTAACAATACGGAAACGGTTCATGGTGATATTTCCCTCCCGGCATGGATAACAAGTAGCCAGGAAGGAAGCCAGCAAGGTACAGTACAGAGGCACGGACCCTTACTGTGCAGGCTGAGGGAACGTGACTGAAAGAAGGTAGGTAAGCCAACCTCAGTGAATGGCTGAGCCGACTTCAATCACTTTATGGCCAAGGCAACCTGAGGGAATGGGTAAGCCAGGGTTGCTGAATGTCTGAGGACCCTTGGCTGGATTAGGCGGGTGATCCAAAGGTGATATTCAATCAATCAATGAATAGGGTAAGGTCTGTAACAATTGATTCTCATTATTTGGGTCTTAATTTTTCATTATTTTATGGTTGGTTGTACATGTTCTGTTTTCATTGTTTTCGTCATTTGGGTCTTAATTTTTTGCCAATTATTTGTACCAGATGGATCAGAACATGGCCGATGATCAGATGTGAGTAACTAAACTATTCACATTTCCATACCGCAATTAATTGGATGAATTTCTGATCATGAAATTTCAATGAAGCCGGCGTCTGTTTTTCCAATTAAATTCATGTATACGTCCGTTTCTGCAATTTTTGCAGGGAAGGAACCAAAACATGGCATGGCTGTGTTACAAAGGTAATGAAATCTCCGTGTGAGAGAGTATGGAAGTTAAGTGCAGATTTTATAAATTTGCAGAAATATGCGAAAAACGTTGACAAATGCGATCACGTGGAAGGAGAAAGGAATGAAATGGGGTGTGTGAGATACTGCTCTGGAGTCCAGAGCTCTGGATCAGATGAACGTATACTGTGGGCAAAGGAGAAATTATTGAGAATGGACCATGTAAATCGTTGTTATAGTTATTCCATCATCGATGGGAACCTGGGGATAGAAGGGTATGTAGCTAACTTCAAGGTATACAACATGACCAATGGAAACTGCTTTGTAGAATGGAGTTTCCAGGCCAATCCTTCAAAATACTATGAAGAGCAACAATTTATTGGTTTCATAACTGGTCAGATAGAGCAAATGATCCAAGGGCTTGATGAAACTGCAGCATCGGAGGAGTCTGCATAGGGTTTTCTTTCTTCTCCTTTTTTCTTAAAGAGAAAATAATTATGCTCTTATTGCATCTATTAACCTACTGCTTAGGTCGATAGATGTCCACTCAGGTATATCAACAAAAACTTAGATTCATTTGTAAGAAGTTTGCAGCTATTTTATTTATCCTTCATATATTTTCATCTTATAGATTCCATTGCAGCTAATTTATTTATCGTTCAGATCTTTTCATCTTATAGATCGCATGTGAAAATGGATTATTTTTCAAATGTTTACCATATTCGTATCACATAACTTGTATCACCATGTAAAAAGGAAGAAAATGTTGATGTTTTCTTCCATCTTCTGTGTTTTTGCTCAGAAGACAGGCCATAATTGAGAACTAAAACTATATTGTTATTGACTTTCCATGGATGATGTATAGATATGGGTGGAAATTACATTATTTTTAACGGATTCACTTTGATATGAACATGGTTTCAATGCAGCATATCATATCATCTTATTTTATTTTATCCTGTGATCAATTGTAGTCCCAGAATAATAGGATAACTATGATGGCATCTAAAAACTTTATTTTACGGAATAAGGTTGGCTTTGAGGATAGTCTACATACTAAAATGAATTTTTAATTGTCTTTCATAGGTGGTCAGTTTTTATGTGTTGTTTATTATTTTAAGAAAAATGGCCATTTTGGACGGATACTAAGTAATTAAAACGATATTTTTTTATAAAATGTGTATTATTAAAAATTTGTTTTATGGATGTAGTAATTAGCCATTGTTATTGTTAATTTACATTTCTATTTACTTTTCAATTATCTATTATATCAATTTCTTTGAAATTTTTCTATCAAGATTACTGTGTATAAATGTTTATATATAAAGATTGTTGTGTTTTATATATAAATATTATTAAGTTTAAATGTTTATATATCTGTATAGGGAGAGTCTTTACCCTCCCTTGAACTCTTATTCTCGAGTAAAGTATTGAGATGAGGTAAAACTTAGAGTTACTATATTTATGTCAGTGTTATTGTTGGAGGCATAAGTGTATTTATGTTATTTATGTAATTGACATTGTTGGACGAACAAGTGTATTTATGTTATTGTTAGAGGAAGATGGGTTTGCATGTTGCATGTTAATAGTTAATTGAAGCTCCTCATTTTGCTTGAGTTTGCTGAAATGCCTCTATCTAATACTGCTATTTTTATTATGTTATTAATTTACTTTATGATTGATTTACTTTCAAAACTAATTCTTGCAAGTATTCTTAGGAGAGATGTATGCATATGCTAACTACATACCCATGCCTTTGATAATATCATTTGATTAGCATTAAGCTTGGTTAATAGCTAAAGTTGGTTAGTGGTTAATTAATTGATTAACCATTAATCTTGATTAACACGAATCCATTTACATGAATCCATTTTGACTTGATGAACACATTAAAGTAGATATTATTATTTTATTACTAATATTAATTTATTAATTTACCCTTCTACATTGTGACATGGTTTTCTCCTCAAACTAAATACTAGGTGAGAGGAAGAGGAATGGAGATTGCTGACATTAACTCGAGGGGAGCCATATGTGCAGTAAAGAGATTGGGAAGAGGGGGATTCTCATGAACAACTTGGAGAGCGATTTTTATAAGAGACTTGGGGGAGATGTTTTTGGAGTGAGACGGAGAATGAGGGATTCATTTTTGTGTTGGGCATCAAAGGGGTATTGGCATGGGGAATTTAGACACACCATGACTACGGTTCGGACTTAGGCTCGAAGCAATAGAAACATGTGGAGGTTGCCTAGCCTAGGAAGTCACATATGCTTTCCTAGTTGGAAGGATGGCATATTCAGTAGGGTGATCTCAACCAAAGCACCACAACTGAGCCACCATAACGAGGTATTATTCTACTTATTCTGGTTTAGATTTTGTAAAATGAACATGAACTAAAATTACTTTTACATGTTTAAATATGCATTGATATGTTGTGACAAATTATATATTGAGTTGTAAATGCGTTTTTTTTTATGCTGTGAAATTTAATATGAAACTTTAATCAAATTGGATGGCCCCATAATGGGTCCTTAGACATGGTATCAGAGCCCAACTTCAAAATACAGACCCTGTAAGCCAACAAAACAACCTTTAACCACCATGACCGGCTTGTAGAAAATTCTCACCTACAATAGGCAAAACAAGGGGCATAGTTCAACACTAACAATAGTAAGTTCAATAACAACATCTATAGTGTAATAACAACATTAGCATTTCCATCGATATTGAACAGATTATGGGGAGTATAGAAAGTTGCATAAGAAACACTCTAACATCAATATCCAAAGCAAAATTCATGACAAAAAACACAACTAGCAAAATAAAATTGTCTTTCTATTCGGAAATGCATAAATATATTATGGTTCACTCTTCCTACTAGTTGCCCAACATAGATTCAGCATTATGATTAGTATCAATTCTCTCACTACTTAGCAAATATTTAATTAATCTTTATCCAGAAATAAGAGTGGTCAATAAAGGGTCATAAAAAAGAATTGGCTCAACTCTGTTTCTTGGACACTTTATGGTCTAAGTGCAGAACAATTAGGTGACATGGATTCTAAGATGAATGCAATAGAAGGAAAATACAAAATAGTATATTTTATGAGAACCCACTTTGGAATTAGATATAATTTCTTGGGAGTTGTGTTTTCCATGGTGTGAATTCCTCTTTGTTCGCTTTGATGTTTTCATTTTCCATCGAAACATTCAACTTTCATATTTAGGCATCATAGAAGTCGGTGTTGGAAATTAGCTTTATTTCCATGAAGATGAGACTTGGTGTGGAATTCAGTAAAGTATACAAAAATTCTTCACTTTATGAAAGAAATCAAGAAATTATCAAGGATTCAAGCTCTCATGATGTTAGCAAGGAGAAAGGACAAGTGATATAAGAAGAAATCCATTGATAAGATCAACCAACATATTTTAAAGCAACACTCTCCAAGAATGAAATAGGGCAGCCTTGTGTGGATGAAGGAAGGAGGTACATATGAGTTCATTTTTTAGATTCCATTTGCATGAGGACATGCAAAGATCTTAGTGTTGGGGGGATGTTGGGTCACTGAATTTGCCATAATTTTTACTTTTCTTTGTCATTCATTAAGCCATGAATTCCAACCATCCATTTCACCATCTCACTCACTTGCCACTATTTCTACCGTAATTCTTTACAAAGTACCATGACGTGCCTCTATATGTATCAGTGGTTAATTAACATCAGTTTCCTTTATTTTTAGTATATTAAGAAGAATTATGCATGGTTTTAGTAATCATAATTTGACCAATTTCAAGTTTTTGCATCTTAGTCAATTTCCATAGCTATCTCCATGGTTAAGGAAGTAGCATTACTCTAGAAGGAAATATGGCACATGGACATTATTTTTAAAGGTTCCAATATAGATTTGTGTTGGTCAAATTCCACCCAGCTCACATGTGTGGGCTTCCAACATCAAATCAAAGGAAATATGTGCCCGATTTGACCAAGCAACTTCAAATGCATTTTCTGAGCAAATGAAAACAAATTTTGAAAAAAAAAACATGGATTTTCTCTATAACGAGTCCAATTAGGTTCCCCATGAGCCACTTCCTCAAATTCATTACTGTTTGGGAGATTTTACAGGTTCTTTGGAGCCCTATTTTGCAGATTATGTGGGAAAACAATTTTCCAATTTGTGAGTCAACACCCAGTCACAAAAATGATTGGCACGAGTTATTCCTTAGATAATTCATGGCAAGGAGATCATTCTAATTAGGCATAGGCTTATCATTGATCCTAAAATCCTTCAAAATATATTTGATTTTATTTTCAAACTAATTTACTGAAATCTCATGACCAAAACTCAAGAAATAGAATTTTGAGTTTGTTAATTGCTTCAAAGCTCTATAAATTGCAATCTCTTTCATGAGAGGGGGGATTAGATGTCAATGATGAATCTTAACTTGTAATTATTGTTGTTGTTTGAAGAAGACAAATTATATTTTTTTTAGTGAATGCAATATGTGTTATGGCGTAATTTAAATGTGATTGTTGATTTAAATCAAGTGCTCTGAGTTTATCATTTCTCACGCTCACTAGGTGGACCCCTATTCAGTTGTGAGATAACGTAGTTGTTCTTTCAATTTCATTTCCTTCAACACTCGTTTCAATTTAGTTTTTGAATAGTTAGTTTAATGCTCTATTTTCAAGCACAATTTACTTACTTGCCTTTTGTTTGCAATAGGTTGAGTGCTCAATATTAAATTGAAAACTTCAAAAACATTTACTTTAAATTGTTTTTTCCAGATTAGCTTTAGTTTTCTTACTTGCTTTATTTGTCACATTGGATAGATTTAGATGTGCACACTAGTAATTCTCTAATGCTTTCTTTGAAGTTTTGAATGCTCTTTGATTTCCATTTACAAGCTTTATATTCTTTAGATTAGATGTACTTTCATGAATTGATAGATTTAGTTTCCTTTCCAAGTTGATTAGATTAAATTTCTTTTCAAAACAAAATAGAGTAATCTTGCTTTTTAAGTTCATATAATAATCTTGTCTTTCAAGTTCACTAGAATAGAGATTTTTATTGTTAGAATAGATCTTGAAGCCCTTTCTTTAGAATAAGTCTTCTTTGAATTCATTTCCAAGTCTTGTGTTTGAATCGAAAAAAGAACATGTGCAATAAGACATAGATAGATTTCCATTACATTTTAGCAACTTTCCTATTTTCAATTTTTTTTAAAATTGAAAGTAAATTGCCTAGCACATATAGTGCAAGTATGCTTCGCAAGTTCACGAACCTCGGGTTTGACAATTTAATGACAAGTAATTTATCTAACAATTAAATTACCCAACAGTACCCATCTGGTAGAAGTTCTCAAGCAATAGTTCGTCTAGTTATATATGTCTACCTCTATTCATTGATTACATGACCTACCCATAAGCCATCTAAAAAGCAATTGAAATAGATATTCCATAGCTCAAGCCATCTCACCAAGCAATAGATCTTTACCTCGGTCAAGGTAATCTTTCGTACACGACATTTGATCAAGCTATTGAGAAATAATTGTCCGCTACTGCTCAACATCATATTACACCGTCAACTACCTCTCGCAACATCCCATGTTGTGTGAAACATCAATCGGTATAACCCACATCTATTTCACTTCCAATGGCACTTGAACTACTCGTAACTCACACTTTCAAGCTCTACTCACACTCATATTTCCAATTGTAACTTAGTTATTCTATCAAATATTTCTAGCAATCACTACTAGTAACAAATATGTAAGGACTCCCACCTTTAATATAAAATAATTAGAGAACTTGTGATTACTCTAGAAGATAAGTAAAGCAATTTCATCTAGAGACCCATCCCACCACTATGCTCACCTCTCTCGACGTCCCCCACCTCTCTTAACTTCTATTATGCCATGTAAACAAATGTGAAAGCATGGAGTGCGGAGGTATTATTAATCTCAACGATCCAATTATGGGCTCAAATTGGAAGTAAATATATGTAAACAAATGCAAAAATACATAGTGTGGAGGTGCAGAGGTATTGCTAATCTATGTACTTCAACCGTGAACCCAAATACAAAATTCACAAAAGTAAATATATATAAACAAATGCCAAAGCACAAAGTGTGGAGGTATTACTAATCTCCCAACTCCGACTATGGGCCCTCAGCCCTCCGTACTTTTTCCACACTACACACTTACACATTTCCACGGATTTGGTGTGGTTATTTCCCTCACATTTCCACGGATTTGGTGTGGTTATTTCCCTCTATTGCATGGACAAATAATGGACAACTAAATTTGTGTGACACTATTGAATGAGATGTTGAGATTCTATGGAACCTCCATTGAAGAGTACCTATGATATTTCATCCTGTTATCGACATCCATCCTAATATTAATCATATAAATTAGAGCAATACGACCAATACGGAAATAGGGAGCAATGTCAATATTGATAGTATAATATATTGTATTGCTTATTCTCGGAACAATCATAGGATGATTAAATCAAGAATTCTCGTTAGATATTTCTAAGTAGCATTATAGATCTGCCAAACCTATCAAACTATTAAATTAATATGCTCATAAATTAGAAAAAATATGAATTTCCTTTTAAAACTTGGATTATTTTTTAAAAAAATTTGTCACACTAATGAGTCACCATGCCATAAAGCACAACGCTATACATAATCTCAATAAGTGGCATAAAACATCATCGAATTGCTTATAAAAATTTTAAAATGATATTGCTCATAGGACGATTTGAATTACTAGTCAAAATCGAAGCACGTGAAGCATCATCTGGACTGGTCTAACGAAATTTAAATGATTTGCAAGATTCCATTCCCAGCAAAGTAACTTTTAAAATCATTTCCAAAATATAAATTTGTTAATTTATTTTTTCAGAAGAAAAAAGCGTAATATATTCATTAAAGAAGATTACATAGCGCATATGCAAGAAGCAAATGCAGAAATGTGGCCCAAGCCACATGCAAATTTGCTAAAAACAAATCCCAAATAAAGTCCCCAAAGGCCAATATTGCCCCCCAGAAGGCAACCCATAGACATGGACTGAACGACATGCTAATCTGTTAAAACAGATCCCAAATAAAGCCTCGAAAGGCCAAAAGTTGCCCCCCAGACAAGGCAACCCATCATAAGGTGCAGAAAAGGCACCAAGAAACCAAGCAGACAAGCAAAAGAAGGAAGAGCATCATGATCTGACCACCCAATGTGGAGGGAGAGGCACGAAATGAGGAAGAGAGCAACAAAAGAAGCCACTCCTTCCCCGCCCCCTCAAACTCTCCATCCAAATCAAACGAGAAACAGAGGAAGAATGCTGACACAATCCTCCGCATCTGCCTGCAGAAAAGACCAGCAGAGTCATCCATAGAAGCGGCACGAAACAGGGCAGAAGCACCGCTGTTCCCTCAACGCTCCAAAGGATGTGCCGTGACGAGATCAAGCCTGACTGCCGCCGAGGAGAAAAAGACCCACCGGAGCAGAGGCAACTCCGGGGGCAGAGGCGGCAAGGGAAGCCACCAATTTATATTTATATAAATTTGAGGTTAATTCCGGAAGTGCCAAAAAATGGCAAGCAAGTGCCAGATCTTCGAAATTTCAGGGCCTTTCCACTTCACTAACGTCAAATGGTAATAAAATCAATGATCACACCACTGTTAGGTTTGTTTTCTATTTCATCCGCTTTTTAGAGTCATTGGCCATTTTTTTTTATTTTTCTGCTTTCGACCACTCTAGTTTGTTTTCTATTTCATCCGCTTTTTAGAGTCATTGGCCATTTTTTTTTATTTTTCTGCTTTCGACCACTCCCGCTTAGCTAATGTGGATACTCTTCTGTATGTATCTTGTTTATTTGCAGAGAGAGAGTTTTTACATACAAAGCCATTAACACTGTTGAGCCATGAATAACCCTGCCTAATCTATCAATTTTGTTAAAGCATTGTCAATTTCTTTCAATAACATGTATGAATATATCAATTTATTCTAATATATTAATTTAATTTAATATATCAACTTTAGCAAGAGGAAATTGTAAATTTCTTTCAATAACATGCATTAATATAACAATTCATTTTAATATATCAACTTATTTTAATATATCAACTTTAGCAAGGAGTAAATGCTCTCTTAGGACTATGGTTTGGTTTGGTTTTGCTGAAATTTTCTGCCAATAGCATTTGAACAATTAAATGAGTGAAGAAGTGAAGGGCTGAAGGCATTGTGCTTGAAGGCCCCTCAAGAAATGAATGGACTAGTTTTTCCAAGATCAGAGGTCATAAAATGTTGTGTGTGGTGTGCAGAGGAGCCCATGTGCGAAGTGCAGAGGTGAATTACAGAACCCCCGCACAAACATTGATTTACAAAACTCTTGCGCAAATATAGGTTTTGTTTCACTACTGATGTAGCAGAAACTATGGTTTTAATAAAACCCAAATGGATCTTTAAACCCACAATCACCCCTCTTCTCTATCAGAACCCAACTCCTTTGAAAACAATGATTTTCCCCTTTCGGGATCCAAAAGACCCTTCAACTATTAAAACTGCGCTTTAATCCTTCTCGAGACCCAAAACTTTTGGAAAAGGCTTAACAATGCTTTTCTTCCTTTAAACACATATGTGGGGTTTTATCTGTAGACCCAAATCTGACCAATTGGACGGTTAGGATCCAATCGCAGTATCAGCGATCGGTCAACCACAAGGTTTCTTATATCAGTGATTCCCTTTGGTCCGATGCGATATCGCTATCGCTATGGGCGATTTACAATGGCCGCCTAATACTTTATGAACTCCACTCCTAAAACACTGATGCGATATATTGGCGATTGCATATCGCCAAGTGTTGGGCACATGACTTTCCACGTGCCCAATGGTTTGAGCGATGCGATATATATATATTACCGGACCCGATAAGTCCCAAAATCAACCTTTATATTATTTCAAGTCCGTTCAATGGTTCCACAAAGTGTTTTTGCGTCGATTCTCTATGTTAATGGGCTTTTCGCTCGTGAACCCAAGTTATGCCAGATTTGCCTTAATCACGGGAATTCTTACTGTTAAGAATAAAAACACAAGGCCACAACCACTTCAATTGAATACATGGAAAACAAACACTCAAGCCTCCATGGACTCGTCATACGATTATGCACACAACATTGATTTCATTCATAATATACAAAAGAACAGAGTCTTGGCCTTAGGCCAGATTATACAGGAAAATGACCTCTGTTTACACAAAATATAGTGCACACACTCTCTAAGCTCTCGCTCCACTCCAAGCCTCTCCTCTCTCGCTCATTACATTTTCCTATCTTTTATCACTCAAATAATTCCTCTAACAATATCTAACATAGATCTTCTATTCTCAAGAGATCTAACAGCAAATCCTCTATTTCTTAGCTCTCCCTCACACCTATGCTAACAACTCTATCTCTAAATCTAAAATAAGATAGTCTCTAACTTATTACAATAATGAATTATAACAAATTGTTTGAGAGATCCAACCCTCTCAGTAAAAACCGGTTTTGACCCAACAGTCAATGAATTTCAACCTGTTTAGCCACAACATGTGAATAATTTTTCACATTGCTGGCTAATCCCGATGCTCCTACATCAGACTTTCGGGGAAGAAAAGACTTGTTCTTCAAGCTGTCAAGACTTACTCCATATTTCTGGAGTTCAGATGTTGTCAACCAACTGGAATCTTCCATTGGTTGCTCCTTCCACTTGACTAGATACTGGAAATATGTCTGTCCTCTGGTTTTCTTGGATATTCTTTGATCCAAGATGGCTTCTACTTCTTTCTTGACTGATTTTGGTACCTGTTCCTCCCAGTTCATGGTTTGAACTTCATCACTTGTCTCTTATTTCTTCAACTCTGTTGCTGCTTCTTTGAATGGATATAAGTCTGCAACATTAAAAATGGGGGATATGCCAATCCCTTATGGTAACTCAATCTCATATGCATTGGCTGAAAATTTCCTTTTAATTTTACAAGGTCCTATCTTCTTCATTTTCAGCTTGTTATAAGTTTTAGTAGGAAATCTCTCTTTCCTCAAATATGCCATGACTAAATCTCCTACTTGGAACTCCTTTTCTCTTATTTTAAGATCTACTCTCTGCTTGTATTTGTTGTTGTTCTCCTGCAATTTGCCTTTGACTTCTTCATGTAATCTTTGCATTTGTTCGGCAAAATATTCAGCGCTTGCACTCTTGGCTTCCTGTTTTCCCAAATCTCTAAGCTGATACACTCCTCTCGTATGAATTCCAAAGAC
Organism: Pinus tabuliformis; assembly: GCA_031772625.1. Classification (NCBI taxonomy): domain Eukaryota; kingdom Viridiplantae; phylum Streptophyta; class Pinopsida; order Pinales; family Pinaceae; genus Pinus; species Pinus tabuliformis. The sequence continues at coordinate 851,272,902 of CM062808.1, read as the reverse complement.
AATCTAAAATGGACTCATTCCAGTGCTTCGGTTTGGTGTATCATTGTAAGCGAACTGAGCTTGAGCTAATGCCAAATCCCACTGTTTGGGATTTTGATATACTAAACTCTTTAATATATTCCCCAAGATTTTGTTCACTACTTCAATTTGTCCATCTATTTGAGGATGGTATGCTAAACTAAAACTGAGGTTAGTTCCCAGTTTCTTCCAAAGTGTCCTCCAGAAATGGCCCACAAACTTGGTATTTTGATCTGATACAATACTTACAGGTAAACCATGCAATCTTACAATCTCTAAAAAGAATAAATTAGCTATGTGTGTTGCATCTAGTTTTCCTACATGCTATGAAATGTGCCATTTTATAAAACCTATCCACTACAACATAAATAGAATCATTTCCTCTCTCAGTTTTTGGTAAACCCAAAACAAAGTCCATGCTAACTACATCCCACAGTCGATCTGGTATGGGCAATGGCTGATATAGTCTTGTATTCTGACTCCTTCCTTTGGCATGCTGACATATCCTGCATTTCTCAACAAACTTTTTAACATCAGTTTGCATTTTGGGCCAGTAATAAAAAGCATTCACCTGGGCAAAGGTTTTATCTTGTCCAAAATGACTAGATAACCCTCCACTATGTTTCTCCTTGATTATGTTCTCCCTCATGGAACATTTTGGAATACATAACTTGTTGTTTTTAAATAATAGGCCTCCTTGAATGAGGTAGTCCATCCACTGACTTCTGTTATGGCTCGTTGGATTTAAACTATTGTGTAGATATCTCTAAAATCTTCATCATCCTTGTACATTTCTATCATTTCCTCAAATCCTATAGCACCCACTTTAAACTCTTTCAAAATAAAACTTACCCTCCTCAACACATCTGCTACTTTATTAGACTTACCACTCTTATGCTTTATTACAAAAGTGAAACTTTGCAGAAATTCTACCGATTTAGCATGCTTCTGATTTATCTTTGTTTGGTTATTAATAAACTGTGAAGCGTGATTGTCTGAATATAAGATGAATTCTTTAGGCAGCAAGTAATGCCTCCACTTTTTTAATGCCTACAGAATAGCATAAAAATCCTTGTCATAAGAAGAATATTTCTTCTTTGCATCATTCAGTTTCTCGCTGAAATATGCTATTGGCCTTTGCTCTTGACTCAGTTCCACACCAACTGCTACTCCACTTGAATCTGTCTCTACTTGAAAGACTTTCTCAAAATTAGGCAATGCTAGGATTGGCTCTTCTGTTATCTTCTTTTTCAGCAAATTAAAGTTTCTGTCCGTTGCTTCTTTCCATCGAAATGGCTAATTGACCTCCTTGATTGTCTCAAGGATTGGTGCACAAACTTGACTAAACCCTCTTATAAATTTTCTATAAAAACTAGCAAGTCCATGGAAGCTTCTTACCTCAAATATGCTTCTAGGAGTAGGCCAGTTCCGGATTGCTTGTACCTTCTCCAGATCCATCTTCAAGCCCTCTTTGGAAACCACAAATCCCAAGTACACCAGCTCCTCCTTCATGAAACTACACTTCTTCAAATTGATTAGTAGTTTCTCCTTCTGTAGAGTTCTCAGGACCAACTTAAGATGTTCTAAATGCTCCTCTTTACTTTTGCTAAAAATCAGAATATCATCAAGGTAAACAATGACAAATTTACCTGCATACTCCTTCAAGACTTCGTTCATTAGTCTCATGAACATGCTGGGTGCATTAGTGAGCCCAAAAGGCATCACTAACCACTCATACAGTCCACTATTTGTTTTGAAGGTAGTTTTCCATTCATCGCCTTCCCGAATCCTTATCTGATGATACCCGCTCTTCAAATCTATCTTAGTAAAGTATCTGGATCCACTTAAATATTCCATTAAATCATCCATTCTGGGCAAAGGAAATCTGTACCTAATCATTATCTTGTTGATAGCTCTAGAATCTGTGCACATGCGCCATTCTCCTCCCTTCTTCAAACTAAGTACTGTTGGCACAACACATGGGCTCAAACTCTCTCTGATCAGCCCCTTGTCCATCAGTTCCTATACTTGCCTTGCAACCTCTGCGTTTTCCTAAGGAGTTAGTCTATATGCAGCTTTATTGGGTAGACTTGCCCCTAGTATTAAGTTAATATGGTGGCTAACACTTCTAACCGGTGGTAATACATTCGGTAATTAATCCACAATGATATCCATAAAATTATCTAACACAGCTTTAATTTCTTCACGCAAATCATTTAAATTCATGGACGTTAAGATTACCTTGGGCCTCCCTAGGATAACAAAGTGCAACTCCTCACTTTTTTGACCTCCTGTAGCAATTCTTTACCACTTATCAACATGATATTGTTTTCAGACAATCCTTTATCAACATCATTCTTCAATGGAAATAATGTGTGCTTGTTTCCATCCTTCCCTATGGTATAGGTGTTCCTTCTCCTGTCATGAATCGCTTTCCGGTCAAATTGCCATGGTCTCCCCAATAGTATATGACATACATCCATGGGCATTATGTCACATAGAATCACGTCTTTGTATGTGCCTGTTTGCATCTCATCACTGCATTGTTCTGTCACAATGTTCTGCAACCAAGACACTCTGTAGGCTGCAAGATGTATTGTCTTCACTAACCCAAGCTTATCCACCATCTCTGTGGACACAAGATTGTCAGTACTCCCACTTTCAATTATGACCTTATAGCACTTACCCTTTGATTTACATGTGGTTCTAAACAAGTTCTTTCTTTGCGCAGGTTCTCCAGTCTCCTTTTCTGCTCTAAGCAAAGTTCTTCTAAATAGCAGTGATTCATCTTCTTCAGTGGGTTCTTCTTTCTCCACAAGTCGAGGTGGTTCTGGCTTTTCCTCAGCCACGTTTGAACCCCTCTGGCTTGCTGATTTGTTATGAGGACAGTCTCACAACATGTGTCCCCACTCTCCACAGGTATAACACCTAACATCTCTTCCTCGCCCTCTTCCTCTAAGCGCGAATCTTCCTCTGCTAGATTCGCCCCTCTATGGTGGTCTGTCACTTGAGCTTCCTGCTTCATGCCGATGTTGTGTTCCTCTAGATCTAGCAGCTCCTCTTCCTCTCACTGAACTCTTTCCTCTGTTTCCTCAATATTTTCTCCTCCGCCTTCAGACTTGCTTGATAGGCATCCTCAATAATTTTTAGACTTAACAAGCTAATATCGTCTTGTATCTCATACCTTAACCCATTTATATATCTATCTATATTTTCAACATCATCTTCTACATGCCCTGCTCTAATACTTTATCTATAGAATTCTTCCGTATACTCCTTAATAGACATTCCTTTCTGTTTCAAATTTTGCAATTGCTTAAAAAGATTGAAATGATAGTCTTTAGGCAAAAACTTGGCTTTTAGTTTACTTACCATTTTATTCCATTGCTTGCTCTTAGATTTCCCTTTCCTCGTTCTTAATGTTTGTACCTCGTCCCACCAGATGGTTGCATAACCTTTCAATCTGGTGACTGCAAACTTCACCATCTTATTGTCCTCAACTTCTTCATAGTCAAAGTATTGATCTATGGATTTGATCCAATCCATAAGCTCCTCTGCATTCAAACTCCCTTCATACATAGGCATCTCCATCTTGGGTTTGCTTCCTACTTTTGCCAGCATCTTGAGGACTTTAGCAATTTCATTGTCTTCTTCTACTTTTTCCACATCTATAGAAAATTCTTCTGAAGAAAACTCAACTCCATCATCAAGCGCTCTTCTTTGGGCTATCTCCATTGTCTCCATTCGTGCACGCAAACTCCACACTTCTTCCAACAGAATTGCATTTGGTTCTGGTCTTCCTCGGCCAATTCCTCTCCGTGGTGGCATCTTCGCTGCAAACACCTCTTTCTTATGCTCTAGTACCAAAAAATTGATGCAGCAGAAATGATGGTTTTAGTAAAACCCAAATGGATCTTTAAACCCACAATCACCCCTCTTCTCTATCAGAACCCAACTCCTTTGAGAACAATGATTTTTCCCCTTTCAGGATCCAAAAGACCCTTCAACTATTAAAATTGCGCTTTAATCCTTCTCAGGACCCAAAACCTTTAGAAAAGGCTTAACAACACTTTTCCGCCTTTAGACACATATGTGGGGTTTTATCCGCAGATCCGGATCTGACCAATTGGACGGTTAGGATCCAATCGCAGGATCGACAATCGATCAACCACAAGGCTTCTTATATCGGCGATTCCATTTGGTCCGATGTGATATTGCTATCGCTATCGGCGATTTACAATGGCTGCCTAATACTTTATGAACTCCACGCCTGAAACGCCGATGCGATATATCAGTGATCGCATATCACCAAAGGTTGGGGACAAGACTTGCCACACACCAAATGGTTTGAGCGATGTGATATATTTATGAATTACTAGACCCGATAAGTCCCAAAATCAACCTTTATATTATTTCAAGTCCATTCAATGGTTCCACAAAGTGTTTTTGCGCCGGTTCTCTATGTTAATAGGCTTTCCGTTCGTAGACCCAAGCTATACCAAATTTTCCTTAATCACAATAATTCTTACTATTAAGAATAAAAACACAAGGCCACAACCACTTCAATCGAATACATGGAAAAGCAAACACTCAAGCCTCCATGGGCTCGTCATACGATTATGCACACAACATTTATTTCATGCATAATATACAGAAGAACAGAGTCTCAGCCTTAGGCCAGATTATACAGGAAAATGACCTCTGTTTACACAAAATATAGTCCACACACTCTCTGAGCTCTCGCTCCACTCCAAGCCTCTCCTATCTCGCTCATTACATTTTCCTATCTTTTATCACTCAAATAATTCCTCTAACAATATCTAACAACAATCTTCTATTCTCAAGAGATCTAACAACAAATCCTTTATTTCTTAGCTCTCCCTCACACCTATGCTAACAACTCTATCTCTAAATTTAAATAAGATAGTCTTTAACTTATTACAATAATGAATTACAAAAAATTTCTTGAGAGATCCAACCCTTTCAGTAAAAATCGGTTTTGACCCAACAGTCAATGAATTTCAACCTGTTTAGCCACAACATGTGAACAAGTTTTCACATTGCTGGCTAATGCCGATGCTCCTGCATCAACTAGGCAGGGAGATTTGTGCAAATTCATTTAATCAATTAATTAGCGGTAGAGGTAGGGATTATGCTGCATTGCAGTTATTACCCTTGTTAAAAATAAGCTTTATCAATGTAGCAAGTATATTAAAAGTTGGGCAATTTATATTGCTAATTTACATCTCTAGTTACTCCTCAATTGCTAGTTATGTCAAAAATTGAGTTCTCTTCGATTAAGACTACTATGTCTAAATGTTTATATACTCTAGAAAACTTATAAAATTTGGAAACATTTGTAGATTACAATTTTAGCTCCTCGAATAGGGTGTTTTTTGAGACCATGGAAACACACCCATATGGTAGGTGAATAAATTTGCACTACACCAAAAGATGCACACTGATTGTCATTCGAAGCCTTAACATTCTGAGAATCCTCCACTTAGTGCCTAAGTGTAATTCATGCCAACAATCTATCAGTTGGGACTCCACTTTTGCATACTACCATCCAATGCCAATTATGGCCATAGCCTCACACATTCTTTCTCATACCAAGCTCAACTTCAAAACAAATGGTGACCAGTGCAACAGGTCTGTCTTGCCAAGAATGACCTGTGGCAGTTGTAATTTCCATTCTTTGCTAACCTGCTTCCTCGCATTTTGGCTTGGAAAAAAGTGGCATTTCTCATTGAGAAACCACCAATTTAGTGGATTTGTTCCTTCTTCAGTTGTTTGACACTGTAGTGTAGATGGTAATTTCCATAGTTCTCACAAATTTAAGCTTGTTTTGAAATTTATTTCTTTTTACAGGTGAGAAGGAAGTCTAGTAGTTCTTGCACACAAGCTCCTCTGCAATCAACGTTTGAGTACTGATTCTCACAAGTCGAAGGGTCCAAACAAAACTCCACTAGACTCCTCCTTTCCTGACAATCTTTTATGGCTCCTTGTACCCTCTCTTGTTCTATAATTTTCCTCCATCCCTTCTAAGTTTCTCTCTTTGTTTCACTTTTATTGGCCCCTCTCTTTATACACCTGTATATCCTGCTCTTTTCTCTATGTCCTCAAACTTTGGACCTTTTCTCTAGTTGGTTTTCCATTCAATGTATCGCTCCTCTCTGGTTGGCTCCCCTTCCTCTTACATTGGATGTTGTTGATGGTTTCACCTTGTCGTAGCTTGTGTCATGTTGTTGTCTCTCTTACTCGTGTCTCTGTTATGTGACCCCCGCCCCACAAGGGAGGTCTGTAGCACTTGTCTCCCCTCCCCCGACCCTATGCCTTTTACTCATCTCTAGCCTCTCCTTCATGCCTCGTCAATTCATTTATGTCCACAAGGGTGTTGCTTATTACAAAGAGTGGACCCATAGAGGCAATACATGTATGCATCAATGCTTGAAGGAAATCACTACCCATTCTTGCAAGCTTCCTGTGGGTGCCATCCAAGAGGAATTAATTAGTGTTGAGGAGGAAGGCACCTCTCATAGGCTCTAGCAGTCAAACAAAACAGTTCTAGCTGATACGGTTGACTGGGTTTTGGACGCTAGGAACACTCATGGATGCTTCAACTAGTATATGCACACAATTTCTTTATATTGGCACATGAAGTTCCTCTTAGACATAGCCTTATTGGATCGACACAAGCATTAGGAGGATGTCTTCCATTCACTTGAGCATTTTTATTACCTCATGGAGGACCTGAATTGAAGGATGGAACGTATTAAACAATAATTTTGCATCCCACCCCCAGTTGGAGGCACATTGTTGGGTATGTGTTATATTCTTTGCATGACTAGTTATACGTGCAATACAATGCACTTAGTATGACAAGGGGGTCATAGGGGGGATGGAGGCACCCATTGTTGTGGGCTTTGTAGGGAGGGAATAGGCCCCCAACTTAAGGTTCAGGGAAACACCCAACAGAAATAATTGGGGTGCTTTTGCCCATAGCTTTGCACATGGTTTTACGCATGGTTGTTTTTCCCATGGTTTTACACATGGTTGTTTTGCCCATGGTTTTGTAGATCTAGTCAAAGGAACTATATTTATATTCTAATCCTTCGTTAATCGATTTAGGATTTATGAATTCTCTGGCATGTATATAATGTATTGTAACATTGAAATGAATATAATGAAAATTCAATCTTGTCTTCTTTGTTTTCAATCCCAAGAGAAAAATATTTGTGTATAATTTATATGATTTTCATTGTATCATTGCCAAGGGAATGGTGATGTTAAAGTTTTACAAGTATATCAATATATTGTGAGATCTCTAACAATGTATGTATCGACACCACAATCACCTTTAGAATTCAAAATCGTTCCAACCAATAACAATATATTTGGGATGAATTTGTATAGAGAAAGCTAACCTATAATAATGACAAGGACATAATAAGTTGACTTAATGCCTTATCATTTTCATACTAAGAATATTTTATCAAATTGAAATTTCAACCATACATATTTTTTTTAAGCAAAATCAAAAAACTTTCTTAACTAATGATATTCATTTTATCAAACTGAAATCTAAACAATACACTTTATTTTTCATCAAAATTAAAAATCTTTCATAAATAGTGATAAGCATTCTACCCAAATGGTGCGTCGAGAATATTATTGTTCCATTAGTAAGATCTGCATTTAACTGTATAATTATATTATATATATTTCTTCGTGAATTGACATTGTCAAAAATGAAAAATTATATATACGAATTCTTTCTGCTTCTTCCCTCATTAGTACCTTTTATAATTGAAATGAACTCAGTATTGTATTATAATTAAATAATGTTAAGGCCCACTAATATTACTTATTGTAATGATTAAGATTACAACTCTGATAAAAATGGCAATATTTGTATTAAAGAAATAAAACCCACTGATCATCTCTACGAAAGAGAGTCTGAACCAGGAGAGTCTGGCTCTGCAGAACGCTCTACATTGTTCATGCACATTACACATTAAATAGAAAACATGGTTTTAAGGAAGTTAAAACAACATCCTAAGAAATAAAAACTAATTCCTATCCTGAGGTTACGTGAACCAACTCTACCTATTCTAGGATATTCTCCATTATCTTCAACACTCCCCCTTAATGGAGAATGGGTTCACAAATATGCCTAACATCTCCCTAAACATTTGAAACTTAACTTTTCCAAGAGGCTTAGTGAAAATGTCTGCAACATTATCACATGTATTACAATATTCCAAATGGATTTCTTTGGATTGCACTTTCTCCCTGACAAAGTGGAATTGCGTATCAATATGTTTAGTGTTTTTGTGAAACATCGGATTATTGGCAAGTTTGATTGAACTCTGATTGTTGCATCTGATTATTGTTGCGTCTATCTGTTCTTCCCCAACATCCTGGAGAAGTCTCCGCAATGAAACTACCTCACACGTTGCTGCACACATGGCTTGATACTCTGCTTCTGCTGAGGACAAGAAGACTGTGTTTTGCTTCTTGTTGTTCCATGTGATCACCCCAGATCCAATGCTAAATGCATAACCTGTTATAGATCTGCGATCATCTACATTTCCAGCCCAATTTGAATCTACAAATCCTGCCAATCTAACATCAGAGGAGTTAATGTAAATAATACCGTAATCTATAGTACCTTGTAGATACCTCAAAACACTTTTCGTTGCATTCCAATGGCTTTGAAGTGGTTAGACATAAATTGACTTAGCATGTTGATTGCATAAGCCAAATCAGGTCTGGTAGTGGTTAGGTAGATTAGACTCCCAACCAGCTATTTGTAAAGTGTTGCATCCGCTACTTTTGAGCCATCCTCACACTGCAATTTGATAAACTGCTGCAATGGTACCGTTGCAGGCTTACACTGATCCATCCTAAACTTTTCTAACAGGCCTTTGACATACTTTGCTATGGACAGAAATGTTTGACCTGAATTTCTCCAGATCTCAAGTCCTAAACAGTATTTGATTTCACCGAGGTGTTTCATTTCAAACACATGTGACATCTGTTGCTTGATTTCATTGATTAGATATGTAGCATCACTTGTAATGATCAAATCATCTACATATAACGAAATCAACACTACGCACCCTTGTTCATCTTTCATGGTGTAAATATTAGGGTCATTTTTACTTCTATTATAGCCAGTTTGCAGAAAAAATGAATCAAGCTTCTCATACCAAGACCTGGGAGCTTGTTTTAGTCCATAAAGTGCTTTCTTCAATCTACTGACTAAATGTTCTTTTCCTTTCTAGACAAACCCTTCTGGTTGCTCTAGATAGACCTCTTCTTTTAGTTCTCCATTCAAAAATGCACACTTCACATCTAGTTGGTGCATCATCCAATGTTTCTTAGTAGCTAAAGCAATTAACATTCTGATAGTGTTCAATTTAGCTACAGGGGTGAAGGTTTCTTCATATTCTATCCCTTCTTTTTGTGAATACCCCTTTGCTACCAACCTAGCTTTTAGTTTTTCTATGGTTCCATATGCATTAATATTCGGTTCATATAACCATTTACAACCTATGGTTTGTTTTCTTCTAGTAAGTTCAACCAATTCCCAAGTGTTATTTCTGATTATTGAATCATATTCTTGTTCCATGGTTGTTTTCCATTCACTACATTCATTTGCTTCTTTATAACTAGACGGTTCAACCACATTAATCATACTAGTTATAAAAGAATTTTCCCTATATCTTGCAGGCATTTTAGCTTTCCTACCTGATCTCCTGAGTGGTGGGGTGGATTCAAACCTTATTTGCTCATCTTTTTCTTCCTGCTGATGTTGTTGTTGCTACTATTGTTGTTGCTCTTGTTGTTGTTGTTGCTGTTGTTGTTGCTATTGTTGTTCATCCTCTGCCTTTGTCTGTTGCTGACCTTGATTGTTCTCTGCTTCTTCTTCCACCAAGTATAGAATGTCCCATTCCTCATTGTTCTCATCAGATTCTTCATGATCCCACTCATGGAATTTGACATCTCTACTAACAAAAATCTTGTAAGCAGAGGGGTTAAATAATCTATAAGCTTTATACTATGAACAATACCCTATAAAGGTACATCTGATGGCTTTTGAATCTAATGGAATGTGGGCAAATGCTTTAGATCCAAATATTCTTAAGTGTTTTACTACAGGCTTAATCCATATAATGCTTCATAAGGAGTTTTAAACTCAAGACTCTTTGTAGGACTCCTATTTTTCAAATAAACTGCAGTATTCACTGCTTCAACCCAAAAACCATTCGAAAGATTCTTACCTTTCAACATAATTCTAGCACATTCCACCAATGTTTTGTTCTTTCTTTCTGTTACTCCATTCTGTTGTGGAGTATGGGATACTATGAACTGCTGCAAAATTCCATGATCTTTACAATACCTGATAAGCTCATCCTTCCTGTATTCTCCCCCTTGATCAGAACGGAGAATTTTTATTTGTTTCCCTGTTTGTCTTTCAATCATATTTTTAAACTGCTTAAAGTATTCGAATGTATGGCTCTTCTTACTTAAGAAATACACCCTAGAAAACTTCGTACAGTCATCAATAAACAATAGAAAATATAGTGCACATCCTAATGATTTTTCCTGCATGGGTCCACAAAGGTTTGTGTGCACTAATTCAAGTATATCCCTCTGCTTCTTTTCTACTCAAACAGGGAATTCTTCTCTATGCATTTTTCCTAATGTACAGGAATCACAATCATTATGTACTTGCTTTAGCATAGGAAGATCTCTTACCATTTCCTTCTTTTGTATTAACAACAAATCATTGTAGTTTATGTGGCCAAATCTATGATGCCATAGCTCTTTTGTAGTCAAGCTCGCTGCTGTCAATACTCGAACTGGTGTAGGTCTTACATCCAACCTATACAGTCCTCCTGTTCGGATACCTGTAGCAATTGTCTTCATGCCATCTAACAGATCTTTAATATAATAGTTAGATTTAAAGAATTCAACTTTCAAATCTTGTTCTATAATCATGGATACAAAAATCAAGTTCTTTGTTACACCAGGCACATACATAACATTATGAATTTGTTTGACATTACCATTAGGTAGAATGACATAAACTTTCCCACACCCTTTGATTTGATGACTTCTATCATCACCTAGGTAAATCTGTGCACCTTCATTGATTTCTTTAAAATCTTCGAACCAATGCTTGTTCCCTGTCATGTGTGTTGACGCTCCTGAATCTACATACCAGATGTCTGCATCAACATTCTCATCACGATCTGCCATGAACAATCTGAAATTCTGCACATGATTGTCATTCGCGAGATGACCTGCATGTCTTTTCTGCTTCTTCTGTTCTTCGTGATATTTATTTTTCCTACACTCCTTGGAAATATGACCTAGTTTTCCACAATAAAAACATTTAGTTTCAAAGTAGTTTCTATTCGGATGCATACCTTGGGTCTGATTCAGTCTTTTGTGTGAGTTTGCTCCGTTTTGCTATTGTGGACTTCCTTTCCCTTTGAAGAAGTTTTTCTTCGCCATCAATGCAAGATCGACACTCTGGGGCTTCAAAGTCAATCTTCTTTCTTCTTCCTGCATCAGTATTCCTGTCAGCTCTTCAAATTTCGGGATCTTCTCTCTGGCATTTATCCCAGTGATGAACATTTGGTAATCATCAGTGACACCATTCATTGTAATGGTTACAAGATCTGTATCGTCAACTGTATGACCAATGTCTGCCAATTTGTTCTTCAGATCTTTGATCCTTGCTATGAATGAAGCAATTGTTTCATTCTCGTCCATCTTCAGGGATAGGATCTTACTCTTGCGGAACAGAAGACGATTTGAATTCTTGATGTCATATAACTCCTTCAGAATTCCCCAGATCTTGTTAGCTGTATTACAATCTCTAATGTGTGGTATGATGCAGTGTTTCAATGACATTTTCAACAATGTACTTGCTTTACCTTCTCGCTTCTCCCAATCTGGGATCGATGCTGATCCAGCCGCGGGCCTCGGCCCATCCCCATTCGTAATCGTCCAAGCACTCTACATGTCTAGCAGAGTCTGCATCTTGAATTTCCAATTTGCATAATTGGAACCATCGAGCTTGTTATTCTCATTCAAGCATGCTTCAAACATGTTGTTATTCATCTTAGCAATTTAGAAAAAAAAATCGACAGATAAAAGAAGATGTTAGATTTACCCTAGATCTGTGATAGAGATAGATCACTGATCTTCAATGTTGTTTGATCTTGCAGCACACTCGCTGATCACTGTGGCTTCCTTCACAACCTCCAGACAACCTTCTGTTGTCAGCCTCTGCAGCCTTATCCAAGATGCAACCTTCTCTTGGAGCCTTTTTGTTGTTTACACGATCTTCGCAGATGTACATCAATTTTCTGAGACGTGTCGCAGATGTACACCTAATATCCGAGACGTCGTCGCAGATGTACGCCTAATATCCGACACTATCGCAGATATACACCTAATATCTGAGATTGTCGCAGATGTACACTTAAAACCTGTGACGGTCATCGTCGCGCTTATTCACTCAAAACCAACGACGATTTCGGTTTAGTCGCACCCACGAGACAGCGTACAGGTTCCTCAGCCCTGACGCTCTGATACCATGATAAAAATGGCAATGTTTGTATTAAAGAAATAAAACCCACTGGTCAGCTCTATGAAAGAGAGTATGAACGAGAAGAGTCTGGCTCTGCAGAACACTCTACATTGTTCATGCACATTACACATTAAATAGAAAACATGGTTTTAGGGAAGTTAGAACAACATCCTAAGAAATAGAAACTAATTCCTATCCTAAGGTTACGTGAACCAACTCTACCTATTCTAGGACATTCTCCATTATCTTCAACAAACTCAAAAGCAGTAAAAGAAACTATTAACTTAAGAAACATATGCAGGGATAACTAGAACTGTTTAGAAGAATTGAGCTTTATCTTTAAAATAAAATAAAATAAAATAATTAGAAAAAATAATATAATAACTAGAGTTGTTTAGAAGAATTAGACCTTATCTTTAAAATAAAATAAAATAAAATAATTAGAAAAAATAACCATCAATAAAAATGAAAATGGTATCGAGAGGTTCCAAAAAAGGTTGATTGTGAGGTAAAACCCTTTTTTTTTTCCGGATTAGGTTAATATGGACTGTAACTTCTTGGCAGAAGTTGATTGTGTATTCTTTAGCCGCCAGTTCGACCAGAGACAATATATACCTGATATATCAAATTCACAAATTCCAAAAGTATTTTAAAATCTAATGCACAAATGCCCATAATCTAATGGTTAAAGTCCCTACATCTGCAATCAACATAACGCCCTAAAAACCTTTGACTCGTCTCAATTATAACGTACCTCCCACACATCACTAGTTTCAACATACTCGCTTTGCGGTTCAGTTGGGTAGAACGATGCGTTGGTCCGTGACGCCCTAAAAACTTTGAGTCGTCTTAGTTGGGTAGAACGATGCCCACAAAAATAAATAAATATTGAGCGCATCATTTGAAGGTGACAGCCACATAAACAAATAGGGAACCCAATCATCAGCGGCATCCACCGTTGAACGTGGTACATGTCTTAATTAACTAATTTCACATTTTTTTTGGATGGAAAACTAGAGTTAAAAAATCAACGCTTGACCATGAAACTCTCTTTCATGGTTGTAGGTTTAGGAAAACACATTTGGAGAATGACAAAGAATCATAAGTCTGCTTCATTTTAAAATTGATATTTATATGTTATATTAATTTTTAATAAAAATAATTATATTAAATAATTGTAATATTTAAGGAAATTGTAAGAAATATTAAATGATCAAATTTCTAAAAATTAATTCCAAACATTTTACTCGTGGTTGATTAATTTTAATATTATAAAAAAATATTTAATTATTAAATTTTATATTACATATTGTGAACTATCGTACAATTTAGCTGGGATGATTAGATTTAATATTAAAAAAATATTTTATTATTAAATTTTATATTACACATTATGAATTCTAATTCAATTTTAATGGGAGAATTAACCAGTTTTGTAATTTTTTGGTTTGTATTTGAAAAATGATTTTGATGAATAAATTTTAATACAAGAATATTAAAATATAATAATTATTTTTAAATTAGTTTGTTGGATAGTTTGAGTTCCGATGATGAATTTAAAAAACTTTAAAGATTAATGTAACACAAAAAATTAAAGCGGTGGCCACCACGATAACGATGACAAGGATGATGATGATAATGAGGAGAAGGATGACGATGATGATGAGGTTGACAATGACGAGGATGAGGATGATGATGATAATGATGATGAGGATGAGGATGAGAGTGAAGATGAAAATGAGGAGGATGAGGATGATGAGGATGGTTAGGAGGACGATGAGGAGGAAGAGGACAATGAAGATGATCATGATGACAACAATGGGGATAATGATGAGGATGGTGATGACAATGATGACACCAATGGCCGAGGAGAAAGAGGATAATGATGACCACGATGACAACAGTGACAATGATGGCAATGATGAGGATGGTGATGATAATAATGATGATAACAATGAGGATGATCAGAATTAGGATGATTACAAGGGTGATAATGATGATCTGACAATGAGGATGATAACGATGATGATGATAATGGCGACGATAATGATAAAAAATGATGATGATGATGATGACGGCAATGATAATGATGATGATGGTGACAATGGTGATGAGGACAACAACAACGATGATGAAAATGACAATGAGAATGAGGAAAATGAGAATGATGACAACGTTGATGATGATGATGACAACATCATGGACAATGACAACGATGATGATGACGAGAAGGAGGATGATGTGGAGGGCAATGATGATGGCCACAACAACAATGATGATGAACTAAGATTGATATGGTCTATCAGACCTTAAGAAGGTAGGAGATTATTGAGAATTCTTTAGCATTTTATTTCTATGCTTGAAAAGCATTAAAAAAAACAGTCTAAAATCACCAATTTTACTAACCTAAAAGGTCAAAGAATTGGTAGGGTAACAAATATTTTGCAAATTAAATCAAATGTAAATATAAAATGTACACTTTAAGATAAAATATTTTTCATCCTTAATTATTTTAGCATCACAAAAATGATACACTCTTTAATCTCATTGTATTTTAGAAATTAGCCAACAACCAATTTTATTATTAAACTCATGAATATTTATTATTAATTTTATATATTGATAGTAAAAACTGTGAATGAAAAATAAATCAAACATTAAAAACAAAAATATATAAATAAATAAATAATTTTATCTCACTTTTAAACCTATAGTTTATAACATATTTTATTAAAAGTAAAATATCTTCCTATTTTAAGAAATAATATTTATTAATTTTATGGATTGTTAGTGTTATTGAAATTTGGGCATTCAAAAGAATAATTAATTATACGAAATTTCATGTTGACCAAATATATTTTTTTGAAGCGATAACTTGAGGTATTAAAGAATTATTTAATGGAGAATCACTAAATATTGAACTCAAAACAAAAGTAACAGGCGGGGCCAAGCAGGAATGGAGATCGATGGGGACGTGCTTCAACATTGGTCAAACATCCATCTCTTAATTTCAAATTGAACTATTACAACCATCTCTCCTTTACTTCCCACACCTCCATACAATGTCATTCTCAGATAGTGAAAAATCTTGAAATCGCACAGCGACCTGCAAAAGAAACTGCCTCTGTTTTGTAAAATTACAGACACATTAAGGTTATCATTTTTGCAAAATAAATCATCTGTTTCAGATTATATGTTTCGGTCTTGTTATTCTATGGTTGGTTGTACATGTTCTGTTTTCGTTATTTTCATCATTTGGGTCTTAATTTTTTGCCAATTATTTGTACCAGATGGATCAGAACATCGTCAATGATCAGATGTGAGTAACTAACCTATTCACATTTTTATATCGCAATTAATTGGATGAATTTCTGATCATGAAATTTCAGTCAAACCGGCATCTCTTTTTCCAATTAAATTCATGTATACGAATTAAAACTGACTAGTATACGCCCGTTTCTGTAATTTTTGCAGGGGAGGAGCCAAAACATGGCATGGCTGTGTTACAAAGGTAATGAAATCTCCGTGTGAGAGAGTATGGAAGTTAAGTGCAGATTTTATAAATTTGCATAAATATGCCAAAACCGTTGACAAATGCGATCACGTGGAAGGAGAAAGGAATGAAATGGGGTGTGTGAGATACTGCTCTGGAGTCCATAACATATAAAAACTTTATTTTATGAAGTAAGGTTGGCTTTGAGGACAGTCTACATATTAGAATGAATTTTCAATTGTCTTTAATACGTTGTTAGTTTTTATGTGTTGTTATTGATTATTTTATGAAAAATGGTGATTTTTTTTTTTATGGATATTAAGTAAATTAATTTTTTTTTTAAACATTTGTATTATTAAAAATATGTTCTATTGATGTATTAATTAGCAAGTGTTATCGCTAATTTACATTTTTATTTACAGTTTAATGGTTTATTATATTGAAAATTTTGAGTTATATTCTATCAAGATTATTGTGTCTAAATATTTATATACTAGTAATTGTTCCTAAAGATGTAAAGATACACCAAACAAATAGAAATGCCTATGATCATAATGCAAAAATATTTTAGCAAAAGAAAAGATAACAACTTAAAAGGTGGAGGGAGGAAATGTGTTCAAGCTTGCAATAGTATTGGAAATACTCTCTCATGGGGCTTAACCTACAACCCAATATTGCAAGGCATGTATTCATGTTTATATCATGAGGTTATATAACTCACACATAAATGTAACCACATCATTATGTTATGTAGATTTGATCTAATAAAATCTAGAGGTTAAAATCCATGATATTGCATTCCCAAAAATAGTGATAGAGATGGCTATGCCCATGAAGAAAATGTATTTTCCTAAGGGTTTGGAACGCTAGAAGCTAGATATAAGACATCAATGCTAGGTTGGGTTGCTAGAACCAATGCCAAATCTAGAATGGAAATGGGAAGCAATTCCAATGGATTTGAAAATAAGCTTATAGAAAACAATTAAGAAACATGATCCCATCAAAGTGATCATGGATAATGTTGCCAATGCTACTCAGTTTAGTCTTGTATGGGCTACTTGCAAGGCTTCCAATATTACCATGTTATTAGTGGATGAGATAGCTCAATTGCATGAAGTGATTTAAAATATTGTTTTTGATCAAGATTTAGAATTCAATTCTAACCTTTAGAAGACTATGTTCGAGTTACTTTTGAACTTTACCATCACTTTTCGTTTATGGGAGAATGAATTAGCAATGAAATTAAATTGAGTTTTTGAAGATATAGACCATTTTACATTGTTATGAGATGGAGAATGCATAAAAATGGGAGGAAAATGTGGACCTTGTTAATTTGGGTTAGAAAAATATATTTCATGTGCATCACTTGACATGAGTCTCTTTGAGACACTTTACGAGACTTGTAACACCTATTGATTTAGAGTGATAAACAAAAATTTAGATATTGAGTAACAAGATCTAACTAGATGTGTTAAAAGATATGGATGAATAAATTACTAAGATTAAATAGCATTGGTAGTAAAAAAAATAAACTTTTTATGAAAATGCACATAAAATTCAAAAAAACTTTTAATTAAAAAACATGTATTTTTAATAGTCAATTTGAAATATTGCTTCAAAATTCAAAATTGTATTAAAATTTCATATAAACATTATAACTCACTTAGAATTTTAATTTAAAATTTAAAATAAAAATAAATTATGACATATAAATCATTATTAAAATACATATTATATTTTAATATTTTTATTTTTAAAATATGTAAATAATCCAAAAAAATATTTTATTGTCCTATAATTTAAGTTAAAAAAAATCATGATAGAATAGAAATGCATCATCAACACAAACGTCACATCGTTCTCAAATCAAATCATAGCAAACGTAAATATTTAATTTAAAAGAAATTGTGATAACAAAATACCCCATTGAAAATGGAAATATAAAATATGATCAAGGGTAACGTCCACATTGGTTTACTAATTGTAAATTTAAATGGTAAAAATGCTTCAATTTATAATACGAATTTTTTAAAAAAAATTTACAGTTTGACTAACAACTTGAAAATAAGATTATCATAACTTTAAATTCTGATCCTACAAAGCTAGATATATCTTTCCACCATTTCTTACAAAGAATTTGGCGCTTTAAAAAAAATCACAAGTCCTTAAATCTGCCCTATTCAAACACCATGAAAGGGCTTCACTAGAGCGCTTCTGTTCTTTAAATATAAGAAAAGGAATGGTCAACCCTTGATTACAACATGAGGACAACCATGGTTTAATATTTTGAATATTTATTTAAAAAATATTATAGTATTATAAATATATTAAAATTAAAATTTAATAAAAAGAAGGAATTTAAATTATTAAATTACCATTTTTATATTGAAAATAGAATCAATTATTATATAATTTATATTATAAAATATTTTTGATAATTAGAAATATAATAATTTAATATATATATATATATATATATATATATATATTTTTTTTTATTTTTTTTTATTTTTTTTTTTTCTTCAGATTTTTGTAATCCATAATGATATTTGAGATTTTTTTTATTAATCATATCAAATAATGTTTGGAACTTATTAATTATATTCATTTTAAAGACTAAGGTGAAAAAACATATCAATCAATATAAATAAATAGCGACATGATACATCAAGTTCCAAATCAGTTGTTATAAAAATTATATTATTTAATAAAAACTACCCTTAATGGCTAGTTTTAGTCAAGAGATTATAACCAATAAAGTCAATGGTAAAAGATATTAAGATAATTTATATTAATTATTTCATATTAAATTATTAACATCAACAATAGTTATTAAAAAATAAAGTTTAGTCAAAGGAAATTATTAAAAGGAATAATTTAAAATAATTATTAAAATATTATTATTAATAGGTTCATATTATTATTAATCGTTTCCGTTGAGGTGCTGAACTCAAAGACTGTGAGGTTCTAATTAATTTCTATAGCAGAGTCAAAGTTCAATGGTGAATATCTATCGTGGAGTTTGCCTAGCGTTTATTCCACGACCATATAACTATTATATGTGGTCAATTTTAAGCTGCGGTGGAGTTCGAGTTCCTGCTCCTTTGAAGTTCAAGCATAATCTTTGCGGTGCTCGGATAAGAAGTGATATTATTTGGGCCCAGCGATATTAAAAAAAAAATGATTTGTAGTCTCCGTGCCTCATAGATCATTCTATGATCTTTGCATAATTTTTGAAGGGCATTGATTTGTCATGTTTCGGATCTTTGTGGTCTCTACAGTGCTCGGATACAAAGTTTTGCGTGAGATCGCTTATCAGACGAGTGCGCATGGACCAAAAGAGTTTTGGCTAGTAAATAGAGTGCACGTGGTTTGTTTAGAATAATCTCTGCGGTGCTCCAATAATCTCTGCGGCGCTCAAAAAAGAATAATATTCTACGGTGATATTATTCGGCCTCGGCGATATTAAAAAAAAACATTGATTTGCAGTCTTCGTGCCTCATAGATCACTCTATGATCTTTGCATAAGTTTTGAAGGACATTGATCTGTCATGTCTCGGATCTCTGTGGTCTCTGCAGTGCTCAGATACGAAGGTGTGCCCGCCATCATAATATTCTACGGTGATATTCTTGGGCCTTGGCGATATTAATTGCAAACCTTTATAATCTGTCACGGTGGTCTCTGCGGTGCGAGTCTCGGCATTCGATCCCCCTTTAACAATCTTTGTCAGCTTTCAATCCATTATAATATTCTACTCTGCGGATCTTGACGTATACTCTGCGAATCTCGACTTGTGAGCAACGTATCCGTTCACGCCCTCGATGCGACTTATACTCTGCAGATCTCGAATTGGGAACAACGTATACTCTGCGGATCTTGACTGGCATAAACACTTCTTTAAGGCTCTCGGTTTTCTCTACAGTGCGCCCAGAAACCCTAACCCTCAGCCTTGGGAGTGTTATCACCCCAAGAAACTCTCCTAGGTTGTAGCTCGGAGATGCTCGGGAACACAAAAGCTCAACTTATTGTTGCAAATGGATGAATGGAAGGAATGATGCTTGTTCAAGCTAGATAACCACTTCTACTTTGCTTGACTCCAGACATGCGTGAACACCCCCAGACTACAAGGCTTTAGACCACCAATTACTCACAGTTTAAGGATTGGGTGATTATGGAGAATACTGACCACACCAGCAGATGCACAGGACCCTGTGATGGCCGGCTGCAACCAGTAAAGAAGTCTGCAAATCTCTTCCCTAATGCACAGACAGGATGACAACTCTCTGGCACTAAGTGAACAGAAACCTGAATAACTCATTCACTGATACATACAAGACTTTAACATAGAGGTAGGATGACAGCTACTCTAATGCTAAACATCAAGAGTTCATAAATGTAGCATATCAAGCACAACTTAGAACAGAAGAAGAATGGAAAGTGAGCAATTAACAGCAAAAGAAGCTTGTATTAGCTGAAAATGAAGACGAGACGCTGCAAGTATCAAAATAGTTATAGTCTCCAGAAGTTGAACCTTACATCAAAACATCAACTATCAACCCTGATTACATCTTGTTTCCGGGTATATATAGAGTTTCATTACAAAGGCACTCATCCATTCTAAGTATGGAGGGGTCATAATTGACCACCAACTGCTTTAACTGCTTGATGGAGTCTCTGGTGCATTTGCTTGCTTCAGTGGATGAATCTGATCTTTTCCTGTGCTCTGCTGTCCTCTCGAGCAGGTGGAGTGTCGTATAGGATGAAGTCCCATAACTATTAAATGCAGTCGCCTACTCGGGCTCTGTCCTTTTCTTTCTCGGCCATACTTTTTGTTGAATGCGGTTGTTGAGGAGAAAATATAACTAGTACTGGCGGGTCGGTCACCTTCATCCTTTGGGTATACGGAAATGATCGAGGGGCGTGGACTGCATGGCAAATGTACGAGCTGGATGGAGGAGCGAGACTGGCCGTCGGATCGAGCGGATGGACGGCGGATATGGCTTGGCGAGAACTATCGGGAAAAGCGGGAGCGAGATGATCGTGGGCCATTGGATCTCGGGCAGACAAATCTAATGGTCATCGGGCGTTGGAAGCATACGGGCGTTATCGGGCGAGGACGGAGGATCGGGCGGTAAGTGGTATTGCTTGCACCGGCGTTGGGGGGTTGGGCGGTAAACGACGACGGCGCGCGATCCCACTCAGTGCGTGACGCATGGCGGTGGAGGGGAGGAGAAAACCGCCCTCCATCGCATGTTAACGCGCCGTTACGTTGTGGTCGCGGGGAGAGCGGATGTCGTTCGATCACATCGGAGGTGATTGGACGGCAGGGATTAAATCACGCGGATTTTCGTCGGATGTGACAGGGAATCGTTGGATCGGGGGTGGCGGAGATCAACGGCTGAGGTCACGGCAATGAGAGTTTGTGAAGGCGCGCAGTTATATGGGCGTGGTTTTATGGGGTATAGGTTTTAGCGCTCGGGGCTTAAGAGTGAGGGTCTTTTATATGATTTTTAACCAAAAAGCACGAGAAATGGAGATGAAGGGAGTGTGAGAGAAGTAAAGGAGAAGGTGAGGGCAACCGTTATAGGCCTTCTTCGAGCACGACCAGGGGCCAAGTTTGCCTCCAGCCTTTAGAACATCGATGTTATATAGCAGAGCTAAAAAGGAGCAACGTATATTCTATGGTGGAGTTTCTTCCAGACTTCCTCTCAGTAACAAGTTGTAGACCAAAAAGTACTCCTTCTCTTCAACACAGTGACCAATTAATGAAACAATTTCTCATTATGGGAAAAAACAATTCTAGCACTAACTCCTCATAGGAAAGGAAACGTCTTCAAGCAACTAAATTTGACATAAGATCAGAAACTCAAACATATATATGCAACTAAAGAGAATAAGAGTAATTACTCTGTTCATTTGAGATCGAAACTGAGCTGCCTGTCTCAAACAACATGCTGCACCAATGACCATTCTCTTCATCTTGCTCATGTCATAAGTATCTTCCAAAAGTGGATCTACAAGTTCTTTTACAGAGCCAGCTGCCAGTAATGGCCTTGCCTAAATTTTGAAATTTACAAGAGATTAAGATTCTGAACCAAGACAAAGAAACCAAAAGAATCCAAAATTATCAAATACAAAACAAGCAAGGACACTAGAGCCCTACCCACATAACCAGGCTTTCTTGGCCTTTAGGATTCTTGTCATTGATTGGTTTTCTTCCAGTTATTAGCTCTGGAAGAACTATTCCAAAGGAATACACATCCATCTTCTCATTAACCTTGCCATACATGAAATATTTTGGAGCCAGATACCTGAAATATGATAGCAGCTAGTTTTATGAAGTCTTGATTATAAATGACATTTATTTTCCTAAGGAAAGAGCTGGTGTAAAGAAAGAAATGGATATTTACCCAAATGTACCTACAACATCACTACATGTGATATATGCAGATGTTATTGAAGCCCATTTGGCCAGCCCAAAATCTAACAACTATTCACAGAATATCTTTAGTTAACGATCCATCGAAAGATGATTTGCTAGATAATGATCAAGAAAAACTTATTATAACATCTCCAACTAAAAAATACAAACAATTCAACAGAAGCTTGAGAACTTGTTTCTCTCACAAAGATGAAGGTACCTAAGGTTCAAAGTCTTCAGAAAGCAAAATATTAGATGATTTCACATCTCTATGGATGATAGGATGAGAACAACCTTCATGCAGATAAGTCAAAGCTTCAGCAATTCCAATGGCCACTTTCAGCCTATCTTTCCAATGAGCCTGTGGCTTGTCCTTTCCTCCTATCACCCAACTTTTTCTGAGAACTGGGAACAACACTTAACACTAACCTAAAAAGCCCATCCCGGGAAGAAGAAATTTTCAGCTCCAAGCGACATGTCAAGATTTCTTCTTCCTCCTATGATATCCAATAGGACCATGCCATAGCTGTAAACATCAGCCTTGATAGTGATAGGGCGATTGGTCACCCACTCTGGAGCAAGGTAGCCTCTGGTACCCCTCACCATTGTAATGACATGGGAATGCTCCCTTCCCATCAGCTTTGCCAGCCCAAAATCAGATACTTTAGCGCAAAAGTTCTCATCCCTCAAGATGTTCTCAGGCTTGATGTCGCAACGTATGATCCTATCCCTTCATTGCTCTTGAAAATATGTAATTCCATAAGCTGTAGCTAAGGAGATGTTGTAGAGAGTATCCCAATCTAGAAACCTTGGATCATTCGAAGATGAACGGAATATCCATCTATCCAGGGATCCATTTGGCAGAAACTCATAGACAAGGAGCCTAAAATGAGTAATTTACAAGTTAAATTGCAGTAGTATTTCTGTGATACACACTTTAGCAGGGATTTGTTACCTTAACATGTAATCTGGGATTCTAGCCTATTCTTTGCAAAGATGAAGATGTCAAAAATCAAAAGGAATGTGAACAAACACTCACCTTTGTAATCCCTCGGAGCAATATCCACAGAGACAGACTAAATTCCTATGGTGAATGACACCAATCGTTGTCACCTCTGTTTTAAATTCCCTCTCCCCTTGTGGCAACAATCTCTCCAACCTTTTCATAGCAATCAAAGTTCCATCTGAGAGTGAACCCTTGTATACAGTACCAAAACCTCCTGCCAAAGCGGTCTCCCATTAGTACAAAACAATTTTTAAAATCAAAACCTTTATATTCTGCAAATAAATTGTTAGGCTTTCATACCAGTTCCAAGCCTCTCTCTGGAGTTGTTTGTCGCAATGTGCAGATTCACGAAGGGAAAATTCACGACAGTCCCAGAAACAAAAATGTAAGCATCCAAGCTTCGTCTATTATTCATCATAATTATGCTGCTACAGCAAATAAGACTAAACACGCACACCAGAAATATAGCACCAAGAATAGTTCCTAGAATAAATATCTTCAGATGGGATTGATATTTCGAATGCCGAAGAGGGTACCCATTTGAGGATACCATTTTGTTATTATTAATGAGGCTGACTTTCATGAAAAATGTGTAATTGGGATTTTGCAAACCTCCAAAAAGAAGGTTTCCTAGTGTCCAACAGTAGGGTTTCAAGTCAGAAACCCCATATGCAAAAGCTACACATGAGCATGTAGACAAGCAGAGATCTCGACATGCAGACATTACAGAAATATTTCTGTAATTGAAAATGACTGAACTTCCACCATAGTAATTTGTTTTTGGAACAGTCACAATCTTGTACCTTGAAGACTCATTACTAATATCGTTGATGCAATCTGGTGAAGAATTTAGAGGCAAACACCCTAGAAATGGTCTACTTGAATCAGCTGGATTTGATCCAGGTGGGCAGCTGCAATGTCGGTTACCCTTAGCATCAAGGTGACAGATACCATTCCCACAAGTTCCAGCAATACTACAGGGATTCGAAACTGCAACCCAATCTACAATCCAGCTGGAACTGACATTAGCATCCCATCTGTACAATCTCAAGTTGTCATCATGTTCAAGAGTGATCCACCTCAACGCTCAACCATCCTGAGCCAAACTATTTTTGTTATGATAAATATATACTGACTCCTTTGAGGGCTCACCAAAGCTCATGCTAAAACTTCTAGACAGATTGAGGAAAGCAACCGCAGAACCGATAGCGTTGTATATCATGGGCCCTGAGAGGGGGGGTGAATCAGTATTATCAAATTATTTTCAATATTCCCTCTAGATTTATAATTTAATTTATTCTTCAGATGTTGACCATTAATTTGAATGTCAGTGCCATATAATAATGAATAGGAACAAAAAGGACAGTCACACCAATGAACACTAGATATAAGGTGGAAACCCAATGTGGGTGAAAACCACCTGCTGCAATGTGTCTCTATCTTCTTTCAATTAGAAACTTCTTTTTACAACGATTTTGTACTGGTTCAGTCCTTTACCAATACGTAGGCTGCAACCTGCAGAGAGCTACAACACTCTCTCATTTTCCAGACTCTCTTGGAGGGGAGCTACAACCCCCTTAGCTCTTGTACTAGCTGAGCTACTAGTACGTAGGTGCTGACCTACTTCTTTTCTTCCAAGGACCTCGTTTCATTAATTTTCAGACTGGATCCATGAACGTCAAATAATCATCAAGTACATGTGAATCAACCAATCTCCTTTTACAATCAACTAATGAATCAACCAATAGCTTCTTAGAACGCAGTAACCAGAAAAGAAATACCAGTAATCTAAACCCAGAACTCTGCAACAATAGACAAAAGGCAGCTGACAAATATTTCAAGAAAAGTCCACAACTTCACCAATATAAACCTGCGAATATCCGCACTTCTGCTGTGTCTAGCCTACGCAACTCCGCACCTGCTCTGTCTACTCAACAGCGCACCTCTGCACCTGATCCGTCTACTGGACTGCGCACCTCCGCACTTGATCCGTCTACTGGACTGCGCACCTCCACACTTGATCCTTCTGCTGGATTACGCACCTCCGCAACTGCGCCTTCTGCTGGACTACGCACCTCCACACCTGCGCCTTCTACTGGACTGCGCACCTGCGCCTTCTACTGGACTGCGTACCTCCGCACCTGCGCCGTTTACTGGACTGCGGACCTCCGCACCTGATTCACCTGCTGGACTGCGCACCTCCGCACCTGAGCCGTATCTCGCCTGCGGACCTCCGGATTTAAACACTTTATCAGTCCTCAATTGTACCCCAGTCTGTCGAATTCACAGATCTGATCATGCGCCAAAGAGACCACGACCCCTCAATTGATCAGTCTTCTCAAGCTAAGGTTTAATTTTATTTCATCAACCGATTACAAGTATTTCAGATCTTGTTCATCTTAAGATATTCAACATTCACAAGTGCCTAGCCAAATGATCTCCTTTCCTTTTTATAGGCAAGCCCTTACATAAACCATGGATCAAAACCATAGAAAGCCAATACAAGGGACCCAAAACTGGGGTTCAATATTTTAGATGCTATACCACGGACCAAAACCATAGGATCAAACACGTCGGACTAAATACCATGGATCAATCATAAAAATTCCCACGTGCACGCACTTCTCTACATTAAAGTGAGTGAAATTGACGTCCACACCTTTTGTTCGCAGAACCTGCGGGTATACCCGCACTTCTTGTTCGGGGCACCTGCGGGTCCATAGCTTTTGTTAGGCTCACCTGCGGGTATCTCATTTTCTATTGTTTTGAGAGCCTGAATAGTGCTTTGCCACTTGAGTGAGTTTCCATCAAGGACAACACCTGTGTCATAGCTCCAAACCTGAGTCATAATGCCAACAGAATTTAGAGGCAAACACCCTAGAAATGGTCTACTTGAATCAACTGGATTTGATCCAAGTGTCTAGCTGCAATGTCGGTTACCCTTAGCATCAAGGTGACAGATACCATTCCCACAAATTCCAGCAATACTGCAAGGATTCGAAACTACAACCCAATCTACAATCCAGCTGGAACTGACATTAGCATCCCATATATACAATCTCAAATTGTTGTCATGTTCAAGAGTGATCCGCCTCAACGCTCAACCGTCCTGAGCCAAACTATTTTTGTTATGATAAATATATACTGACTCCTTTGAGGGCTCACCAAAGCTCATGCTAAAACTTTTAGACAGATTGAGGAAAGCAACCGCATAACCCATAGCGTTGTATATCATGGGCCCTGACCAGTATGAATAATTGAAAAATTCATAAGGGATATTGTAATTCAATGCAATCTTCAGAGATTATGGCTCTTGAATTATTTTGAGAAAGTAACCGCCTCTAGATACATCATTAGAAGAATTCTAGTTGGTGAGGTTTAAAGATTGTGTCAATTCTTGTCCTAGTAGTAGTGTGTCTATTGGAGATGCAAAGCTTTGCCAAACAATGTCTAAGTCGGAGTTGTAGAGAACAAAATTGCCTGAATCTTGCATCTCCCCGACTCAACAGACAATCCAGTGGTCTCAGGCTCTCAGCCATCCAGACCGTTGATTTTCCATCTCCCAGTTGAAGATTTCCATCTTGGCCAAGAGTGAGGAATCCTTCTTCACTTACTGGCTGGTCTCTGACAAACCCAAAACCGTAAACCTTCAAATTTAACAGATACATAGATAATACAATAATAAAAGTGGATCATCACTGCAATCCAAGAACTTACGCATCCAAATAGGAAATTTCACTATATAAAGACACTACCATAACATATATGAAAGATGAGTTGGCTAATAGAAAAGCAATACAGTAACAACCATAAGAGATGAACGTAAAAATGCAAAAACAGAGGGTGTATTTTTTGGGGGCTATTTTTCCATGAATTCCAATTTTAACATTGCTGACTAATCTCTGTACTTGATGATAAGGAATTGGCATTCATGATTCCCATCGACCTGATTTGGTGATCTTTGGACATTAATATAATTCCTACTGCTTTCATTCTCCCTGTCATTTTACACACCTTTAGAGAAAATATTAAGCACCATATAGTAAGTTACTGATTCACTCACTGCCTTTACATCTTCTCTCTTGAATGAGAATAAAATAATATTCAATGAACAGGACAGAAAGAATCAAACATTCACTTACTACATGATGTTTAATATTGCCCACCAAATATGGTACTAAGGCCAATGATCACGCCTTGATGAGAAAAAGAAACAGCTTGGCTGCATGTCAGCCAAACAACAGGAACTATCTTCTCAAAAGCTATGATTAGGACCTTACACTAAATGCAACGACAGAGAGTTGAACACTAGTGTAGCGTGGCTGGCTCATCACAGTCCTATATTAATGCATGCACCTCAGATGCTAAATTCAAATCCTGCTCCTCAAGTCTTCATTCATTCAAAGATGATTGAGATAAATGTCAGGAGGAGTAAACAAGTGAAGAAGGCAGGATGGGGCAAAAATGACTGCAAGGAATTGAAGGACATCCTCTACAAGATGTTGACACTACACAGGTACCGGGTTGTCATGGATGATGTTATGGTGAAAAGGAGAGATAGCTATAGAGGAGATGACTCGGATGGCCCAAACCAACAATCTACACACCAAACAATCACCAGGCCTTGGATCCTAATTGGTGGGAGTTGGAGGGTAGACGTTCTCTGGTACAGGTATCAAGAAGCAAGAAGTTCAGATAATGAGTTATGAGCTCTCATCTGTTGTTCTCAGATCTTTGTAATTTTTTTCATCTCCTAAGGCATGTACTTAGCTTCATGAGAGAAGTAGCAACACCAGAATTGATGATACTCTCCCATCATTCCGTGCAGTGAGCTTCACTAGAGAAATAGAAACACCAGGTTTTATAATTTCCAAGTAGTTCATTTTTTCAAATTTTTGAAATAAGATTGATTAGCAAGTTCCTCATACTTAACTTTAAGCTAAATATAATAGACATCTTTATCTCAATTACAGATTCTAGACATTCCAAAGAGAATGAAACAAATCTCAATTATAGATTCCAGACATCCCAAAGAGAATGAAACAAAGTTAACTATTGGCTTTGTTCCATGCCAGGATACCGGCATATGCAAGCTCAAAAAAATGTAATACTGTTTAAGAAATGTAATACTATTTGAGTTTAGATCAAATTTAAAAAGGAGAAGCTACTTAAAGCAAGCACCTTCATTTGGCTAAGTATCGTCGGGACTTGCACTCAGTCCAAATAACTTATTCTTGAGGGAATCCAACCTTGGCAGGTGGCAGCATGCCACCCAACAACGCATCAATAAACAGATTCTTATGTTAATAAGAGGCATTCTGGTTTTATGTGGGGGAAGTTTTCTCTTAGTTTGTATGATAGCTTGAAAGGAGTTATTCACCATTGGATGTATCTCTTGAATCTTAATAGCATCAAATCTCTTTTAACGATAACAACAAGCACACAAAATGTTGCAAATAAAAATGCAGAGTTGAACATACCTATTTGCCATCCAAACAGGTTTGTTATTATTGCCCGGTATGCCTACATACAGAATGCCCAACACATACAATTAGCAAGACACGGGATAAAAGCCTAATGCAAAGGTCCCATTCTTGGACATCCAAAACTCTTGCCCCTTCACTGAAATTGTGGAATTGAGGGAAACCCGACCCGTCGTCATCTCAACCTGAAATTGCAAGGAGGGTGGTATGAAGCACATTATCACGAACGTTATTAGGGCCAAATATGAATACATTCCTGCTACTACTGAATCAGTAAATAATGATTCTAATAATAATGGCCTCTCTATCAATGCAATTCCCACTTCTGCTTCCTCCTCCACTGCCACATGTATCACTCAGTTTATACATGTATATATATATGTTGGGTCCCTATAATACTAGTGATTACCCCATTACTATTGTAGTTATACCCCTTATTTATATTGTTGTGCCCCTATTACCCCCATATTATTATTTCTGTGCCCCATAGAATCCCTCTATTGTTATTTTTGTGGCTTTATATTATTATTGTTAGGTCGGCTGGATTATAGTGTGACTCCTTAGACTCCTATATATAGAAAGGAGGTTTTGTCATTTGTATCATCCAAGAATTGTTCATTTATGTAATGTAAAGGAGGTTGCCCCCTCGAAGAGGCTGAATTCTAAGGCGTTGATCTATCTTTTCTATCTTTTCTTGAGCTGGTTTCATAACATTTAGTATCAGAGCTTTGGATTCTAGGGTTTCGCTGCTCCAAACAGGCCATCGTGGCATTTTCGCTATAACTTTTTTTCTGTGACATTTCAGAAGTCGCAAAGAAAACCCATTTGAGAAGAATTGGCGCTGAACCTTGGGTCCGAACTTCAGAGCTTTTCTCGCGATATTTTCGGAGATATGATCTGAGGAATTTGGTCTTTTTGCAGACTCCTGAATTACATTCAAAACAGGTGACATAGGGAAAATCGTCATAACTTTCTCTCTGAGGATCGGATTGAAATTTCGTAAAAATGTACAAAAAGAGGACGGATTGTAGTTTCGTGTGGGTGTTTTTTAGATCCAAAGGTCGAAACAGTGACTCGCGGCACGTCGTACAAGTTAGCTCTACTGAACTGGTCTATAATGAAGTCATTGTGGGAGATTTCGCATAACTCTTCCTTGGAGAATACAATTTGGGTCAGACTTGTGGCATTGGAAAGAGGACACAGAGAGCTACTACAAGTCACAAGTTCAGAACTAGATGACTGGAAAGTACAGAGATACATCAGAGGCAATATCGAGCTCCTACAAAGTGAAAAAAGGTGTGTAGATTTTTTTAAATTTTTGCTTAAGCTTGGTTTGAACATTTATTTTGAAGGAATTCAAAGGGCATAATAGAGCATTATTATCGGTAACTGATGCCCCGAGGAAATAAAATGCAAACACCTAGTAAGGAACCTGAAAGCTCTAGCATGACTCATGAAGAAGAGGAAGAAATGCTACATGATATATCAAAATTACAAGAACAAGTGCAACAAATGTCACGCTCACAAAAGTTAACAGATGCTAAGATAAATGGCGTGGAAGCTAAGATGAATGGCATGGAAGCTAAGATGGACAATTTGAAGATAGATTTGAACACAAATTTGAAGACAGGCATGGCAGATTTGAAGACAGATTTGACTAATTTTCTACAAGAAATACTTACTAATGGTGAAAAGGTAGTAAAGGAAACTCATGATGAGAACAAATAAATGTTAATCATGATTCCATAGACGCTAATGTTGGATCGAAGAATCACCACATTCCAAAAATCGATATGAGGAAGTTTGATGGCAAGGATCCCGCCACATGGATATTACAGATGGAGCAATTCTTCGATCTCAATAATGTGCAAAACACACAAAAGGTACGTATGGCAACTTTATATTTGGAACCAAATCAGTTTGTATGGTATCAATGGCTTTGTTCTCGTAAACAATTTATCACTTGGGCAATTTTTACGGAAGAATTGATAACACATTATGAGGATACAAAAAGCAACACTTTTTTTAGCCAATTGATAAGTCTCAAACAAAAGGGTTCAATAATGGAGCACATTGAGGAGTTCCAAAAATTGAACATAAGGGTAAAAGATATTCCAAAGGAGCATAGGATTGATGTGTTCATAGGGTCTTTAAAGGATAATATCCAACATGATGTGCGCCTTTGGGAACCTGATTCATTAGAGAAGGCATTCAGGTTAGCAAGAAAAATGGAAAGCAAAATTATGGCAACTAGGAAGCATACCATTCACAACTATAAAGACGGAAGTGTTGTTGCCCGTAGTCTTCCACAACCTACAAGGTTGACACCACAACAATTGGAAGAAAAAAGAGCAAAAGGGCTTTGTTACAATTGTGATAGCAAATACACAAAAGGTCATAAGTGTGCTGAGAAGAAATTATTCTACATAGATTGTGAAGAGGAAGAAGAAAAGGAGCAAGAAAGGTCAAAAGAAGAGAATATATTCCAGGAACAAAGCCTAGATGAAGAACAAATAAATCCGACCATATCTTGTAATGCATTGGCGGGAATTACCACTCCTCAAACCATCAAGATAGAAGGACAAATCAAGAAGAAAAAGGTAATAGTGTTGATTGATTCAGGAAGCACCCACAATTTTATTCATTGTAGGGTAGCAAAAGAATTGAATTGCTTCCTATATCCAGCACCAGAGTGTCAAGTGATGATTGCAAATGGAGGAACAATAAATTGTTCTGGAAAGTGCCATAATATCAAGCTATCCATGGGAGAATATGTATTGACTAGCCCAATGCTTTCCATTCCAATGGGAGGTGCTAATGTTGTACTAGGAGTCCAATGGCTACAATCCTTGGGTACAATAGCTTTTAATTTTCAAGAACTTTTCATGAAATTTTCTGTGGAAGGAAAGGAAGTTGAATTAAGGGGTATTGCAGGGAAACCAGGAAAGATAATCAGCTCTAATGGCATGACAAAGCTTCTAAAAAAGGAGCAAAGAGGTGTAATTGCACAATTATGTTCGCTAGATGTTTCCACATTGGAATCATCTATTTCTCCAGATCTCCAAAAAGTCCTGGACAATCATTCCAAGGTATTTGAGACTCCCAAAGGTCTCCCACCTATGTGTGATCATGATCATGCTATTCATCTGATTCCAGGAAGTGTTCCTCCAAACATCAGGCCGTACAGATATCCATATGTCCAAAAAAGTGAAATTGAACGTATGGTTGCAGAAATGCTAGAGGCTGGTATAATTCAACCGAGTCAAAGTTCTTTCTCAGCTCCAGTAGTATTGGTGCACAAGAAGGATGGATCATGGCGCATGTGTCCAGATTATAGGGAGCTCAACAAGCTCACTATTAAAGATAAGTTCCCCATTCCTGTCATTGATGAATTACTGGATGAATTGCATGGATCAATTTACTTCACCAAGTTGGATCTTCGTTCGGGATATCATCAAATCAGAATGAAGATTGAAGACATTCCGAAAACGACATTTAGAACTCATGAGGGTCATTATGAATTTTTGGTCATGCCTTTTGGCCTTACCAATGCACCTTCAACATTTCAAGGTTTGATGAATTCAATTTTCAAACCATTCCTTAGAAAATTTGTGTTGGTATTTTTTGATGATATACTAATCTACAGCAAGTCTTGGAAGGATCATGTTGAACATGTTGACAAGGTGCTACAACTATTGGAGGAGAAACAATTATATGCAAAAAGATCCAAATGTTTCTTTGGAGTCCAGGAGGTGGAATATTTGGGTCATATTGTATCTCATGAAGGAGTTAAGGTAGACCCTAGCAAAATTAAAGCCATTAAGGAATGGAAAATCCCCACATCCATAAAGCATCTGTGAGGATTTCTTGGGTTGACAGGGTATTATCGCAAGTTTGTTAAGAATTATGGGAGAATAGCAGCACCTCTAACAACATTATTGAAGAAAGATTCATTTTCATGGACTCCGGAAGCAACAAAGGCCTTTAAACATCTTAAAGAGGCAATGTGCCAAGCACCGGTCTTAGCTACACCAGACTTCACAAAAACCTTTATTGTGGAATGTGATGCTTCAGGAAATGGAATTGGTGCTGTTCTAATGCAAGATGAAAGACCCATTGCTTTTGAAAGTCATCCAATCAAGGGAAAGCTTTTAAGAAAAGCTATTTATGAGAAGTAAATGTTGGCAATACTCCATGCACTTAAGAAATGGCGACCCTACCTAATGGGAAGACACTTCAAGGTAAAAACGGATCATGATAGCCTTAAATACTTTTTAGAACAAAGATTATCCTCTGAAGAGCAACAAAAGTGGGTCACAAAGATGTTGGGTTATGACTTTGAAATCATCTACAAAAAAGGGAAGCAAAATGTGGTGGCAGATGCACTCTCAAGAAAGGATGAGGATATGGAAGCATTGTTGTGTGCCATTTCTATTATCCAACCAGATTGGATAAACGAAGCAAAGGAGGAATGGAAGAATGATGAAGAAGTGTGGGCACTTATTCGAAAGCTACAACAAGATTCCAGTACTTCTGATACATTTAGCTGGAAAAATGATTCGTTATGGTACAAAGATCGCTTATACCTCTGTAAGAATTCCCAGCTAAAACAAAAGATTCTTATGGAATTTCACACTTCTCCCTTAGGAGGGCACTCGGGATTTTTAAAAACTTACCACAGGGTTAAGAAGGAATTTTTTTGGGATGGCCTTAAATCAGATATTCAAAAGTTTGTGGCGGAATGTTTGGTTTGCCAACAAAATAAAGTTGAAACAATTAAGACACCGGGTCTATTACAACCTTTATCCATTCCAAGCCAACGTTGGGAGAAGTTTTCAATGGATTTTATCATAGGTTTACCCAAGTATGAGGGAAAGAGTGTCATCATGGTGGTAGTTGACAGACTTACCAAGTATGCACACTTTTGTGCATTATCACATCCATTTAAAGCCAGTACAGTTTCTACTGCATTTATGGAAACAGTTCAAAAGCTACATGGAAACCCAAAGATTATTGTAAGTGACAGAGATCCCATTTTCACTGGAAATTTTTGGACAGAATTATTTTCTTGTCTGGGTACTCAGTTAGCTCATAGCTCATCTTATCATCCTCAATCTGATGGGTAAACTGAGATAGTAAACAAATGTTTGGAAGGATATCTTCGTTGTTTTGTATCTGATAAACAGACACAATGGGTCAAATGGTTGCCTCTGGCTGAATGGTGGTATAACACTTCCTTCCATACATCAACAAAAATGACCCCATTTATGGCACTTTATGGGTACCAACCACCATCAATCACATCATATTTAATAGAAAATTCTAAGGTTCAAGCAGTGGAACATCACATCGAACATCAACAACAAGTCCTCCAACTCTTAAAGGATAACCTCGTGTTGGCACAAAATAGAATGAAACAACAGGGAGATCAACATCGCAGTGAAATAAGTTTTGATGTAGGTGATTGGGTATTCCTACGGCTACAAGCATATAAGCAACTGTCCCTAAAGAAAGCTAAGAAGGATAATAAATTATCACCAAAGTATTATGGTCCCTACAAGGTGTTGGAAAAGATTGGTACTATGGCATACAAATTGGAGCTTCCTGCAGCTTCTCGATTGCACCCAGTTTTCCATGTTTCATGTTTAAATAAGGTTATAGGCGACAAGCTCCCAGTTCAAACAATATTGCCAGAACTTGATGAGGAAGGAAAAATTATATTGGAACCGGAAGCAGTCACAGAAACAAGAATTCGACAGCTACGAAATCGATCAATTTCAGAGTATCTTATCAAGTGGAAGAACTTATCCGCTGAAGATTCCACATGGGAGGATGAGAATTTTATGCAGAAGTATCCAGAACTACTCAAGCGTTGAGGACAACACTTTTTTGAAGGAGAGGGGCATGTTGGGTCCCTATAATACTAGTGATTACCCCATTACTATTGTAGTTATACCCCTTATTTATATTGTTGTGCCCCTATTACCCCCATATTATTATTTCTGTGCCCCATAGAATCCCTCTATTGTTATTTTTGTGGCTTTATATTATTATTGTTAGGTCGGCTGGATTATATTGTGACTCCTTAGACTCCTATATATAGAAAGGAGGTTTTGTCATTTGTATCATCCAAGAATTGTTCATTTATGTAATGTAAAGGAGGTTGCCCCCTCGAAGAGGCTGAATTCTAAGGCGTTGATCTATCTTTTCTATCTTTTCTTGAGCTGGTTTCATAACAATATAAGAATCAAAACCAGAGTTTGACCTGATTCGGACAGTAATGTCCAATCTGATCCAAACTTTAATTCCAAAAGGTTGATTTTGAATTGCATTAAATTGGAAACGGGGATTTCGATTATTGGGCAGGCGGAGGGTTGTACCAGACATTACCTTGAATCGCCCTCCATTGTCAAAGAAATGTGAAGTAGGGTCTGAGACAGAAACCCTCTTCGGGGGTGGTGTGCATTCCTCCAACCGCTATAACGTTCGAGTTGTTGATCGACCTGCAGTTCTGGGCATCCTCCACAGAATCAAAGGTGATAGAATAGAAGCATGGGAACTTGTTGGAAAAAATGGAGAACCCGACACCAGTTCCGCAGGCCACTAGTCCCTTGATTTCCGCTTGATTTTCACTGTGCTGGGCTTTGCTCACGCTTCTGCCGACTTCTTCCCCGACATTGTAGTACTTATCGGTGCCGAGATCCTGGACCTCGATACCCTTTGATCGGAGGTGTTCGATAAGGGAATCTTTGAGCGTGCAGCCGAAGTCATCAGCTCCTGCAATGATCTTGAGAGGCTTATTGCCGAAGTCATCAGCTCCTGCAATGATCTTAAGAGGCTTATTGGCGTCAGTGCTTCCCATTTTCCTGGACCGCCAATGAGGAGGGTTTGGGAGGTTGGAAAAGCAATGAAGGGAGCGAGGGTAGTGTCGAATGTAGAGGGAGGAGTTTGTGCAGACAGGTGCATGCACCTGGACTTGGGATTGTGCTGCACCCAAGTGGTGTCTTGGAACTCTGACCTAAAATGCGTAACCACTGGCGGTAAAATTGGCAGTAGAAACCACACGGTTGAAATTGTCTCACCTGATCGAACGGAGCAGGGTAAATTGGTTGACGATTGTTGATGCACAGAAAGGCCTATCAGCTTAAATATTAATTTAAAGTCATTTAAATATATCTTAATTTTAAAAATAATATAAAATTTGAAAAAAGTTTTTTACTTTATAAATTTAATTATGCTTCACTTATAATAAATCTCAAATTAAATTAAATTTATATTAATTATCTAAAATAAGGTAAATAAAATAGGGAAAAAAATTCCTTGCCATTCATTATGAAAAACAAAACAATTACTTTTTTTTAATTATTAAATTAGATGCTTATTAGTTTTTCTTTCCATCAAGGGAAAGTGAATTTATAAGAATTTTTCTTTTCTTTTAAATATTCTTACTAAAATAGATTCTCCCACCTGTGTGTGTCACAAACAAAACAATTATTCTAATTTGATGATTAAATTAGATGCTTATTATTTTTTATTTCCGTCAAGGGGAAGTGATTTTATAAGAAGATTTTTTTTCCCTTTTAAATATAGATTCTCTCACCGGTCTCTGTCACAAACAAAACAATTATTCTGATTTAATGATTAAATTAGATGCCTATTAATTTTTTTTTGTCTATAAGGCGAAGTGGATTTATAAAAAGATTTTTATTTTTTCTTTTTCTTTTAAATATTCTTACTAAAATATATTCTCTCACCTGTCACTGTCACATCTCTGGTAAAGCAAGAACAAACATGCTACGATGTTTTCGGAATTGGAAAAGAAAACATTGAAAAGAATAGTAAGTCTCTAAACTTTCGGAAAATATTTACTTTTATTCGCAATCGAAGTTACTGGTAGAATAAACTTTAGTACATCAACGAAGAGTAAATATGACAAGAAGGTGTTATAAAAAAATGTCAAGCACATTAGTCCGGTTGGATTGACTACATGTGAGACTGAGAAATATGAAGAGGCTTCTGTTGTAATGCTGTCATACAACAGGCCCGATTCTACCATGAAGCAATTCATGAAATACAACTCCAATGCCCATGATGTGCAGTCCATCTTTCTGTCTTTCAAATGTGCTGCTTTTGCAAACCCGGAGAATAAGTGTAATCAGAAGAATCATACAATATGCAAATGCATTGTATTCGAGAATGTGCATAAGATCACGGTCCTGCTTGCTCGTCGGATGCCTGGAACACTCAAGCTATTGCATGATTCCCATGAGTGCCTACTACCATGTGTGGGCTGCCTAACAAATGGCTGCCATGGATGCAACGAGGGTATGTTGTATGTGGAGCGATCGGGAGGGGGTGACCCTGAGCAGACTGATGACTTTGAAAGCCTTACATTGAAATCAGACGGTGCCGAGATCAAATTTGCTCCTCCAGTGTGTGAAATGCTTGAGGATCGCGATACCCAAAAAGAGTGTACACGTATCTGCATTCCACTACGTCGACCAGTGAATGATGAGTGGACAAAGCTGCTGACCACATCTTTCATGACTAAAGACAATGAAGACAGAGGAGTGAGCGCCATGGCTTCGGATGCCATGGAAAATTACACGGCTCAGGAACTTAAGGGTACTCGCATGGATTGGACTAGAGGAAGAAAGAATCTGAGAGGAGGATTGAAAGTAGAATTCAGGACTGCCTCCTTAATATTGCCAAGGTTGACAGAGATATTAATCAACCTTCTATTAGTTGGATGGTTCAGGGTTGATGGTTTCTCTACCTCTATGGTGGCAAGAAAGGCTGTAAAAATTTATTTGATGGGCAGAAAAGAAAGTGGATTTGCCGCCAATGTATTTCTAACCACAGCCCTGCTGAAGTCTAAGGATACCGAGTCTGGTGATGTCAACCCTACTGAAAACGACACCCATATTTGCCAACTGCTAACCTTTCGAGGTCCTCTTCTAAACCTTAGAACCTTGTCACTTATAGCAGGTACTGTTAACTTGCTTTGCTCCATTTTTTGGGCCGTGTTTATGGCATTTGAAGGAAGCCGTGGTAAATGGTATGATATACACTCCATCCCACCCTCTATACCTACAGTTGCGCTCATAATTGTAGCCATTGGTATTGCTTTGGGCATGGACTGTTTGCATTTTAGTTTGTATTGGAGGGATAGAAAGGAGAGAAAAAAGAGTATACCAGAAAATACTTCAGAGAAGCCAAGAAACGCTCTTCCCATAATGCCAGTTTGTGCAGTGATAGTTGTTGAGATAATGTGCATTGCGTCAGGCAGCGTAGCACTAGGAGTTCTTGGTATAAAGCCGTTTAAGAAATGGGTATATAGTGTTGTGCAAGCCCTGGTTTGGGTGAAGTGGGGAATTGGCAGCTATCTTCTTGGAGAATTATATTCAGAATCTAATTCGGAATATAATTGGAAGAGTGGAATTCTGGTGTATTCTTCTTCCTTCTTCCTCAATTTTATGTTGGCTGCAGTTCGGTGCAGTTGGCACTACTCGCCACAGTTATAGTATGTCTGTGTGAGCTTTGTAATTAGCATTAAGCAGAATAAGGCTTTGTGAGATTTGCTTTTCAACCTTAAGCCGATCATAATCATGTACCCTAGTGAATCTGAAAGCTTTGAGTGGATTATAGGTGTTCGTGATATTTGAGTGTATATCACTTTTGTATTTCCAATTGATTTGAGATAATCAAGATAATTAATGTATTTTATTATCTTTCATAATAAATCTCAAATAAATCCGGCTTTCTTCATGTTTTTCATTGTTTTTATGATGAATTAAATAAATCAAATCCATCTTTCTTTTTGAAGTTTGTGATATTTGAGTCTATATCACTTTTTTTTATCAATTGATTTAAGATAATCAAGATAATTAATATATTTTATTATCTTTTATAATAAATCTCAAATAAATCCTACTTTCTTCATGTTTGTATTTGTTTTCCTGATGAATTAAATGAATCAAATCAATCTCTATTTTTGAATGTTTTTAATAGTATAGTTTAAATAACTTTTAAATTAGTTTAGGAAATAAATTCTCGTAAAAGTATAATAATATAGTAAATTGTTAGTCTTGTATGGGCTACTTGCAAGGCTTCCAATATTACCATGTTATTAGTGGATGAGATAGCTCAATTGCATGAAGTGATTTAAAATATTGTTTTTAAATCACTTCATGCAATTGTCCTGACGATGAACCACACTTGTTGGTTCAAAACGCGTCGACAAATGATTTTCCATGTGATTTTCGCCGAAAAATCTCTCTCTTAATTGATATGGATCACAGAAGCCTGAACTCTAATATTGTTTTTATCAAGATTTAGAATTCAATTCTAACCTTTAGAAGACTATGTTCGAGTTACTTGGTTGAACTTTACCATCACTTATCGTTTACAGGAGAATGAATTAGCAATGAAATTAAATTGAGTTTTTGAAGATATAGACCATATTACATTGTTATGAGATGGAGAATGCATAAAAATGGGAGGAAAATGTGGACCTTGTTAATTTGGGTTAGAAAAATATATTTCATGTGCATCACTTGACATGAGTCTCTTTGAGACACTTTATGAGACTTGTAACACCTATTGATTTAGAGTGATAAACAAAGGTTTGGATATTGAGTAACAATGATCTAGCTAGATATGTTAAAAGATATGGATGAATAAATTACTAAGATTAAATAGCATTTGTAGTAAAAAAAATAAACTTTTTATGCAAATGCACATAAAATTCAAAAAAACTTTTAATTAAAGAACATGTATTTTTAATAGTCAATTTGAAATATTGCTTAAAAATTCAAAATTGTATTAAACTTTCATGTAAACATTATAACTCACTTAGAATTTTAATTTAAAATTTAAAATAAAAATAAATTATGACATATAAATCATTATTAAAATACATATTATATTTTAATATTTTTATTTTAAAAATATGTAAATAATCCAAAAAAATATTTTATTATCTTATAATTTAAGTTAAAAAAAATCATGATAGAATAGAAATGCATCATTAACACAAACGTCACATCGTTCTCAAATCAAATCATAGCAAACGTAAATATTTAATTTAAAAGAAATTGTGATAACAAAATACCCCATTGAAAATGGAAATATAAAATATGATCAAGGGTAACGTCCACATTGGTTTGTTAAACAAGTGCAACTGCGTAGCGGCAGTCCCTGCCTATAAGAGACTATGCATGCACTCCACGTAGTTGTGGTTCCATTTTGCATGCACTCCACGTAGTTTAGTTTTGACTATGAATTTTTTTAGGGGGTGAGGTATAAAGTCATGAAAGGTGGGAGTTGAGTCAAGTTTATATCAAGACTAACAAGATGGCAGCGGGGCAGCTAGTCTATTAGCTAATGTATATTCTATCTTATATCCTGGAGAATAATCTAATTAAAAATTAGTATAAAAATTTATATACAAAAAGAAAAAAATACTTAATATATAATTATTTATCTCTTTTATAAATTTATAAAGATAAATAAATAAAAATAATTTTAAAATTACCAAAAAAACAACATTGTACCATAGCATAAACAACGTGATAATATTATAGTAACGAGAATTCATTTAATATCACTCACTCGTTGTCATTACTAAGAGTTTAATGGAATCCATGAATTTATTATTCACTAAGAGTTCTAAGCAACTGTACATATTTTAAATAAATTTATAAGTTCCGTGGAGAGAGAAACTGTGAAGTGGAGAACAAACGCCCTACCCATCATGCAGAGGCCCACGAGTTAAGTATTGTGTGAGTGAAAAGGACACGTCCTATCAAAAGTTTTAGAAGATGGTCGCTGAGTTGTAACTCTATTCATATGGCGAACATGCATGATGCATGAGCTGTGTCCACCATTGACAGTTGTAATACACAATACGATATCAATGCCTGAATCAACAACTTCATTATTATTTCCATGAGCCCAATACAATGTCCCCTGAAACAGAAGATGGGTTTCTTTACCTTTCGTCCATGGAAAATGCCAGAGAAGCACTCCAGAAAATTCAAGCATAAAACCTAGAGAATCCATGAGTTCAGCTGGAGAATACAACAACCCAGCTGAAGAATACAACAGTTCAGATGCTTTTGGTCCACTCCTGCCGAACAGATAACTGGTGCCTCTAGGTTGAGTCCAGCCTTTGACACTTTTGAGGATTAAGATCAAGGGCTCTCGCGCATGAACCAAGATTTGATCTTTTTTTTTTAGCTTGTTTACCATAGAGACAGTAAAGTAACAGTTTGTCACTGAGTTCCAGCGGCTCAAGTCTGAAAAATAGAGTAACGCGGAGATCAAGGAGATGTAAAAATCATGGGTGAAATTGCATGGGATTACATGAAATGATTCAGGCCGATTTGGAAGCAGTTCCAACCCAGCTTCAACTGATTCCAGCGGTTTTAGAATTACACCATATGTACCTCCACACACTAGAAGGGCTAAAACTACAAATTTGGAACGATGGAAATGCCGAAAAGCTTTGCAAATTCAGAGATAGTGACAAAGCGTTGCAAATTCAGAGACAGTGACAAAGCAATACAATGCCAAAGTGTAGATGATCATTGCTTGGACTCAATTAATGGGTTATTGTGGAATCTTTACATGAAAAACAGGTCACAACCTACACCTGTAGCTTTTGAACTTTTAATTTGTACAGAACATTATTCACTGGTAAGAACTTTTATTTACTAGTGCTTTTGAACTTTTGTTTGTACAAAACATTATTCACTGGTAAGAACTTTCATTTACTGGTAAGAACTTTTAGTTTGTACAGAACATTTTTTACTGGTAAATGAGGTGTTTTTTAATTTTAAGTTTTTACAGAACATTATTTACTGGCAAATGAGGAGCTTTTGAATTTTTCGTTTGTACAAAACTGAATTTTTCGTTTGTACAAAACATTATTTTTTTTTTAACTGAAACGGTTGTACTTTATCGAGAATTCCAAGTTGGGCAGAGCCTAATCAACCAAATTACAATTCATGGCTTTACATGGGCACCTCTCCCAGTTAAGGGATGATTGCCATTTTCAGAGTGCCTGTGTTTATGCTGATCATTCCACTTTGCTGAGTGCAGCCTGTATTTGCCAATCTGTCCGCCTCCTTGTTTAAATCTCTGAGGATATGAAATGTTTGCACCGAGGAGAAGTCCTTCAAAATTCTGTTCACTCTTGAGAGTTGTTTATTTAATAAGGGGTCCTTCAACCATTCCTTACTTATTAATGCCTTTATCAACAATTCTGAGTCCCCAAAAATGATGATTTCTCTTTGGCTTTCTTTTCTGGCTAATTGACAGGCTTTTAAGAGACCAAGAGCTTCTGCCTGGTTATTGGTTTTCGTTCCTAGGCCCCAACTGAAATCTTCTTTTTCTCCATTCGGATAGTAAATTACCCCTCCTGCTCCTGATTTGCCTGGATTGCCTTTTGAAGCGCCGTCAAAGAAGATAGTGCACTCGCCCTGGGATTTCCACCACTGCTGAAATCTATCCTCGGGTTCTCGGATCTGCCATCTTTCCTTGTGGGTTGGCCGAGTGATTGTTGAAGGTCTGATAATGAATGAGAAACCGTCCAGCCAGGCCTTTTCCTCTGTTCGAAGGGAATTGTCATCTTTGACTGAAGCATAATTCAGGGTTTCAAGAAGGAGTTTCTTTGCCTGTTCTGCCACTTTTTCTGTTGATATTTCATTTTGGTTGAAGATAGTTTCGTTTCGGGCAAGCCAGAGCTTCCAGCATACATATTTTGGAGCAGCAATCCATATCTTGTACCATAGACATTTGCCAGCAATGCTGTGTGGGTAACTGGCTTTCCAAGTGGTGAACATTTCTGCAATCGTACAGTGAGCTGGGGGTCTCACATTTAGTCCAGTCAGAAAATTAATCCAGACCTTCTTGGCATACTCACAATTAATAAACAAATGATCTGTGGTTTCCAGAGCATTTTTGCATAGAACACATCGATGGGGGCCTGCTATGTTTCTCTTGCTCAGGTTTTCTCCAGTCAAGATTTTGTTATGGAACAGAGTCCAAAAGAAAAAATTGATCTTAGGAATGCTAAAACTGTCCCATACCTGCTTCCATACTTCTTTCGGATGAGGCGAGTTCTTTTTGCTTTGCATTTGTAGATATCCTTGCCTTGCTGTGTACACACCCGTCTTCCCCCATCCCCAGGTGTCTTCTTCGTCTCTATGGACTGGAGCGAAGTCTGTAATCGCCTTTTTAAGAACGTGAAGCTGAGTGGTGAGATGCGCTGGAGCCTTGGGGAAATTCCAGCGTTGCCACTCTCCTCTGTTATCCCAGCCAGCTATGTCTTCGATCTTACGGATTCCTTTTGACTGTAGCCATAATCTTAACGCTGCGATTTCACTGTTTTCTTTGAGGGGAGGGTGTCCCATGACTCTGTCTTTCCATAACATAGTGTTTTTGTCGTTCCCAGGAATTTTGTACAGGTGAGCTTTGAAGAATTCGATACCTTTGCTGCATAGCTTCCAGGCTTGCGTTCCTTTAGGGGCTTTCTCCGGATTGAAGGTTCTGATTGGCTGTTGTTTGAAATATTTGTGTTTTAATATCAGACTGACAGGGTGACTAGGCTCTTCAAGCATTTGCCACAGTAATTTGCATCCCAGTACTATGTTTGCAAGGAGAGGGTCTCGTATTTGGAGGCCTCCTTCCTCCATAGGTCTTTTCATTGTTTCCCAATTTA
The DNA here is from genome assembly GCA_031772625.1 of Pinus tabuliformis. Classification (NCBI taxonomy): domain Eukaryota; kingdom Viridiplantae; phylum Streptophyta; class Pinopsida; order Pinales; family Pinaceae; genus Pinus; species Pinus tabuliformis. The sequence goes on along the minus strand of CM062808.1, from coordinate 851,229,142 downwards.
TTAAATGAAATCTATTGTCATTTCCTCGCCCTCCATTCCACAGGAAATTTCGCATAAGACTGGAGATCTGGTCTGAGATTTGCTTTGGAGCTAACATTAAGGAGGCCTGGAACGTTGGTAGTGCCGAGAGTACAGCTCTAATGAGCGTGAGTTTGCCTCCTGTGGTGAGCCAATAACCCCCCCAACTTGCAATCTTTTTCTTAAATTTGGAAATCACCTCTTCCCACAGTTGATTCCTGTTGGATCCCATTGTTATTGGGAGACCCAGATATTTGAATTTGTCCCAATCTGCGTATCCATTGAAGCCCAGGTCGCTGGCAATTCTGTTGATAGTCTGCTGATCTGTGTTCCACCCATAGACAACACTTTTCCTTTCGCTGATTAACGCTCCAAAGATGCTGCAGAACTTTTTGAGAATGTTTTTGAAGGAGTTCGCAATTCGTGGTGATGCGCCCCCAAGCAATAGTGAGTCATCAGCAAACAGCTCATGGTTCATTGGATCGATTTCCTTCACAAACCTGATTCCAGGGAGGTTACCATTTTGTTTTTCCAAAGTTAATTTTCTGCTTAGAGAATCTGCCATCAGTATGTAAAGAAATGGTGACAAAGGGCAGCCCTGCCTCAGTCCCCTAGTGGCTAAGAAGAAATCTGCTGGTCTACCGTTTATCATTGGGGCTATCCAGATCTTTTCTAGGCATGCTTTGATTAGATTTATAAACTCTTGATTGAAACCAAAGGCTGTAAGGACCCTGTACAAAAAAGAGCGATTAACTCTATCAAAAGCATTACACATGTCCAGTTTTAAAAGCATACCTTGTTCTTTGCGTGAGTGGCTCGAGTGCAAAGCTTCTTGGACTTGAATAACATTATCCAGAATGTGTCTTCCTTTCACAAATCCCCCCTGAGCTGGAGAAATGAGCTTTTGCAAGAGAGGCTTGATTCTGTTCGCCAGGAGTTTGGACACTATCTTGTAGGACGCATTGCATAGATATATCGGCCTGTACCTGTCAAAAGATCTTGGATTTGTCTCCTTAGGAATTAAGGCGAGAAAGGTTGAGTTAATTCCGCCCCCGATCCTTGCCTTCCTCATGAATCCACGTATCATTCTGAGGAGGTCTGGTTTGATTAATGCCCAACAGATTCTATAGAAATGAACTGTAAAACCATCGGGTCCTGGCGCTTTGTCAGGCTCCATAGACCACACAATGTTGGATACTTCTTCTTTCGTTACTGAGCTCATGAGGTTTTCATTATCCTCCGTACTAATTAGCTTTGGAATGTTAGCAAGGAACTCTTGTGTATCTTCCTCACTCCCCTCTTTTTCTGCTGTAAGTAGAGTTTGGAAATGGTTTACAACAGCTTCCTTAATTTGGGTGAATCCTTTGCAAACCTGTCCGTTAGATAAGGTGATTTCTGCTATGTGGTTCCGACTGAGTCGAGCTCTGAACTATTTATGGAAATATGTGGTATTTATGTCCCCAGCTTTAAGCCACAGACTACGAGACTTTAGGCGCCAGTACTCTTCCTCATTTCTAAAAGAACAATATGTTTTCCTTTGTGCAATTTTTCCTTGATCTAATTCCGTGGAATGGATGTCTTTCTCTTCCATATCAAATTGAATTTCTTCCAACTGGGTGACAGCCTCTTTCCTCTGACTGATGGGAGTTTTCAAAGGTTTCTTTATCCATTCTTTAGGAGCCTTTTTTGTATTTTTTATTTTTTGCTCCCAGAGATAGCTTGGGGAACCTGAGACTTCTGTACTCCAAGCTGCTTGGACTGTTTCCATGAATCCTTCTCTTTCCGCCCAGAGAGGACTGAAGCGAAAGGGGAGGGGTCCTAAATCCTCTTCATCTTTCAGGCAGAAGAGGACAGGTTTGTGATCCGAGCTGAGCTTTGGAAGGATCTTATTAATGACTATTCTTTTTCCCATCATTATAGAGCTGCTGACAAGGAATCTATCCAACCTTGCTGCAATATGATTTTCTCCTGTTCTATTATTGGTCCATGTGTATTTTCCTTTAACCGGCTTGAAATATACTAAATCCATCTGTAATATTATGTTCTCCACTGTGGTAAGAAAAGGGTCCCTTGAGTAAGTCCCTCCTCTCTTCTCTTTAGGGTCAAGAATTATATTCAGGTCACCTCCTATTATTATGTTCCTGGGATTGGTGTGGTCTAGAAACTCTGAAAGTGTCTTCCAGCACTCTCTCTTTTCCTCGTAGTGCACAGGAACATACATATTAAACAAGGCTATGCTGAGATTGCTTGTTATATGCCGTAGTTCTATAAATATCCAATGCTGGGTCTCGAATGATCTTTCTAGAGAGAAGGAGTTTTTTGCCCAGAATGTTCCTATTCCTCCTGACGTGCCTCTTGCACTCACAACCTTTCCATAGTCAAATTTCCATTTGGTGTTACAGGTGCTTAGAAGGATCTCCCCTTCTACTTTTGTTTCTTGAAGCATGAGGATGTCTGTGGGTTCCATTTTCAAAATATCTTTTATGGCTTCTGCTTTTGTGGGATTCCCCAAACCCCTGCAGTTCCAAGAGACCAGCTGCATCATTTACCGCTTATAGGGGTAAGCCCTCATCCTTTGGAGGCCCTAGGCTTGGTATTTCTCCCAAATGTCATTTCTATGGTGGCTTGACTGCCGAGGGTTTTTTGTCTTTCTGACTCCTCTTCTCTAGTTTCCCTGTTTGTTCTTCGTCCAGCCTTTTTTGCTGGCCTTTCAAATGTTTCATCATCTGATGAGCCCATGTTCTCTGTGGTTTTCTTCTTTTGTTTGATAATATCTGCATAGGAAGGGGAGGAAATATTGCTTGGGGTAGGGATTGAGTTATTACCTGGATCTATGGTGTCGTTATTCTCCAGCTGAGGTGGATCTTCTTTCTCTGCCTCTGGAGGATCTGAAGGCGGCGTGAGAATTTCAAAGGGGTTTTTGTCCCCCTCATTGCTGTTTGTGTCTCTGCTTCCGGTGTTTTGATTGCTTGTACTTCCATTACCTGCTTTATTCTCTGTCTCTTTGGCCTTATTTTTGTTGCTCTGTCTGTTGTTTGTAGGTTTCTTTGCCTGTTTCCATTGCTCTCCCTTTTCCTTCTCTGTTGTCTCCTCGTTTCTCTTTTTGCAGTATCTTGCGAAGTGCCCGTACTCATGACAGTGTCGGTACTTGAAAGGCAAATGTTCGTAATCGAGCTCTTGGATATGTGTCCAGTCTGCCACCGATAGCTGTATTGCTTCCGGTAATCCTATTTCCAGGTCAACCTCCACGCAGATCCGAGCGCAGGAGAATTGATCCTTCCTTGGGGCCTGATCTATGTATCTCCCTAGTGCATTGCCGATGGATTGAAGTGAGTTTTGGCTCCAGCAATGAAGGGGAAGATGCGGGAGGCGCACCCAGACAGGAACAGCCTTGGGCACATCTTGTGCTGGGTCGAAATCTGGAGACCATTTGTTCAGGTAGAGGCCTTGAGGGCCCATGAAGTATGGCCCATTTCTGAAGATCAGGCTTCTGTCCTCTGTATTTTCAAACAAGAAGACGAAGAACCCTTTGCCTACGAAGTGACTCTTTATTCCTTCGTTAACCAGTGGTAGCCAATTTCTTTTGACCCATTCTTCGACTGCTCTCGGGGATGGCCACAATCCGGTAAACTGGCCAATGAGGCCTCTTTCTGCGAGATTCAGCGCTGATCTACAGGTTTCCTCCACTGGCAAGGTCACCTTGGGGATACTGTCCAGTTTTTTAACAAACTTTTGCTGCGGGCCTGAGGGATGGCGTTTCCCTGCAGCAGCTACTAGAGCTTTGAAAGCTTCGAGCTCCGGAGGTAAGGGAGGAGGGGCCGCAGGGCCACCTCCAGGCTCCATGGGGGAGATCGCGTGAGGGGGAGTTGCTTCAGACGGCGCAGCTAGGGTAGCGCAGCGCAGTTCCACTTTCTAGACTTGTAACTCTAAAATGGTCCTTAGGAATTTCAATTTTTAAAAGGAATGTTTTTTTGTACAAAACATTATTTACTGGTAAATGGTAAATGAATTTTTTGTTTGTACAGAACATTATTTAATGGCTACTCCCAATCTGTAACTCATGAGTCATATTCTAACGCAATTATATGTTACAGTGTGTTTGAATAATGTTGAAATCATGTGCGCTTTCAGTGTATTACCTCTGAAAAATACGGGGTATATCCTCCTTCCCTCGAGCCGCTCACGCCCTCCCAAGCGCTGGAACTCCTGTTGCCACTGCTTGTGCTGCACGATTTTCTTTCTATTAGAACTTCTGCAATAACTATGGTCTTTCCTGAAACACCTGAAATACAGGTAGACTTAGATGCACGTTTAATCAAGTCTTGGGATATGGCAGGTCACACTCATCCATGGACAATGGCTGAAGAGTCTGCCTGCTGAATAAACCTTATTTATTGTAACATGGAAGAATGGACCTAGAAAAAACAAATAGCAGTCAAATCAGAGGAAAGTTGGGAGAGAGAGTGTCACTGTACCCAAATGTACCCATTACTCTCGTTGTAACATGGCTCTTTCCTGATCCAAGAAGCTTTGCTAAACCAAAATCAGAAACCTTTGCATTGAATTCATGATCTATCAAGATGTTGCTTGATTTAATATCCCTGTGAACAACCTTTGGTTCTAGCGCCTCATGCAAATATGCCAATCTGCAAAGAATGCAATCAGGCTTTCAGAGCTAAAATGATGACAAGGAAATTAAATGCACGTCAAACAGGTGGTTGCCACAAAGTTTTTAATTCAATAATAGCCTTGAAGAGAAACAAACTTACAGCCTAATATCATATCTCAAGTTTTAGATCGTATCCAATAAAAATATTTAATGAAGTACAGTTATCTACGCATAACATAGTGGGAAGAATAATAAGAAGAAAGATAACAGGACACAGACGCTTTTGCAGTCCCAAAGATAATTTTCATACGGGCCTCCCAAGTCAGAAAGCCCCATTGCCTCATAGCTCCGTGAAGCCATTGCTCCAAATTGCCATTATTAACGTACTCATATACCAAAATCCTGAAAGGAAATAAATAGTGAACATCATTGTAAAATAGAGAATAAGAGAACAGTGCATTAGCACTTTCGCAGATAATCAGTTCTAGTTCTTGCATATACTATTTTTTTATACACAATAAAAGCGTGAAAAAAAAATGCTCCACATGAATCCTGCATTAATAGTTTGTACCTGTGAGTTCCTTCTACACAATAGCCAAGCAACCGTACAAGATTTTTATGTCGGACACGGCCAATGGCCTCCACTTCCACCCTGAACTCTTTCTCTGCTTGGCCTCTGAAACAAATCACAGAGAATCAAGTAATTAAGAAAAGAACCTCCAAAAAAGAGTACATACCTGCATTTTATAACAAGAAAGGTTTATTAAGAAAGCAGAACAGCAAAGACTGCACACATTATTTCAAGATAAAACAACTTACAAATTGTTAAATAGGTTCTTAACTGCAACTATAGTTCCATTTGCAAGCTGACCCTTGTAGACAATTCCATAACCACCTTCACCAAGTACGTTTTCCTTTGCAAAATAACCTGTGGCAATTTCTAGATCTCTTAAAGTAAACCAATAACCCCATCCAAGATATGAGACTTCAGGCATACCACTCATCGGTGAAGCTGTATTCGTTGCAAAAGATGAGGAGCCTCTATAAATAGAATGTGCCTCTGAGCTTCCCCCGTCTACTGATTGTGAGACTCCTCCCTTCTGTTGAAGAGAGGAACCCCCTGGACTACTCTTCTTTGCATCAGAAAAACCCTTTACCCCCACGGGCACCAAAACTTTGTCCGAATTTTTCTTGCTGGAATTGCCCTGATTAGTGAAGCTAATTGCATCACCTTGGGGAGGATTGTTAATCCCTTTTCTATCAACCTTTACTTCTTTTATCTCCTTTGAAACTTTTGGGATCTGGTTAATGGGCAGCTTTTCTAGTATTCTCCTCGACTTTCTCCGAGAACCAAGCCAAAGAGATAACATAAAGAGAATTAAGAAAATGAATGTTCCAACAGCCAAACCAATCAGGACCCAGAGTTTCATCCCAAAAATGGATGTCTTCTTGGATAACTGAGCATTCAAGAACCCTCCAGACGACATTTTTAAAGTCTAGTTCCACTGCCAGAGAACAGTAATTTTCAGGCAAGGAATAGGAAGGTAACAATCAACATTGCATTAAACCAAGCAATGAAGTAAAATGAAATCATCATACCACGAACGTTCTATCAGTGCCAATTGCCAAGGTAAACAGCTAAATTCCCCAGAAGCGCAGCTTGCATCTGCAACCAAACTAGACAGGACACACACTAAACCCATGTTTGAATGCGAACCTTTATAAATATCCCATCACCAGCCAAAATTGCTTTTACAAAATTAAATCTGTGTTATGGTCGATAGGTTTTCACCGATAATAATCTGAAAGTAGAGCTTGTCCGTTATGGACTTTTAGGGAACCTTACTTCAACTTTTAAAACTTACTGAAGCTACATTGCAAGAATAACAATTTATAGGTATAAACCAATTTAGCAGCCCGTGCCTGCACACCCAAATGCTTTTGGCAGGCATAATCAAATGACACTTCCTGATTAAGTATGCATGGTATCGATCTAAGCCTAATCAGTAAAAATAGCATTGGCTATGGTTATGCGCAGAGGATAAAAAGAATTGACAATTGAGTTTAAAACTGTGGCTCTGCTACCTGTAAATTACAAAGTTGAAGAAACAATTTTTCCTTGAATAACGAATCCAAAACTAGGCTCTTGCATTGTTGGGGGCATGGGGATTAACAATGTACAAGCAGCAGTAATTAAAAGACGAAATTCAGCACCATAATATGAAAAAAGATTGCAATTTCGGCAATTGAAAATCACCTCTCAGATATGTGGATTACTCGGGTGGTCATGAAATGAATGACCATGCTTGAATTAAGAAACTCCCCTGAGAAAAATATCCCATAGTGCCCAAAGTCTCTGTATTCTGCCCTAATTGCCAGGAACCCCTGAAACATTTGCTAACATGCGCGCATGTATGAAAAATGTGTTCGCTAACCTGAATGAAGATAGATAACCTGAATGAAGATAGAGGGCGGTGAATGAAGATAGATAACCTGAATGAAGATAGAGGGCGGTGGAATGAAGACATGTCGACAGCTGTAAACAATCGTGTCAGTGAACGATGACAAGTATAAGGGTGTTGCGTTCATGCAAGGTCCACATGCCAATTTTGAAACTTAGGATAAATTAAGTTGCCCACACCAAACTAACATCGGGGCAAGTGATGCGGGCAATAAAAGGGTAAATACAAAATTTTGGCTAATTTTTTTTTGCATAGAAACTGCCCAACATAAACTTTGATTAAATACTAAATAATCAGTACAAATTTACGGTCAACGCATGAATTAATAGTCAGTCAACCGCCGATCGAACGCACGCTAATAGTCCCTGCGCTGTCGTAGGCAGGGACTAATAATGCTGCATCTAAACTAGTGCATTTTTTATAAGGTAGACAATGTAATATTGTGTTCACAACAAATAAATCATCCATTTTAATTGACATGTATGCGTATGCCAAATGGAGAGTGCATATTATAGTACAGACCGAGATAACAATTTCAGGAAAAATACTAAGCATTTTTTGATCCTACGTGACACATTGATGTTATTCATGAGTTTCAGATTAAGAAGCATAGTTGCTCTTCACATTCCTTTTGAAAACCTTCTCATAGGTGTTATTCCCAGTTATTTTGAAAAACTGATAATAAGGTCAAAGAAACTAAACTTCATTCTCAGACTCACTTAACAATGAATGCTTAAATTTTGAAAGAATGACTTGGAGTTATTGGGAATTTGGTTAAGAACTTCTATTCTCTTATTTCAAATAAATATGGGAATCTTCGTCATTAGCATTGTGATTTTTAGCTCGATAGGCGTCTTTTTTATTGGAATTGGAATTGGGCACTTTAGCATTTTACTAATTAAAAAAATTGATAAGACTATTTAAATTTAAAGATGCCAGTATATTCTCGTTATTGACATAATAAAAAATTAATAGGACTATTTAAATTTAAAGATGCCAGTATATTCTCGTCATTGACACAATATCAATGGATGGAATTCACACCACTAACTTCCTTGCATATCTAAATGACATGATTAAACCTTGTTTAAATTAATTTTTTACAAATCTTGATTAATAATTTACCATGCCATTTGTTAATTGACACTTATCAGGATTAATGAGAATGGGAAGACTACAAAATGTTACACACACGTACCATAACAAGAATAGGAGGATTACAAAACCTTACACATATACTTGTCATAGTAGTGGAAAGGTGTATTTCGGAATAAGATGATTATTTGTTTCGAAACATTGATAATGTGTGTCCAATTCCAAATAACATGTATCCGTTTCATTATTTTGTCTATCAATTTCACCCTTTCATGTTCTTAATAATAATTTATAAAGAGATAACCTGAAAAAAAAAATAAAAAAAAAATAAATAAATAAATAAATTCATGGTTTCATTCCGTCTTTATAAATTTAATATTAAAAATCCAATTTATATATTGTAAAACATTGTAATAAATGTGAACATTGTATAATATAGTTATGTTTCTTAATTTAATGGTTATTAATTATACCACATTTCCATTTAACAAATAAATTCACGAAAATTGATAATATATTTCAATATAAATTATATTGATAATATATAGTTTTTTAGAGTGTTATTTTTGGTTTTTAATATTTAAATTTATTTTATGACTTTGAAATCTATATTTAAATTTGGAATATGTTACTTTAATGATGAACTTGCATCTCTCACAGTAAAACTAACAAATGCATGTCTGTGTTAGGTGACGTGTAGCCTTCACTATTTTGACCGTAATGACGAACTTGCATCTCTCATATTTAAAACTAATAAATGCATGCCTGTGTTAAGTGACAACGCATGCCTTTGTGTTAGGTGACAACCCCTAACAATCGAGTATTTTGGTTTGGTTTAATAGGATTTTTTTTATATATATTTTATGAAAATAAAAAATTAATTTTGATCATGGAGATGCAGATATGATGGAACACTTTCTTATTTTGATCATGGAGATGCAGATATGACGGAACACTGTTTCTTATATGATATGATTTCCAAAAAACATTATTATTGTAGTAAATGTGAAAAAAAATATAATATTCTAATTTTTATTGGACTGACTATAATAATTATGTATTTTGGAAGTTATATAATAGAGTTATGTTTTTTAATGGGATTGTTATCAGTTTTATAACATTTCACAAATCAATTAATGAAAATGGATAATATATAGTTTTTTATTTTTATTTTTATATTTATAATTATCTGTTGAGATTAATTATCCTGTTATTTTTGGTTTTTAATATTTAAATTTATTTTATGACTTTGAATTTTATATTTAAATTTGGAATATATTATTTTAATAATGTACATATTTTGTGTTCCACATATTACTTTTTAGTATGAGTAATGGTTCTTTTATTGTACCTATTTTCAATACTAATATTTATTGTACATGTTATGGTTCATTTGCAATGTTTTGCATGCTAAAACCTGGAGGAATATATGGCAACGTGGAGGAATAAGAGAAAGGTTTATTGGATGAGCGTTTCAAATTGTCATTAAATATTTATTGTTATTCATCACCATGTCACTAAATATTATGTTTTATGTTTTATTACTCTGCCACTCCATCTAGGATTGTAACTTGGAAGAATAAGAGCAAGGTTTCTTGGCTGAGCGTTTCAAATTGTCATTAAATATTTATTGTAGCTATTATTCATCATCACTCCATCTATTATAAGAAAAGCAGTGTTCCCTGGATGCACACATTCCTTAGTGCTTGGGTTGTTGGAATTGTTGAAGCAAATCAATATCCAATTACAATTTGCTGGAAAGATTACTGGAACGATCTGAAGGGGCTTCTCTCGGCTAAGAAAGGTGCACAATCTTTCAGAGTCTTCTTTTTCTCGACCTAGGGTACCTACTAGGGTTGTATACAATAGTTTTTAGTCTTGTAGTTCAACATGTTTTGGTTAGTATTTATTTATTACTATAAATTTAAGTTTGGTTCTACACTACAACCCATGTAGGGTTGGTTCTTATTGAATTAAATTCACAGTCTCTGTTGGACAATGTCAAATACCTTCGTACATGTTATAACCTTGAGGCTTAGATGATACACATATATATTTACTATTTCACTTTATGATTAATACTACATAGAGAGAAAATAATTATTTTCCTACTATTCTTCTCAGTTAAAATGACAATGGTAGCAGCACGAAGTAAAATTTCTTTCTCATTAGATTTCTTGAATATATGTATTGATTGTCTTTGTTGGTATAGGCATTAGAGTATTTCAATTTTTTTAAAATGACTTTGTTAATATTTCTTATTCTTTCCCCCTTGACCACGCCCAGTAGGTTTGACCACAGTTGTCCGGGACTTTCTCTCCACCCTAGGGTGTTTAGCTAGGCAACATTTTCCTGGTTTCTAGACTACTCTTGGACCAACATCAGTGGTTTGTATGAGGCTTAACCACTGTAGCTTAACGAGTGCGCACACAAACCATACCCTTCAATACTTTTGTACATACTTTAAGATTTCAACATTAAACCCAGATCAATTATTTCTGAGATTATCTATCTTTCTTCTCAAAACCATAACAAGAAGATATTTTTTTACTTTTAAAAAATATATCCAAAATATTTCATATCATAATAAATAAAGACACCGCAATCTAACCTCACCTCGCCGCTGCTTACCCCTTTCAAGATTTCGTCTCCCAGCTAGCTAAATGAAACCGCTGGTCTCTTTGCCCTCTATGAAACGTGACAATGAGAACAAATTTAAAGAGATTTCCATTCCTCTTAATATCATTTTTAAATTCCTTTCTGCCCTCTTTCTTCCACGCTAGCAATAACACCGTTATTCTGCTAGCTCTCATGCCGCCCTATTGAATTTTGAATTGGCCATATTTGTGTAGTTTTTAAATTATGTCATCTCTCATACTGAAATTTTTTTGGTAAATGGATTTTCATATTATACGCTCTTTTAAAGTGTTTTAACTTTCCTATTAGTGGTGAGCGAATTTTCGTGGTGATGGAAAGCATGAATGTTATTATTTTGGTTTTTTTTAATAGTGGCATTGTTATATTTACCTAATAGATTTTGATAATAGTATAGTGTTACAAAAAAATATAATTTATTTAACATTGTATTTTTTAGTAAGAAAAAACACAGTATTATATTCATAGATAATTTAGAATATACAACATTTCACAGAAAACTATGACAACCAATAGGCTTATGAAAAGTATTCATGAGAATGAATACTTTAAGAATCTTAGCATAGACATGCAAAACAATGGAATGATGTAGATCCATATGAGATCAGGAACTAATTCTGTCTCTCGACATATCAAAAAATATATAAAGGTCTGTTGAATAAAGGCATCTATAATTGAAGAGGATGATAGAAATAGAAAAAACATAGAAGACAATAGGATCATGCTACGTACCATTCTGAGAAGAGTAGTAAACAAGAAGTATAGAAGAAACAGGTTCATACAACATACCAGATATGAGAAGAGAAAACTATTATGCTCTGTACCAGGAAGACGAAATTCCTCAATGTTGTGCCGAATTTCTCCAACAATGATGGAAACCTTCCATAGTTCATTTGGTGAGGAAAGACCTTCTTTGGAAAGCACATCTTCCTCCTTGTTGAAAAACCTTTCAATGTGTTGAATTGAGAAATCCTTGCGAGAGTTCCATATAGATGCAATTCTATCCATCCACCCAATTAGATTGATATTCTGTATGATATGAGAAGATCTCACATGATCTATGATCACCTTGGAATCACCAAAAATGTGCAGCCCTTGTATGTTTAGGAAGTCACAAAAGCTCAGGATACCAGCCAAGGTGTTACAGGGAAAAGAACTGCTAATCCCACTAAGGTGTGGTAACTACCTTAGAAACAAAAAAAGTAAAGCTACTTTCGTTTTTCCTTTACGAAATATAGATGAGAGAAGAATAAAGGAGACCAACCTCTGTCTTGCGCTTGGTTCCTAGTTCGATTCCTCTCTCTTCTGATAGTCCTTTGCTACTTGCTTCCTTGTACACCCAGCTTCACAGAGTACCTATAGAATCAAAGTGGCATAACACTATACAAGAACATAGATCTATTATCATAAACAATCTAGGATCAGATGTAAATTGACCATACAAATGCATAAAACATAAATGACACAAGAGTATTACTCATCCTTGGTCGAATTCAGAATCGAACTAGGAACCAAGCGCAAGATAGAGGTTGGTCTCCTTTATTCTTCTCTCATCTATATTTCATAAAGGAAAAGTGTTTATGTAGAACTGCTAATCCCACTAAGGTGTGGTAGCTACCTTAGAAACAAACGAAGTAAAGGTACTTTCGTTTTCCTTTATGAAAGATAGATGAGAGAAGAATAACGGAGACCAACCTCTGTCTTGCGCTTGACTCCTAGTTCGATTCCTCTCTCTTCTGATAGTCCTTTGCTACTTGCTTCCTTGTACACCCAGCTTCACAAAGTACCTGTAGAATCAAAGTAGCATAACACTATACAAGAACATGGATCTATTATCATAAACAATCTAGGATCAGATGTAAATTGACCGTACAAATGCATAAAACATAAACGACACAAGAGTATGGAGGAAAACTTGAATAGCTTTATTGATAATCAAGAAAGAGCCAAGAGAGTTACAACCAATTGTTCTGACCCAGCATCATCCTCTCAGCAAGTAAGCCCTTCTTCACCTCATGCAAAGCTTAGATCACCCAACACTATGATGTTGCCTCAAGAAACCAACAGCAATTCCTTACAAGATGCAAAATTCCAGCCTCTAGATCTCTGGGATGAGGGATCCATATATAGATATCTGTAAGGGAGATGAGTCAGCTTGTGATTTGATTAGTGTCTTCTCTCTGATAGTTCTTGCTTCCACTTGGAGATTGATGATCTCTTACTCATCCTTGGTCGAATTTAGAGAGGCAAGTGTCATAGGAGAAGTTTCTGGAAGATTCCATGCCTCTCCACCTCGTGGATTGACACTGCCATTTGTCACTTCTCGCCCATCGCACCCCATAGAAGGGCTTTTTGAAATGCAACACACCCACAAAGTGTACTTAGGTGAGATGCAACACACTTTGCCTATGGAGCAGGTGAAATGATCTTGTTTTGACCAGTTCTGAGTGGTTTTTCATGGAGAACTTTTGGGAGAAGCTGTAATCAGTTGACCTTGTTCCTTTAGGGGTTGGAACAACACTTTTAGGGACTTAGGAGCCCTTGGTTTATGGACATTTTATGCTTGGGGTTGTAGTGCCCAAAAATTTCTATAATAGTTGCCCTGTAAAGCATGAGGTCGTTAATCTTTTTGATGTCGGGTGAAATGCTTTATCATGAGGATCCGAAGTTCTTTCAAGCTAGGAGGAGACCTGTAATAAGATACAATACAATACATTATCTTCAAAATATTTTCATGATCTAGCTGAGGCAGGAATCCCATGCTCAGCTTTATAAATTCATTTTCATGTACATAGGACAGATAATCGTCTGAGTGTAGACTGATGATTCTGGTAGAGCCATCATCCCTTTGATTGGATGATTGTCTGTGCAGCAATGATGTACATTTGATGTCTTTATTTCCCTGAATATATATCGCAGCCCGGATGGATGAAACTAGATCCGGGGTCTTCAGTCTCGTTCGATCTTCACTCAAAGTACAAGTCGATCCATGTGAGAGATGTTCTGGAGTCGAACATGGAAAGACATCGCCTGATTACCAGCCAATGATGTAAGCTGTTAACAGGCGCGAGAGGAATCACCGATAATGATAATGACCCTCAAGGTACTTCAGTACAATTCACGTGGTGTGAATAAAGGACTTGGTGTTGAACACCATGCAAAATCTTTCGGTCGAAGGCCATTGATGTAAACCTGTCGCCGGAAGTGAGAAACTTGCCATTGAAGCATGCAAGCTTCAAAGTACTGAAAGGGGTGTTCCTAGATCAACTTCTTGGATAATGAGATGATGTCGACAAGAAGCGATCCGCCATAGGAGGGCCTTAATGAATCCCACATTAATGACACAGAACAGAGCAAATGATTTTAATGGAGGTGAAAATGATCTGGTGATATAAGGTTCAGGGTGGTGGTCATGAAAGAATGGAGCGTAAATTTATTGCAGCGGGTGAGACACAGGTGAATTCTCTGAGTGACTTCTCTTGAACATATCGGCGACACTGACGTGATGGATTGGTAGCATTAACCCCAAATGTGGATGGTGTGATGGGACCATGGTGATGTGACCGGTGAATGAAACAACCCAACCCGACTTGGATGCGGAGTGAAAGTGTCATGTTCAAGAGCGACTTGCTACCAACAAAGTTTCTTCAAGTTTTCTTCCCAATTCTTCCCCAGTCATTGCTGACCAGTACCTCTTTATTTTTGTCAAGCTTGAGGAGGATAACATATGCTTATTGTATAATTTGCCCTTCGGGCAAACCCATCGCTATGTTTTAACGAGCCTAGCGATAGTAAAACTCGTTCTTGTCTGCTATGGACAAGTTTGTCGCTATTAGGTTTTAACGAGTTTAACGACAAAGATAACTCGATCCTTTTCAATTTTAGAGAGTCTGAAAAGGGACGTAAAGGAAACTCCAAAATTCCTTTTTCGTCATCTAATCCCTTAAGTCCGAAAAAGTATAAAACAATACAGAAGGGATGAATTTTCGATACTTTTAACGAGCCGAACAAAACAAGCGCTCGATCTTTTTGTGTAATAATCCCTCAGGTCCAAAAAGATTAAAATCTAAAGGAGGGATAACACTTCCGGTCCCTTTAACGAGCTGGAGAGGCCAATGGCTCGACAATCTTTTCATATTTTACGAGTCAGTTGAAAAGAGATTAAAGGAGACTCGTCTTTGAGGAACGAGTGATAAAATTGGGTAGCAGCTGATTCCAGGTAAGGTTTGGAATTTTCCAATCATTGCAGTGTTACACGGATGGCTAGCGGGATCACTCTTCGCAGCTATTCCTCAAAAGGGGTAAACAATCAAGTGGAGGTGAATGATTGGCCAATACAAAGTGGAGGTGATGATGAGAACACGACCAAGGCTTCAAAGGCTGAAGTAATACATTCACGATGGTTATTTCTCGAAAATTGGTTCATTTTTTAATGAGCTTAAATGTTGGGGGAAACACTTGCTCATTGCTTATGTTTATTTTTTAACGAGCTTGAATTCCGCGATAAAACTGCTCGATGCTGGTTTATTTTTTAACGAGCTTGAACCCTGCAGTAACACTGCTCGTGGCAGGTTTATTTTTTAACGAGCTTGAACCATGTAGTAACACTGCTCGTGATAAGTTTGCATGCCCCCAGCATAATAACGCAAATCGAGGTGCATGCCCCCCAAGCTTCATTGCATTCAACTCGGTGGTTGGAATGAAGGTTTACCTTTGAGAGTTGGAAAGGGGATTTGTTTCATTTTTTAATGAGGTTGGCACAGTAAAAGAACTATCCTCATATTTCATTGTTTCATTTTTTAACGAGGTTGACACGAGATAAGAACCATCCTCGAAATCCACCGTATTTACAGTATTTGATAGAAAATCAAAAACTGATGGATGATTAAGGTCGCTGGAATAATCTTCGTGGTAATCCGGAAGATGGGAGCAATAGTGGTAATATTCCCATGGCGCCTCTCCTATCATCACTGATTGAATGATTCCTTCGTCTGTAGAATGTACATGCGACCAAGGATCTGAAGAGGTGCCATATTCCTTAGACCTATCTATCCAAACACTCGATGAGCGTTGATTTGGGTTTGCCCCCCAAGCCAAGAAAATTGATTGCTACAATATTTCTAAAATGGCGATGATCCATGCTAAAAAAATATTTAGGAATATTCTGAATCCATTAGATATAGAAGATTTCATATTGCAGGTTTTCACTGTGGCCACTTCCACCAAATTACTCGGAGGCGGTAGGGCAAAAGTACCCATTAAGGTAGGGTCTTTTAGGAGGCCTACTCCAATATTTTGAAGCGAATGATTGCTTCCATGGATCATTGGAATGCTTCCCGTAACTTGTGAACTGTTGGGGAGAAATGTTTGTTGGTCGACGATTGTAATTCCTCCTTGGAAGGGAAATGCAATCTTCCTGAAGTAGGTCGACACAACTGTGGCCATGGCATATATCCAGGGCCTTCCCAGTAGGATGTTGTAATCGAGGTTTCCGTCGATTACTTCAACATCTATTTCTACTGTTTTTCCCCCTAGTTCAACTTGCAAGTTACTTAAAATCCCATATGGGGTGTATGATCATCCATCAAATGCTTTTAACGTCGTTGACGATCTCGACAAGGGTGGTGAGCCTAAATTTTTCCAGCAACTCATCGACATAATACATGTAGATGCCCCCTCATCAATAATTGTTCGATGAACAGTTTCGTTGAGGGCTTTCACTTGAATAAAGAAATCTAGTTGAGCTGGTAACTGAGGGTCATATCCTTTGTGATTAAAGGATACAAGATTGGAATCCGTTGGGTCAATCCCACCTATTACTGATAATAGATCCTGCTTTTGGGAGAGGCAATTTTGCGGTACCTCAAGTGTCGACATAGCGGACGGCGATTGGGCCAGGTCCTCTACTATATTATAATTCTGTGCTACTTTTGCACGAGGATTAAATGTCGATTTGTGTACTACTCCCTTTGGCAACTTTACCATTGGTTCAGAAATGATGGGTGGCACAACTTCGGTCAAAGTTGTTGTCGAACTACTAGGTTGTTCATTAGCCTTGTTATTCGACAGCTGTGGATTCCCGTAATCTTTATTCCTTGTCAAAGCATCATTTTGCTACTTTGAGATAGACAACATAAGCACTTGGGATCGGGAAGCATTTTGATTAGCAACCAGTTTGGTTCCCGGGTTTGGAAACGGATCAGTCAATATGTTGGGTCCCTATAATACTAGTGATTACCCCATTACTATTGTAGTTATACCCCTTATTTATATTATTGTGCCCCTATTACCCCCAGATTATTATTTCTGTGCCCCATAGAATCCCTCTATTGTTATTTTTGTGGCTTTATATAATTATTGTTAGGTCGGCTGGATTATATTGTGACTCCTTAGACTCCTATATATAGAAAGGAGGTTTTGTCATTTGTATCATCCAAGAATTGTTCATTTATGTAATGTAAAGGAGGTTACCCCCTCGAAGAGGCTGAATTCTAAGGCGTTGATCTATCTTTTCTATCTTTTCTTGAGTTGGTTTCATAACATTTGGTACCAGAGCTTTGGATTCTAGGGTTTCGCTGCTCCAAACAAGTCATCGTGGAATTTTCGCTATAACTTTTTTTCTGTGATGTCTCAGAAGTCGCATAAAAAACCCATTTGAGAAGAATTGGCGCTGAACCTTGGGTCCAAATTTCAGTTCTTTTCGTGCGATATTTTTGGAGATATGACCTGAGGAAGTTGGTCTTTTTGCAGACTCCTGAATTACATTCAAAACAGGTGACCTGGGGAAAATCGTCATAACTTTCTCTCTGAGGATTGGATTGAAATTTCGTAAAAAGTTACAGAAAGAGGACGGACTATAGTTTCTTGTGGGTGTTTTTTAGATCCAAAGGTCGAAACAGTGACTCGCGGCACGTCGTACAAGTTAGCTATACTGAACTAGTCTATAATCAAGTCACTGTGGGAGAGTTCGCATAACTCTTCCTTGGAGAATCCAATTTGGGTCAGACTTGTGGCATTGGAAAGAGGACGTAGATAGCTACTACAGGTCACAAGTTTAGAACTAGATGACTGGAAAGTACAGAGATACATCAGAGGCAATATCGAGCTCCTACAAAGTGAAAAAAGGTGTGTAGATTTTTTTAAATGTTTGCTTAAGCTTGGTTTGAAAATTTATTTTGAAGGAATTCAAAGGGCATAGTAGAGCATTATTATCGGTAACTGATGCCCCGAGGAAAGAAAATGCAAATACCTAGTAAGGAACCTGAAAGCTCTAGCATGACTCATGAAGAAGAGGAAGAAATGCTACATGATATATCAAAATTACAAGAACAAGTGCAACAAATGTCACGCTCACAAAAGTTAACAGATGCTAAGATAAATGGCGTGGAAGCTAAGATGAATGGCATGGAAGCTAAGATGGACAATTTGAAGATAGATTTGAACACAAATTTGAAGACAGGCATGGCAGATTTGAAGACAGATTTGACTAATTTTCTACAAGAAATACTTACTAATGGTGAAAAGGTAGTAAAGGAAACTCATGATGAGAACAAAAGAAATGTTAATCATGATTCCATAGATGTTAATGTTGGATCGAAGAATCACCACATTCCAAAAATCGATATGAGGAAGTTTGATGGCAAGGATCCCGCCACATGGATATTACAGATGGAACAATTCTTCGATCTTAATAATGTGCAAAACACACAAAAGGTACGTATGGCAACTTTATATTTGGAACCAAATCAGTTTGTATGGTATCAATGGCTTTGTTCTCGTAAACAATTTATCACTTGGGCAATTTTTACGGAAGAATTGATAGCACATTATGAGGATACAAAAAGCAACACTTTTTTTAGCCAATTGATAAGTCTCAAACAAAAGGGTTCAATAATGGAGCACATTGAGGAGTTCCAAAAATTGAACATAAGGGTAAAAGATATTCCAGAGGAGCATAGGATTGATGTGTTCATAGGGTCTTTAAAGGATAATATCCAACATGATGTGCGCCTTTGGGAACCTGATTCATTAGAGAAGGCATTCAGGTTAGCAAGAAAAATGGAAAGCAAAATTATGGCAACTAGGAAGCATACCATTCACAACTATAAAGACGGAAGTGTTGTTGCCCATAGTCTTCCACAACCTACAAGGTTGACACCACAACAATTGGAAGAAAAAAGAGCAAAAGGGCTTTGTTACAATTGTGATAGCAAATACACAAAAGGTCATAAGTGTGCTGAGAAGAAATTATTCTACATAGATTGTGAAGAGGAAGAAGAAAAGGAGCAAGAAGGTCAAAAGAAGAGAATATATTCCAGGAACAAAGCCTAGATGAAGAAAAAATAAATCCAACCATATCTTGTAATGCATTGGCGGGAATTACCACTCCTCAAACCATCAGGATAGAAGGACAAATCAAGAAGAAAAAGGTAATAGTGTTGATTGATTCAGGAAGCACCCACAATTTTATTCATTGTAGGGTAGCAAAAGAATTGAATTGCTTCCTATATCCAGCACCAGAGTGTCAAGTGATGATTGCAAATGGAGGAACAATAAATTGTTCTAGAAAGTGCCATAATATCAAGCTATCCATGGGAGAATATGTATTGACTAGCTCAATGCTTTCCATCCCAATGGGAGGTGCTGATGTTGTACTAGGAGTCCAATGGCTACAATAGCTTTTAATTTTCAAGAACTTTTCATGAAATTTTCTGTGGAAGGAAAGGAAGTTGAGTTAAGAGGTATTGCAGGGAAACCAGGAAAGATAATCAGCTCTAATGGCATGATAAAGCTTCTAAAAAAGGGGCAAATAGGTGTAATTGCACAATTATGTTCGCTAGATGTTTCCACATTGGAATCATCTATTTCTCCAGATCTCCAAAAAGTCCTGGACAATCATTCCAAGGTATTTGAGACTCCCAAAGGTCTCCCACCTATGCGTGATCATGATCATGCTATTCATCTGATTCCAGGAAGTGTTCCTCCAAACATCAGGCCGTACAGATATCCATATGTCCAAAAAAGTGAAATTGAACGTATGGTTGCAGAAATGCTAGAGGCTGGTATAATTCAACCGAGTCAAAGTTCTTTCTCAGCTCCAGTAGTATTGGTGCACAAGAAGGATGGATCATGGCGCATGTGTCCAGATTATAGGGAGCTCAACAAGCTCACTATTAAAGATAAGTTCCCCATTCCTGTCATTGATGAATTACTGGATGAATTGCATGGATCAATTTACTTCACCAAGCTGGATCTTCGTTCGGGATATCATCAAATCAGAATGAAGATTGAAGACATTCCAAAAACGGCATTTAGAACTCATGAGGGTCATTATGAATTTTTGGTCATGCCTTTTGGCTTTACCAATGCACCTTCAACATTTCAAGGTTTGATGAATTCAATTTTCAAACCATTCCTTAGAAAATTTGTGTTGGTATTTTTTGATGATATACTAATCTACAGCAAGTCTTGGAAGGATCATGTTGAACATGTTGACAAGGTGCTACAACTATTGGAGGAGAAACAATTATATGCAAAAAGATCCAAATGTTTCTTTGGAGTCCAGGAGGTGGAATATTTGGGTCATATTGTATCTCATGAAGGAGTTAAGGTAGACCCTAGCAAAATTAAAGCCATTAAGGAATGGAAAATCCCCACATCCATAAAGCATCTGCGAGGATTTCTTGGGTTGACAGGGTATTATCGCAAGTTCGTTAAGAATTATGGGAGAATAGCAGCACCTCTAACAACATTATTGAAGAAAGATTCATTTTCATGGACTCCGGAAGCAACAAAGGCCTTTAAACATCTTAAAGAGGCAATGTGCCAAGCACCGGTCTTAGCTACACCGGACTTCACAAAAACCTTTATTGTGGAATGTGATGCTTCAGGAAATGGAATTGGTGCTGTTCTAATGCAAGATGAAAGACCCATTGCTTTTGAAAGTCGTCCAATCAAGGGAAAGTTTTTAAGCAAAGCTATTTATGAGAAGGAAATGTTGGCAATACTCCATGCACTTAAGAAATGGCGACCCTACTGATGAGCCCCAATTTTTGGTACAATTTGGGCTCATTTGGCCTACTTGCTCTGCTCAAACCATTCATTTTTTATTGCTTATGCATTCATTTCATGGTTTATTCATGTTGTTTGTAGGAAGAAGGGTAGACATTCTATCTACGTGACTAATGCATGATGCTTTCAGGTTTTTGGCATTAAAAGGGAGAAAAGACAACGAGAAAGGAGACAAGGAGACAATGAGGTGGCACTGCTGGTTTTTAGGAGAGGATGTCCATGGTCTTGGGGACCTTCCTCGTGATTCCCACCATAGCTCCGAGCTCCAATCCATCTCCCCACCGAGCTTAGAAGCAGCCAGCTGTTCGACAGGAACAGCAGTTATAACTGTTCTACAGGAACAGTAGTTATGACTGTCCTACAGGATCAGCAGTTAAACTTTAGTTGGACAGCCGAGCTCCTAAAATCAAGGACACCTGTTGGATGATCGTTTTTGCATAAATACTGAGGCCATAGCCTTGGATAGAAGCTTTTTGAACCTTGGCATTATTCTTGTAATTTGAAAGTACGAGCTACAGCTCGATTTTGTAAGCCATTTTGGCATGTCATCAGACTTTCGTTTATGAATAAAGGCAATCAGGTTTTGGTCTCATTCTGAGTTTCTAAGGGAGCTATAGCTCTCAGGTTAGGGCCCAACCTGAGAGCAATAGATATCCTCGGTGTTGTAATGTGTTTGCATTTCGTTCCAGCACTTTGAGTTTGTTTACTTTCACCTGCAATTAGAATTTACAGTTTGTTAATTTAGTCTTTTTCATGAGTTTAGATAGGATTAGTTTATGGTGATTTGCTTTCAGTTGCTTAAGTTCGATAGGAGGATAGTTATAAATCATTGGAGCTCCAGCAAAAAGGTTGTAAAGGCTCACTGCCATCTCTCTTAGGGATTGGGGTGCAGTCCATAACCAACCACCAAAAAGAAACGCAGTTCTTCTCACTTCCATGCAAGCTGCAACATAAACATTTTCATTGAAGATCCATCCATGCATTTTTGACATCGAACCATACTTCTACATTTCACTTCCACGCATAAGTTTCATTTCTTGTTTTCCATTTCTGTTCATAGGTTTCATGGCACAGTTATCATAGGTTAATGAATTTCTCGTTTTGATGCATAAGTCATTTGTTTCATTTACGCTGCTCTTTCTCAATCCACTTCCTTCTTCTTCTTCTTGATCTATCCTCAAGTCCTATTCAGCCTCTTTCCAACTCATTTACCCTCCAGCTCTCTCATTTCCCACATAGCTCCATCTACTTCAACTTTCGTTGATTCCATCCTTCCAACCATCAAACCACTGCATACACTCTTCCTCCATCTGATTCCTCTGCTCCTGAGCCATCACCAGCTCCATCTCCATCTCACCTATCATCCCACACCACTCCAACACTCCACCATCTCCCAAAACCTCCACGGCCAATCATCCTGTAGAATTGCACAGACTTCCTGTAGAAACCCCTGAGTTTCCTGTAGGATCCCCTGCAGACTTCCTATAGAACCCTGCAAACTCGGTTTCTGAGCATCTGAACGTGGTAGGCTTCTGTGGACTGATGCTGGAGACCCTCTGGGACCACCCTTAGCCATCCTGACCTTGCCCATGCTTCCCTTCCATTCCAATCGCTCCTGCACAACCAAACCCTAATCAAAAGCATCATCACAATAAATCCAACCACTTAATGAAAAAGTACAAAAACATGATTTTTCAGATGCAAGTAGCTTAGATACATGTATTTCAGTTCACTGCAAGTAATGGCATTATTGGTAGTTGTTTCATTCACAGTTTTGCATAGTTAGGGTCTAGCTAGTCAAATTAGGGTTTCCTAGGGTTTCCATGCTTTCTTGGTTTTCAGTTTCCTTCTGCAATTAGACTAGTCTCCTTTGAGTTAGCTTTCGTCCATCATTAAAGCTTCTTCTGTGAGCCTATAGAAGTTGGCTTGAGCCCTAGCGGACTTGTGCCAGCTGACCAAGTGACAGCTGCGACAAGAGCTAGTACTTGTGCATACAGCACCGTCGCTTCCAAGTTTGTACGAACTACCGGGTTGATAAAATTAAGAGACAGGAAGCTCCAGGAGTTGTAGCATTATTGCTACAATACTGGAGCCCACCATCTTTTTGGCGCCGTTGCTGGGGAAGCGTAAGAGTATTAGTAATTGTTGCTTTTCTTCTATTTCCTTACTCTTGCCTTCTGCTGAGTAGCTTACTTCATTTCCATTCTGCAAAAGTAGTATAGACTTTTCCTGCTTTCATAGATTAGCATTTCCTGCTTTCATAGATTAGCATTTCCTTTCTGCAAGCGTAGACTAGCATTTCCTTTCTGCAATTTCATTTGAGCAAAGTAGATTAGTTCTTTCCTGCTTTCAGTTAATTTTGCATCTTTCATAGTTAGTTGTAGATCAATCTGTCTCAGTTTTGCAGGTACCAAAAGAAAAGCAAAGCAAAAGCAATCAAAAAGAAAAAGAAAGTCTTTTCCATTTCATGCCTCGTAGGAACCGAGATAGATCAGGCAAATTCCTACCAAACACCCCCACCACATCACTGAGTCACCCTTCTCTCTTCTTTGGTGACAGTGACCCAGAAGAACCTATAGGTGAACAACCTGAGATATCCAAAGACCCTATAGTAGAAGAAGAGTTAGAGACCAATCCATCTGAAGCTATGGCTGACAATAGAAGAGAAGATGAGAGAATAGAAGGTACCTTCCCCATCCGAGAGACCAATGGAGAGATGAAAATGAAGAACATTAGCCCCTCTGCCTTACCTCACTTCCATGGGTTGACCATTGAAGATCCAGACACCTTCCTGTTTGAGTATGTTGTCCTTTGTAGAACCTATGACTATACTGAAGATGAGCAAAAGTTGAAACTTTTCCCTTCCACTCTCAAGGATGCAGCACTACGCTGGTTCATGGGTTTACCTGGGAATAGTATCACCACTTGGGCTCAGATGCAGCAAGCTTTCAACACCAAGTACCGGGATTACTGTAGGTCCAAGGAAACAAAGGGGGAAATCTTTCAGATGTCCATGGGAAATGATGAGTCCTTAGAGGATTATGAGGAGAGGTTCCAACTAAGCTATAAGCGGGCCAGGTGCACACTTGACCCTGAATCCCTCAAGTTGGTCCTGCTCCGAGGAGTCCCTGAAGACCTCTTAGATACCCTTCACATGTTAGCTGGGGGGGACATTTACCAACTGCCTTATGAGGACATCAAGACAGTGTTTAGAAACCACTCCAGGGCAGCTCGGAAACGAGGTAGAGGAAACCACCTCTCAACTAGTGTCCCTTTCTCCAAACATGAACTTGCGAATCAATTAGAAGATCTTAAGAGTGAGGTGAGACAAACCATTGCCATGTAGCTTGACACATTCAGGATTCAGCAAAAGAAAGAAGAGGCTGAGAGAGCCTTGGCTGTCTTCTGCCCTAGGTGCACAAGGAGGCACCCTAAGAACGAATGTCCATTGCATTCGGTCGAAGTGTGTTTCGTTTGTGAGGAGGACCATCCCAAAAATCAGTGTCCAACCTTACCTGGGTTTAAAGCCATGTACCAAGGGACAGAAGCTCCCACAGAGCCTCTCTATTATCTCAACCAAAGGAGGCCACAGGGATCTAGACCTTATCAGCAGGGGATGCAAGGGGCATCTCAAGCTTATTACAACCCCAACCAATCGACTCCTATGCCTTCCTGGGGTCCCCCTGCTCATCCTTCATGGTCCATGCCTCCTCCATGGTCTTATCCACCTCAGTACCCCACTCAACCTACTTCTCATTCATATCACTCACATACCCAGCCTCAGCCTCAATGGAATGCGCCTCAGTCGGGGTGGAGGCCCCAATACAACACTCCTCCTGCCATCTTGCCTCCACCACCAGTTCAACCTCAGCCATTGCCTCCTGCTCCTCCAAGGCAGCCTCAAATGCCTGCTCAACCGAACCCGAACCCCAACAATAGACAGGCCCAACAGGTATACACTGGGGAAACCTCATGCCCTACCTATGTTGTGGAGATCCAGGAGATCAATCTTCGATCTGAAAAGACTCTACCAGATCGCCAACCTCCTCCCCCAGAGGATGAGGAAGATAAACAGGAAAGTGAACCAAAGGTTATTCCACCCTTTCCTGAGAGACTAACAGCCACCACACAACCCAACCCAGAGGAGGATGAGCTTCTGGGTGAGCTCAAGCAGTTGTGTGTGAAAATACCACTTCTCCAAGCCATCAAGGATGTGCCAATATATAACAAGCTCGTTAAGGAGAAGTGTTTCAAACACCCAGGCAGACGAAAGAAAGATGCCTCCACTATCAATGTCATAAGACAACTGTCTGACCTTATGCTAGGACAAGTCATCTGCCCAAAGTACCTAGATCCTGGAAGTCCTGTAGTAGATGTTCACATCAATGGCACTATTATACCTCACACCTTGATTGATCTGGGGGCTGCCACTAATGTGATGACCAGGGATACCATGCTTAAGCTTAATCTTCAGGGATCCTTGAGGAAGACCTCGACAGTACTGCAATTAGCAGATCGCTCCACCGTGACTCCCGAAGGGATTGTGGAGGATGTCTTGGTCTCTATTGACTCTTGGGAATACACTGCAGACTTCCTGGTTCTGCAACCAAAGGCCAAGCTTACTGGATATCCTCTCATTTTGGGAAGGCCTTGGTTAGCTACTGCAGATGCTTACATAAGTTGTCGTGCAGGAAACATGACCATCAAAAATGGTCCCATGTCCAAGCAGCTAGTCCTATACCCTCCTGCCCAACCCTCCTTAGAGCATGACTTACCACTCTGGTTGGAAGAAGGAGAGGAAGATGAGGTGTACTCAGCACCTCTGTGCACCTTAGATACCGCTAGAAAAGACCCCCCAACCGAGGATGACTTGATCGAGGCCCTGATCCAGAATCCCCCTTCCAGTGCACTCCCCTTAGAGAAATTGGTGGAGGATGCCCAAGCTAGCACCTTAGTGGATCTTTGTACAACCAACCCTGTTACTCCCAGAGTCAAGGATGTGGAGTTCGGCCCTGAGAAAGCATTGAAGATCAGCTCCTCCCTATCTCCTTCCCAGGAAAAGGAGCTGTGCAGTCTGTTGGCCAACCACCTTGATGCTTTCGCTTGGAGCTATAAGGAAATGAAAGGAGTCCATCCTTCGGTCTGTACCCATCATATATACATCAAAGAGGATTGTAAACCGGTTAGGCAACCTCAGAGGAGAATGAATCCAGCCCTTAAGGACATTGTCAAGGAAGAATTGCAGAAACTGTTGGATGCCGGATTCATTTACCCCATCTCAGATAGTGAATGGGTGTCCCCTCTAGTGTTGGTTCCCAAGAAAAATGGGAAATGGAGAATCTGTGTGGACTACCGAGAACTGAACAAAGCTACTAAGAAGGACCATTTCCCTCTACCTTTCATAGATCAAGTGTTGGATGGACTGGCAGGAAAGAAGTTCTTCTCTTTCCTGGATGGGTTTAGCGGGTACAATCAAATCCAAATCAGCCCGGAAGACCAAGATAAGACCACCTTCACTTGTCCTTGGGGTACCTTTGCCTATCGAGTCCTTCCCTTTGGGCTATGCAATGCTCCTGCTACCTTTCAGAGAGCTGTCTTGAGCATATTCTCGAAGCTGGTCCATGATGCAGTAGAAATCTATATGGATGACTTTACTCCTTATGGGGCCAACTTCCAGGAAGCATTGTCCAACCTAGGAAAAGTCCTAACCAAATGCACCGAGATGAACTTGTCCCTTAGTCCTGAAAAATGTGAATTCCTAATGACTGAAGGGACCGTGCTAGGCCATACCATTTCTTGCCAAGGATTGCAGGTGGATCCTAACAAAATTTCTCTCATCAAGAGGGTTCCACCTCCTCAAAAGGTCAGGGATGTCTGGAGTTTCTTGGGATTAGCAGGATACACCGGAGATTCATTAAATATTTCAGCAAGCTAGCCTCGCCATTGTTTGGCCTGTTGGCAAAAGATGTGGACTTTAATTGGACTGACGATTGTCAGAGGGCTTTAAATGAATTAAAGGACAAGTTGGTGTCAGCCCCAATCCTGAGAGGTCCAAACTGGGCCCTACCTTTCCACATCCACACTGATGCCTCGAACAAAGCCATAGGTGTAGCTTTGGGACAAGTTGAGCAGAAACTTCCATATGCCATTTACTTTGTTAGCAAAAACTTGTCCAAAGCTGAGCTGAATTACACTGTAACCGAGAAAGAATTCTTGGCTGTGGTCCATGCATTGAACAAGTTCCGACATTATATTACTGGTTACCAGACCTTTGTACATACTGACCATGCTACTATTAGATATTTAATGAATAAGCCAGATGTGAATGCTCGTATTATTAGATGGTTACTTTTATTGCAGCAGTTTGATCTAACCATTGTTGATAAACCAGGTAGAGAAAATGTTGTTGCTGACCTTTTATCTAGATTGGATTTGTCTGCAGATGAGGATGGAACAGTGGATGATTAGATACCTGATGAACATCTGTTTGCTATTTCAGTACTCTCTCCATGGTTTGCTAATATATCAAACTATCTTGTTTCAACACAGTTCCCTCCACACCTATCTTCCAGAGAGAAGAGCAGAATCATCAGAAAAAGTGCCTCATTCACTTGGATCGGGGGCAATCTGTTCAAGCTTGGCCCCGATCAGATCTTAAGGCGTTGTGTAAGGGAGGAGGAAGTCTTTGATATCCTCCTCACTTGTCATGATGGGCCTTATGGAGGGCATTTTGCAGCAAATAGAACTGCCTTCAAGATCCTGCAGGCAGGCTACTATTGGCCCACACTTCATCAAGATGTCAGAAGATATGTCAGTCAGTGTGACCAATGCCAAAGAATGGGGAAACCGACCCAAAGGGATGAGATGCCTCTCCAACCTCAAGTGACTCTTGAGCCATTTGAGAAGTGGGGCATAAACTTTGTGGGCCCAATCAACCCCTCTTCGAGGCAAAGGACTTATATCATTGTGTGTACTGACTATTTCAAAAAGTGGGCCGAGACCAAAGCAATCAAAGCAGCAACGGAAGAAAAGGTGGCCGAGTTCCTAAGAGAGAACATCTTCTATAAGTTTGGCTATCCAAGAGAGCTGGTCACCGATCAAGGGAGCCAGTTCACCTCCAACCTGGTTGAAGATCTCCTAGCTCATCACAAGATCAAGCATAGGACTTCCACCCCTTATCACCCTCAAGCAAATGGGCAGGTGGAAGTCACCAATAGAGCATTAGAGGGGATCTTGACTAAAGTGGTGAGCAGCAGCAGAAAGGACTGGGCAGATCGCCTGGTTGAAGCCACATGGGCTTACAACACCACTTGGAAGACCACCACTAGCTTCACACCGTATGAGCTGGTCTATGGGAAGAGAGCTTTACTGTCCATTGAGTTTGAATACAACACTTTGAGGATGGCAGCTCAGCTGGATCTAGATCTCAGCCATGCACAGCAAGAAAGGCTGCTGCAGCTAAATGGCCTGGATGAGCACCGCATGCAGGCCCTCCTTCACTCAGAAGTGGTTCAACTTCAGAGAAAGGTGTGGCATGACCAACATCTCCATGACAAGCAATTTCAGCCGGGAGATTGGGCTTTGTTGTATGATTCCAGATACAAAGATTTCAAGGGGAAGCTGAGAACCAGATGGCTAGGACCATATGCAGTGGAGAAATGCCATGACAATGGATCTGTCCTCATTCGAACCATTGATGAGGAAGCCATTCCCATGCTTGTCAATGGGCATCGTTTGAAGATCTACAGGAGACCTCTCTCAAGACAAGAGTTCATCAAAACTATGGAGAAATCTGTATTGGTCATAGAGAAGGGTTCTGCCTCTGCTTTTGGCATACCCTGAAGAAAAAAATGAAAAAAGAAAAAAAAAAGAAAAAAAAAAGAAGAAAAGTAAATAAAGATCCTTGGGTGAAAACCTCTCTGAGGTGCCCAAGGCAGGTAGTAGGGGTGAAAACCTCATTGAGGCGCCCCTATTGCCTTTCAAAAAAAAAAAAAAAAAGAGAAAAGGTTGAAAAAGGTCCTTGAGTGAAAACCTCTCCGAGGCGCTCAGGGCAGATGGCACGGGTGAAAACCTCTTTGAGGCGCCCCTGTTATCTTTCAAAAAAAAAAAAAAAAAAGAAAAAAAAAAAAAAAAAAAAACAATAAGAAAAATATGGTAGAAATTGCATGCAGGTTGCAGATGCTCTATGGAGAAGAGGAAGCCCTTCAACTCAAAGCCAAGGGTCCTTATCATGCTCACAAGCACCTCCTCCAAGAGTACCCATGTTTTTTCAAGGTATGTGCAATTTTATCATGGTTTGAATCTTCTACAGGAAGATGTTGTCTTTCTACAGGAAGATGCTGTCTTTCTACAGGAAGGCGCAGTCTTTCTACAGGAAGGCGCGGATTTTCTACAGGAAAGTGCAGACTTTCTACAGGAAGGCCGAACTTTCTACAGGAAGCTCTGTGTTCTACAGGAAACTTCCTGTAGGAGTTTTGGACGGCCAGAATTCATCTGAAAAAGAGATTTCGCGACTATGGATTGGTGTGGATGCATGCAAGCCTCTGTTAGCATCCTTGCACATTGTTGTCACCTTGCTCCACCATCCTTGTCGACATGCGGCCAAGTTCCCTACACCAACAAAGAAGATCGATGAGTTCTCGCAGGAAAAGCCATTTTCAAAGCTAAACAAATGCTGGATCTCATACCGCAGGCATCAAAGAGCTCCGGGAACGTGATTGAAAGGCCAGAACCGCCATCGTGCAGCATGCACCCAAGGAGAAAGGACTGTTATGAGACCCCTCGCGGGGATCCTGTAACAGTTCAACCTGCTCGAGTGGATACCATTCACAGCACCGCCATCTGAAATGAAACGCGGGCGCAAGCAAGCGAAACATCCACTCCATCGTCGGCAGCCTGTAACCACGAGCCTCCGGGTCTGTGTAAGTCGCATGCAGCAGGTAGATCTGCTCACCATCGTCCAGGAACTGAAAAATCGTGTGCAGCCACGCAGGTAAGTGTCTCAACCCTTCCTTCCATCAAATCGCATGAATCTTACTTTGAAATCGTTTGCATGGCGTAAAATTGAATGGTTGAGCGGCCGTGTGGCTAGTCGACTGGCCACGTCAGCTAGTTAAAGTGTAATTGGATGTGTGGGTGGCGGCCACGACAAAGAGAATGAACTGCACGCACGTGAGAACACTCTCGTCAGAGCATGAGTTTAACAGGAAAAGGCGGCGGCAAATCTGTGGGAATGAATGCGGCAGCAAGTAAATACGCAGGCGAATGATGGATGACGTTGCCCAACGGTCCGACGGGGACAGCTCATCCCCCGCGCCACGGATTGCGCCGATTCAAAATCTAATCGGCTAGATCATGCGCCTACATTTATAATCCAACACTTCAAACTCGGGTGGCTATTATGATCTCCTCTGCACTTTGATACGCCGAGCTGTTGGCTACCAGAACGCCGGTAAAGCACACCTCGAGCGCGGCCAACTACAGTCCTCCCCAAGAATTGCGCACGGCTTCTACAGGAACGCAGTTCTACAGGAGCGCAGTTCTACAGGAACGCAGTCTACAGGAACACAGTCATCTACAGGAAAGCGGGTGCCTCACGAAAAAGGTGGCCAATTAAAGAGGTAACCCTGAACTCTTAATGTAGCTGGTTGTTAGAAGTGGCAAGACCATCGTCCACAGTCGGGTCATAAAAATATTGGTGGAATTGTTGTTTGCTGTGCCTTTGCTACCATTCTACAGGATGTTGGTATGAGTAGACTGTGTTGAAATTTTGAATGTGCATGCTCTATCTTCATAGACCGAATCTCTTTTGCATCTGCCACCTTTAATTAAAACGACCGTGTTCATCATGCCGGGTGGGTTTATAAGACGGGAGCCCACTGATTCAACTAAACTAAGGAGAAACCCGGCAGTGGTAGAGCTCTTCACCAGAGCACAATGGATGCCTTTTTGTGATAAGCTGCAGGGTTACGATGATGAAGTGGCCGAAGAATTCTTGCAGGCTCTGAAGCCTAAATCTCAGACACTGGCCACGGTAAACTTCAGAGGTCTAAGCCTCAAACTCACCCCAGAACATATCAGTCGGATCACAGAACTTCCTATGGGTCTGCCGTGGGATAAAGAGGAGAGAAAGCTGAGTCAGCAGGCAAAGAAGGAATTCTTCCCACCTGAGGAAGAATTCTCGGAGGACAAAAACGGGGTGCGAAGAACGAGCCTGTCACCACCTTGGAACGAAGTCAGTTTACAAATCATGAAATATATTACTTGTGAAGGTCGTTTCAGCATCGTGTATGCATATCACTTTTGGCTACTCACTGAGCTGAGGCACCGAATTGACCTTCCTGTAGAACAAAAACTGAGCATCCCTTATTACCTCCTGCAGTCTCTAATGGAGTGTGCTACAAAGCTGAAAGAGGGTATACCAGATCAGATAGCCCACCATGGGCTGATCAAGCTGCTTGTGGAAGATGCATTGCACTCATATAAGGTCCCCCTCTCATGGGAATCCTTCCGGAATTTAACAAAAGATGGGGATATTAAAATGTTGATCGAAGAAACGGGTTCCTCCAGCAGTGAGGAACATGAAGCTGTGGCCGAGGAACAGGGAGAAGAAGGCCAAGAGACCCCGACAACAGTACAGAAGGGAGAACAGAGGAAGAAGCATGAGGGAAAGGAGGACAAAGAAAAAGGTGGCACACCTAGCCTGTCAGCAAGGGAAAAGAGGATGAAGAGCAGAATGGACAAAGCAGAGGTGGCCCACGTCAGCCCAAGCACCTCCACAGCACCTGCACCCAAAGCAAAAAGCAAAACTCAAGCAGGCAAGCAAGCGGAAGTGGAGACACCTGTGTCTACAGGAAAGCAAAAACAGGCTTCTACAGGAAGCCCGAGAATCATTGAAAAACAGGCTTCTACAGGAAGCCCGAGAATCATTGAAAAACAGGCTTCTACAGGAAGCCTAAAAACAAAAACAAAGGCTTCTACAGGAAGCCCGAAGATCATTGAGAAGCAGGCTTCTACAGGAAGCCCAAAAGCAAAGACCAAGGCTTCTACAGGAAGCCCAAAAATCAGTAAGAAACAGGCTTCTACAGGAAGCCCGAAAACAGAGACAGAGGCTTCTACAGGAAGCTCGAAAGTGCAAAAACAGGCTTCTACAGGAAGCCCGAAATTGGAAAAAGGGGCTTCTACCAGAAGCCCGAAAGTCATTGAGAAACAACCTCCTACAGAAAGTCTGACGATAGAGAGAGGGCCTTCTACAGGAAGCCCAAAAGCGGGTAAGAAAGAATCTTCTACAGGAGGCCCGGAAGTGGGCAAAGCAGGGTCTTCCACAGGAAGCCCGAAATCTGAAAAGGAGGCAGCAGCGGCGCTGGCTGCCCTCAGTACACCTCCAAAACCGAAGGAGAAAAGGGAGAGGGAGACCCCTCTACCATCTGAAGCCAGGAGAAGCAAGAGGATGACCACGGGAAGCCACAGCCTCCACCCAGCAGCCAAACCATTTCAGGGGATGTCCCTACTTCACCCAGTGCAAGGACCCCCTCTAAAACATCAGCCACCCCCGAAAAGGGGAGTCCAAAAATAACTTCCTGGACACGAAAAATAGGCCAGTCGCCTTCCGAAGCCCGGCTCAAGGAAATAGGAAAGGGGGAAGAAGCATCACCTTCATCACCACCAGAGGCAGCGAAGGCAGGGCCGCCAAAAACGGGAAAGGAGGAAGCGCCACCCTCGGCAGAAAAGGCAGAACCACCAAAAACAGGGAAGGAAAAGCATGCTCCGGGCTCTAGTTCTTGGCCAAAGACGAGGAGCCAGGGCAAAGTTGCTCAAGGATGAGCAAATAGTTTAGCTGGGGGGTGATGATGAGCCCCAATTTTTGGTACAATTTGGGCTCATTTGGCATACTTGCTCTGCTCAAACCATTCATTTTTTATTGCTTATGCATTCATTTCTTGGTTTATTCGTGTTGTTTGTAGGAAGAAGGGTAGACATTCTATCTACGTGACTAATGCATGATGCTTTTAGGTTTTTGACATTAAAAGGGAGAAAAGACAACGAGAAAGGAGACAAGGAGACAATGAGGTGGCACTGCTAGTTTTTAGGAGAGGATGTCCACGGTCTTGGGGACCTTCCTCGTGATTCCCACCATAGCTCTGAGCTCCAATCCATCTCCCCACCGAGCTTAGAAGCAGCCAGCTGTTCTACAGGAACAGCAGTTATAACTGTTCTACAGGAACAATAGTTATGACTGTCCTACAGGATCAGCAGTTAAACTTCAGTTGGACAGCCGAGCTCCTAAAATCAAGGACACCTGTTGGATGATCGTTTTTGCATAAATACTAAGGCCGTAGCCTTGGATAGAAGCTTTTTGAACCTTGGCATTAATCTTGTAATTTGAAAGTACGAGCTACAACTCGGTTTTGTAAGCCATTTTGGCATGTCATCAGACTTTCGTTTATGAATAAAGGCAGTCAGATTTTGGTCTCATTCTAAGTTTCTAAGGGAGCTATAGCTCTCAAGTTAGGGCCCAGCCTGAGAGCAATAGATCTCCTTGGTGTTGTAATGTGTTTGCATTTCGTTCCAGCACTTTGAGTTTGTTTACTTTCACCTGCAATTCGAATTTACAGTTTGTTAATTTAGTCTTTTTCATGAGTTTAGATAGGATTAGTTTATGGTGATTTGCTTTCAGTTGCTTAAGTTCGATAGGAGGATAGTTATAAATCATTGGAGCTCCAGCAAAAAGGTTGTAAAGGCTCACTGCCATCTCTCTTAGGGATTGGGGTGCAGTCCATAACCAACCACCAAAAAGAAACGCAGTTCTTCTCACTTCCATGCAAGCTGCAACATAAACATTTTCATTGAAGATCCATCCATGCATTTTTGACATCGAACCATACTTCTACATTTCACTTCCACGCATAAGTTTCATTTCTTGTTTTCCATTTCTGTTCATAGGTTTCATGGCACAGTTATCATAGGTTAATGAATTTCTCGTTTTGATGCATAAGTCATTTGTTTCATTTACGCTGCTCTTTCTCAATCCACTTCCTTATTCTTCTTCTTGATCTATCCTCAAGTCCTATTCAGCCTCTGTCCAACTCATTTACCCTCCAGCTCTCTCATTTCCCACATAGCTCCATCTACTTCAACTTTCGTTGATTCCATCCTTCCAACCATCAAACCACTGCATACACTCTTCCTCCATCTGATTCCTCTGCTCCTGAGCCATCACCAGCTCCATCTCCATCTCACCTATCATCCCACACCACTCCAACACTCCACCATCTCCCAAAACCTCCACGGCCAATCATCCTGTAGAATTGCACAGACTTCCTGTAGAAACCCCTGAGTTTCCTGTAGGATCCCCTGCAGACTTCCTGTAGAAACCTGCAAACTCAGTTGCTGAGCATCCGAACATGGTAGGCTTCTGTGGACTGATGCTGGAGACCCTCTGGGACCACCCTTAGCCATCCTGACCTT
This sequence comes from Pinus tabuliformis, assembly GCA_031772625.1. Taxonomy (NCBI): domain Eukaryota; kingdom Viridiplantae; phylum Streptophyta; class Pinopsida; order Pinales; family Pinaceae; genus Pinus; species Pinus tabuliformis. Next base: position 851,194,765 of record CM062808.1, on the reverse strand, counting down.
GCCCATGCTTCCCTTCCATTCCAATCGCTCCTGCACAACCAAACCCTAATCAAAAGCATCATCACAATAAATCCAACCACTTAATGAAAAAGTACAAAAACATGATTTTTCAGATGCAAGTAGTTTAGATACATGTATTTTAGTTCACTGCAAGTAATGGCATTATTGGTAGTTGTTTCATTCACAGTTTTGCATAGTTAGGGTCTAGCTAGTCAAATTAGGGTTTCCTAGGGTTTCCATGCTTTCTTGGTTTTCAGTTTCCTTCTGCAATTAGACTAGTCTCCTTTGAGTTAGCTTTCGTCCATCATTAAAGCTTCTTCTGTGAGCCTACAGAAGTTGGCTTGAGCCCTAGCGGACTTGTGCCAGCTGACCAAGTGACAGCTGCGACAAGAGCTAGTACTTGTGCATACAACACCATCGCTTCCAAGTTTGTACGAACTACCGGGTTGATAAAATTAAGAGACAGGAAGCTCCAGGAGTTGTAGCATTATTGCTACAATACTGGAGCCCACCACCTACCTAATGGGAAGACACTTCAAGGTAAAAACGGATCATGATAGCCTTAAATACTTTTTAGAACAAAGATTATCCTCTGAAGAGCAACAAAAGTGGGTCACAAAGATGTTGGGTTATGACTTTGAAATCATCTACAAAAAAGGGAAGCAAAATGTGCTGGCAGATGCACTCTCAAGAAAGGATGAGGATATGGAAGCATTGTTGTGTACCATTTCTATTATCCAACCAGATTGGATAAACGAAGCAAAGGAGGAATGGAAGAATGACGAAGAAGTGTGGGCACTTATTCGAAAGCTACAACAAGATTCCAATACTTCTGATACATTTAGCTGGCAAAATGATTCGTTATGGTACAAAGATCGCTTATACCTCTGTAAGAATTCCCAGCTAAAACAAAATATTCTTATGGAATTGCACACTTCTCCCTTAGGAGGGCACTTAGGATTTTTAAAAACTTACCACAAGGTTAAGAAGGAATTTTTTTGGGATGGCCTTAAATCAGATATTCAAAAGTTTGTGGCAGAATGTTTGGTTTGCCAACAAAATAAAGTTGAAACAATTAAGACACCGGGTCTATTACAACCTTTATCCATTCCAAGCCAACGTTGGGAGGAGGTTTCAATGGATTTTATCACAGGTTTACCCAAGTCTGAGGGAAAGAGTGTCATCATGGTGGTAGTTGACAGACTTACCAAGTATGCACACTTTTGTGCATTATCACATCCATTTAAATCCAGTACAGTTTCTACTGCATTTATGGAAACAATTCAAAAGCTACATGGAAACCCAAAGATTATTGTAAGTGACAGAGATCCCATTTTCACTGGAAATTTTTGGACATAATTATTTTCTTGTCTAGGTACTCAGTTAGCTCATAGCTCATCTTATCATCCTCAATCTGATGGGCAAACTGAGATAGTAAACAAATGTTTGGAAGGATATCTTCATTGCTTTGTATCTGATAAATAGACACAATGGGTCAAATGGTTGCATCTGGCTGAATGGTGGTATAACACTTCCTTCCATACAGCAACAAAAATGAGCCCATTTATGGCACTTTATGGGTACCAACCACCATCAATCACATCATATTTAAGAGAAAATTATAAGGTTCAAGCAGTGGAACATCACATCGAACATCAACAACAAGTCCTCCAACTCTTAAAGGATAACCTCGTGTTAGCACAAAATAGAATGAAACAACAGGCAGATCAACATCGCAGTGAAAGAAGTTTTGATGTAGGTGATTGGGTATTCCTACGGCTACAACCATATAAGAAAATGTCCCTAAAGCAAACTAAGAAGGATAATAAATTATCACCAAAGTATTATGGTCCGTACAAGGTGTTGGAAAAGATTGGTACTATGGCATACAAATTGGAGCTTCTTGCAGCTTCTCGATTGCACCCAGTTTTCCATGTTTCATGTTTAAAGAAGGTTATAGGCGACAAGCTCCCAGTTCAAACAATATTGCCAGAACTTGACGAGGAAGGAAAAATTATATTGGAACTGGAAGCAGTCACAGAAACAAGAACTCGACAGCTACGAAATCGATCAATTTCAGAGTATCTTATCAAGTGGAAGAACTTATCCGCTGAAGATTCCACATGGGAGGATGAGAATTTTACGCAGAAGTATCCAGAACTACTCAAGCGTTGAGGACAACACTTTTTTGAAGGAGAGAGGCATGTTGGGTCCCTATAATATTAGTGATTACCCCATTACTATTGTAGTTATACCCCTTATTTATATTATTGTGCCCCTATTACCCCCATATTATTATTTCTGTGCCCCATAGAATCCCTCTATTGTTATTTTTGTGGCTTTATATTATTATTGTTAGGTCGGCTGGATTATATTGTGACTCCTTAGACTCCTATATATAGAAAGGAGGTTTTGTCATTTGTATCATCCAAGAATTGTTCATTTATGTAATGTAAAGGAGGTTGCCCCCTCGAAGAGGCTGAATTCTAAGGCGTTGATCTATCTTTTCTATCTTTTCTTGAGCTGGTTTCATAACACAATACTGCTAAGGATTTTGAACTCTTAAAGAGTTTCTTAACTTTAGCTTTATGTGGATAATCTCTCGTCCGATGATACTCATCGCATATCTGACACCCTGCAGGGGGTTTCCTTTGCCCATAAGGGTTTGTAGAAGGTTTTTCAGGAGATGACTCATCCTGCTTCTTTTTTCTCCCTTTCTTTTTCTTCTTGCCCCCTGGTTGCTTCAGTGGTTTGCCCTTGTCAGTTTACACGACATTTACCTCCGAGGCGAGAAGTTCTTCATTTGCATTTTGATCAGAAATCTTATGGGCTTTCTTAGATGTAGCCTTTGTTGATTTCGTGCTTGTCGTACCTATCACGCCATCACCGGCATGAGAGGCTTTGTTTGATTTAGGAGGGGGAGGAATGGAAAATTCCGGTCTAGGAGCATCGGTATTTTATCGTAGAGCGTGCCAGACTGAGTATAGATCAAGTCTAGATATTGCGCACAAGCAATAACTTGCTCTTCAGTGACGACTCCTCCCTTTGCCACATCTTCTATGATATAAGGTAATAATGACTTAATAAACCATTCAGCTAGCAGCTGATCAGGAACATATGTTTTTACCATTCTGCGACGACGTCGCCACTCATGAATATGATCAGATATGTGAGTGGCCGTTGTCTGTTTGAAATTGGTAAGAAGTTCTGTTCCTGTTTCGTACCTTATTGGTAACTAAAAATGGGTTAAAAAGGTTGTGGCTAGGGTGCTGAAGTTATCGAATGAAGCTCTAGGCAATTCGATATACCATTTTGCTGCTGGACCAGTTAAAGTTCGCTGAAAAAGGTGAAGCCTAATCGAATCATCGTTTAGAGTGTTAGATGAACACCACAGATGAAAGGTCATCACATGGTTCGACGGGTCTTCTCCCGGATTTCCATTAAATTTAGGAATATCTGACGGAAGTTTATGCGGAATTGCCGGCCACCATGGGGCATAAGCAATTAGATCATTCGTCAGCCGGTTTAGATCTGGTAATTCTAGAGTTGCTACAAAGGGCAACTGTTGATTCAGGTTAGGCGAAGCATACCCAGGATAAGATGGAATCGCCTGAGCAGTGGGTCTTTGGATACCAGCATAATGTATTTGATGCTGGTAACTTTGACAAGGTTGATGGGCACAACCATTATAGTATGGTTTTTGATAACCGCTTTGGAAATGCAGTTGCCCATTACTTACAAAGACTTGTTTCTCAGGTCCTTGATATGATTGCTGGAATTGCGGTTGTTGAGATTGAACCAGCCCTGGTTGTTGGACCATTTGCTGTTGTCCAATACTGGATGATTGACCAAGATGAGGAGTCATAGTACTTGTTTGAGCCTGAGTCGTTCCAAATAAGGAGGCACTAACCTGAGGTTGTGATTGAGTCGTTGAGACAAGAGGCTGTTGTATTGAAACATGAGAAACTTGGGGTTGACATACAACAGGTAGCGCTTGTACTTGCGATGCAGTCACCATAGCAGGTATAGTGGGAATATTCGACACACGGTGGACTGGTTGCATTGAATATACAACCCTTGGTTGTTGAGGTAGTATTGGTACCCAACCGCTGGATGTAATTCCAGTTTGACCTGAACTTTGTTGTAAACTCCCATATGGTTGTTCTCTGGGAGGGAACAATGAAAAGGCATACTGCCCTCCATATGGTGGCAATCTAGTACTTAAAAACACATATTTCATTAAATGTGGAAGTTTTCAATGGATCTAGAATTTAGAAGTTTAACTAGATTAAGTTTTTTCAAAATGAGGAATTAGAAAGTCACTTAGTTCACTAATTTTAATGTAGATATTCACCATTTTTTGTGTAAAAATTATCATGATAAGCTTTATAAAAAAAATTATATAAACTTGCTAAAGCAAATCTTTCACATCTTAATCTTGGATTCCTTACATTATCTATTTTAACAGTTTTTATGGTTTATATTAAAAGATAAGTTTTTAAGGTTATTTTATGAAAATAATGATGTGTATTTCACTATAATTAACCCATTTAATTATAATCGGATATAGTAAATCTCATGTATGTGTTAAGCTACAATTATTACTAAGAAAGTGTTGGCACAATTTAAAAGTCTATTGCCTTTGCAACACTAATAATATTATGGTTGAAGATTAAAAAACTCTCATAGATCATCCAATTTATACTCATATTGGAATTAAATTTCAAATTATTTGTGACGGTGCCAACCTTTTTGATTGTTTAACTAAACAAAATTATGATGGTCTTGAAACACTTCTTTTAATACTTTTTGAGCATATTAACAATAAAATTCGAAATAACTTTTAGTAAATTATATCTTTTTACCCATTTTTGGTCTTAGTGGATGATAATCATCATTATCACCATCATAATTACATACTAGTGTAGGAAGTTTGCACCATTTTAGAGTTGAGGAGAAAAAAAAATAGTATCGAATTAAATGTTGAGTGTGAGTAGTAGCATAATTTATTTTTATTTATTATTTGTACTTTTATGTTAATAAAAAAGTTGATTGAGGCTTACCATATATGTCCAATATATACCATTATTTAGAACTTTAACTAAATTAAGTTTTTTCAAAATAAGGAATTAGAAAGTCACTTAGTTCACTAATTTAATGTAGATATTCACCATTTTTTGTGTAAAATTATCATGATAAAATTTATAAAACAAATTTATACAAACTTGCAAAAGCAAATCTTTCACATCTTAATTTGGATTCCATACATTAACTATTTTAATATTTTTTATGGTTTATATTAAAAGATAAGTTTGTTAAGGTTATTTTATGAAAATAATGGCGTATGTTACTATTATTAATCCATTTAATTATAATCTGATATAGTACATATCATGTATGCGTTAAGTTATGATTATTACTAGTAATATGGTTGAAGATTAAAAAAACTCTCATAGATAATCTAGTTTATACTCATATTGGAATTAAATTTCAAAATATTTGTGACGCTACCAACTTTCTTGATTGTTTAACTAAATAAAATTATGATGATCTTGAAACACTCTTTTTAATGTATTTTTAGCATAACAATAAAATTCGAAATAACATTTAATAATATCTTTTTACCTTCTTAAATACCATATTTGGTCTTAGTGGATGATAATCATCATTATCACCATCAACATTACATACTATTGTAGGAAGTTGCACCATTTTAGAGTTGAGGAGAAAATATTTTTTTAAGATCAAATTAAATGTTGAATGGGAGTAGTAGCATAATTTATTTTTATTTATTATTTGTACTTATATGTTTAAAACTTGAGGTTGGCTTAATTAATAATAGATTAATATGCAAGCTATATATTAAGTATAAAGTTATTTAATGACAAATGATCATAGTAATGTGTCCAATATATACCATCATAGATCCATTTTAAGTGGAGATGTAGGGATCAAATTTCTTCACGTGCAAATATTTTGAATGAAAGATACAATGTGTTATTTTTCATTTTTGAATCTGTATTTTTTAATGTTAAATAGAGTATATATATGACCAAATAAGAATTTTAACCATAAAAAACTTTTTTCTTATATATAGATATATATGAAGTTGATATTGACATAAATTAGTTAACATAAATCTTCCAATAGTTCCTCTATATCTCTAGCTGAAATTTTTTGAAAAGTATAAGATTTACACATCTAATTCACACATTTTATATACTTCTAAATACTTTACAAAATATTCATTTTTTTTTATTTTTCTATTTAGAACATAATTTTTATTTCCCCCCCCCCCACTATATATGAAGTTGATATTGACATAAATTAGTTAACATAAATCTTCCAATAGTTCCTCTGTATCTCTAGCTGAAATTTTTTGAAAAGTATAAGATTTAAACATCTAATTCACACATTTTATATACTTCTAAATACTTTACAAAATATTCATTTCTTTTAAGTGCATTATGTTTTTAAGTGCATTATTGAATTTGATTATGCATATTTGATATGGTGAGAAGTCATGTTGGTCAAATAAAGTTTTGAAAACTTAAATATTTTATGGCATTGTCATGTAATTTGTATAACACATGATTACATTGAAATATTAAATAATATAAAACTCCTCCAAAAAGAATATGAAGAGAATATTTGATATACAACAAATATGGAAAAGTGTGTATGAATGTATATTAATAGATCCTTCAAAAAAAATTACATTCATGAATCATATAAACCTACTCTTACGATATTCGCTCAAGTAGATCAAGAATGGCTTCTACACCATATTTATTTATCTTGATCTTCTTGCAATGTTCTTTATTTGGCATCCATGCCCACACTATGGTATTAATTAGAATAGAGCCAAGCTCTGTGTCATCAGGATTTGGTACCCAATATTGCTCTAAAAATTTTCCATTGTATTTCCCTGACATAGGCTTCCACCAGTCAACCTTTACATGAAGATTCTCACTTTCATTATCCCTAAAGATATTTGAGATGGATTTTGCCATCCAAATCATCTCTCCTGCATCCTCATTTCCTGATCTAACTAGCAACATCTTTCCTTTCTCAACATCAATCATCGGATTGAAAGTTGGTTTTGGCTTGTTGCATTTGGGTCCAACATATATTGGTTCATCTATCACATTATCAAAATCTCCATCCATAATACTTGACATTACTTGGAGTGCATTACGATCAACATCAACAATGTGCCTTGTCCTGGGCCAGAAATCCTCAGAAGATGAATCACTTCCATCTATTATTCTATGATCATTATAGATTCCATCTAATGTATCAAGAACTTTTTCCCAATACACTACTTTATTTTTCCATTCCTCCGTAACAATTGGTGAATCCTCATTCCCAATAGTGTCTTTCCACATTTTTATGTATGATGTTATCCCTTCCTTTAGTTCTTTTAAATAGACATCATTCTGTTTGGAAGCTAAGAAAGATGGCTTCCCAATGGGAATTATAGGTCGGCCTTCATCATCTATATTCCATAACTCAACTGGTTCTGACCACTCAATATCTCTAATTGATTCTTTGTACCTTAGTACTGGAACATCATTGAGTACAAGAAATTGGAAGTATTGGACATTAAGATGTCCAACTAGTGCATTTTTTCCCTCCTTGATGTATCCATTAAGGAAACTTTTGAAGTCATAGACCTTGTCAATAAGTGTAGGTGGAAACACTCGATTTTCTTCAATTGTACGATATGTATCCATCATTTCAGGTAAAGAATAAATATCTTTACTTTTTAGGTTGGAAGACATTCTTCCATAGGTTCCATCTATGTCTTCATGGGTGTGCCCCACAAGCAAGAACCCAACCTCAATAGTGATGAAGACACCAAGTGCAGTTAAAAGTGATCGAAACATGAAAAGATAGTGATTCTTATTATCACTTGCTACATTGTCCAACTGTAGCAACAAATGTGGAGGAAGGGGTTTAAAATCAACATTTTGACTTTTTGAACTTCCATGAAATATAAAATCATCCTTGTACCCTTGACATTTTGAGTAAATAGAGGTGTCAAGTAATGCATTTGTAAGTGGGTTTCTTGAAATTCCACTTTCATAAAGTAGATCACCATACATATTCATTTGTGGGTCTTCAAGGTCCCTTAAGCACTTTGCAAGAGATGTAATAGTAAATTGTGATCCCATATGGACAAATGGTAAGGAGAAATGACCAAAACCTCCTGCCTTATGCCCATGTGTAAGCATACCTGTCAATGATAAACCTAAATTTGTTCCTACAATAGATTTTGATTTGACACGTAGCCTTGGGATTGAAGTCTTTGTTTTGTCCATTTTATCATGGATAATGCTCAAATACTCCTTTGGAAACCGCTCTAACATAATTCTATGGGCATAGTAGCAATATCTTCCACACATAACAATCTTGTTATGTTTCTTCAACCTACCTCGTGCCTTTTCTTCCAACTCTTTTGTAGTTGCTGACTTCATTTGTGCTTTCAACACAATACATTCATTGCATTTACTGAAGTTGGTGTTCTTTGAAAATGCCACATCTCGAAACTTAGTATTCCAAATCTTGCTCATTGTTGACTGTGATATTGATGGGTAATTGAGCATTTGAAGATCCTCATTGATCTCTTTTAACAAAGAACTTTGTGTGTAAGTCGAAGGAAGCAATCTTAAAGGAGCAGATGTTCCATCTTCTTCAACTTGACGTGTTTGGTTTGGTGAAAAATCTGAATTGTCCATTACAATTTTGTGCAATATTTCTATGGTTGCCACTGTGTGAGCTCTTGCTTTGCATGTGTTGGTGTTACCATGAATAGCTTTGATCTGTCCATGTTGGAAATAATGTTGGTAGTTATAGAATGTGCTTTGAGGAATTTTATGTATCTTATACCATGCTTTCTTACAAATAATATTCCCATTAAATCTCATGTCCTTTACATTTCTAGCAATAGTTGGTAAGCCATGGCCATGGTCATGGCCCTTTGACATGACTGTGTTTGACATGAGTGAATTCAAGACAAATTCTCTAATACCATTTTTATTTATTTGTCTCATATCCCTTCTAGCACCTGCAATGGCCTTCCTATACACATGTTGAAGACAATCTTTTCTACAACATACATCTGCTGCCAAAACTCGAATTTCTTTCTCTTCATCTATTTTTGTTTGACATTTTGCAATTTTTTTTGTAGCCATAACTCGTTTAATCCTTTTATATGGCCTTGTTATATGCATATCAGTTGAGTTTCTATCTTTTTCATTACAAAAGAACCCATCCCAATTGTTTAAGGGATTTATGTCCTCTATAACATCCCATATCACCATTTCCTTGGGTGGCTCCTTGAACTTTTCCTTAACCCTTAATATCACACCTTTGTTGTCCACCAACTTATTTATTGGCCATCTAACCAAACAGTGTATAGACTTATCCCCAATTCTACATATCTCACAACTTCCATCTATCTCTTCTAGAAAAACACCAAAATCCATTTCACCTAGTGTTTCACCCTCAACAATGTCATCCTCGCGGACATTAACTAGCATTCCTTTGGCAATGCACATGCTTGTTCCCATGCATTCATGTGTAAGAGAAACCTTTGTACATATGAATGTAACCCTATCTTGGGGAATATTTGTGGCATGATCATGACAGTGAGGCTCCAAATCTGATTCTGGCCAAATTTCATAAGATTCTAATGCACCCCCAAGTGTATGCTCAAATCCTGTTGGATGTGGTAGAGGAGCGTTATGTTTTAACACCTTCTCGATTTTAACCACTATGCATCCTTTCTTTACCATCTTTCCATGCACTTTATGCCCAAGCCCTGTATTGAATATGGAGCCCTCGCCCACCTTCACTCCATGTTGCAGAAGATCTACCTTGGCTCCAATAGAAAATGTGGAAGAAACATTTGCACCTATAAACAAATGTAAATAAGGTTAGTATTTACTCAAAAAAAAACATTTATTATGCTATCAATAATATATAACACATGCTTCAATATTTTGATTTACCTATGTTGTGTCTCAAATCCATGATCTTCCATGGATGTATGTCCGCTTCATTAACATCCTCATCAATCAAATGTGGTTGAGTTACATCAATTATCAAAATTGTAACATAACCAGCGTTAACCCTTTCTCCAACATAATAAGTTCCAAACTCTGCAGATTCGACCCTTCCTAGCCCAATGACTTGATCATTAATAAAGAGATCAACATAGTCCCCTTTTGCCAAAATTATATTTTCCATTGTAGCTTGTATCAATTTTGTAACAACAATTAAATCGTAGCTTGTAATTAAAAGGTTGAACCGTGTTAAGTGTGACTTTATATTTTCATAGAAACACACAACTTACGAAAAAGTAATATAGATGCAAAAATTAAAATAGCATGGTAGTAATATTGTATGTAATGAAACATTGTTTCCTCAAATGAAAGCTAACAATCAATATCATTCCTTCTACTACAAACATAAGCATATTGCTAGAAGCAACATTACATGGTCAAATAAATCTAGCACGTGCTAGATTTCCTTCTAGGACAAACAAGCACATTGTCAATAAGAATATTGCAAGGCGAAGGAAATCCACCACATGCTAAATTTCCTTCTAACGTAAATAGAAGCATATTGCTCACAAAAACATTTCAAAGTAAAAGAAATCTTACACATTCTAAAGTTTATTCTAGCACAAACACAATCACATTGCCAAAAACAACATTGCAATGTGAAAGATATCTAGCATACGCTTGATTTACTTCTAGCACAAACAAAAGCACATTGCCAACAATAATATTGTAGGGGAAACCAAATCCAACAACTTCTATCAAAAACACAATCACATTTCTAATAACAACGTCGCGAGGTAAAATAAATTTAACGCGTGCTAGCTTTACATGTAGCATAAATACAAGCATACTACCAAAAACAACATTTCATGCCAGAAGAAATCTAGTGCATGTTATATTTCCTTCTAACACAAACAAAAGCACGTCACCAAGGTGAAGGAAATCTAACACGTGTTAGATTTCCTTCTATAATAAACAACCAAATTGAAAACAACAATATTGCATAGCAAACGAAATCTAGCACAACTTCTAGCCCAAACACAAGCACAACATTTCCAATAACATTGCCAAGGTGAAGGAAATCTAACACTTGCTAGATTTCCTTTTATCATAAACAACCAAATTGACAACAACAATATTGCAAAGAAAAAGAAATCTAGCATAGTTTCTAGCCCAAACACAAGCACGCTTCCAATAAAAATATTGCAAGGTGAAAGAAATTTAATGCATGTTAGCTTTACATGTGGCACACATACAAGAAAACTACCAACAACAACATTGCATGCCAAAAGAAATGTATTGCGTGTTATTTTTCTTTTTAACACAAATCAACAAAGTGTAATGGTGATTCTCTATTGTGAAGACTCATATTAAAAGTGGTGTAATGCTAATAAGACCAATGCAGCTACTGCCAAGATACCAATGTAAAGTTTCATTGTTCAAAAGTTTAGGGCCTCCTTGGTAAAACCATGCATGTCATATTCAGTGAATATGGCATACTCTGAGGTAGATTCAGTAATAAATTTTGTGCATCAATAGAGTTTTGGCATTTTCTGGCTAAGTTAAGGCACCAACACCACAACTGTTATGAATCACCTAGTCAGGTCTCAAGAGAGAGCTTCTTTTGTCTCATCACTATATCAATCCATGAAATGGTGGAGAGCCTAACAACCTTCTCTTTTAATCACTCAAGCTAGACCAAATTGACAAGTTGTATTCGTACCTAACCAAACATTTTCCATGTTTTTGCTTCCTCATAAAAAGATAGCAATCTAGGGGTTATCCTGAAGCAAAATGTACCTTTCGACAGAATATGTTAACACCTTTTTTTAGGAGATTAACCCACTAGCCTTTGTTCTATAGTACAAATAAAATCGGTCACACTTTCACATTTTATTTTCACCCATATGTAGTAGCATTGTGCTGACCAATACGTTGGCTGCCTCCTTCCTGTCTCTCGGCACCTCCTTCCTGTGTCTATCAGCACCTCCTGTGACTTAGGTTCTCTCGGCTGACAGGCACCTTGTGGGACTGATGGGCTCTCGACTGCTTGGCAGTGACCGGTGTATGGGCTCTTCTCAGCTCTCGTCAATGGTATACGGCAATGAGGTTCAATGGGTAGTTCATCAAGGCTTTAGCCTACGAGTTGAGTGATGGTTTGTTGGCCCGGCTGCCCTTTGAGACCTTATCGTTTCTCCTCGACTTACAGGATTGGATGCCGCTCCTTCTTTCTAAACCCTAAAATTGAAGTCGATCAATAAAAACAATGTGTTGGTTCGCTTGAAGCCCCTCTTAAAAAGTAATGCAGTTCTAATAGTCAATATTGACATGGTTGGTCAATCTTTTTCTATGGAATAGATTTATGACGACAGGAAAATTATAGAAGTATCGATAGTCATAGAAAATGAATTTGCAGAGAGATTGGGAAGACCAAATCAAGTTCCCACATCCATTGGCCTATTGAAAACATCCCAACATGAGGACTCAGATACATATCTTGGAAAGGAATCTTCAAATGGAACCCGATCCAAAAAAAAATAGACAAACGTAAAAGAAATCGATCAAGAACCAGGAACAGATACAAAAACTCATTATGGGTATTGATATATATTGGGATAATGTGGTAAAGATGAAGCATAAGGTATTGGTGGGCCACTGGGAACACATTAGGATGTCTAGTGGACAAATGAAAGAATGGGTGCAGAAATGTTGGTTCTGTATTGTTGGAAATAGACCGAAGGTAAGCATGCTCCTCAATAGTTGGTTTGGATTCCACTTCATGACAGTGGAAGATGCAGATAGGATTGGCTCAATCTCATGTGTGAAAGGTAGGGGATTTTTATGCTTGTAGAATTAGACAGTCGGATTTAATCCTATTAAAGAAGATCCCCAGCGAAAATACATATGGTTTAAACTCCCTAGCCTTCCTTTGGAACTATGGACCAAGAAGGAAATCATGGAAATTGCCAACAAGATAGGAAAATTCTATTATGTCGATGAAGGGAGTGCTGGCCTTCTAGAAAAATGAGTAGCATGGTTTTTCATTGAACCAGATTCCATAAAAGGTCTCTCGGCTACCCTTGATATCTATTAGAGTACACAATCTATCATAAAACGAGTGGATTACTGGGGAATCCCTTTTAGATGTTTGGGATGCCATAATACCATACATCTAATAGCGAAATTCCTACGTATACTTGGTTGGGATGACATCAAAATGTATGGTAAGGCTATAGGCATAAATCAGAATCATATTTTTCCCAAGAAAGAACATGCCCCTTGGGAGCTGCCAAATGAAGTGTAGGTGCCTACGCTAGAATAAGTTCCTATAAACAATAGTAGTAGAAAGGATAATAGTATGTCGACTCTAGGAATTAATACTCAAGAAATAGATTCCCAAGATAGGCCATATGGACGGGGAAACTTGGCGAATAATGAGAAGAGAAGCTTAATATGACTAAGATGGAGCAATTAAGATGACAAAGTGAGCAGAAAAGAAGACTCATGCACAGAAATGAAGAACAAGATGAGTGAGAATGAAAAAGGATGAAGAAATATCAACAGATAAATAGTTGCTTAGCAAGCAAAGGTGGAAGATTTCAGATTCAAGTAGTATCTTTGGTTGTTAGTTGTAATTGGTTCCCAGTAAATGCATATATTCGTTTGCCCAGAACAACAAAAAAAAACTGTTATTTGTTTGCATCAATTTACTAAGCAATGGTATATCATCATAAATATATGATGTTTTCCTAGAAATTTGGAGCACCTCCTCACAGATTGGTTTTGCACAGATTGGTTTTGCCAATAGTTGGCAAAACCTCCTCAAATATATCCTTTTTTCACTTTCACTAGAATTATTTGTCATGTTTCATATGTTTCAGATGTGTGAAGTAATTTAGTCCTGACATGCTGAATTCTCAGTTCACATATCCTAGATTTAAGTTTTGGATGTGGATGAATGAAATGCGTTTAAGGTTATCATCTCAATCCATATAGTGACTTGGCATCTCTTTTCAGCAGAAGAGGTCCACTGCTTCTGCATAAATGCCTTACATTCTACATTCACATTGCACTGCTTTTAGTGCACTTGATGGTTTAAGACTCAAACGTTTCTTTGATATGCTTGACTTTAAAGACGTTCGGTGGAGTTCTTATTATTCTGAGAGATTAGTTTAATGCAGGGACTTAGCTTTCTTAGGTTAGGGTTGAATTTACGAATGCTTGGTAAACATCATAACATGCTCAAGGAAATACCAATGGGCTACCTAATATCCAAGAGTTTCTAGTATTAAGAGGACTTATAGACAATATACTAGTATTAACGTTTATGTTGGTCCCATACTTTCTTGTTCTCAATCTTATATGCAAAATGAACTCCTTAAGAAAATCATTTCTGTCTGAGAGAATGCAGATTCTGTAATTTTCTAGTCAACCTGATTCCTATTGCTTCGGTTTCCAACTATTAATGAAGATGGTTTCGTCCAAAACATTCCTGGCACCTCAATGTTCCTTTAACAATTGAATGAGCAGCTATTCAATTAAACAGCAAGGCTCTCAAGCAGCATTCCCCTTCGAAACAACACTTGCCCTAGCTCATGTTTGCCAACCATCAAAACTACTCTTGAATGCATTGTAGTCCAGCACTCTTCCTTAAGACTCAGATACAAAGAAATATACTCTCCAGCATTAACACAAAACAGACTCACTTTACTTCTTCCTCTACATTACCCAAGCATTGACATAAAATGTAATTATATTCAACAACAGCAACAAATTAAATGTCCCTGAGGAAAGGAACAGTGTACATATTCAAACAAAAACCAGCACTCCAATGCCATTAATAAAGAGATAAACAGCCAGTGGGTTCACTTGTAATTAATTCCCAACATCCATTAGAGCAGTCTCATAATATTTTAATAGTTTTTCCTCCACACACAAGATAGCACTACAGAAGGTTTGTGCTTTACCCAAATGACAACACTGTCAGGTGCACTGAAGACATTGTAGGCTTGCTTATGCAATGGAAACATATCATATTTAATGACTCAAGCAAGCTCAGGAGGCAATCAAGAATTAAATTCTAAATCTTAAAAAAATGAACTTCTCAGAATCATGTTTCTTTTGGCTTCCATTCTGTCAAAATTTCAGACTCCAGTCACTATCTCTCTGGGTTTAGTATGGTTACAGGAGTGCAAAACCAATCTGTGACAGTTCCAACTATTGGCCTTCTAGGTTGGAGTTCCAACTGTTATTGTCTGCTAGAATTTTATAATTAATATTACAGAGGCAGAGTCAAGGTGCTTATGCACCAAAGTGCCAAAGTGTACTCTGCTTATGTAGAATAACAGTCAATAAATAGGAACTCATCTACAGTCATACAAGAGATTGCAATGTTCAGAGAGCCAAAAGATTTCTAAGCACCTTCCAAGCAAAAGCTTAGCACACTTATACATCTAATGGGCATTACCATCCATGGATCATTGCTTCAACCAAACTACAGTAGTCAAACTTTCAACCCATTAGGTATGGCAGTCATAAAAACACCAAGTAATGGCATGGCTTACCAAAGAACAATTGCACTGCCATGACAGGAGAATCATTTGGCATGTGTTCAGACACATCCAGAGTTAATAGAAAGACAGTTTCCTATTCAGATTCTGGTTCTTCTGAACCCTCCTCAGTGTCGTCATCATCATGATTTTTATCATCTTCTTCCCCTTCAATATCTTCTTCAGTGTCAAGGGCATTATCGTTATTTCTTCTAAGTCCATGAAGCTGCCTGAAATCAGGGGCAACAATATCAAGCATCTCATTCAAAGCTTGGTGCTCATAGCTTTGCCGAGAAGCTAACTTGGGAGGTGGAGAATTTTGACTTCCTGCCACTGCATCTTCAGGCACTGTGTGTTGACACTTCAAGCTACTTAATAGTAGATCTTGCCTGGACCTAATATTCTCACCTGCTACTGCAATCTGACTAGCATCAAAATCTTGATTAATTCCTTCATAACTGATCCTTCCTTTCCCTGGCTGTCTGTCATCACTCCGAAGAGATTCATTGTCGCCATGAACTGAACCAGCTGTACTGAATGCCCAACTACCAGCAACCTCTGATGCTAATAGATCAATTGTTACTATCGAATGCTTATCTCTCTTGTTTCTAGCATCTATCTCATCTCTATGCTGCTGACTGACAGGAGATTGACTCTGCCTCTCCCCATTTAACAAGTTTCCAATAGGATGGGATGTTCTCACCGATTGCTGGCCACTGTTATATGTATCAGGTAATCTTTTTGGTTCAGCACCAGTCCTGGTGTTTAATGTTTCCCCTTGATTTTCACCAGCTAAGTCTGTCCTCACCCATTCCATTGGAGCTTGTTCTTCATCTTCAAGTTGCATTGTTTCTCCTCCCAAACCCCCTTCACCATCTCTTACTTCATCATCCTCCTGAACCGTTTCTCTTAGATTCTTGTTTGATTTGGCAGGCTCATTCCCCATAGGATATGTACAAAACTCGATCCTTCTACATCCACTTGTGCTTTCAAGCAACTGAGCTGCATCTGCTTCTGCACCAAGGAATTTTAGTTTCCGATCATAATGCAATCTTTTTGGAATGGAATGGTGAACAAGAAGCCAAGGAATTACCATTCAAGTTCAATCAAGTATGGCTACAAGATAAATATTTAGTGGACCTGATTAAGATATCTTGGATGAGGCCTTTAGGGATAATGAAAAATAAAATGATGTATCAGGTCACTCAAAAACTGCACAGGCTAAAGTCAAAGGTTAAGACATGCATCATCAAGTGCAAGAAGACACTCTCTCGGGAGTTTTCTATTATAGATAAAGAGATTTCAGAATTGATGGACCCTACAAGGCCTAATTTCCTATCTGAACAAAGCAAAAATACAATATTGGAGCTCTCTAAATTATCAGGCAGAGGAATGGAGACAAAAAATAAAAATGACGCGGGTTTCTAGGGGAGATAATAATACTAAGTACTTTCATAAGATAGCTTCCAAAAGAAAAAATTCCGACACAATCTGGTATATTAGAAATATGGACAATATAATACTAACTACTCAGAAAGACATCCTACAGGAAGTTGTAAGCCATTTTAGTAATCATTGGATTGGCTGGGAATCACATTCTTCCTCCCCCAATCATCCAGTTTCTTCACAGGCATGAGCTGTTCACTCTTGCTGATATTGGCTGCCAACAATCTGTCATTTCCTCCTCTTCCAGTTGGCCACATGCTGAAAATTTGGCTCTTCTGATGGAGCTCAATGTCAAATGGGAAAATTACAGATCTCATCTCTATCACGCAGATATTGCTCTGTCTAAGAGGGCAGATAGGCATTCTTGGGGCGGTCTTTCTCATGGAGGAGAAATCTCTACCAAAGAAACATACAAGTACATATACAACATGCAAAGGTAGGGGAAGAAAATCAACCATATGAAAAGTATGGTGAAGATCACGCTTTCCTTGCTGATAATTTAAATCCTGAAAACACTTTTGAGGTCACAGAAATACAGTTCATTAAACTAATCCTATTTTCACAGACACTGAAAGTAAGGGAGCTGTAGACTTTCATGGTAATACACCTGGCACCTCAGCATTTCATTGTGAGTTTGAGTAGGAATAACGTAACCCCCATGTTGCACTTTGATGTAGACCATGACTTTGTCCTTTCTTTCTTTTGCTTAAATATTTGGTTTTTCCTTTCTTTCCAAAGCATTGACATGACAAAACTACGGGAAATAATCCACTCTCTATTTTGAACTGGACTATTGAATATGCTGGATCTATGAGGGAGTACAAGTATAAAAAACTGTTGAAGTTACAGTACAAGGATCCAAAAGGCAGTCAACTATGCATCCAAATATGTTCAATGGAAGGACATACATTCAATATATGCTCCATAGAATATTCATAATTCCAACATAAAGTACAAAGTCAGGGGCCCTAAAATCCATTTTTCCTGATTTGATCCCATGTGAGGATCTTACGTCATCCAACTAGCCAAAGGAATTGAGGACCATGGGAAAACACCATTCATCTAGATTTTCTTCCAAATGGGATCCTAGTGGATGTCTTGATGACCAACTATAAGAGAGTAGGATTCCTTGAGAGTAAACATCCCTTTGGTTTGAGAACCTCACCAGAGTTTGTCTTCATCCTGAGCATTGGATATTTTTCATTTTTGAAGCTCATGAGCTAAAATAGGCCAGGGAGAGAAAGATGGATGTGATTGCCAATCTTCAACTGTTTTCCATTCCTTCCATAGCCTAGGGGATTGAATCAGTTTCTAAAATTCTTCTACAGTAAGACCCTGATGCTTTGAAGTAAATGTTATTAAATCTCTAGGATTAACAATCCCTCAATTGTGGCATCTATTGCCAAGAATCTTTTGAGAATAATGTAGTCACTAGTGTGACCATTCCAGGTCTCTCAAAAAACATGACTTTGAATTAAGGTCTAGTTGGCCTGTGGCAAATTTCATATGGAAGATCTTAGAGGATGCTTGGTTGCTTGCAACTTTTTCAATTGAGAAGAGTGGCCATATTTCATATCCCATATTTGTTTCTAGAGTTCATCTCTAACCGAAGTCAATCCCAACATAATTTCTCTTCCAATACTTTGTTTAGGATCCCCAAGTCTCTAAAGCCCCACTCAATTTAGGATACAAAGCTTCTCTCAGGATTTATATCAAAATTTCTGAAATATGGGCAACAACTACCATTAATAACTTACCTTTTGCAGTGACCACTATCTTTATATCCCTCCAGACATGAATTCAAGATAGTTTTTGAACCCAAATTTTGACAAAATCAGATCAATAGATAAGTATAACTATGCACCCAATCACAGGAGAAGAAACTATTTAAAAAACTAAAGCAACTACAACTGATACTGGAGTTTAAAAATTCTTTGACATCAATTATCAGACCATCATATGACTGGAGGTGTGTCCTTTGTGATGCCTAAGGTCTATTGTTAGACATACATTACTGGTTCTTGGTCCAATCATGTTGGTATTCAAGACCATAACCTTGATTTTCCTGCGATCCAAATAGGAGCGTGCTTAGAGAATGTGCAACCCCAACAAGAAATCACAGAGTTTCATTCATTGTGGACACTTGTAATATTATGGCAAGACATATAAGATCAACAAATTACAGATCTCATCTCTATCACGCAGATATTGCTCTGTCTAAGAGGGCAGATAGGCATTCTTGGGGCGGTCTTTCTCATGGAGGAGAAATCTCTACCAAAGAAACATACAAGTACATATACAACATGCAAAGGTAGGGGAAGAAAATCAACCATATGAAAAGTATGGTGAAGATCACGCTTTCCTTGCTGATAATTTAAATCCTGAAAACACTTTTGAGGTCACAGAAATACAGTTCATTAAACTAATCCTATTTTCACAGACACTGAAAGTAAGGGAGCTGTAGAATTTCATGGTAATACACTTGGCACCTCAGCATTTCATTGTGAGTTTGAGTAGGAGTAATGTAACCCCCATGTTGCACTTTGATGTAGACCATGACTTTGTCCTTTCTTTCTTTTGCTTAAATATTTGGTTTTTAACTTTTTCCTTTCTTTCCAAAGCATTGACATGACAAAACTACGGGAAATAATCCACTCTCTATTTTGAACTGGACTATTGAATATGCTGGATCTATGAGGGAGTACAAGTATAAAAAACTGTTGAGGTTACAGTACAAGGATCCAAAAGGCAGTCAACTATGCATCCAAATATGTTCAATGGAAGGACATACATTCAATATATGCTCCATAGAATATTCATAATTCCAACATAAAGTACAAAGTCAGGGGCCCTAAAATCCATTTTTCCTGATTTGATCCCATGTGAGGATCTTACGTCATCCAACTAGCCAAAGAAATTGAGGACCATGGGAAAACACCATTCATCTAGATTTTCTTCCAAATTGGATCCTAGTGGATGTCTTGATGACCAACTATAAGAGAGTAGGATTCCTTGAGAGTAAATATCCCTTTGGTTTGAGAACCTCACCAGAGTTTGTCTTCATCCTGAGCATTGGATATTTTTCATTTTTGAAGCTCATGAGCTAAAATAGGCCAGGGAGAGAAAGATGGATGTGATTGCCAATCTTCAACTGTTTTCCATTCCTTCCATAGCCTAGGGGATTGAATCAGTTTCTAAAATTCTTCTACAGTAAGACCCTGATGCTTTGAAGTAAATGTTATTAAATCTCTAGGATTAACAATCCCTCAATTGTGGCATCTATTGCCAAGAATCTTTTGAGAATAATGTAGTCACTAGTGTGACCATTCCAGGTCTCTCAAAAAACATGACTTTGAATTAAGGTCTAGTTGGCCTGTGGCAAATTTCATATGGAAGATCTTAGAGGATGCTTGGTTGCTTGCAACTTTTTCAATTGAGAAGAGTGGCCATATTTCATATCCCATATTTGTTTCTAGAGTTCATCTCTAACCCGAAGTCAATCCCAACATAATTTCTCTCCCAATGCTTTGTTTAGGATCCCCAAGTCTCTCAATCCTAAAGCCCCACTCAATTTAGGATACAAAGCTTCTCTCAGGATTTATATCAAAATTTCTGAAATATGGGCAACAACTACCATTAATAACTTACCTTTTGCAGTGACCACTATCTTTATATCCCTCCAGACATGAATTCAAGATAGTTTTTGAACCCAAATTTTGACAAAATCAGATCAATAGATAAGTATAACTATGCACCCAATCACAGGAGAAGAAACTATTTAAAAAACTAAAGCAACTACAACTGATACTGGAGTTTAAAAATTCTTTGACATCAATTATCAGACCATCATATGACTGGAGGTGTGTCCTTTGTGATGCCTAAGGTCTATTGTTAGACATACATTACTGGTTCTTGGTCCAATCATGTTGGTATTCAAGACCATAACCTTGATTTTCATGCGATCCAAATACGAGCATGCTTAGAGAATGTGCAACCCCAACAAGAAATCACAGAGTTTCATTCATTGTGGACACTTGTAATATTATGGCAAGACATATAAGATCAACAAATTACAGATCTCATCTCTATCACGCAGATATTGCTCTGTCTAAGAGGGCAGATAGGCATTCTTGGGGCAGTCTTTCTCATGGAGGAGAAATCTCTACCAAAGAAACATACAAGTACATATACAACATGCAAAGGTAGGGGAAGAAAATCAACCATATGAAAAGTATGATGAAGATCACGCTTTCCTTGCTGATAATTTAAATCCTGAAAACACTATTGAGGTCACAGAAATACAGTTCATTAAACTAATCCTATTTTCACAGACACTGAAAGTAAGGGAGCTGTAGACTTTCATGGTAATACACTTGGCACCTCAGCATTTCATTGTGAGTTTGAGTAGGAATAACGTAACCCCCATGTTGCACTTTGATGTAGACCATGACTTTATCCTTTCTTTCTTTTGCTTAAATATTTGGTTTTTCCTTTCTTTCCAAAGCATTGACATGACAAAACTACGGGAAATAATCCACTCTCTATTTTGAACTGGACTATTGAATATGCTGGATCTATGAGGGAGTACAAGTATAAAAAACTGTTGAAGTTACAGTACAAGGATCCAAAAGGCAGTCAACTATGCATCCAAATATGTTCAATGGAAGGACATACATTCAATATATGCTCCATAGAATATTCATAATTCCAACATAAAGTACAAAGTCAGGGGCCCTAAAATCCATTTTTCCTGATTTGATCCCATGTGAGGATCTTACGTCATTCAACTAGCCAAAGGAATTGAGGACCATGAGAAAACACCATTTATCTAGATTTTCTTCCAAATGGGATCCTAGTGGATGTCTTGATGACCAACTATAAGAGAGTAGGATTCCTTGAGAGTAAACATCCCTTTGGTTTGAGAACCTCACCAGAGTTTGTCTTCATCCTGAGCATTGGATTATTTTCATTTTTGAAGCTCATGAGCTAAAATAGGCCAGGGAGAGAAAGATGGATGTGATTGCCAATCTTCAACTGTTTTCCATTCCTTCCATAGCCTAGGGGATTGAATCAGTTTCTAAAATTCTTCTACAGTAAGACCCTGATGCTTTGAAGTAAATGTTATTAAATCTCTAGGATTAACAATCCCTCAATTGTGGCATCTATTGCCAAGAATCTTTTGAGAATAATGTAGTCACTAGTGTGACCATTCCAGGTCTCTCAAAAAACATGACTTTGAATTAAGGTCTAGTTGGCCTATGGCAAATTTCATATGGAAGATCTTAGAGGATGCTTGGTTGCTTGCAACTTTTTCAATTGAGAAGAGTGGCCATATTTCATATCCCATATTTGTTTCTAGAGTTCATCTCTAACCCGAAGTCAATCCCAACATAATTTCTCTCCCAATCCTAAAGCCCCACTCAATTTAGGATACAAAGCTTCTCTCAGGATTTATATCAAAATTTCTGAAATATGGGCAACAACTACCATTAATAACTTACCTTTGGCAGTGACCACTATCTTTATATCCCTCCAGACATGAATTCAAGATAGTTTTTGAACCCAATTTTTGACAAAATCAGATCAATAGATAAGTATAACTATGCACCCAATCACAGGAGAAGAAACTATTTAAGAAACTAAAGCAACTACAACTGATACTGGAGTTTAAAAATTCTTTGACATCAATTATCAGACCATCATATGACTGGAAGTGTGTCCTTTGTGATGCCTAAGGTCTATTGTTAGACATACATTACTGGTTCTTGGTCCAATCATGTTGGTATTCAAGACCATAACCTTGATTTTCCTGCGAT
This sequence comes from Pinus tabuliformis, assembly GCA_031772625.1. Taxonomy (NCBI): domain Eukaryota; kingdom Viridiplantae; phylum Streptophyta; class Pinopsida; order Pinales; family Pinaceae; genus Pinus; species Pinus tabuliformis. The sequence continues at coordinate 851,171,884 of CM062808.1, read as the reverse complement.
CCAAATAGGAGCATGCTTAGAGAATGTGCAACCCCAACAAGAAATCACAGAGTTTCATTCATTGTGGACACTTGTAATATTATGGCAAGATATATAAGATCAACAAATCAAAAAATCCACACACAAACAATAATTTGTTTGGGAGGCAAATCAACTATGAATTTTGTTAGCAAAGAAATTCTACACCTACAGTACATGAACAGTTTCAAGCAACCAAATAACAACCCATTTACGCTGGCAAATACCAAATAAATACCCAATCTAAGGTAATACCAAGTGTTTCATCTCTCATATGTGAGACAAGACACATCGACTCTAAAAACATGACAATAAGGATTTCAATTATTTTAGAATTTAGAAACTAGAACATCTACATGATACAAATTCAATCATACAACTAGTACTTACTAGTACTACATCAATGATGATCAAATGGCAAACACAAGAAGTTAGAACCACAAACTGTGGTCTTCTCATTAAGTCATAAAAATCAGAATGTAGAAAACATACAACATAGATATTGATTCAATGCTACTACAGATTGGAATGCCAATGGAAAATACAAAATAGCATGGACACTATAACCATAGATGGAAGATTCTCATAGCCGATGACTATCAGTAGTCCTCCTCGATGCCATAATCATTAGAATTTGTGTATTACCATTGTTGTCTCACCCATCATCCTCCTTCTCTATACTTAATCCAATATATGCATTTGCTAGTGTGGAGAATGAACGCTCAAGAGGATAACCATCATCAAAAGTGACCAATTATAGCACTAGTCTAGAGGGAGTGCCCTAGGCTCTACACTGCACTAATGAAGAAGCCCTAGATGCGGGAGGAAAGGGAGATCTAGCACGGTGAAGGAAGCCCTAATGTTGCCCTATGGAGAAGCCCTAAATGCTGCCCTATGAAGAAGTAGTAATATGCAGCCATGGAAATGAAGGCAGAAACCCTGGCCGCAAGTCTAAGGAGAAGAGATGCCCTAAACCTAGTCTCTACGCTGCCTAATGGAGATGGCACCTCAACATCGTCCTAGAAGAAGTGCTCTACACATGGAATGCCCTTGCTATCATGAAAGGAAAAGCCCTTATCCTATATGCAGTCATAAAAGGAAAATCCCTTATCCCATACGCAGTCATGAGTGAAATAGCAATCAGTGAAGGCAGTTGGGAAAGGACAAAAGGATCCATGGATTCCTCATCCCTCTTCAAATTTGCCAAGGGTAAAGTCGAAGCAGAGCATATCATCAAAATGGCGCAGCGGAAGCTTTTGATGGCCTACCTACATATCACTTCAATGGGAAGTCCGGATCTCAGGGTGAAAGGAAAGGCAGATTACAATAAGTTCGGCCATTATGCGAAGGAATGTACAAATGGCAAGGACACATCTATTGATGAAGATAACAATCATTCCAAGGACATCTTCAATGATCGAAGGAATGACAGATAATGAAGGTCATCAAGGAAACGACTGACTCTTCAAAGAAAGCAAGGAACCCCAGGTATGAAGAATCAAATGTTGTTTCTGATAAGATAAAGAAGCGTTATCTTGTATTGGCCCTCTCCTTCAGATTCTGTGGGAAGCTAGCTTATTGATTATAGTGCTTCAAGGCACTTCATCGAATAGAAGGGTGCTCTCTTGAATTTGGTAAGAAACAATCGTGGGATTATATTTGGAGTCGATGCCACCTTTCCCGAAAAGGGTGTAGGAAATGTTACCCCTCAATTGAATGAGGGTAACTCAATTCATTTACAGAATCTCTTTTATGTACCTGATCGCAAGAAGAACCTGGTGTCCATTTCGGCAACGGAAGTCAAAGGTTTTAGGGTGGCATTCATCGATGGGAAGGTACGTGTTTGAAAATAGAATTTTCAAAGATGCTTTTACTCATGGGTTCAGCATTGGCAATTTGTACCAAGTTGCAGGATGGTCCATCGGGGACCATGTTAGTTGACACATCTCATCTATAGCACCAAAGGTCTACTTATTGTGGGGCCTTACTCGATGTGAGTCAGATGGTGACTGGGATGCCTGAATACAAAAGGAGCATGAAGGTACATGTCTGAGATGTACCGAAGGAAAATCTTACAAAGGGACCATTCCCCTCATGTAGCAGGCTATGTCAGAAGGTTCGTTGAATTTGAAGGTTCAGGTTTGAAATTCGGCGAACCTCAAAAAAAAAATTGAAATTCGTTCAAGTTCACCGAACCTGAAATTTGAACCCAAAAGGCGAACCTAATCAAATTTGAACCTCATCCGAACACGAACCTGAACGCGAATTTGATCGATTTTTTTTTAGGTTCGACTTAGGGTTTGCCACTTTTTTTTTACAGTTTTATTTGCCTGTTTACGTGAAAAACCATGGGCCGCATACTGCTTTTCTACAACGATTCCCGCCAATTTTTTCTTTATAAACAATGGCGCTCTAAGGATTTGGCACAAGCTGTGCCAGTCGGTCGAGTGAATAGAGTATTGAGTTAGTGTTTGTATTGGCATAGCAGGAGTGCATTTGTATTGGCATATTGTTGTGCATTTTATTGCGCTGTGCAGTGTGAGCCTTGAGGAGATCGATGTAGTCCTGCAGCGGCATGCAGGCACCTTGCAAGTTCAGCCACTGCTAGTCGTTGATTACGCGGCTGCTTGAGCCCGTGCCCACTACCATGTGAGCCTATAAGCTATAGCCGTAGGCTGTGCAGTGTGAATCGTGATTTGTTGCACCTTCGTTCGAGCTTCAACGTTGACTGTAGTGTGCACGACTAGAACACGTTACACATAACACAGGTATCGTCGACCCTCTAGTCCATCATATAATAACTTATAGTTATAGAATCTGAGCTAACGACTCAAAACTTTGGACATATATTAATATTCTACATTGCAATCATCTAAAAAAAGGAAAAAATTCACGGTTGGTGTTGGGAGTTCATCTCAGTCAAAGATCGGTAAATCAAGTGGGACAGCTACATTAAATTCTCTTTGAAAGCCCATGTAGAAACAAGAAGTTGATGATGTTGTAGCTGATATGTTTTTTGAATATGCAATTCCATTTAATGTGGCAAGAAGCCCTTACTTAATCAATGCGTGTAAGATGATGGCAAGTTTTGGTAAAGGATATGTCCCTCCTAGTTCTGAGACTATAAGGACCACTCTTTTGAAGAGGTCAAAAGAAAGGGTTACAAACAATTTGCAGAAGATCAAAGACTCTTGGAAGGAAACAGGGTGCACACTTTTATCAGATGGTTGGTCAGATATGAATCATAGACCTCTTATTAATGTGTTGGTTTATTGCCCTAAAAGGGGTACTTTTTTTTAAAGTAGTTGATGCATCAGGGAATAAGAAGACCTCTGAATTTATTTTCAAGATTTTTAGAGGAAGCTATTCTTGAGGTTGGAGAAGAAAATGTGGTCTAGTGCTTCAAATTGTGTCGGAGCAGGAAAAATGATCATGGATAAATACAGAAAAATATATTGGACACCTTGTGTTGCTCATTGTCTTGACTTATTGTTACATGACTTGGCAAAGTTTCCATGGATTAATGAGACAGTTCGAAGGGGGAAAAAATTTCTCACTTCATATTTAACCATCAACTCACATTGAGCTTGTACAAGAATAATGCATCTAGAGAGTTGCTCGGGCCTTGTGACACCAGGTTTGCCACATATTATATTACTATCAAAAGGCTAGTTGAAGAAAAAGGGAGTATAAGAGGTGTTTTTTACAACACAAAAGGCTACTAAAAGGCTACTAAAAGAAACAAAAACAAACACACCATATGACACCGTTATTTTTGGACCAATGTACCCGGAAAAACCCAATGCGGGAAAACCAGTGCAGCTATCTGAGGGTTTTTTTTACTAAGCAATATAAGTACAATCTGGGTGTCAAAACTGGCCTACCCAACAGAGAATTTTCTTAGCAGTAATACCTCACAGTTTCTCACAGATTCCTGGCTGGCTGAAACCTCAGATAATCATTCCGGCAGCTCCTCAGCACAAAATTGCACTGAAACCCCAGCGTCTGCCCAATCTGCACTGCGTCAGCCTCTCCTTGCCCAGCGTTGGCCCTGCGTCAGCCTATCTAGGCTTGTGTCAGCCCCAGGAGGCCCTGCATTAGCTCTCTAGGCCTCTGCGTCAAATACGCTGGCCTCTCTGGGCCTCTGCGTCAAATACGCTGCCCTCTATGGCTTGAAGCAAATCACTGCGGGTTTGATATGAGAGGATTGATAATTGTCAGATGAAGCTGAGATTCACTAAGAGTGAAGCCAATTCAAACCATTGTTTGAAGATTGCGGATGATAGACCTCTCATACTGACACCTTCTAAGAACGACCTATTTCTGATAGGTGCAAACCCTCTCACTTGCAAAAGTAAGAGAGAGTTGGATTCTGAATGTGGAATGGTAAACTGCAAGATCATGACTACCTCGAGGATATTAACTTTCAGAAGTTATATTGTGATGTCGGACCAGATTTGGGAAATGCCTCTAAGTTTCATAAACTCATTTGCAATGATGTTCTTTGTGAACTTTCGTCCGTATATATGTTTTATAGTTAGCATGGTGAGCTCATATTTGGTTGAGCCTCACTAGATTGGTGCCAAGATTTTTGAGATATCTTCGGAGCACAATCTCTCATGGATTGAGATTCACTGCCTGAAATATGAAGCTGCATGATTATTCGAATGTTGACTGGGCAGGCAATGGGGAGGATCACCAAAGAACTTCTCAGTGCTAGTTCTCCTTGGATTTTGCTTCGATATCATGGATGAGCAAGAAGCAGAAGTCGATTGCTTTAAGCACAGCCGAGACCGAATACATAGCTACGAGTATGATCTTGTGACGTTGCCTGGTTGTGGAAGCTCTTCAGTGTGTTGTTTGTACACATGATGAATACCACTGTGATCCTCTATGACAACCAGGGGGGATTCGATTGTTGAGAAATCCTGTATTCGATGATTGCTCCAGTAGATAGACATCAGATACTAACTTATATAGATTATGTAAGTCGATGAGCGAGGAGGCTCCATCGTATTGAGACTGATGTACATGTTGCAAACATTTTGTCAAAGCCCAGGGAAAGGTCAAATCTGTGACTTTCCCGAACAAACTGGAGTCGTTGAGAGACCTTCGTATATATTACTATCAAAGGCTAGTTGAAGAAAAAGGGAGTATAAGAGGGTGTTTTTTACAACACAAAAGGCTACTAAAAGAAACAGAAACAAACACACCATATGACACCGTTATTTTTGGACCAATGTCCCGGAAAAACCCAATGCGGGAAAACGGTGCAGCTATCTGAGGGTATTTTTTTACTAAGCAATATAAGAGTACAATCTGGGTGTCAAAACTGGCCTACCCAACAGAGAATTTCCTTACCAGTAATACCTCACAGTTTCTCACAGATCTCCTAGCTGAAACCTCAGATAATCATTCTGGCAACTCCTTAGCACAAAATTGCACTAAAACCCCAGCGTCTGCCCAATCTGGATTGCGTCAGCCTCTCCTTGCCCAGCGTTGGCCCTGCGTCAGCCTATCTAGGCCTGTGTCAACCCCAGGAGGCCCTGCGTTAGCTCTCTAGGCCTCTGCGTCAAATACGCTGGCCTCTCTGGGCCTTTGCATCAAATACGCTGCCCTCTATGGCTTGAAGCAAATCACCCCGGGTTTGATATGAGAGGATTGATAATTGTCAGATGAAGCTGAGATTCACTAAGAGTGAAGCCAATCCAAACCATTGTTTGAAGATTGTGGATGATAGACCTCTCATACCGACACCTTCAAAGAACGACCTATTTCTGATAGGTGCAGACCTCTCACTTGCAAAGTAAGAGAGAGTTGGATTCCGGATGTGGAATGGTAAACTGCAAGACGTGCGGACTACCTCGGGGATCTTAACTTTCAGAGTTATAATTGTGATGATGCTAGACCAGATTTGGGGAAATGCTCTAAGTTTCATAAACTCATTTGCATTGATGTTCTTGGTGAACTTTTGTCCGTATATATGTTTTATAGTTAGCATGGTGAGCTCATATTTGGTTGAGCCTCACTAGATTGGTGCCAAGAACCTTTTGAGATATCTTCGGAGCACAATCTCTCATGGATTGAGATTCACTGCCTGAAATATGAAGCTGCATGATTATTCGAATGTTGACTGGGCAGGCTATGGGGAGGATCACTAGAGAACTTCTCAGTGCTAGTTCTCTTTGGATTCTGCTTCGATATCATGGATGAGCAGAAGCAGAAGAAGTCGATTGCTATAAGCACGCCGAGACCGAATACTTAGCTACGAGTATGATCTTGTGTGACGTTGCCTGGTTGTGGAAGCTCTTCAGTGCGTTGTTTGTACAAATGATGAATAACACTGTGATCCTCTGTGACAACCAGGGGGGATTCGATTGTTGAGAAATCCTGTATTCGATGATTGCTCCAGTAGATAGACATCAAATACTAACTTATATAGAATATGGTAAGTCGATGAGTGAGGAGGCTCCATCGCATTGAGACTGATGTACAGGTTGCAAACATTTTGTCAAAGCCCAGGGGAAAGGTCAAATTTGTGACTTTCCCGAACAACCTAGAGTCGTTGAGAGACCTTCGTATAAGGGTCCTGCATGTTGCATGCATTGAGCTCTGGGAGATCTAAGGGGTTTGGGGTACTTACTGGAGCAATACACGACCATAGGGCAACTCACCCTCCCCTAATGGTGCACTGTGTACAAGATGAATAGCTTAGCCTTCCCTTGTAATACCCCAAGGTGACTTTGGGATAAGATGATTCATTCTCCTGTGAGCCAGGATGATTAGTTCTCCTGTAGGATAGATGATCAATTCCCCTATCGAGGCATCCTACCCATGCAATCTGAGACTCATTGGAAGTACCTCTCATCTGATTAATGAGCAGGGAAATGGGGTTAGGGACCATAGTAGTATTATCGATGACAGCAAGATGTATGGTGCAACAGTGGTGCAACAGTATGGACAACAAGATGTATGATGCAGCAATGGTGCAGCAGAATGGACAACAAAATGTATGCTGCAACAATGGTGCAGCAGTATGGATAGCAAGAAGTTTGTTGCAGCAGTGGGACAACAATGCTACATGGTGCTGCAATGATACAGCAATGGGACAACAAAGGCAACTTGGTGCAGTATGGTGCAGCAATATTTACAAAAAATGAGACAACAAATGGTCAATGGCATATAGTGCACAACGGGACAGCAATGGTACAATGGTACAACATGGGACAACTAGTATTTAGTGTGGCAAATTCATGGTGTTGTTATGGTATGGCAAAGCACAATGAGACAACCATGACATAGTGCAGTAGTGGCACAACGGGACAGCCATGACATAGTGCAGCAGTGGCACAATAGGACAGTCTTGTCAAGAGGTGTAGGATTCATCTAAAGAGCCCTTTAGGACAGCCTTGGAGGAGCCCTAGTTGCTGTACAACATGCCCTAGCCGCAAGCCTTATATGCTATCCTAAAGGGATTAAATCACAGTGAAGAGAGGCTCCTTCGATGTCCCAAAAGAAGGCTCTTCATCACAGCAAGGAGGCTTCCATGCGCTGTCAAAGGAAGCTCCAAAAGAGCCCTAGCTGCAGTCTTCTATTCACATCTAAGAGGCAGTCAAAGGGAGCCTAAATGAACCCCTAATCCACAATAAGAAATAGACTAAATACACAGTCCTAAAGGATGTGTTTTAGGTGTTGTTCAAGTAAGGAGACCTAGCGCGTCTTAGCGGTAGTCTTAAAGCCCAACCGCATTGAAGGGAGAAGTCTCTACAACTGTCTTATGAGGAGGACCTATACGCTGTCAAAAGAGGTTCTAACTTTGAGTTTTCTTCCAAGTCTAGGTACTTGTCTATGATTTATGGCACATATGCAAGCCTTGAAAGTGTGAGAATGTGCAAGAATAAACTCCTGGGATAAATACCCATTTGATTATAAGGACTTCTCTTACATTGATGTGAAAGTGTCAGCAAGGAATTTTGCAGATATATTAACACAGAACAAGCAATCACATTTCATTAAAATGCACTTAACTTTACATATGCCCAAAAGCAGAGGAAATAACTAAGCGGATACCGATCCAAGAAAATGCCCCATATTATCATCCTATGCTTAGTAACGCTTACAAGGAAATGGGTTGGGTTTGTGTTTAAAGTCTGTACAATCAAAAAGAAAGAATCTAAAGGTAGCCCAACAATCTGAACAGGCAACAGGATATCAGTTTACAAAGTTAATCTAATAATGTAGCACATATGGACTCATCTTGATATTGCTGCCTTGAGTTTACTAGCTATTTCACTTGTCAAAGCGAAGGATATTCCCTTCGATTATGTTTATACAATGGGCCAGTATCTTGAGCACTGAGGAATCAGATGAACACAGCTGATTTTATCTCTCTAGAGGTAGCACTGGTGTATTCTAGCTGTGTAAATGTCATTTAATGAGGTTGCAACTTTTTACATATTACAAAAAAACGGGAATAAATGGCAAGATTATAAACAAACCACACAAACGGCAACTGTTTTCCATTGAGAAGAATCTATATACCCCTCAATGTCCTGCAAGGCAAGGTCATGGA